>SJYO01033645.1:21946370-22546370 GCA_006410555.1 Capra ibex | reverse complement strand
ACCCTACGAACGGAGAGGTTCGGTCTTACTCCACCGTGTTCCTTTTGGACACAGGTCGACGTGTACACCGACACGTTCGAATCTGTGCGGTCGGACGTACTTGTGGAAGACAAGTGTGGGACGTTTGTCGGTAGGGAACCGAGGGGAACTCCGGGCACGTACACTCGTAGACATCACACCAAGTACGAATGATCCACTAGACCCTTTCTTTGAGGATATCTAAAACCCTCATTCGGTCTCCGACAAACCCGGTTCTTAGACTTCCAGAACAATGAACCTACCAGAACTTCCTCACCTATCCTACCTGACACCCACCTGTGTAGGGATACCGGAACAGGTCACGCTATACCACTTCATCCTTCTCCACATCTCAACGGGATTTCTTGCCTCGGTTCCGTCCCAGGGAAAACAAACTTAGATTCCAGACATTAACTTACTACTCTTTGTACCGATCTTTGACCACGAACTGACTTTAACAAAAGTGCAGACTTTCTGGTCCTATAACTATTGGATTCTTAACTAGTAAATTAAAATGGAACAGAGAAAGGGTCTTCTATATTATGTTAAATTTATGTGTGTGCAGTTTTAATTATAGTATCTTAAGTTTTCGACTTTGTATTAGCTCCACTTTTTCTCTGCGTTTTAAAGACAGACATAGATGTATTGTTACAATGACTCTCAATCATTAAAATTGTCTATATGTTACTCGATCCTCACCTCAACTTCCCTTCCTACAACTTAAGTAAAACTCCCTTAGCCCCACAGATAACGTGTCAGTCTCGAGTACTATGATTAAACCCTTAGTAGTTGCCTGTCTCCTACGATTTTCGACATACCTGGTTATTCTAGTAAACCTCTTTCTCTTTCTTCATTGTCGTTCCTAAGTTCCTGTGTGGAAACCTTTCACATAGAAATTCCCAATCCCTAGAGGAACGTCAGGTTCCCGGAGAGACCTCAGAAGAGGTTGTGGTGTCAAGTTTTCGTAGTTAAGAAACCACGAGTCGAAAGAAATATCAGGTTGAGAGTGTAGGTATGTGCTGGTGTCCTTTTTGGTATCGGAACTGATCTACCTGGAAACAACCGTTTCATTACAGAGACGAAAAATTATACGACAGATCCAACCAGTATTGAAAAGAAGGTTCCTCATTCACAGAAGATTAAAGTACCGACGTTAGTGGTAGACGTCACTAAAACCTCGGGTCTTTTTATTTCAGTCGGTGACAAAGGTGACAAATGGATAAACGACACTTCACTACCCTGGTCTACGGTACTAGAATCAAAAGACTTACAACTCCAAATTCGGTTGAAAAAGTGAGAGGAAAAAGTGAAAGTAGTTCTCCGAGAAATTAAGAAGAAGTGAAAGACGGTATTCCTACCACGGAAGACGTATAGACTCCAATAACTATAAAGAGAGTCGTCAGAACTAAGGTCGAACACGAAGAAGGTCGGGTCAAAAAGAGTACTACATGAGACGTATCTTCAATTTATTCGTCCCACTGTTATATATCGGAACTGCATGAGGAAAAGGATAAACCTTGGTCAGACAATAAGGTACAGGTCAAGATTGACAACGAAGGACTGGACGTATGTCCTAAGAGTTCTCCGTCCAGTCCACATGTTCATGATACTGCCAAGAGTTAAGTTTGACTCATTACCGTCCCAAATTATTGAGACCTCCTTTGGTTTTTCGGTCACCCGGCTGAGGTCCAAATAAGTTGTCGAGAACACAATATCTTCCAAAAATTGTACAATCGACAATATCTTTACTAACGTATAAACGACGACTTCAAAGGTTTTGTACCAATTACGTAAGATAAGATTAAAGATCTAAAAAATTCAAAAGAAAAGGTAATCGAGTTATGACTTAGTAATAAATAGGATACCTCTACGAACAGACGTAAGTTTTTTTAAAGATTGACCTATAAGAAAGAATTATCAAAAGTTGGGTCATGTGAGAGACTAAAAGAAGTTCCCGTTAATTCTAACTCCGAATATCTATTGTAATTATAAATCAGACAATGAAGAATCTTATATCTCGATGTGGACTACTATTTAAGGTCTTTTTTTTAGATTATTACTTACAAACTGAGAAGTAAAAGAGGGTTTCTCTTTCAAATGCTAGTGAAATTTTTTATTTTATGACTCATAACACCAAACTAATGAGAGTTTGACCGATTATTATTGACTACTAATAAACTTATAAACATTACACGACTCTGACTAATAAAAATGTACATAGTAAGACAAATTACTCATTACCAATAAAGAAGATAAAAGAAGTACTCCTTTAACAATGTGTCTTTACAAGTCGTCAAAAAGGTTTAAACGTTTCGTCGACTCGGTCTTAAACTTTTGTCAATTCGACTAAGTTCAATCCGACCTTAGTTCTAACGACCGTCTTTATTTTTATTGGAGTCTATACGTCTTCTGTGGTGTGAATCTCGTCTTTCGATTCTTGATGTCTCGGAGAACTACTTCCACTTTCTCCTTTCACTTTTTCAACCGAATTTTGAGTTGTAAGTCTTTTGTTTCTAGTACCGTAGACCGGGGTAGTGAAGTACCGTTTATCTACCCCTTCGTTACCTTTGTCACTGTCTGAAATAAAAGAACCCGAGGTTTTAGTGACGTCTACCACTGACGTCGGTACTTTAATTTTCTACGTATGAGGAACCTTTTCTTCAATACTGGATGGATCTACCGTATAATTTTTCGTCTCTGAATGAAACGGTTGTTTCCAAGTAGATCAGTTTCGATACCAAAAAGGTCATCAGTACACACCTACATTCTCAGCCTGAGATTTGTTTCGACTCGTGGCTTCTTAACTACGAAAACTTGACACCACAACCTCTTCAGAGAACTCTCAGAGAACCTGTCTTTCCTATAGGTTGGTCAGGTAGAATTTCCTTTAGTAAGGACTTATAAATAACCTTTCTGACACAGGTGGGTCTCAGGTAGGATAGGTCACAGGTGGGTCTCAGGTAGGATAGGTCATGAGACCGGTGGACTACACTTCTTGACTGAGTAAACTTTTCTGGGATTAAGACCCTTTCTGACTTCCTCCCTTCTTTCTCCCTACTGTCTCCTACTCTACCAACCTACCCTAATGACTGAATTACCTGTACTCAAACTCATTGGAGGTCCTTAACCTCTACCTGTCCCTTCGGACCTCACGACGTAAGGTACCCCCAGTGTTTCTCGACCTGTGTTGACTCGTTCACTTGTCTTGACTCCGACTAAGGTCTCGAGAGTCGGATTTGGTATGACGGAGGGGTGAATACTAAGGAGTTATAAAAATACAAAACATAAAACATAAAAATACAAAATAATAATAATAAAAAAATTTAAATCTGAGGATTACTCTGTTAAAATCCATACCATCTACTCAACTCATTATGAAGAATCAAACGAGTCTGTGAAAATTGTAAATAACCACACAAATTGGCTATGTAACTTTAAATTATTAAGTCTCATAACACAAAAAGGAAAGAAACAAACTTGTTAAGTTTGTTAATTCTTTATAAAAATTGGGGACCCTTCATCCCCGTGCACTCGATGAAACTCTTAGACTACCTTCGATTCATAACAAAGGATCCTTTCAAAGTGAGTGTATTTGAAAACACACGGTAAAGTATCGAAAGTACTCAAACAGTCCAGAGACGATTCCAAAGGAGTATCTAATTGTGTGGTTATTTTTGGGGTCGAAAAGGGTCTGTCTCAGTTGGTTAGGAAGGGGTAAACGAAGAGACTGTCTTCGTCTTGTGGGGACAGGATTTCGGGGTAAGACAGGTCAGGGTCTTGACTGTGAGAATAGAACTGATGGAATATCAAACACAATGTTGTCGGAACCCTCACTTCGGATGAATGGCCATGGAGAGTCTGTTAGTCAGTCCTAAGGATTACGGGACCTTTCCAGGTGAATCTCGTAAAGGTTAGCCTCCTTGCTCGAAGAAGTACAGACTGACCTTCCGAACCAAAGACACAAGGTGTAGGTGTTTCACACTCATAAATATTTCATATTACTCATACAATAGAGGACAATAAGGTGGTGAAAGACCCATGGTTCCCTTAACGAATATATCTCAAAGACCTTATGTAAAATGTAAACTAAATTTGATGGAAACCCTTAATTTTAGGACTTAGTAGGACCATTGATTACTACTGAGTCCGATACTACGAAACCACGTGCAAGAATTCTACTGAACGTTCAGGTCTTCTAAACCACACTATGAACCTCTATTCGAAGGACGAGAACCTTCCTGTAGAAGTTACCTACCTACCGGAACTTCAACACCGACCCCACCCTCGGACCACTCCCAAAATATCCCCTGATTCATTCCAATACGTTTCCAACACACTGATCCTTAGTGTATACCCTGTAAAAACGAACGTTTCTTTTCTACCAAAATCGACCGTATAAATAAAAAGGGGAAAACATCACTTCTCTTTTCGTGAAAAGTAAAAAGAACAATGTATAAAACACAACTTAGTTTAATTCCTTACTTTAGTATAAGTTTTGGTCACTTCACTTTAACAGTCAACGAGTCAGTACAGACTGAGAAACGTCGGGCGATCGAGAAGGCAGGTACCTTAAGAGGTCGGTTCTTGACCTCACTCATCGGTAAAGGTAGAGGTCTTCTATAAGGACTGGATCACTAGCTTGGGTCCAGAGAATACAACATCCGTCTAATAAATGGTAGACTTGGTAGTCCCTTCGGGTAAGTTTTAGTCCAGTCACTGATTTACAAATTGCCGGGGTATTCGGAGGAAGGGTAAAAAAGAGAGAAGGGGTAAGACGAGACCTTGCTTTAACCCCGTCATCGGTCCGGTCACAAAATTACATAGACCAGAAAGGAGTACCAGTGATTCCTTTTTCTATAATCTTAGACTATGAGATCCAGTAATTAACGTCACTAAATTGTGTCGACAACTTCATGACGACGTTTCTTGTAACGGGGGTTGGAGTCATAAGTTTCGTTCCGTCCCGATTCCACTCTCGTAAGAGGTTAATTTTGGATACAAAAGGTAGGGAGTCGTAAAGGGTTCAGGTAACTGAGTGTGGTTTCTCCTCCTTCGTCCATGTCTTCACACAAGTACTGTCTGGGTCACCGTACCACGATCACCGGAGAGGACCAGTAAAAACTGGACCATCGTCCATTTAGACCTTGATAAGTAAGACCAAATTTCCCCTCTTAAAGATCTGATAGAGGTCATATCTCATACATTCAAACTAAACGATTAACTTCTTCAGGTACTAGTTTACGGTATAAACTAGTGTTGGTCGAATGGGACTGTTATTCGTTACCCTGTAGATACGTGTAGATAGAACTTATCACTGAATCTCTCGACCTCATTCCCTATCTCCATCTCCATTGACAGAGGGAAGATAAAAGACTAAATAAAATTGAATAAGTGTTTACGTATATCAACTTATTTTTCCAGAAAAACGAAGACAGGTCCATGAATACAGGCTGAACTTTAAAAAATTAAGAAAAAAAAAAACGTGTATAAAGTACAACGAAAACGTAAATAGTAACGTGATAACAAACAAACCTACCAAGAGCGGGTTCATTAAACATTTCGAAGTTTGAATGAAACAGTTGTATGAGATATTGTGTGAAATCGAGTCCTACACAGAGTAGATCCTCTAACAAAACTTCGGACAACTGGGAGCTTACTTTGGACTGGTCATCGGAAGAGTCACCACCCCGTTCGATGTGTAAGTCTGTGATGAGTGATCAGTAGCCGTTTCGTTAATCATCTCTAAAATCTTTAAAATAAATTTTACGGTCAAAACAATTTAAAGTTTTTCAATCCATCAAAGTCAGGGGTTTCCCCTTCTTCCCCATAAAGAGATCATACATATAAAGACAAACTTATGTATGTATATAAATTCTTAATTACTGTAGGGGACTTGAGACCCCTATTCTCATTACTTTACGGGGGTAATAGACCCCTACGCCGTACCAAACGTCTACATAAACGACCCCTCCGTCTCTACCACAGAGTGGATACTCAGGAGACCCCGATCAGAAGTTAAAACGTTGAGTCGAAGTCAAGGTCTATATCCTCTACACTTAGGGACCTGATTAGAAGTCTGAACGGTACCAGAGATTTTAACAGATACTCCCTTCCGACGAGACGAGGGGTTCCTCAGTAATTTTGGTAAGTGAGACTCAACTGATTAAGTTTGGGTTCAGACCAAAATCCTTTTGTTAAAAGTGTAGATTTCATTCAGTAACGAGATTACTCGAACTTTTATATAAACAAATACTGACATTATACTACAGTCGGTACTAAAGTTAGTCTCGGTCGACAATCATCCTGACTTATTGTTACTATTGTTTTTTATTCTCATCGTCCATCATCCATCATCATCGTCATCATTTAATTAATATCAAAACACTGATTCCCACTGTTAAGACCTTGGCATGATGAGTCCCAACCTCAGGTTCGAGTAGGGGAATGATTAGTATACTAGAATCCGTTTAATGAATTGGAAAGACACGAAGACAAAGGAGTAGACAGTTCACCCCAAATATAGTCACGAAGAGTCACCCAACAACTCTTCGATTTTGATTAATTTTCAAAGAATACATGTGGGTATCGACTAAGTACAGTTACATACCGTTTTGGTTATGTCATAACATTTCGTTTTATTTCATTTTTATTTTTTATTGATTGATTTATTTTCAAAGAACACAATGACAATGACAAAAGTACTACAATTACCATAGACTATAAATGACTCATGAACGGTATACAACCCTAGGGGACCATCGAGTCGACCATTTCTTAGGTGAACGTTACGTCCTCTGGGACCAAACTAAGGACCCAACCCTTCTAGGGGACCTCTTCCTCTTCGATGGGTGAGGTCATAAGAACCCGAAGGGACCACCGAGTCTGTCATTTCTTAGATGGATGTCACGTCCCCTGGACCCAAGCTAGGGACCCAACCCTTCTAGGGGACCTCCTCCCGTACCGTTGAGTGAGATCATAAGAACGGACCTCTTAGGGGTACCTGGTTCCTCGGACCGCCCGATGTCAGGTGTCCCAGGGCTTCTCAGTCTGTGCTGACTCTCTGATTCGTGTACGGTGCACAATCTGTGATAAGATTCGGAAAAGGTCTATAATAGAGTGAATTAGAGATTGTCAAGACGACGACGACGACGACGGTTCAACGAAGTCAGCACAGGCTGAGAATCGCTGGGGTACCTGACGTCGGGTGGTCCGAGGAGGCGGGTACCCTAAAAGGTCCGTTCTCACGACCTCACCCCACGGTAACGGAATAATGTATCTAATCCTTGTACTCATAAATCTTAATTCATTGAACCGGTTCCAATGTTTCGTTCACTCACCGACTCCACCTTAAACTTTGTTCATTAGACTCGGGTCTCAAATCTAGAAAGAGGAATTGTGATAAGACTACAGTAGATGTAATATAATATAAGTAAATATAATAGTATAAATGTATATATTACCACAATAAAGTTACTTTCACACTTTTACAATCAACGAGTCAATATCGGGCGGTCCCAGGAGACAGGTACCTTAAGAGGTCCGTTCTTATGATCTAACCCATCGGTAAAGGAAGAGACCCCCTAGAAGAGGTGGGTCCCTAACTTAGGTTCAGAGGACGGAACGTCTTAAAAATGGCAGACTCGGTGCAATAAAGTTACTTACGGTAGATTTATTTTTGAGAGTAGTTAAAACAACAAGGTCACTCGTTATGACGACGAGCAGAGTACGTAAAGATTGAACGTTTTTATTACGATTATAACATACGTATACTTGGTCACTGTTTAAAAGTTAACATTCGTTGTTTTTATCTGAGGGATATAAAAGTCGTCTAGTGCTCGGTGGTCCTTCTGTCATCATAGGCCAACTTTCGATACGGGGTTTGGGGACGTTCCTTAACTCCTTCACTCGTGGGGAGATCTCAACGACGAGTTGAAATCCTGGAGCCGTACATAACATTCACGTTGGTGACGACGTGCGACCTGTGCTTTCTGTGGTGGGACGACGGGGTCTTTGACCTAGAACGACGGAGTCGTCATGAAGGTCCCAGAATGTGACGTAGAAACTACCTACATAAATAGAGAATAAAGGGTCTTCTTTCTTTACAAGGAAGCTAAATGGTATAACCGACCCTCTTCATCTAAAGTCCTCAGAGGTGAACCTAGAACGTCACTTTATCGGAAAAAGGTCCCTGACCTTTTGGTTTACCCCACCCCCCTCTAAGACCGTCAACAACGTGTCGACATAAAGTCAATAAATACATATTATTCAGTCCCACTATAACCCGGGTGTTACTCTACTTTTATCCAGTTTCAAGGTGAATGTTGTTCTAAGATTATTCGTGAGAGACTAACCACTTGACGTTACCTTAAGACCCCGGACTTTGTAATCACCCACCCGACAGATAGGTACTAAAATTCTTACGGTACGAATTAATCGATGGGGACTTCAAGGGTGACTTTTCGTCTCTGTAATGAAACGGTTGTTTCCAGGTAGATCAGTTCCGATACTAAAAAAATCACCAGTACATACCTACACTCTCAACCTGACACTTATTTCGACTCGTGACTTCTTAACCACGAAAACTTGACACCACAACCTCTTCTGAGAACTCTCAGGAAACCTGACGTTCCTCTAGGTTGATCAGGTAAGACTTCCTCTAGTCGGGACCCTAAAGAAACCTTCCTTACTACGATTTCGACTTTGAGGTCACCAAACCGGTGGAGTACGCTTCTCAACTGAGTAACCTGTTTTGAGACTACGACCCTCCCTAACCCCCGTCCTCCTCTTCCCCTGCCGTCTCCTACTCTACCGACCTACCGTAGTGACTGAGCTACCTGCACTCAGACCCACTTGAGGCCCACAACCACTACCTGTCCCTTCGGACCGCACGGCGCTAAGTACCCCAGCGTTTCTCAGACTGTGCTGAATCACTGACTTGACTTGACTTCTAGGGTCTACAAAACCTATGGTTTAATATTTATTAACGGAATAGTTTCACCGTCGTCGGTATATGTACACAAACCTCGTGGTGTGGTTAAAACTATTCCGTTAATAAATATGATACCATACGTTTTAAACTAGAATAAAGATTAAACGATAGAGGGTGGGTGTAGAGACCCGAAGGGTCCACTGTGATCACCACTTCTTAGACAACGATTACGTCCTCTGTATTCTCTACGTCCAAACTAGGGACCCAGTCTTTCTAGGGGACCTCCTCCCGTACCGTTGGGTGAGGTCATAAGAACGGACCTCTTAGGGGTACCTGTCTCCTCGGACCGTCCGACGTCAGGTATTCAAACGTTTCTCGGTCACTACTGACTTCACTGAATTGTACTTACATGGGTGTAGAAACCCGATGTCTGTTATCGACAAAGTAAAGAAGAATTTTTATTGATACAAGGAAGTGGTTACTTAAAGAGTCACAGCACCTCATCTTCTACGAAGAGTTGAGAAGAACCTTCCACGTATGTGCCCTTTACCCGACGTATACTATGTGAGTCCAGTGGAAAGGCATAGAAAGGTTTGTAAACTAATGAAGACGTATATGATCCGTTAAAAAAGACCGAAGGTTTAAGTCAAATGAGTCCCTTAGGAAGTCAAATCCAAGATCAATTGGTTGATTTGTTTGTCTTCGTACAGGTGTATAAGATCAATTGTATAGATCTTAGAGACCACCAACGCTGATATCACCTGGAAACTTCTTGGGTCCAAACTTAACACCTTCAAGTAAATATGTGTCTAAGAAAGGTCAAAATTTATGATGTTATGGTGTACTGAATACCAACCAACTTAGGTCTTGACGTCTTAATTCCTTGGGTTGGAGTATATCCCTCCAGTTGATATTTAATTTTTACCTAAAAAGATGACGTACCTTTTAGTCACGAGGCTTGGGGACGAAACAAATTCCCAGTTGACATATAGTATTTAAGTTTATGAGATTATCATATAAGAAGGGAGTCAAACCATGGAAGTATGGTAAAGATATGTGATCATACTTTATTTAACCCTTTTATAATTTTAAGAAACTATATATTTAGACTATAAGAGTCGAAACTAAATTACAGAGGACTCATACAACCCTCGAATTTTTTTTTTTTTTTTTCTTTGTTGATTCCTACTCCGTATTCCTCAAAAATAGATGGAGCTTTCCATTGAAGGAGTCCACTTCAGTAATTTCACAGGAGTTTGTTCAATCCTCGTCGGAGTAGTATGTCCGTTTCTCCTCAAAGAAACCGACCGTTTGAGAGGTCCTCTCAGTCTCCAAGTCCCATTAAACTCAGTAGTTTTGGAAGGTCACATAGGAGTAAAGATAATAAAAGACTAGTTTCAAATTTAAGGTGGAATATATAGATGTCTCTACAACTTGAGTAAACAACATTATATAGTTGACTTACAAACGAGATCCTTAATGTTGAATCAGCAACTATCGAGAACCAAAGTGAGGTAATAAATCCGTTTCCTAATTGTTTATACTTAGACATTAAGAGGTACTCCAAAGATCTTACTAATCTTCTCTACTAGGTTGTGGTGACATTCACTCAAAGACTTTGAGAAGTAAGACAGATCCCATAATATAGTAGTTTTCTGAACGGAAGTCACCCATGAAATAAAATCCACTAGTGTCCACTATAATTGACAAAATTTGGTTCATGGTACTCTGAGGACTCAGGGTAGAAAAGTATAATCAAACTATAAGTGACGGATCGGTGCCGGTTTGGGAGGGGTGGTGTACGTGTGTGTTCGTGAATAAAAAGGGTCTTCTTAAAGACAAAACTCAACTTTAATGTAGAGGATGTGACATAGAAACAAAGAAGAACGTACAAGGTTATGTCAATCTTAATCAAATCTTTACGTAGTCTTCAAAAATGAAACTTTTGAGATTACTTGTCTGTTTCTCACAAACATCTATAAGAACTCTACTGTATATAAATGTACTCGTCCATATGGACTTTAAAAGAGACAGGACTCTCTAAAGGTCTTCTTAAAAGTGTTTGTTCATTACATGAGTTCCCTAATGTAGGGGTTTCTGGGACTTAGAGTATTTATATCGGAACGAAATGTTACTCAAAAACTGTAAATAGAAATAGTAACTCCATATTTGTAGACGTCCATTATTAAAAGGAAAAGATAACTATGTTATTATAAACAAAAAGTGAAAACATAATCTTGAATTCTAAACCCAATGAAGTTCCTTTATTAGGAAAGAATTCAGGTGAATAAAGATACTCGTCATGAAACATAATAATATATGTAGTAGAATAAATTGTGTTCTTAGTACACTTCATAAAAAATTTCTTTGTTTATTTATTACTTCTCAACTTTTGAATATATTTAACAGATTCTAAGGTATCTATTAGTCACCATTTAGATCTTAGACTAAGGTCCGGATATACCGACGTTTCGAGTACCGTATAGAAATGTTACGAAACCAGGTACGGTAGTGACTGTAAGTTTTATCCGAGACTAAAAGGGGTAATGGGGAGGAGGTGTCAAAACCCTCATCGGAAGTAATGGAAAAAACAAGTAAGTCGACAATTTGTGTTGTATTATTATAGATAGGTAATAAAAAAGTTTAATAGAAATGAACCAGAAACCTGTAATTGAAGTAAGATGACCTCAATTCTTTCCAATAAAAGTTCAGAGGAATAAAAGAGAACTTAGTTCTCCAGGACGAAGGTAAAGAGAAATTGAGGACTTCGGAAAAAGGACAAAGAACATGAATGTTAATAGTTGTTTTAGAGCAGAAGTCATAGAGAAATCTCGTAAGGTAAGAGAAGTGAGAAGAAAAGTTATCTATAATTACGAAACGATTGGGACTCCTGTAAAAAAGAAAAAAGGAGATGTCAGAAGAGTTCTCTATGTACAAAAAAGAGAATGAGAATTATGAGGACCCGGACCATCTCCTACCATAAGGAAGAGGAGGTGACGGTGAATGTCTGTAACAAAGAGAAACCTAATGTTTATGAATATCGACTCAAATGCAGTAGATATTGGTTAGGAGGAATAGAAGGAGGTGGAAAAACGTTAGTGGATGATTGATCGCAATACAAAGGAGTAGGAATCTTTCAAAAACCGAAACCGAACGAGATGGAGAGAATTACCATAGGGACAGTGTTAAGGACTACCTGTTCTTAACACTAAAATTATAGAAGTATCTCTTCTAGGAAACTTGTAATACCGGGGAATCAAAGAACTAAAAGGGAGGTTTCTAGAAGAAAAAGAGGGATGACATAGGTCAGTGAGGTAACTGAATGATCTGTCACAGTAAACGGTTATTGACGTCGAAAACTAGAGTAAATTCGTAGAGTTTGACATTGATAGTGGTAGAGGACAGAAAGATCGAGTAAGAGAAATCATCTTATTACTTTTGTAAAGGGACCCCCGGACTGTAAAAAAACAACCGAAATGGGTAGCGTACATGAGTAAGTAGAATTTACAAGACGAATTTGTTACCACCAAAGTGAGAGATGGAACGTAGATGGGAGTTTACAGTATGGATAGAGAAAATAACGAGAGGTTTTCTTTAGGATCAATTTAAACTAAAGAATGGATGGTTTGTGGGGATTGTCAGGTCAACTTGTGTACTCGTACAGTTAAAAGACATAGCCCCGTGACTCATGTATATAGTAGACGGAGTGTCTCAACAGTAATGGAACATCCGTAAATAAATATACTTAATGATCTAAAGTTTCAGTAGAAAAATTCTCATTTCTATAATGGATACATAATTACATTAACTTTTTGAAAAACTTAAATACCTCTTCCGTTACCGTCGGGTGAGGTCATGAGAACGGACCTCTTAGGGTACCTACGTCCTCGGACCATCCGACGTCAGGCACCCCAGCGATTCTCAACCTGTACTGACTCGCTGAAGTGAAAGTGAAAATGAAACTTAAATATTTACTTGATTTATATGTAAGACTATAAGATACAAGAAGAAATCTTTCATATCTTTTATAAACACAAAATAGTTACACCATTACTCAATCTTCCGAGGTCCTTACTTTAAACTGAAGTCGAGTCAACATTCTTTCTGTAAATTGGATTCTAATCAATGGGTTAAAGAAATCTAGAGTCAAAGATTGAAATATTTTACTCTCTCTACCTTACCTACCCTGACGTAAAACTTCGAATGGTAAGACACTACCACTCTTTCGAGAGTACGAAAAGAACGAAAAAGTAAAACAAGAGTTTGTTCAACTATTCCCTTTCTCAAAGGATCTTCGACTGGATTTCCACACTAAAAAGTGTCTGTCCACGATAAGTGTACCCCGATCCATGGACACCCTTCATCCTTCGACCTTGGAAAAACGATTGTCGGTATCGGGGTCCAATACGTTTCAGAGTCCGTGAACACCTTAGAAAGACCTCATTAGACTAGCTACAAAGACCAAGGGAAATGGACCTAACTGAGTGATAGTACTTAGTCTTATGAACTAGGATTGTACTATGGTAGAGGGAAAGATTTTGAGTCAGAGAGGTCCAACTAAACTAGTACCAAACTCGTGGAACAAGATGTAGGACGGAGACAGGTTTGAAGGACCTATAAACAACACGAACTTTTGACACTATGGACAAATTTAAGTCAACGAGTAGGAAAAAATATGTTCTTTACTATGGAATGGATAAAACTTGTCAACAAGAAAAGGCACCCAGGACCGGGTAAGGTTGTAGAGACGAGGGAAAATAGTACAGAAACCAAATCTTCTATATCAATAACCCAGCGAGTATGACAGACCACCTGTAGAGATCCTACACAAGTACTCTTAGATAAGGAGTACCTGGTGGATTTGGTTGATGTGTTACGTTTACACTGAACTTACACAATTCAATTTTTGCGTCTAAAAAGACTCATAAGGACCGGAATATAGTTACTTGTAAATATAAAAGTTCAGAATACGTTCTATAGTACACACTTTTGTAAAAGGGGTTTATAAAAGTACACCCATATATACGACCATAAAAGAATATATCGATAATATTTTCATTCATACGTCTAATATCATAAAAGAAGATTATAGACGAACAAAAGAAAGTCACCCGTGGTAAGAGTCATATCTACCCCTGACCTTTGATGTGTTGACACTGTCTCAAGTAATAAAACCCCAATCGTCTCCTATGATGTCAAACACGGTAAAATAAGTAACACAAAAACCCTTAGATAGACCAGTGGAATTACCCATTATCGTCGTATTAGTACAATTAGTCTTCGTCGGGAGTCGAAGTGTGGGGTTACATGGAAAAGGAGACGGTAAACCGGAAACACCTGTAACCCATGAGGAGTAGTCAGTGTGGACAGTACGAGTACCCGAAGGAGTCCCTTCCTTGAAGATAGGCACAACGACCAACACAACGAGTCGAGACAAGACATCAGTGTAAACCCTGTCGACTCACGAAGGACGACCGACGGTACCGGATACTGGCGATACACCGGTAGACGAACGGGGACGAGATGAGGTGGGTGTACAGGGGGTCTTAAACGTAAGAGAATCACCCCCGAAGGATAGATCCACCCACACACTTACGAACCTGTAAATGACCGACAAACAATTCGGACAGGAAGACACCCAGTTTATTTCAGTTAGTGAAAAAGACACTAATAAGCGGTGAAAACTTTGAAAGAACAAGAGTACTAAAATGAAGACTTTATTGAGGTCGGTAGAGAAGACCGAGTTAATAACATCAGTGACACAAATAGTAACGAGAGAGAATGTAGATGTAGGAAAAGAGTCAGGACTTCTACGCAAGGTGACTCCCCGCCGTGTTTCGGAAGAGGTGGACGTGCAGGGTGGAGTGTCGTCAATGAGACAAGATACCCTGGTAGTGTAAGTAAATACACTACGGGTTCAGGTCGATGAGTCGACTTGTTTTGTTTCACCACAGACACAAGATGTGTCAGTATTAGGGGTACAACTTGGGGGAGTAGATGTCAGAATCTTTGTTCCTCCAATTTCTCCGGTACTCTTTTAATTACCGATCTTGTGTAACCATCAGGATTTCATTAGACTAAAAATTATTATTTATAACACATTACTTCTGAAGAGGACGTCGACTTATTTATTATATGATTCATTTAAAGTCACATATAAGTATCATAAACTCTGAGTTTTTAAAGTAATGTGATAAGGTTCTTTTTTTAAGTCACATTTTTTTTTACACGTAAATGGTTCTATCCTTGTAATCGTGTGTGTGTTTTTTCAAAATAAGAATAAAATGGGTGATAAAAAACGGGGATGTTCATGTTTAGAAAAGTTTATTTAAGACACGAGAAACTTACATCAGAAACCTTTATTGACGACCTTCGTGGACTTGGAGGAACTCACCCTTTATTTCTCGTCACAACGGTAGGTATCAGAACAGTAGACTGTCTCTACCATAGGTACTACATGTCTATTAGATTCCTGACTTTAGTCACTACGACCATCAACATTTCGAAGACGACGAAACACTAGACTCGTTGTCCTAAGAAGGGTATTATAGAGACGTCCACTCAGAGTCGTTCGATTGAGTCTCCTAGAGACTTTCGAGGTAAATCGAATCGAGAAGGGAAAGTCCCCAGATAAGAGTTTTTACACAAGTTCTCAAAGGTCTTCTTTTTGATGACCCCCGATTAACTGTACTGGACCGAGGAAAGATCCAGTCTTTCATTCCAAAGAAAAAAATTCCAACAAAGTTAGAACAGTTTACATACGACATATGCGGATATTCCACACTATTTGGTAAGAAAGGGAGAATCATAACAACGGAGAATATGACTTTAAGAGTCTAAAGAACGTGTATTAAAGTAACCTTAAAGACCTAATCGGGTATTTTGCGAGAGAAATTTGGTCTACCAAAGGGAATATCTTAAATTTTAATAACATAAAAATATCTGGAGAAACACAAAAAAGAGGGTCAACAAAATAAGATACACCTATAAAATTTTATTTTTCCCTATTATAAAAATTTCTAGAGTAAAAAGGAAATTATTTATATTTATGGTCTGATTAGAGTTATGTTCAATATAGTACAGTAGAAAGATAAATCAGTATTCGTTACAAAGGTGACAGATGATGTAATTCAGGTCTCACTCTAATCGAAGTGTCATACATTCTGTAGAGAGGAAAAACAGGAGGGGAGAAATTTGTTGATTAATCCGTAGGTATGTAGTTGTTTCACGGAGTCACCCATAACACCCTAGGTCTTGGTATGTAGTTTCCTAGGTCCTCCTTAGAACTGGTGGATACGTAGGTCACTATCACTCTTTCTGGGGTTATACCCGGAGTTTTATCCGTCCTCAGTCACTTAAACGGAGTTAAGAAGAGCCGGGGACGGTTCCTTTTGGACCTCTCACGTCTTAACCCGTCTTTGGATACCTAGTCTCTCTGACATCTTTCCATCGAAAGGTCCACTCCCTAAGGACGTACGTCGACCTCTTTTTATTATCATTACACTCAAACCTACGTCACTTCTGATGTCGAAACGGTCATGACGACAAAGGGGTTCCGTTGTCACGGACCCCACCTTGATCGTCCGTTACAAAAGAGGATGTTTCTTTTTCCTGTCGTCACTCACTCACGAACAGAAGGGACCGTAAAGTTCTGTGACGACCTCTTCAGGTAGATTTTTTCACAATGACTCCGTTATGGAGGTACTGACCCCACCCCCTCTTCTAGTCTTTTCTTCGTCTATTCTTACAATTTTCTGTGATTTCCATACTTCAATTCGACTGACATAAGTCATTAATTCGTTCTTCAGATGTTCACAGACTCTCGTCCATATAGATATGTTCAAGTCCCCTTTTTAGGGTCTATAATATCCTTTACGTTTTGGTAGTGACATTTTAATATTCCGTGTACTTCTGACTTCTTTCATACAGTAGTGGTTTTCTTATTATTATTAGTAGGTCATTGACTTGAGTTACCGTGTTTTATGACTTTAGACTGTTTCTTAAACTTTATGGACAGTGCCCTTTTGAGTTGTTCGATAATTTTTTGTGTTTTTCTGTTATATACTTTTTTACTCAGTAAATTGTTTCTCTATCTTTAATATATTTTTTCTCAGGTTGTCTTTAAGACCTCGACTTCTTAAGTTATTTACTTTTTACGATATCTCCCGTAGTCCGTAGATATCATCTCATTTGGTTTACCCTCTGTCTTATTCACTAGATCGATCATCCTTGAAACTTTCTTAGGTAGGTTTCCACTTCTTTCTTTTTTCGTACTGTTTCTTGTTTCTTTCTACTACACTAGAAACCCTAAGGTAGTTTACATGTTTATAATCTTATTAACGTCAAGGTTTTCCTCTCTTCTTCCTCTTCTCCTCTTTCTTGCAAATAAAATTTTATATTATCGATGTCCGGTTATAGTGCCTACTTGTATCTACGTTTTTAGGAATTGTTTTAAGATCGTTTGTCTTAAGTCGTTGTATAATTTTTCTAGTATGTAGTACTGGTTCACCCGAAATAAGGTCCCTACGTTCCTAAGAAGTTATAGGTGTTTAGTTAGTTACATTATGTGGTGTAATTGTTTAACTTTTTATTTTTGGTATACTAATAGAGTTATCTACGTCTCTTTCGTAAACTGTTTTAAGTTGTAGGTAAATACTAATTTTTTTTTTTGGGTCTTTCGTTCTTATCTAACTTGTATGGAGTTGTATTATTTTCGATATATACTGTTTCGGTGTCGTTTGTAATAGGAGTTACCACTTTTTAACTTTCGTAAAGGGGATTTCAGTCCTTATTCTGTTCCCACAGGTGAAAGTGGTGATGATAAGTTGTATCAAAACCTTCAAAACCGGTGTCGTTAGTCTCGTCTTTTTCTTTATTTTTCTTAGGTCTAACCTTTTCTTCTTCATTTTGAGAGTGACAAACATCTACTGTACTTGGATATGTATCTTTTGGGATTTCTGAGGTGGTCTTTTAATGATCTCGATTAATTACTCGTATCATTTCAACGTCCTATATTTTAGTTGTGTGTCTTTAGGGAACGTAAGGATATGTGATTGTTACTCTTTTGTCTCTTTAATTCCTTTGTTAAGGTAAGTGGTAACATTGCTTTTCTTATTTTATGAATCCTTATATAGATGGATTTCTTTGTTTTCTGGACATATGTCTTTTGATATTTTGTAACCACTTTCTTTAGTTTCTCCTGTGTTTATCTACCTCTTTATATAGCGTAAGTACCTAGTCTTCTTAGTTATGTCACTTTTACTCATATGATGGGTTTTGTTAGATATCTAAGTTATGTTAGGGATAGTTCGATGGTTGCCATAAAAAGTGTCTTACTCTTGTTTATTAAAGTGTTAAGCATACCTTTATGTTTTTGGGAGCTTATCGGTTTCGTTAGAACTCTTTTTTCTTACCTTGACCTCCTTAGTTGCATGAACTGAAGTCAGATGATGTTTCGGTGTCAGTAGTTCTGTCATACCATGACCGTGTTTCTGACTTTATATCTAGTTACCTTGTTTTGTCTTTCGGGTCTCTATTTAAGTACGTGGATACCTGTGGAATAGAAACTGTTTCCTCTGTTTTTACATGTTTCCTCTGTTTTTACATGTTACCTCTTTTCAGTTAAAGAAATTCTTCACCAGGACCCTTTTGTCCAGTTGCTGAAGATTTTTTTTTTCTCTCTTTGATCTTGTGAAAGATTGTGGTATGTGTTTTTATTTGAGTTTTACCTAATTTCTGGATTTACATTCTGGTCTTTGATATTTTGAGGATCTCCTCTTGTATCCGTTTGTGAGAGACTGTATGTAGTGTCGTCCTAGGAGATACCGGGTGGAGGGTCTTATAACTTTTATTTTCGTTTTGATTTGTTTACACTACATTAATTTTAATTTTCGAAGACGTGTTGTTTCCTTTGATAATCGTTCCACTTTTCTGTCGGAAGCCTTACCCTCTTTTATTATCATTTACTTTGTTACCTGTTTCTTAATTAGAGTTTTTATATGTTCGTTGAGGACGTCGAGCTACGGTCTTTTTATTTTCTGGGTTAGTTTTTCACCCGGTTTCTTGATTTGTCTGTAAAGAGGTTTCTTCTGCATGTCTACCGATTGTTTGTGTACTTTTCTACGAGTTATAGTGAGTAATAGTCTTTTACGTTTAGTTTTGGTGTTACTCCATGGTAAAGGACGGTCAGTCTTACGGACGATAGGTTTTCAGATGTTCGTTATTTACGACCTCTCCCACACCTCTTTTCCCTTGGGAGAATGTAACAACCACCCTTACGTTTGATCATGTCGGTGATACCTCTTGTCACACCTCTAAGGAATTTTTTGATGTTTATCTTGACGGAATACTGGGTCGTTAGGGTGACGACCCGTATGTGTGACTCCTTTGGTCTTAACTTTCTCTGTGTACATGGGGTTACAAGTAACGTCGTGACGAATATTATCGGTCCTGTACCTTCGTTGGATCTACAGGTAGTCGTCTACTTACCTATTCTTTCAACACCATGTATATGTGATACCTCATAATGAGTCGGTAATTTTTCTTATGTAAACTTAGTCAAGATTACTCCACCTACTTTGACCTCGGCTAATATGTCTCACTTCATTCGGACTTTCTTTTTGTGGTTATCTCATATGATTGTGTATATATACCTTATATCTTTCTACCATTGTTATTGGGACATACGCTCTGTCGTTTTCTCTATCTACATATCTTGTCAGAAAACCTGAGACACCCTCTCCCACTCCCACCCTACCAAACCTTCTTACCGTAACTTTGTGCATATAATAGTATACACTTTACCTAGTGGTCAGGTGCAAGTTACGTACTATGTACCACGAACCCCGACCACGTGACCCTACTGGGTCTCCCTACCTTACCCCTCCCTCCACCCTCCCCCAGAGTCCTACCCCTTGTGTACATGTGAGCACCACCTAAGTACAGTTACATACCGTTTTAGTTGTGTTATAATATTTCATTAATCGGAGGTTTTTATTTATTTATTTTATTACTTAATTTTTATATATATATTATCGATTCTTACACGGTTTGGACTCCTCTCTATATCTGTAGGTTCAAGTACTTCGATTATCTCGTGGGATAATAGAGTTACGTTTGTCTGGAACATGTTCCGTATAACGTTACTTTGACAGTTTTTAGTTTCTGTTTCTCTTATGGTTTTCGTTGGCCTCTTTTTCTAGTATTGGAAGTTTCCTTGGAAGTAAGGTCATCTAAAGAGTCGTCTTTGGGATGTTAGGTTCTTTCTTACCTTACTATATAAGTTTCACAACTTTTGTAACGGTCTGTCCTTATGAGGTAGATGATTTCAATAGGAAGTCTTTACCTCTCCATTAAAGGGTCTGTTTGTTTTCGTCTCCCTCAAGGATTGGTGATGTAGACGGAACGTTCTTTACGACTTTCCTTAAGTTCGATTTTACTTTTTCATAGTCAATCACTGAACTTTTATATTTTGTTCGACCATTTGTCAGTATAAATCTTTTGAGGTTCATATTATACTATCACACAGTAGGTGAGTTGATATCCTATTTCCAATTTCCTTTTCTAATAATTTTTATTTAGATCGTAATATTAAACAATCACTTATGTGTTATATTTTTATCCATTTTACTTTGTGGTTTTTATATTTTCATCCCTTATTTACCACCTTGAAGTCAAGTCAAGTCAAGTCAGCGAGTCAACACAGACTGAGAAACGTTGGGGTACTTAGCGTCGTGCGGTCCGGAGGAACAGGTAGTGGTTGAAGACCTCAAGTGAGTCTGAGTACCGGTAGTTCAGTCACTACGGTAGATCGGTAGAGTAGGAGACAACAGGGGAAGAGGAGGACGGGGGTTAGGGAGGGTCGTAGTCTCAGAAAAGGTTACTCAGTTGAGAAGCGTACTCCACCGGTTTCATGACCTCAAAGTCGAAATCGTAGTAAGGAAGGTTTCTTTAGGGTCCCGACTAGAAGTCTCACCTGACCAATCTAGAGGAACATCAGGTTCCCTGAGAGTTCTCAGAAGAGGTTGTGGTGTCAAGTTTTCGTAGTTAAGAAACCACGAGTCGGAAGAAGTGTCAGGTTGAAAGTGTAGGTATGTACTGGTGTCCTTTTTAGTATCGGAACTGATCTACCTGGAATCATCCGTTCCATTACAGAGACGAAAACTTATACGATAGATCCAACCAGTATTGAAAAGAAGGTTCCTCTTTCGTAGAAAATTAAAGTACCGACGTCAGTGGTAGTCGTCACTGAAACCTCGGGGGGTTTTATTTCAGCCTGTGACAAAGGTGACAAAGGGGTAGATAAATTCCTCATGTAGTTCCGACATATAACAGTGGGACGAATAAATTGAAGATACGTCTCATGTAGTACTCTTTGCGACCCGACCTTCTTCGTGTTCGACCTTAGTTCTAACGGCCCTCTTTATAGTTATTGGAGTCTATACGTCTACTGTGGTGGGAATACCTTCTTTCACTGCTCCTTGACTTTTCGGAGAACTACTTTCACTTTCTCCTCTCACTTTTGCAACCGAATTTCGAGTTGTAAGTCTTTTGCTTCTAATACCGTAGGTCAGGGTAGTGAAGTACCGTTTATCCACCCGTTTGTCACCTACTTACACTTTTCCAATAGTCGAATTTTATCTGACATATATTTGAGGTACTATTGGATATTTCGTCTTTGAATCTAATCCAATTGTTTTCTATCTCTTTCCCTTTTGTCTCGTACCTTTTCGTGTCACCTTTTCGTGGTCAAATATTCCTATTCGTCTTTGTTTCCTTTTTTCTTTGTTGACTTAATGTTCTCACGGGTATTCGTTAATTATTCTCTTGTAAGGGTTCAGGAATGTACAATTGTTAATGAGATTTACATTTACCCAACTTAAGTAGTTGCTTTCCGTGTCTCACTGATCCACCTAATTTTTTTTTATTGTCCGTTCATGTACGGCGGACATTCTCTGAGTGATGTCTACATTACTGTGCGTATCCGAGTTTCGCTACCCTACTTTTTTCTATAAGGTACGTTCTCCTTTGGCTTTCCTTCGTCCACATCGAGACGAAGATAATCTGTTTTATCTAAAATTCGGTTTTTATTATTGTTCTATGTTTCTTTCAGTGATACATTACTATTACGCTAGTTAATCACTTCTTCTACATTATTAATGTTCACATATACCTCGTGGATTTATATGAATCAAGACAAGTCAAGTCAAGTTAAGTCAACGAATCAGTATAGGCTGAGAAACACTGGGGTACTTAACATCGTGCAGTCCGGAGGGACAAGTAGTGGTTGAGGGCCTCAAATGGGTTTGAGCACAGGTAGCTCAGCCACTATGGTAGGTCGGTAGAGTAGGAGACAGCAGGGGAAGAGGAGGACGGGTGTTAGGGAGGGTCGTAGTCCCATTTATATAATTCGTTCACGATTGTCTAGACTTCCTTCTTTGTCCGTTGTTATGTTATGATCCTGTTCTCGTTATGAGGTAAATTCGTTACCTACCTAGTAAGTCTGTCTCATAGTCTTTCCTTTGTGACCTGAACTTGGTATACAATCTAGTTCGTCTGTATATATCTGATTCTGTATATATCTGATGACCTCTTCCTTTACTGTTGGGTGAGGTCATAAGAACGGACCTCTTAGGGTACCTGTCTCCTCGGACCGTCCGATGTCAGGTACCCCACTGCTCTCAGCCTATGTCGAATCGTTGATATAGTAGTAGTAGTAGTAGCAGTATATCTTGTATGGTAAGATACCATCGTCTTATTGTGAGAAGAGTTTACGTCTCATAAAAGATCGTATCTATTAAACCACCCTTATCAAAATAGATAGAATCTAGATAGTGTCAAGGTTTCCCTCTTTGTCCGAGACCGTAACGTTCGTCTAAGAAATGACGACTCGGAGGCTCCTTCGCGGACATGGTGGATCAGACGTTAATTAAGAAAGATCACCAAAAAAGAAAAAAAGTAAAGTCGATAACATAAAAGTTGAGACTAGTCAAGAAGAATATAAAAGATCAAGAAACAACTTTAAGTGGGATACGAGGAGGCAAGAAAAGATTCAGGTCACTAGTAAAATTACTGGTAACGAAACTTGAGGAAAAATCCATTTAATGAATAGAGGTAAAGTAATCCCAAAAAAAAAGGGGGGAACTCCAGAATAGAGTAAGGAAGGGAACCATAGAGGTTAAAAGAAGTTCTCAAGAGATCAGAAAGGGTAAGATACAACCCACCAGACTTATGGTCTGGACATACGTCCAGAGGACACTTTGGATATACATGGAGTTCTTCGTTGTCAATCTTGGTCTGTACTTTGTTGTCTGACCAAGTTTTATCCCTTTCCTCATGTAGTTCCGACATATAACAGTATGACGAATACATTGAAGATACTTGTCATGTAGTACTCTATATGGTCCGACCTACTTCGAGTTCGACCTTAGTTCTAAAGACCCTCTTTATAATTATTGTAGTCTATACGTCTACTGTGGTGGGATTACCGTCTTCACTTCTCCTTAATTTCTCGGAGAACTACTTCCACTTTTTCCTATCACTTTTTCGACCGAATTTTGAGTTTGAAGTTTTTTAATCCTATTACCGTAGACCAGGGTAGTGAAGTACCGTTTATCTACCCCTTTGTTACCTTTGTCACTGTCTGAAATAAAAGAGTCCGAGGTTTTAGTGACACCTTCCACTGACGTCGGTACTTTAATTTAATTCTACGAATTAGGAACCTTCTTTTCGATATTGTTTGTAGTTGTCACATAATTTTTCATCTCTGTAATGAAACGACTGTTTCGATACCAAAAAGGTCATCAGTACATACCTAGACTCTCGACCTGTTATTTTTTCCGACTCGTGACTTCTTAACTACGGAAACTTAACACCACGACCTCTTCTGAGAACGCTCAGGGAACCTGACGTTCCTCTAGTTTGGTCAGTCAGGATTTCCTTTAGTTAGGATTTGTAAGTAATCTTCCTGACTACGACGTGAACTTCAAGGTTATGAAGGCGGTGACTACGCTTCTCTACTGAGTAACCTTTTCTGGGACTACGACCCTTTCTAACTTTCGTCCTCCTCTTCCCCTGCTGTCTCCTGCTCTACCAACCTACCGTGGTGACCGAGTTTCCTGTACTCTAACTCGTTTGAGACCCTCCATCACTTCCTGTCCCCCTTGACCGTACGACGTCAGGTACCCCCGACGTCTCTCAGCCCGTACTGACTCGCTGACTTGTTGTTGTTGTTGTATAGAGTAAGAAAGTAAACCTTGTGTAAGGAGTAGAAAAGTAAAACAAACTGAAAGAAACAGATACTTTAAGTCAAGTCAAGTCAGCGAGTCAGTACAGGCTGAGAAACGCTGGGGTGCTTAGCGTCGTGCGGCCCGGAGGGACAGGTAGCGGTTGAGGGTCTCAAGTGAGTCTGAGTGCAGGTAACTCAGTCACTACGGTAGGTCGGTAGAGTAGGAGACAGTAGGGGAAGAGGAGGACGGGGATTGCGGAGGGTCGTAGTCTCAGAAAAGGTTACTCGGTTGAGAAGAGTACTCCACCGGTTTCATGACCTCAAAGTCGAAATCGTAGTAAGGAAGGTTTCTTTAGGGTCCCGACTAGAGGAAGTCTCTCAACCTGACCAACCTAGAGGAACATCAGGTTCCCTGAGAGTTCTCAGAAGATGTTGTGGTGTCAAGTTTTCGTAGTTAAGAAGCCACGAGTCGAAAGAAGTGTCAGGTTGAGAGTGTAGTTATGTACTGGTGTCCTTTTTAGTATCGGAACTGGAATCAACCGTTTTATTACAGAGACGAAAACTTATACGATGGATCCAACCAGTATTGAAAGGAAGGTTCCTCATTCATGGAAAATTAAAGTGCCCACGTCAGTGGTAGACGTCACTAAAACCTCGGGCTTTTCTATTTCAGACTGTGACAAAGGTGACAAAGGGGTAGATAAAGGGTACTTCACTATCCTGGTCTACGGTACTAGAAGCAAGAGACTTACAACTCGAAATTCGGTTGAAAAAGTGAGAGGAGAAAGTGAAAGTAGTTCTCCGAAAAATGAGAAGTGAAAAACGGCATTCCCACCACAGTAGACGTATAGACTCCAATAACTATAAAGAGGACCGTTAGAACTAAGGTCGAACACAAAGAAGGTCAGGTCGTAAAGAGTACTACATGAGTCGTATATTCAATTAGTCGTCCCACTGTTATATGTCGGAACTACATGAGGAAAAGGATAAACCTTGGTCAGACAACAAGGTACAGGTCAAGATTGACAACGAAGGACTGGACGTATGTCTAAAAAGTTCTCCACCAGAACTCTGGTGGAAACGTTAACACGCTATCAAACTCGTAAGAAACCGTAACGGAAAGAAACCCTGACCTTACTTTTGCCTGGAAAAGGTCAGGACACCGGTGACGACTCAAAAGGTTTAAACGACCGCATCACTCACGTCGTGAAAGTGTCGTAGTAGAAAGTCCTAAACTTTATCGAGTTGACCTTAAGGTAGTGGAGGTGATCGAAACAAGTATCACTACGAAAGATTCCGGGTGAACTGAAGTGTAAGGTTCTACAGACCGAGATCTACTCACTAGTGTAGTAACACTAATAGGCCCAGTACTTGTAAAAAACCTGTCAAGAAGACACAGAAGAACGGTGGAGAAGAATTATAGAAGACGAAGACAATCCAGGTATAGTAAAGACAAGTAATAGCTCGGGTAGAAACGTACTTTACAAGGGAACCATAGAGATTAAAAGGACTTCTCTAGAGATCAGAAAGGGTAAGACAAGAAAAGGAGATAAAGAAACGTAACTAACGACTTCTTCCGAAAGAGTAGAGAAGAACGATAAGAAACCTTGAGCGTAAGTCTACGAATATAGAAAGGAAAAGAGGAAACGAAAAGCGGAGAGAAGAAAAGTGTCGATAAACATTCCGGAGGGGTCTCTCGGTAAAACGAAAAAACGTAAAGAAAAGGTACCCCTACCAGAACTAGGGACAGAGGACATGTTACAGTGCTTGGATAGGTCCAGAACTTCAACACACGAAGACCCCCTCGTAGGGAAACGTCAGACACACACGAGTCACCGAAACCACCCTCTAGACCTAGACTTTGATCGTTCCTGGTACTGAAGAGGACCGTCGGTGGAGAAACCACCCTTAATCTCGACCTCTATCTCCCCGACTTCAGTCTCGGACCACATTCGGTACCTAAGAGGACACCGTACTACCACCAACGACGTAACCACCCCTATAACAACCTCGGTCTCCCCGAATTTGACGTCGGATCTCTTTCGACGTAGTAAGAACTCTGTACGACCGTCAGTGTGTGACCACCCCCCAACCGTCTCTTCGACATCGACCTATAACCCCACCTTACAAGACCCCGTTAGACCGTCCAATCGGTCTCTTGAAAAGTTAGAAGATGGAAACGTGACCCTACCTCTCGTTCACTCAGACACCGACATGAGAAGTTCTCGTCTAGAGGTAAAAAATGACCATTCCGGGGGACCAAAAGGTTTGGTCCTTTACCCCGAATAGAAGGACTACGAGTTGGAGTCCCGACCCTACGGGTTACACCCCGACTTGGGGGAAGAAAAATCCCTCTTAGGGACTCGGACACTATAAGAGAAGGAGGAGACCCAACGGGTGACGTCCACACCCAGGGTTGAACTCGTGAAGAGAAGATGGACTGAGACACACCAAGAAACAAAGTAGTGTCTCAGTAAGAAGATCAAAAGTTCAACAGGAGTCTCTTTTAACGAGGTAAACATAAACATTAAAACTACACAAACACCCTCCTCCGCTCGAGCTACAGAAGGATTCGACGATAGAACTAACGTGGAAGATGGTAAAATATAAATTTCAAATCAAGAATTAGATTGTATAATTTGAATCTTGGTTATAAATCGACACTCCATTAAATAATATAAAGACTATTAATAGTTTACCTTCACATGTTGATCTATTTTTGTGTCTTTGTTTTTTAAACTAACGAACTCTCAACTGTCTGGGGAGTTTCTAGTCAATGTAAACACACTCCACGTGACAAGTCATAAGTGAACTCTTACACTATTACTGGGAACCACGACAACTTAAGTGTAAACTTAGAGCTCTTAGAAGTCTCTAAATAGGAGTTTCCGTTTATTACTCTATCGTGTCCACAATATAATGTCGTTACTCAAACTTAAATAATGACGTTCTACTTACTCAAAAGTAAAATTCTCCATTTTAAAAAGCGAAAACACTCAATTAGTCAATATGACTGAATCGTGTGTACTTGACTAAAAAGTTATGGGTGAACTCTTGTGAAATGAGAGACTTCAACATAGACATGAATGTTTAGTGTCACCTTTTTAACCCGTCTACGATAGGTCGTCATTACATCGTTTATTGGAACTCACTTTCAGCGAGTCAGCACAGGTTAAGAACCACTGGGGTACCTGATATGTCAGGTACTTTAAGAGGTCCGGTCTTATGAGCTCATCCACCGGAAAGGGAAGAGATCACCTAGTAGGGTTGGGTCCTTAGCTTGGGTCCAGAGGGCATGACGTCCGCCTAAGAACTGGTCTACTCGGTGGTTCCTTCGGTCGTTTATTGCAATCAACTTAATTAGATTCAAAGTGATTAAATGAATCACATGCACGACACGACACGAATCATCGAGTCAGCACAGACAAAGAAACTCTGGGGGAACATGACATCGGGTGGTTCGAGGAGACAGGTACCCCTAAAAGGTCCGTTCTTATGACGGTATGGGTCGAGGTCCCCTAGAAGGGTCGGGTCTCTAGTTTGGGTCCAGAGGGTGTAACGTCCACCTAAGAAATGGTGGACTCGGTGGTCCATTCGGGTTCTTATGACCTCACTCATCGGATAGGGAAGAGGTCCCCTAGAAGGAATGGAAGGAAGGTTTGGTCCCAGAGGACGAAACGTCCATCTAAGAAATGGTCGACTCGATGACCCTTTCGGGTGAATCACATATTTATCCGAATTAAGTTCACTATTACTAAGGAGTAAAAAAGTGGGTATTCTGGTCTTTTAATGTATCAGAAGTTACTATAAATTTGAACCATAAATCGGTTGTTCATAGTATGATATTTTAAGTGAATCAAATTCTACGAAACTCCTGAATGACAAACATTTATAGAACCTTTTTGAAGGAAATAAATAACAAACCTTCTGAACTCGAATCTCCGTTGGTCTCCGAAATCTGTTTCAACTTTTATAATTCAGTTTTTTGAACGTCTACTCAAAGTTGGACCGTTGAACTACTCACTTTGACTCATGTAAAGAATAGATTGGTCCTTTGAATAAGTCGTCATATAATACAACTTTGATTATAATAAACAAGATAAAATGAGGTTGCATTGTAGTACTGTAATCCTTTATTAGTCTAAAGAAACTTACACACATCAAATTAATACAGGATCTATAATTTGTGCATTGTAAAACGTATCTCTAATATGACTACAAAGTTTGATCAACTTTGTAAATCAAAAATTAATATTTACAATTTATTTGTATTATGTAAATATTATCGACTAAAGTAAATATTGAAATTTAAAGGAAAGGTAAAGAAGAAACAGGATAATTCTTTTAACACAAAGAGGAAAATTTTTACACTAGAACAAAATAACTAACTTTAACATTTGAAACATTAATTGATCCATAGAGTAAATATGAAATGGAAAGGCTTTCATCCTTTCATTAAACGATAGGTGGGTATAGGTTTTCTGAACTGAAGTAGCATTCATAATAAATTAAAGTAAATATCGTATGATATATCAATGACTTCCTTACCTGATCTAAGTCTGATGGTTCTACTCTCAGTGTAGAACTAAAATGGTGAACGACACGTTTGCATCGACAATATAACGATTTCAGTCAAAGTAGTAGATATGTACTCTATTTTTATGTATAATAAAATATATTTAATTTTATCTTGATATATCTTTTAATAATTGGGTTCTGGACGGTAAATCATTTATAAGTTATTTACAATTGATAATGTATTTCTCTTTTTCTATGTGTAATAAACTTCGTCCAAAAGGTCACAATGATGACTTTTGTTACAAATCGTATATATTATAAGTAATGTATTTATTTATTTGAAAAGATGAGATTTTAAATATAATTTTATTTTCTTATATGAAAAAAATGAGATTCCATTTTTTTTTAATCAGGTTTTGGTAGAACTTTTATTAAACAAGTAAAGTTATTATTGGAGACACATAATTCTTGTTCCTTTGGTAGGTTAATTTTTAAAGAAATTACATTACAAAGTAGTGTCCAAGTGATGTTATCCTCGATGGAATAGAGTACCTAAGGGACCCCGTACCCTTGTTATGACGTTACTGTCCCAAGTAAAATGACCCGAATTGTTTACTGGGTCAGGAAGCTTAGTAGGAGAAGTGCTAGTAGGAGACATAGATGGACCACTGGTATACACCCTTAGAGTCGTGTTAGTAAGAATAGTCTTAGAGAAGAGTCGAGTTAGTAGGGTACATAATAAAAAACTCGGTGAACCGGAAACGACTGTATCCGATAAGTAGAAGACAATGTGGGTTATACGAACATTTGAAGGACCACCTCTGTTTATGGTAGAGGATGGGACCGACACGTGAGGTCGAGCCAAGGCAACAAAAGAAGCCCAGTAGACTCACGAAGGAAGACCGACGGTACCGTATACTAGCGAAACACCGTTAAACGTCGGGCGATGATATAAGGTGGTTTTACAGGTGTGTTCAAATACAAGTTAATGAGTGTGACCGAATACGTCGACCAAAAGAGTTACGAACGAGAAAATGATAAACGAAGATAAAAAATGAGAAGACACCTGGTTTAGTTCAATTAGTAAAAAAGGCACTAAAACGAGGAAACCAACTCGAGAGGACAAGACTGTAGTCATAGGGACGTCAACAGTGGAGTAAATGCCGACCGAGGTAGTAACACCAGTGTCACTGACAGTATCGACATAGGATGCAGATGTAGGAGTAGTGGTAGGACTCCTACGTGAGGTGGCTCCCCGCGGTGTTCCGGAAGAGGTGGACGTGCAGGGTGGAGTGTCGTCAGTGAGACAAGATACCCTGGTAGTGTAAGTAAATGCACTACGGGTTCAGGTCGATGAGTTGACTGGTCTTGTTCCACCACAGACACAAGATGTACCACCACTAGGGGTACAACTTGGGGGAGTAGATGTCGGAGTCCTTGTTACTCTAATTCCCTCGAGACTTCTCTCTCGAAACAATTTTTTGAAGAGTGAAGGACGAGACACGTAGGTAGGAGGATTCAAGAAACTAGTAAGAATCCTAGTAATGAGACTTGAGAAAAAACCCATCTAACGGATAGAAGTGTAGTGAAGAAGACGTCAAAATACAACAAGAAAGTAGACTTTGTATAAGGAGACGACGGAGTAAAATTCGACGATAAATACAAAAATATAGACATCACGCACACACATACGAGGCAAGAAAGTCAGCACAGACTGAGATACGTTGGGACATCTGATATCAGACGGTCCGAAGAGACAGGTACCCTAAAAGGGTACCCTGACCTCACCCAACAGTACGGGAGGAGGTCCCCTAGAAAGGTTGAGTCCCCAGCTTGGGTACAGAGAACCCGGAGGAAGTAACTGTCCGTCCAAGAAATAGTGATCGCGGAGGACCCTTCGGGTATAGACACCAACTTGGAACCTCTTGACCGGGAGACATCCTCCGTAGGATGTGTATGTAGGATCGTCACGTGAGAGGAGAGTAAGGTGTTCGATATAAGAGATCCTTAGGGGGATTCTCCCAACACACCCTGGAAGACAACACCACCCGACTGATACGGTCATCAGACCAACCGACGGTCCAAGTCGGAACATACCTCCGACGACCGACGACAAATCGTCCCAGACCAGTACTCCACCGACCATCACCTTGGGATGCTCCGGGGTCCCGATCGTAACCGAGTGACCACCCACCTAGGTCCCAGGACTTCTGAGACCCTGACAACAGGTGGATGACCCTCCACTTCGGTCCGAGACCCAATCACGACCAGATGACCGTCGGTGTGAGGTCCCAGGTCCCCAAGGCCTAGACTAAAGTTTAGTGACCATCCCCCTAAACTCCCAGGACTTCCAACGTAACCAGACGATTACTCGTCCCGGTACCGGGTCGAACAGAGTCCAGTCCTAGACGAGATGTAAGAACACAGACAGAGGTACCCACTCTGATCAGATCTCCAAATACACCTGAAAGAACACCCTCCCCGATCACAGACGGGTGACACTCACCTCAACACAGGACCCGACGTAGATCTCCGTCGACACCCGAGAAATCAGAAATTCGTGGGACAGACGTCTTCCGACCCCGATACAGAGACGGGTCGATCAACGAACCTGAGTCCGCAGAGTCGTGGACATCCGACAACCCGATTACTCGACCTCCTTTTAAAGGTTCTACCGCGAACGGTCGTAGTCGGTGATGGTCATGGTCGTAGATGTACTATCTGAGACGAGGGTCCTCACCGACGACGGTCACAGAAACAGGGGTCCCGCTCGATATCGACGGGGGTGGGGGAGGTCCTCTGAGAGGTCCTAGACGTCCATCCAGACCAGTTCCGAGAATGTTAATGACGAGAACGGACCCCAGGGTCACGGACACCTTAAAACACCCGTGGGACTCTCCTCAGAGACAAAGGAATCGGGAGTCCCCGAGGACTTTAATTTGGGACAACTGGAAGTTTTGGTTTACGAGACCCCCGAGTAGAAGGACCACGACCTGAGGATCCGACCCCGAGTCTTGAGAACGAGGACACCCTCTTGGAGACGTTATATTAATAAGAGCAAACACCCAGCAGCGAGTCCAACCCCCCACTACCACAAACTAATATAAAACTCAGACGGGAAAAATGGATAAAACCACGAAAGAAATATAACTATATAAATCAACATCTTCTAGAAGAGACTATTCAAGATCAGAACAAGTAACTACCAACAACACGTCTACACTAAAACCACACGGGGACTCTACCTTCACGCGAGTCCCAGGAAAATGAAACGACGGGACCGACGAGAGGGATTCCAACTTTACTGGAAACTTCAGTAGAAAAGGACACAAAACAAAAGGAAACACGAATCGGAGAGAAGTGAATGAATGTCACGTCTCTGGAACATGGATCGTGACGTCTGGTGTCAAGGACGACACGACTGTTAAGTCGAACCCCCACTTCTCTCTCGAACGATCTTTACACACAAGAATTAAACAAAAAAGAAAAAAAGAAAAAACATAAACTATATTACTACATGGTATTTTATTATTGTTTTCCTGTTTCCCACAGACACCAGTTTTGTATAACCAGATATACAATAATCGATTACACTTCCGAGAATCATTTCCAGCCCCGATCTAAAAAGGGTATAGTCTCTCATTTGATCTCCGGGAATTTATTTGACTTTAAATTAAGAATTAATCATTGAGTTTGACCAATTGTACTTTTTTATTAGGAAACTTTCAAGAAATTTCAAAATAAGTATAGAAAAGTTTTCAACATACGACCATGTTCAGTTCCTTCCGATAACCTGACAGTTCGGAAATTCTGACCCAGGTAAAGTTTTCATCGAACAGAACCTTACTCATACTTTCAATATCAATACTGACTCTGTTGGTTCACCTCGGTCTGTCACTTTAATAATCTCTGTAAGAAAAACGTACCTATAGACGACCACTACCAGAAAAACCTGGGGATTTTTAGACAAGACACAAGAATTCAGACTGAGGTCGGATCAATATAATCTGAAGTATTTCTTGTCTCATTTACGGGGACTGGTTTTGACGATACTTAAGACGTCCAGTTTTTGTCCACTAAAGAGACACCTTTATTCGTCCCAAGGACTTAAGGATCCCTCACTATTTGTTCGAGAAATTCACTGAACAAACACCAGTTTACGTGTCGGATTAAAATACACAGTTAAACCGATCCGATGTCACTGGTCAACAAACCAGTTTGTACTCAGATCTACAACGACCCTTCCATTAAAAATCTACACTAATTGTAAATCTGAAATTTATTTCGTCTAATGACAGGTTTTACACCCACCGGGAGTAGGTTAGTCAACTTTCGGAATCCGCTTTTTTGAATTCAGGAGAATCTTTCTCCCTAAGACAGAGGTCCGACGGAGACCTAAGTTCTGACACTGTAGTTGAGAAAGACCTTAAAGGTCAAGGGACCTGACGGGGAACGTAAAACCTTAACAGTCGAGAGTGTTTACACACTCGGTCAAGGAAATTTTGGTGGTGGTGGTAGTGTCACCGAGACAAAAGAGACCTATTAGGGTCGATTATCTTGAGAGTGGTAGAGAGGAAAGGGGAGAGAATAACAGAATGAAGAGTAAGAGGTATATGGTTGGTACCGTATTTAGATTGTCTAATTAAGGAAACAATTATAGGGGTTTCTGAAATTCATTTCCGTTGTTAAGAATTGTACAGAATGCTTTAGGACTTACACCGGGGACAACGTAAAGAGCGAGAGTTGTGAGGAGGGCGTGAGGGGTCTGAGAGGCTGAGATACATAATAACCAGAAGAAAATTTTTGGTATTTATATGGGTGTAAGAAACGGTGGTATACTGGGAGAGTGCACATCACTGAGATGAACTTACATAAAAGGGGGAGTGGACCCATTGTAGATGAATCCGATATGCATGGGTGAATTTACAAAGGGTAGGAGGACCTTTGGAAGGAGTCCGAAGTCTGGTTTAATTTATGTGGACAATGGGAAGACTTCGTGGGACGTATAAAAATTCTTATAAGTTACGTGAACGTCGATGTCTAAGTCATAAACAAAAGAGGTTTTACGACCTGAGAAATACGTCTGTGGAAATTACAGAACGAAAAGGAGACACAGACAGAAATGTACTAAAGACCTTGTATCATTCGTATTTACATATAAATTTTGCATACTTATTTTGTAATTATTTACTTACCTACTTACTTCAAAAACGAGATCGTATTCGGTGACTGAACCATCGGAAACTTAGACAACTTGTAGTTGGACTAAGTTTAAGTGACTTACAAACACAGTCTAGGACGAGGTGGATACTATCCGGAAATGTGTTTGGGTACGAGTGGTGTCAATGCGGTGACGGAACTGGGACAAATTGAGTCTAACCGTTGATAGTAAAGTCGGACAGAATCATTTTCGATACATTAGTGAGACGACTCATCACAGAGGGAAAGCAGAACCGTACCGACCTCTGTGTCTCCTCTCAATCTTGAACATGTTCTGTTTACAATCACATCGTCATCGATCTCACAATCGTTTCCTCGATTGTTATCCTCTAACAAATAATGGAAGGTCAATGTCAAGAATCATTAAATGTTCATCACTAGGTTAATTAGGAGTCTTATTGGGGTTTTCCACAAAAAATTAAGTAGGAAAAGTCTTCGACATTGGCTCTGTGTATTTCCAATTCGTTTTCAAGTCTCAATGTTTATAGGAGAATTATGAGACTAAAGAAAATTCCATGTATCAAAGACACCAGTCCGTCTTACTCCCCGAGAAACTTTTATGAAGTGGTGATCTCCCTGAAAGTAGACACTGTGTAAAGTAAGGGAAGACAAGTTTCATACGTCTGAAGATGTAGACCTATACAGTCTGCTTGAACATAATCTGGTTTAAAGACGGTGTTTCAGTCATTCTTCGATCTTTTTATAACAATTTACAAACTTCCGTATCTGAAGAGTAAAGTATTTTCTACTTCAACGAGATATGGGGAATCCAAGAGGGAGAATAATTTTTGTAGGGGTCTATTTTGTTGTTTGTTTGAATCCTTCTAGCATTTCTTCTACCTCTTCCTCCGTCTGCGGATCCCTGAAATGTGGACTCCTTTAGGGTATCCGGACTCAGGGACACAAAAGAATAACGAAGGTATATAGGGCCTGTCCTACGACGTGTTCGGAGGTTGGGTCTTGGTGGTTCTCTGTGTTTTTCTGTTTCTCTCAAGTTTCTATTCAGACCAGGACGATCGGTTCCTTGACCCTTTTCCCACTGGATTGTCTTATCTTTTGGAAAACCGTTATGGACGGGATAACGTCTGTTCGCTCTCACCTTTTGGTATGGACAGAGGATGGACGTCCTAAGTGGCCCCGGTTCATCCCTCGATAAAAAATGGAAGGAGGGGTTGGAAACTAAGCAGACGACCCCATAACAGTACCGCCCAGGTTGTCCCTTTACTTGGAGGGGACCAGTAGACCGTCGTCACTCTCTTACACTCCCCACGATCAACCATGAGATGAGGGGATATTACTACTGGAGTGGGAACATTCACTCCGGGTTACCCCTAGACTCAAGGTGGTGATGGAAGTGGTTGTCTCGTCACACTTGGTCGAGAGTTGTAGGAGGGAAGGGATCTCCGTCCCCCAGGTCGCTCCTTGACTGGAGTGAACCTTCTCTCCTCCACACGTTCCGTCACTTCACAATGGGATATCATCCCTTCCTCTGTTGTCCCGTTACCCTTTTCGACTCGAACAGAGAGGGAGTTGATGGTCCTCCGTCGTCTTAGTCGTGAGGTAAAAACCGGTTTAGACATACGAGTCGTCCTTCGACTTCAGTGTGTGTGTATGTGTATGGGATCATCAACGACACTACCTCCTGTAGGAGGATTTTTTCTAACTTAGACTAGGTCTCAGAGAATTATACTGTAGGATTTACAGAGACAATGTTATTATCAGTAACGGTATGGTTCTTGATCTTGTCAAGCTACTCCTTTCCATTGTATACGGATGTAGTTTTACTTTTCCTACGACTTTAATAGATTGTTCCTAAAGTTCCTCCATCATTTGTTTCGAAGTTGTTCGTTAGTAACTTTAAGATAAAGAAACAACTTTTTTAAAGTCGTTTCTTTATCTTAATATTTTATATTGGTTCCCTTTAAAGATCTAGAATCTTTGTATTAGAGATTTCAATTTTCCTTTGTTACCCTACTTCGTCTTCACAGTCGTGACATATACGGTAGTCGTATAGAAGTGTCTGACTCAGTGACAGGAACCGGAGTTTATCTGTTTCGGTCGTTTAGATATCACATACGTGTGGTGTCACTCTTCGTTCAACTCTTCCGGAATACGGAGGGGAACCGTCTTCCGTAGAAGTACTGATAATTGGGTCACTTCTGGATCCTTTAGTATTAATTTTACTTCGACGGGTGGTTGTGTTTCAGTCGTGTTTTTATCGGTAAAGTGTTCTCTCATATCAGTGTTCGTTCCGTCTGGTATCCGTTCTACAACGTTTTCTTCACGTCCAACCACAACCTCAGCGTCTTTCTGTTCAACTTATGTCACCACTGCCACGTGTGTCTTTAGTCCTTGGATTGGTGATGGGTTAGACGGTCGCAGTCAACTTTCATCTGGAATAACCAGTACTCCTACCTCATCACCTTGCCCAGCGCGTATCGTCATATGGTCAGTATCCGTACCGTCGGTACTGCTTCGTCAATGACGGCCTGTCCTTCTTGTAGACGCACCGTGTGAGTCCTTCTCTTTGCCTGAACGACAGACTATCGTTCGGGTGGTTGTACATCCCCTACTAATGGTATCGCTATGTCCAAAGAAATTTTCCAAAAATTGACCTCCGATTAATGAAATGTTATAACACTACCGAAAACGGTATGTCGTTGTACTCAACCGGTATCCATATATACGCAGGGGAGGGAGAACTAGGGGAGAGGACGGAGGGAGGGGTGAGGTAGGGAGATCCAACAGTGTCTCGTGGCTGAAATCCGAGGGACGTAGTATGTAGTGTGAGGGTGACCGATAGATAAAATATGTACCATTACATATACAAAGTTACGATAAGAGAGTTTAGAAGGGTGGGAGAGGAAGGGGATGACACAGGTTTTCAGGTAGGAAATACAGACATAGAGGAAACGACGGGACGTGTGTCCTAGTAGTCATGATAGAAATATCTAAGGTAAATATACGAAATTATATATTGTACAGAAAACGAGAGTGAATGAAAAAAGACATATCATTCCAGATCCAAGTAGGTGGAGTAATCTTAACTGAGTTTACGTAATAAAAAAAAATTTCGACTCATTATAAGGTAACACATATATATTCACCATGTCCAAAGACTTTTACTCTCTGGTGTCTCCTTTTTTATGTACCCCCAAATTTCCAACACTAACTCGAAATACCGGTGGTAATACCTACGTAATCGTCGATCGTACCAGTATACCCTCTTCTTTCAGTAGTGTTTCTCTAAAACGTACAGACTCTTTGACCTTTTAGGGGTGTCTTCCTTACACCGGTCACACCATACTAGTGGGTAGGAGGACCACGTGCGTCGTTAAAAGGAGGTTTCCATGTCACAATAACTTTCCTTCTGAGACTCTACTCATCTTTGATAGGAATAAATGGTTACAATGGATCTGAAATTAGTTCCCCTCCCTGGACTCGAAGTCCCGTGGAGAAGTACCCTCTCAGACTCTTACACTGCGATTTACGTCGACTGACTTCAGTTGAAGTCGTTAATCTCGTCACTCGTACTAAGATCCCACCCTTAGACGTATTTACTGTATCTCACTCGGGTTTACAGAAGAGCCTAATATGAGTGTTTTCGCAAGAATAGAGAGAAAAGGTTTTACATAGACGTACATTCTCCCTTTATATTATTTTAACGAAACAAGAGTGGGTGTCCTAAAACATTACGACGTAAAACGTTTACCAGACAGTCTATATTACCATGGGACCGTGAGTCCTCACGAAGTATTTGATAACTGACTTACTGATTAAGTACGTAAATTTAGTGAATATTGAAATTTTTTTAATCCCTCTATCTACTTTTAAAAGGGTTTCTTGAAACTCAAAAGGAAGTTACTTTAGGAGAGGGTAGTCAAAGTGGCACGTCACCGAGACTTGCATTACTAACACTGTTACTGGACTGGTGTATTTACTTAAATTGTATAACATTGAAGATGACCCAAAGGTAAGTACCATTATGACTTTTGAACTATATATAAATTTGATAGTAATCAAGAATTATATCTAGTTTATATATAGTTATTGAAATCCAAGAATTATTAAAGATTAACTTCCAAAAAAAAGGTCTACGGATTATTCTATAATTACCTGATCGAACCTCCGTTTTACTAAAACTTCCATTACAGAGTCTCACCGTATAAGACCAGTATTACAAGATTAGTTTCAAACCGAAAAATTCTTTTTGGAGGTCCTGTAAAAGATCGTTTCACCAAACGAAACTTCATGTCTGGACTTACCTTATTTGAGTTTAAGGAGTGTAGTTAAAACATTTATTATAAAGATAAAGTTAAAAAGTAATTTGTAAACGAGAATATTCTCCACTTCTGTCTGTACTTTTGTGAGGTATCTTAAAACTAAAATTGAAGACAGTAACAACTTCCCTTTCCCCTTCTTTTTTTCCCTCCTTAGTCACCACCTTTTACTTCCTCACACCTTCTCTTTATTTGTGATTGACCTTTAATAAGACATTCTGATTGTGTAAACTTCTCAATGAACCACAAAAAAAAAAAAAAACCGTGACATCAATACCCGTTTCTTATGTTCTCCTCAGTCCTGTCCATTGGTCGTGGGTGAATTATAGGTATTATACAGTCTGTTATACGACCCCGATCTGTCTCGACGGAGTGTATCAGGAGTGTTCAGACCCTCGAATCTTAAAGATAAAACTAAAATATTTGTATTTCACTCAAAATCTCACCAATTCACTAATACCTTCAACACTTAAATAAGTTGTGTATAACTGATGTACGAATACTACCCGGTCTGTTAAATATGTGTACTTTGTATTTTACATTGGTTTGCATATACTAGAGATACTACTTTTTTACTTACGGATGAAACCAAACACCTCAGTCCCTTCGGGAACTCTCGTAATTGGCATACCAAGTGTTGGTTAAGTTTCTGGGAGTCTACCCTTTGAGTAGATGGGTTCGTTAGAAAGATCTGGGTTTACCGAACAGAAACTCTGGGAAGGTGAGAGGAGACTTCCAAAAACAGATAAATGGAGGTTTCCTTTGTAAAAAGGAAATAACGAAATTGATAGTGAATGGAACATGCTGAGAGATTAAGAGTGAAAATGGCATATCCTTCGAGGGTAAAGGAAACTGTGTAAAGATCCGGTTTTACAGGAAGTACATAACTTACATTCTAAAAGTCTTGTCTTAGCCAGTATAAAGGGGGGTGTACAGTCTCAAGGGAGGACATGAAGGACTAACTCAATGAACGTTTGTAGACTCTCGATGGTAGTCTGGGGTCAAAACCAAAGAAAGAGTATAAAGACGTAAATTTAAGTCACGGTTTTAAGGTCCACGGAAAACGGTAAGGGAAAAACAACAACGACAAACAAAAATAAGAGAGACGAGAACAGGACCTTGATAGGTTATCTCATTTATACTATGGATCCATCAAAAGGTAATCAGTGTTTAAACAACGTAAAAATAAGTGACGTAGTACTGACCTATAAGCTAAGGATTTGTCTCCTATATTTCAGTGATTACCATAACTTCTTCCTTAAGTGTCCCGGACCTGAGGTAGAATCCAGACAAGTACGACTAGTACGAGTCGGTGGAAAGGTTACCCGAGACTTGAGACACAAATCACGGATACTTTTGTTGTCGTCTTTCTATTCTGGGGGAGGTTAGTCCCTTTGGAACTTCTAGCATAGATCCAATGAGTGGCGGATTCTCTTTTGTATGTGATTAGTGGGGAAGGAGGTCTGTCCGGTATGTAAAAAGACATAGATAACCTCACATTGGAGTCCAAATAACTAATAACCGATTAACAAACTGACAAACTCGTGTACTCGTGTATCGTACACTTATTACCCCAATAGCCCTAACATAAAAGGAACCAAATACATTCGGAGTTCCTTAAACCTCACCACCCAAGTCTGTGCATGTGTACCCCATATTTTCTAAAAGTGTTTACGACCAGCCCCAGGAACCGGTTCTCCTCTGAGACGGAACCCGGGTGGCCACATTATTTGACGTAAGGTGATAGACGTAACAGGAAGACTCACTCAAACAAAGGCCCTTGCACACCGATGTTGTCATAGTTTTTGTCACTTATCTATATATGACTAATATTCTCCTTTCGGTTTGTGGGGTCATACTATAGACTACGAGTAGTGTTTACCTAGGGATCCATGATGAGGACCGACAAAGGTGGTGTACGGGGACGGATGGGATGTGAGTTTGGTCTGTCGTCACGGGAGACAAAAGGTTCGTGTAGTGATAGGAAGTACGACGACACAGAAACGCGCACCACAGGGGAGACGGAGTCAGAGGGGAGAAGATAAAATGAACATAAATCTGAAAACGAGTAAAAAGTCTTTGATCGGACTTAATGAAACTAAAAAGTAGGAGAGAACAGTAAGTGTAAGAGATCTAAGGTCCTCGGATTGATTTTTTACAGAGGACGAAAGATGAGGTAGTGAGTTTACCCAAAAACGGTGCCGGAGATAAGAAAGGGAGAGGACCAGGAAGTGTAGAATGGTCGAAAAGATACAAGTTAGACGTTAGGGACATGTAGTTTAAAATCTAAAAATCTATAGAAGACGAATGTTTGATCCATTAAGATTATCGAAGATTTGGAGTGACGTACGAAGTCGGTATGGTAGAGTATATAGAAGTACCGACGATAATACTACAAACATCACTTCTTTGATACCGGAATCGCTCAATGAATTAAACGGTCTTCACTATGTCGACCATTCATGTATGTCGACCATAATGTATTTGTGTCTCTCCGTCACTCTTGGATCTCTCAGTGAATGAACACACCGATTAATGAAAAATCCGAAGGGAGTCCCGTTCACGGCAGTGAAGTAGACGTTGGAGAGGATACACCCCTGGTAGGGTGACAAAAATTTTTTTTTAACATATACGAAGTACTGAGAAGGTGATAAGTGTACAAAAAATATCACAAAAAGACGGGAAAAGACTGACGATTTTCTAGTAAGAATCTGTTAACTTTATAGTGAAGGGAACTTTAAGAGGAGTTTGGAAGGATACACACAATCAGTAAAGAAGACCTAAGTGTAGTCAAATAACACTCCTCCAATCCAAAACCGACAAACCCCAAACACGTACACACACACGTACATACGAATCTCGTGTCTCAACAAAATTTTAAAACATACGGGGTTGACGTAGATCTCGGATCACTAACATCTTAAAAATGATTCCAATCAAGTCTCCGATACCCTGGTCCCGTCCCCACCCCCCATCCCCGCGCCCAGCCCCTTGTTTGTACAAGAAGTCTTTCGGAGGTACGAATATGAAGTCACGTAAATAATTGACGAGAAGTTATGCGGTGAACGAGACGAATCATGATTTCTAACAGTCAAAGAGAGATTTACCAAAATTGTTATGACAGTGCATCGTAGCACTTACGTACATATTTACGAAAGACGTAAGAACGACTTGAATTAAATGTTGGTGAAGAGTTTTGAGGTCGATGTCAACAAATTTTAGATCCTCTTTCTTTGATAGTAAAAATTTAAGATACGTACTAGGGGTAAATGACATCATAGTTTAATGTTAACTGGATATATTCACCAGTAGTGGTTCCCCGTATCGTTCTTACCGATCCCCTCGAAATACGTTTGTCACGTAGAGGTGGGTAGGTGGGTATAAGAAATGTTCAAAAAACGTTCGGAGAGGTTCCTCTTTACAGACGTCTTACTCCCAATCCATGAGACGTATTAGAAATAATTAAAACCAACTCTTGAAAACTGAAAATAGTACGAGAAGAAAAGTTTGTACGACTATTGAAAAAAAAAAAAAAAGTAAATAAAATGTCGTCATCATTGTCTTTCAGTACGGTCGTACCGTGACAAAGGTAAGAGGGGATAGTGGGACAGTCCGTGGCCTCTTGTTCTAAGTATCACAAAAGAGTCAGGAAGACAAACAAATTGGTTCGGAATGGGAGAGATAAGTGGACCGAAAACGGAAGTCAAATGGTAAGACAAGAGAAAAAACAAGAACTTTCGAGGGGGGGGGGTACGTCAAAAGACCCAAGATAGAGATGGTCCTCCTCCCTTAACTTTTAAGGGACATTAAAAGGTCCCTTAACATTTGTGAGATTTAAAGTAATGACATTTAAAGGTCGAATAGGAACGAATATCAAAGAAATTATATTGTCCGACAATTATGGTTTACCCATGAACTAATAATCTTCTATATCTTATAATCTTCTATATCACAACGTCTTTGGTCATGAGTTCTTTGGTTCGTGGTGTGAGCCTCTCAACCTCTTGAGTCCAAATAAATGTGGCCGCCCGGGTCTCCTCAATTGTGAGGTTTGAGACTCGGGGCCTGTTTCCCTAATGTCTCAAAAATATCTGTCTGATATAACCCGTTGTGATCTACAATTATCCGACCAAATTTGATTCCCCAAAACGTACGTACCCTTGTCTTCAGTTCTACCCTCCCCCTACGGACTGGAAATGTGTCTGTCCGTACTAATTCGTTCAAACGTCCCCGGTCCACTAACGTTTCTCGTCCTGTTCCTACTCACTCTGCTTGAAGTCAAGGATCATAACGTTCAGGGGTGAAAGACTCTGATACACTGGATACACTAGATCTGAAACGTTCCCCCGTTCGACTCAATGTCTCCGCCTTCCTCTAATACGTTTTAAAATTGAAAAGGAGAAGTCATCTGATTTTTAATCTTCTATATGTTATTAAAATTTCTATTTTTGAGATTTTAAGGATGGAAAGTGTCGTCCTATTGGTGGAAGGTCAGGGAATTTTAGTACTCAAATAATTCGACCTCCTTCTTGACTGTCAGAGCGTTAAGTCCACACCGAAAGACGTCAAGAACACTAAAGTACATAGGGTATTAAGTCCCCTTTCAAAATTCCGACGGAAAAAGGAAACTTACAGACACTCATAAGGGAGACTGTAATCTCAGGGATATTGTATTTCCAACACAAGAGGTAAGGAACTTCTTCCAAAATTTCTCTAAGGAGTCCGGTAGTCTCTGGTAATAAAACTCTGATGACGAAATCTATGGTCCGTAGAACACGAGACAGCTAGACAATAGAGAACACTACAACAGTTTTTACAAAAAATTTAGGACTGTATGGTATCTCTTAAAAAATCATTACAAACGTAAATGTTAGGACTTATTGTTAACTTCACCACCTTTTAGTTGGAAAAAAAAAAAAAAATTTAGAACCCTACATCTACTAAGGGAGTCCCTATAAAACGAAGGATGTGTTACAACAAATAAAATATTAAGACTTTTAAACGGTAGAGAGTCCAAAGGAGAAGGACTATGTGTCCCGTTCCCTTACCCTACCGTACTCTTCGATAACGACCCCCTTTGTAAGTTTTTTTCTCATCCTCTCTTACTTGTGTATCATACTCGTGAAAGATTACTCCGCCGAGACGACCCTTTCTGGGACAACTTTTTCTTTTATGAGTCAATAACTAGCGGTTAACACTATAGGTATTTAACGAGGACGAACGGAAATAGTAGTCGAAACCGAAAATCTCAGAAGGGATGGTGATACTCAATAGAAGACGGATCACATGATAGTTCAGAATAGAGGTTATAGACGAGAGTATTGGAGTTTCGACACCGTTCGGTGAGTCACGTAGTAGAGGACTAATTTAAGATGTGGAAGGAACAAGACTTCAGACAATACAGACTTTTAAGGATATAGATAGGTCAAGAGAGGAGGAATGTCAAAAAGAGACTCTAATAAGGAGTGGTTTATTGAACGTATGTCAACGACCGATTCCGAGACCAAAACCTCTTAAATAGGTCCCTGTCAGAGTCACGGATGTATCCTTACTGCTGTCGCACGTGAAATAATACGTGTCGGTTTTAAAATTTTTCATATTCGTAACCCAGGACTAATGACCGGGTCTAAGGAAGAATCACTCCTCGATCAACTTTGGGAATGGATAATGACGGTCGGTATGTCTGACTTAAAGACAGATACTCTGATTGACGTAAATAGGAAACACCACGATCCTAAAGACGGAGGTCGATTTACCGAGATTAATCATCTTAATGAAAAAAGAATACGCAGACAAGTCTCCTGTCAATACTTGAGACTTAATTATTTTGACTAAAAGATACCTACAGACACTATACTAGATGACTTCCGTCTCCTCCGACGTACATCACCGACAAGATGCAGAGAGATGAATCTAGTAGTCAGATAAAAACGACAATAAAAGTCGGTGATGAGAAAGTTTACGTTACATTCAATCGATGACCTTCCCATTATCCTTATTGTCACAGTAAAGGACAATCTTTTACCTTGATGTCAGTACATTAAGAAGAGTTAATACTCCTTTACACATACAGTCTAAAAAATTGATTGTGAAAATTGGTAGAAGGATCTTTACCTTTGTCTCGTAATTAGTTCTTGATCATATATATATATAAAAAATTTGAACAAAAAACATAACATCATATCGGTTAATTGTTCGTTACACTATCAAAGTCCACTTGTTGATACCCTGAGTCGGTATGTACGTGTACATAGGTAAGCGGGGGTTTGAGGGGAGGGTGAGTCCAACGGTATTGTATAACTCGTGTTAAGATGGACGATGGTCATATAAAAAGTTTAACTCATCTTTGATCCTTTATTTCGTTCTGAGTTAAATAAAATTATCGAAAGTTATTGTAAGAGATTTACATTACGTTATTTCGATCTTTAGTTATTATTTTCTGTTCGTCTTTTGTGAGTATATAAACCTTTACTTAATCGTATGGTAATTTCTTCGGGAGTTAGTTTCTTTTTTAGTTTGCCTTTAATCTTTTATTGACTTAGTATGTATATTTTGAATATTTTGAATCTATATATGATCTATATATGAATCTATATAATGATATATATATAGTCAAGAACCTTCCTTTTAAACTTGTCTTTATGATCTGTCCTTTTTTTAATTTTAGTCATTGTAAACACAATTAAAAATAATCAACTTTTTTGTGTCCTAACATCCTAAGTTTTTTTCTATTTTCTCTATCGTCTATAATTCACTTTATAGTTGTGTGTCTCTGAAGGGACCACCAGGTTACCAATTCTGTGATGTGGAGGTAACATTCTCCGTAGACAAGTCAGAGACCAGTTCCTTGATTTTGGGACGTACGGTATGTCACTGGTTTTGTTTGTTTGTTTTTGTATTCTCCCTGCGTAAAAATCCAAGAAATTTGTTTTAGTTGGTGTGTTACCTCTCCTGGTTTTTACGATTTATAAACTAAAAATACAACTACATAATCTGAATAACACGATAAAAAAAAATTCTTACCTTTCATATTTATTGGTTATGTTCCCTCCATTTTCACCCATATTCATGTCTAACCACCTATAACTATCCTAATACTCATTGACGCTTAGGGTCTCATTAATCCGTTCTTTTTCTTTGTTTGCCGTAGGTTTAGTCTTTCCTTCTTCGTATTGACAGTGATAAACGTCTATTATACTATAATATATTTCTTTTGGTATTCTGAGGTGTCCTTTTTACAATTTTTTTTTTGAAATTTAAAACGCAACGCTATATCGGCTAATTGTTGCATCACTATCAAAGTCCACTTGTCACTTCCCTAAGTCGGAACATATATAATTATGTACATGGGTAAGACGGGGTTTGAGGAGAGGGGAGGTCCGACGGTGTTGTCACTTGTCTCAAGGTACACGATGGGTCATCCAGGAACAACAGATAGATCAAATCTATGTCGTCACACATGTACAGGTGAGGTTTGAGAGATAGGGAAGGGGACTAAGAAGGGGGACCGTTGGTATTCAAGTAATAGATTCAGACACTCAGATAAAGACAAATCATTTATTCGAGTAAAGATAGTAAAGAAAAATCTCAGGTGTATTTACCTATACCATAAAGGGGAAGAGACAGTATGAAGCGAGTTATATTGTTAGAGATCCAGGCATTCACAACGACATTTACCATAATAAAGAAAGTAAAATTCCCGACTCATTATAAGGTAACAGATATACATGGTGTAGAAATAGGTAAGAAGACAGTTACCTGTAAATCCAACGAAGGTACATAACCGATAACATTTGTCACGATGTCGCTTGTGACCCTATGTACATAGGAAATCCTTGTACAAAAAGAGACCTATACACGGGTCCTCACCCTAACATCCCAGTATACCATCGAGATAAAAATCAAAAAATTCCTTGGAGGTATGATAAGAGGTATCACCGACATGGTTAAATATAAAGGTGGTTGTCACATCCTACCAAGAGAAGAGAGGTGTGGGAGAGGTCGTAAATAACAAACACCTAAAAAAACTACCATCGGTAAAACGGACCACACTCCACTAGAATAATATCGAAATTAAACGTAAAGAAATTATTAATTACTGCAACTTGTAGAAAAGTACACGAAGAACCGATAAAGGTGTCGTGGAGACTTCTGACTGAACTTAGTTGGTTAAATTATTAGTACCTCCCTGACCCCCGTCCTCCTCTTCCCCTGCTGTCTCCTACTCTACCGACCTACCGTAGTGACTGAGCTACCTGCACTCAGACTCACTTGAGGCCCTCAACCACTACCTGTCCCTCCGGACCGCACGACGCTAAGTACCCCAGTGTTTCTCAGCCTGTGCTGACTCTCTGACTTGACTTGACTTCCGTTAAAATGACAGAGAAGAGTGATACTCGAGGACGGTGTATTAAGTGATTGGTTGGACGGATCTATTATTTTAGATACGTTGATAGTAGTGAATTTATATTGATTGAGTAAGAATTTTATATAACTTATCTATTTCTGACAAAGTAAAAAATTTTTACCCTTTTATCATTTACGTCAGGTTCAGATACATCTTAAAGTGGACTTTCTCTAAAACAACATTGTCTTTGGTTTAACACAGTAATCGAAACCCTGACTTGATACCCATCTTTACCTTTCTCGGAACTCCTCTGAATAACGATAGACCTTCCAAGAATATCCATCACACCCAAACTTTTTATCACTCCTTTTATAAAATTCTTAATTTCTTTTCTGTGAACTGTCCATCACCACCTCATAAACAGTCATAACAGTGAACTCGAATTTTAACCTTTTATATTTCCTACGGAATATACGAGAACTTAAACTGACTCTTCTAAAGATCCTTCTTACATTTTTTAAGATAGATCACAGAATATCGACGGACATGATTTTACATTCTCTCAACACTTGATGTCTTTCTAAAAAACCAAGAAAACTTTTTTTAATTTTTGTATTTTCCCTCGGTATAGAACGACTCAAACTTTTATTCCCATAAAGAATGAGGGTAATAGAAGGTCTTTTTATAAGAGTTCCATTCTTTACCGAAGTCTAGTTTCTAGTCTAGACCAGACTCGACATTCTCGGAAACAATTCTGGAGTCTTTCTTGATTCTGGAGTGGCTGAGAAAGTCGACTTGTTTTCAATAAGATTCTTAGAATTACCGTACAAAGTATCTGAAAAAAATTTTTTTGTCAAAATTTTTAGAGTTCCCATAAAAGAGTGTTTTATGGTCTCCTTCTCAATAAACTTTCTCTAAATAACCATACCTAAAACATATTACCTTAGTTAAATTTAGACTATGTGTCTTTCGGGTGTTTCAACAAAAATTATCGACATAACTGTATTTTAAGTGTAAGGTACGATCAGTAGGTAAATTTCATATGTTCAGTTACTAAAAATTTATAAGTGTCTATATACGTTGGTAGTAGAACCGGTTAAAATCTTGTGGAAGTAGCGGAAGATATCTTTAGGACATAGAGAATTATAGTAGAGTCTACGGGGACCGATATCCGTTGGTGTTAGATAAAGACAGAGATATCTAAAGGAATAATACTTGTACAACATACTCATCTTAGGATATTATACACCATAAAACACTGACCGAAGAAAGGGAATCGTATTACAAAAGTTCCAAATAAATACAACATCCTACGTAGTCATGAAGTAGTGAAAATTACCGACTTTTTACAGGGTAACGTACTCTTCTGGTGAAAGATAAATAGATGAGAATTCAACTATCTGAAAACTGAACAAAGAGGGAAAAAATTTTTAATTAAAAATTTTAACTACAAAGAAGGATAACATACACACGATTCAACGAAGTCACCCATCACAGGCTGAGACACACTGGTATACCTGACATCAGACGGTCCGAGGAGACATGTACCCTAAGAGGTCCGTTCTTATGACCTGACCCAACGGTACGGAAGGAGGTCCTCTAGAAGGGTTGGATCCCTAACTTGGGTGTAGATAACACCGAGGTAACCATCCATCCAAGAAGTGGTGACACGGTGGATCTTTAAGATCTTTTAGACGTCATTTATGAAGAGAAGTATTTCTACCTTATGTCCTCAGTGTATCTTTGTGACCGGGTATCTTTAAAATTTTAGGTGTTCTGTGTACAACGATAAAAAGACTAATCTCAGGTTAGGGAGAGGGACATTATTCAAAGACACCGAGAACCGAGAAGGAAAACTCGAAAATTAAGATAGGAGACTTAGTGAGAAGGAAAAGGTCTCCAGCGTCTCAACCTGTACTTACTCGTTCACTGGTGTATGTGTGTCTTCAGTGATAACCTCTTTACTCTGTTTACGTTGGTCTTAAAGACGGAGTGTTTTATTACACATATTATTATACTAAAACTTACTGAACAATGTGTTGATATCATGTAGTGAAAAGAAGTCGATTAAGGGGTTCGGAGGTTTAAAGTCTCTATAGAAGTTGAGAAAAATAAAAATTGGAAGGTGTGATTAAGTAGTAGTTAAGGAAAAACCAGGAAATGTATTTGACCCAGAACTTGTCCACTTAAAGATTCATATGACGTTGGGGGGGATCGGATTACGTAGTAGTAGAGTCTAGAACTGGTAATTGGAATAACCAGGGGATGAAGGTGAAGGGATGTTAGTTGAAAACTTTTGTTGGTCTCATTTGAAAATTATTATATCAGTGTAATCTAATCAAAAAAAAAAAAAAAATTAATAACCTAAGGACAAGGAAAGTGTTGTTTTGAGTTTGTGAAACGGTGCCAACTACTTCGAGAGGTACTTGACGAAGACACATAGAGAAAGGAAGACCAAATGACGCCGGAGAGATAACGAACTCTAACAGTCTTAGAAAAACATGATCTACAAAAGACAGATCGTCAAAAGGGAGGTCAGGGGTATGGTCACCTAGAACGAATATAAAGTTGTAAGATGAGTTGATGGTGGATGTTCACCGAAAGAAACAGTATGAGAGATCCTTTAGTGAGTGTGGTAATGTTAATGGGAAATATTTAATATGGTAGGGTTAAATGAACAAAGAAGGTTGGTGAATATACAAGATATAAATATACCAAATAAATAGGAGATCTCGGAGAGGGAAGTTTTAGATTTGACGTACTCTTGAGACACGATAATGTGTAATATAGAGACAAGTTAAATAGTTGTATAGAAGTTACGAATAAGTCAAGGATCTTATATTATTCCCGAGTCGTTCACACCTACTTACGGATAGGGTGTAGATGCGTATTTTATTGGGTTCCTAGAACTAGTTTCCGAGGAAAACATCCGATTCCAGTGTTACAGTCCTTTAATAGTTACAAACTCCAGGAAGGAGGTGAAAGGGTGACTTAAAGAGGATTTCTACGGTTCTCTATTATACATTTAAAATTGACCAGTCCTTTAATAAAAAACAGTGTCATTAAGGGTAAATCGTTCTGAGTCTACTATAGGATACACTTTATGTCTCTGGATACTTGTGAGACTCTATACCCAGGTTTTACAAGTCTCCCTTTGACCAAGATATAAGTTCTGAAAATCTCAAATGTATTGATTCAAGGTTTTTCAGTACCCTCAGTCCTACGTAAACCCTAAAATTGTCCTGTTAATCTTTACCACAAATATTATTTAAGTTATAATGTAAATGTGGAGTTTTCTGTGAGTCCCGTTCTCTACTATGGTTAATTTCCACTCTTACACTTCGGTATATAACGACTCTACTGAGGACACAAATCTTACACTGTTCTAGTTTACCTTCGGACATTTGGACTTATCGGAACGGGACCTTCTGTAAAAGGATACAATACCATTACCTGACTTATTAATAGTTACTAGGTTACTTTAAGATTGAAGTAAGAAAATACTAGTAAAGACACCTCCCAGGTATCGGTGTATGTTCCCTCACCTTTCACTGTTATCTTTATTTAGAAACCAGAGATAGGGGTCAAGGATTGTGTCTCGAGATTTTGAGAACATTCAAGGACTTTCTGTCCCCACGATCTACGTAGAAAACAAGTTTATAAACAAGAAATTGGGACCAAGGACTGTGTCCCGAGGATTTGGGAACCTTGAAGACCACCCATAGTAAACAATCTTATTCCTCTGGGAGCCACCCTAAGACATATCGAAGACCTACTCCCGACCAGTAGTTTTTCTGGTTTGGTACTATTCTTCGAACCTTGAAATACAGGTGTGAGATAAGACGTCCCTCCTACCTCTCCTACTTCTGACTAATGTATCGGAGGTACTTTTATGATTTGACATACCCCGAAGGTTCAACAACTTGTCTAGGTGTACGACCTTCCCAACATATGAGGTCGAAAGACCGCTACCTTCGAGGATGGGACTTTGGGAAAGTCTGGACCACGTAATATAGAGAGGTAGACTGACAATTAAACAGGAAATGTTACAGAAAATACTCTTTGACCTTTTACATTCGTTTACAAAAGTTCTCAAAACACTTGGGTAGGGTCGTTTACTAGTTTGGACCTTCTCACAACACCCTGAGGGACCGAAACATCGGTTCAACTTGTCTTCACCCTATGGGACCTCTGGACAACGAATGTCAACCACATACCTCCCTCCCGTCTCAACACCTTGGCTCGGAACTTAGACACTTGAGACTGTCATGGAGGTCTGTCAATACAGTGTTGACTTACTTTCTTATCTCGAAGTTCAAGTATAGATCTATAAATTTGATGTATAATGAAAAGTCAACCAACCATACCTTCCGTTTTAGTGGTGTGTAAAAACATTTTACACGACACTCACCTCTTATTACCTAGGGTAATTGGTAATAAATTATTAAAATACATAAATTTTACTAGAAACAATGGAAAATCATAAACAATATATAAAAGGGGAATTTTATACACTATAATATCTATCTTATGTAAAATATCACCATGTGATATTTATAAAAGGTAAAATAATCAAAAATTTAATACGAAAGGTACGGAGTGAAGAGAACGAGGTAAAACGACTCTGTTCCTGAAAATACTAGTTTCACAATGAAGGTCCACTAAATTTCTCAACGGAGTCATAAACAAGACAATCCTTAAAGACATGAGGTCTTTTTAGAGAGAGGTGGGAAAGGTCATCACTACAATTATACCCACCGAATAATATCTTTTATATGTTAGAATCTGTTGTAAAGATCGAAAATTTTATCTAAGATTAGAGAATTATTTAGATCTAACACCTTGATTTGACAACAATTGTATAATTAACGTTACGAATCTTTATTTTCTACGAGAAATTTTAAGGATGTCTATTCCTTCTGATGTAACATGGTCTACCCTCATAAACAATAATTGCATAAATTTTATACTTATCCGAAGGTCAGTTTAGTACGCAAACACCACAGGTCTGGAATAAAAGATATCTATCTATCTTTAGTTAGGTCAAAAGTGTAAGTAAAGGAAAAAAACCTCAGAAGTGTTGGATCTAGAAGAACCCCCATCTCAAACAAGTCTTCTGAATTCTTTCCTTGTTAAATCAGAACGACTAGGACGAGTCTAGGAAATCTAGTCACTGTCACGACTCCAGTAACATGACTAACACCGAGTCTCAAATCTAGTTCCCGTACCTTAGGTTCCTGAACTACGACAATCTAAATCTTCTTAACTCAAGTGTAGAGAGGTCTGTTTGAGAACCATGAGAGATCGTGAGCTATATGAGTAGACATTTAACTCCATTTAAATACTGTGGTCGTTGTACCCTAATGACACTTTTTAATTCACCTCTTCGTATCACCAAAACCTAGGTCCGAAAGATCTAAATTTGTCACCAGGGTGTTGAAGGATCGACGTACTAAAACTCACTGGATGTACTACAAAGACACGGTGTCTACCGCGTAAACATTTTATCTTTATTATGATAAAGTGTCCCAAAACCCCCGAGGGGACCACCTAGACAGTAATACATCCTATACAACCAAGCTAAAGACGCAGACCTTCTAGGGGACTTCTTCCCGTACCGTTGGGTGAGGTCATAAGAACGGACCTCTTAGAGTACCTGCCTCCTCGTATCACACGATGTCAAGTACCCTAATGTTTCTCAACCTGTACTGACTTGGTTGACTCAAGGGTTTCCTAAAGATACTCTTCAGTCGGTAAATTGTAGGGTTACACGAATCTTATCCCAGACCGTGTAACATTCATGTTTAAAACAAACGATTTATTTACTTTCTTTTTTAGGATCTTTGGGTGTCCACAATTATGTATTATCACTATTAATAAGTATAGTAAAAATGACTAAATTTCACAAAGAGTCGACCAAATGTTCACATATTTTAACTCTCAATCTTCATTATATAAAAGTCATGTCGATAACACCTTTTGTCTTACCTCCAAGGAGTCTTTTGACTTTTATCTCAACCGTATACTAGGTCGTTAGGGGGAGGACCCGTATATAGGTCTGTTTCGATATTAAATTTTTCTATTACGTAGGGATACAAGTATCGTCGTGATATGATCGGTTCCGTACCTTTTTTTTGGATTTACGGGTAACTACCTGCTTATCTATTTCTATACCACACATATATATACACACACATATGTGTGTGTGTGTGTGTGGTTTATTATGGTTAATTTTCTACGAATAAGGAACCTTCCTTCAATATAGGTTAGATCTGTCGTATAATTTTTCGTCTCTGTAATGCAACAGTTGTCTCCAGGCAGATCAGTTCCGAAAAGGTCATCAGTACATACCTACACTCCCAACCTGATATTTCTTTCGACTCGTGGTTTCTTAACTACGAAAACTTGACACCACAACCTCTTCTGAGAACTCTCAGGGAACCTGACGTTCCTGTAGGTTGGTCAGGTAAGATTTCCTCTAATCAGGACCCACAAGTAACCTTCCTGACTACAATTTCGACTTTGAGGTTATGAAACCGATGGACTACACTTCTCGACTGAGTGACCTTTTCTGGGACTACGACCCTTTCTAACTCCCGTCCTCCTCTTCCCCTACTGTCTCCTACTCTACCAACCTACCGTAGTGGTTGAGTCACCTGTACTCAAACCCATTTGTGACCCTCAACCACTACCTACCCCTCCGGACCGTGTGACGTCAGGTACCCCAGCGTTTCTCAGCCTATGTTGACTCGCTTACTTGACTTGACTTGTCTTATAGTTAAAATACACCTTAGATTTTATACTGTGTTTACTTATATAGACACTTCGTCTTTGTCTGAGAGTCTGTAACTCCTGTCTAAACACCAAAGGTTCCCCCTTTCCCTCGTCTCCTACCTTCCTAACCCTTAAACCTTAATCGTCTAACTTTGATAATATATATCTTTCCTATTTGTTATTCCAGGATGACATATCGTGTCCTTGATAATTATATATATTATAGGACACTATTGGTATTTTCCTTTTCTTATATATACATATGTACTCAGTGAGACGACATGTAGTCTTTAGTGGTGTTGTGACATTTAGTTGATATGAAGTTATTTTAAAATTTTCATAATAGAGTTAAATTCGTTAACCACACTAAGACGGTTTGTCTTTAAAGATCTAGTGGACTTTACAGTTCTTACCTAGGATTCTTATATAAGACTGGTAACGGAAAGAGTCCCGGAGGAAATGCAGAGACAAGGAGTCTGACATCTACTCCCCCAAGTTGTACCCCTAGTTGTGACACATCTTGTCTCTGTCGTGAAACAAGACGAGTCAACTCATCGACCTAAACCCGTAGTGTATTTATTTCCATTAGCAAGGTATCATCTCTCACTGACGCCACTCCACTCTCCACGTCCACCTCTTCCGGAACGCAGAGGGAAGTCACCTCGCGTAGAAGTCCTACCACGACTCCTACGTCTACATTCTCTCTCGCTACTGTCTGTGACACTGGTGTTACTACCTCGGTCTTCTCTACCTTCCCTATTAAAGTTGTCACCTCTGTAGACTCGTCCTTTCAAAGTTGTCTCCCCTCTTCAGTGTCTTTTTCACCAGATGGACTAAACCGGGTGTCTTTCTGTCTCAGTCATTCGTTGATCGTTTACAGGTTCGTAACTGTGTGGGTGGGTCCATCGTTCGGGGGTGGTTCTGCTGTGTCTGAGACCTCCTGTACACCCACCTCATCTCGTCCCCGTTCGTCTACCGGTGTATCGCCAGTATCCGGTACCGTCGGTTGTCCTTCGTGAGTCGACAGGGTTTGTACTGCTGTTTTGTCTCGACCCGAAGTGTCGGTCGTTGTTCCTCCCGGTCAAATACAGACTCCTTAGGATGTTCGTAATATCCACACTGACTACACCTTATGGGTTACAGATGTTTTCGGTTTACTGACTCCTTCTCCATGTACCCCCACACTTCTACCCTTTTTGAAGAATAATTTCACTAATACGACTATAACGGATAATTCCACTGTTGTATTTACGGATCTTTATGGTGTTTCTTCTCTTGTGCTTCACATCCTAGGAGACAATTGGGGTTTTCCTACTGGAGACAGTGTAACCACACCAAGGGTTGGAGGTACAGGAGACCCGTAACAAGGACAACTCCCTTTACACTTATAAGTAATCAAAATACGCAAGTACGATGTGTTAAGGTCAAAAGAAACCGATAAGGATTAAAGAAACCAATAAGGAGTCTCGGCGAGTGTCACTAGTAAAGGAGAAGGATCAGACATTTATACCACGACATCTACTAAAAAACTAATAAAGATTTAGATGTTAAATCGAGGGTTGAAATAAGTAAAAGTATAGGTGACGATCACAGGGATGAAATCGACTCTAGGACAAGTAAAAGGAAAATGTAACTAGACAAATGGAGGAACAGAAGTAGGGACACAAGAATGTCAAGTGTTACACAGACGGTTTCCTTAGAGAAGGACTTTAATTCTCGTTCAAAACGGTTTCCCTAAGAAAACTTAGGAAACTAAAAACTAGGGAAACTAAAAAAGTCCGAAATCCTCCTTTGGATTGAAGAGATCGCGTCCTTTCACATATGAAAGACTACACAGGAGACGTATACTGAGAAACGAACAGAGAGACCTATAAAGGTAGGTTGTAAACGTGATTAGGTTGGAAGGACTTGAGAAATCTCAGGGGAGTCACTTGAGATGGGAGAGAGCGGAAATTAGGAACATGAGGGTGAACCCACCGGAGTTTGGAGGGTGGCAGTATGGGATCCACTGAAGACGAGTAGGAACTCTAACTAAATAGAGGTTTCGACGGAGACGAAAGATTCTTAATTAGTCTTTTGAAAGGAAACACAACTATAGTGTGAAACTTCTACAGATCTAACTGTAACAAATGATAAAAACAAACACACAAATGTAAAGTGACGGGGGTCAATTACGTGTAAGAGGAATTGTTACCACACAAAATAGGGACACAGTGTTTACTCATCACGAACTCTCGTTTCACACGACTTCTTTTTGAACAATTTACTTAAATACGTACTAAATATGTTATATTACTAATATGACACCCCTTGGTCTCTACTTGTTTTAAATCCAAGGGACAACTCTCTTTGGTTAAGAACATCTTTTCTTTCTCTAATTTATACATAATCACATATCTTTCAGTCAATCACACCGTATTCATTTTATTAACGAATACAATGAAGATTTAGTTTTAACTTATTAATATAACCCCTTTTTGTGAACCTTTAATTTTTTTTTGTTGTGTAAGGAGAGTTTAGACCGATAATAGTGTCTTCAATTGATAATGTTTAAACCATTAATAAAGGTCCTTAAAAAGAGGAAAGAATATAAAATTATATTGATAATATTGTAACGTCCACCTTCAAATTACGGTAATAAAAAGGAACGTAAAGTATATTTTTCAAACAGCAACAAATCAACCATTCAGTACAAGCTGAGAAAATACTTTGGCACCGGACATCGGGTGTCCGAGGAGAGAGGTATCCTAAAGGGTCCGACCCTTTAAGTACAGAGAATGTAACTGACCACCCAAGAAATGGTGACTCGTCTGTCGTTTCGGGTATTTTTCAAATAGTGTAATATTAAGGAGTGTGTCACAAACTCTCGAAGTATTATTACTCAGTGATCGGAGGACCACCGAGTCTGTCATTTCTTAGACGGACGTCACGGCCTCTGGGTCGAAGTTAGGGACCCAATCCTTCTAGGGAACCTCTTCACTTACCGTTGGGTGAGGTCATAAGAACGGACCTCTTAGGGTACCTGTCTCCTCGGACTACCCGATGTCAGGTACTCCAGTGTTTCTCAGACTCTGTACTAACTCACTGATTGTGAAGTGAAGGTCGGAAATTAAATTAGTGGGTGACAAAAACCTGTGTATTGACAAGAATTGAAAATCGATAGTCTTCATAACACTAACGTGTACAACCTATTTCATTATCGTTCCGATTTATAATATTTTATACTGTGTAAGGATAAATAAATTCCGTATTGAGTTCCATATAAGACACAAGAGGTAACTCATAGAGGTACTAAATGTCATTACTTTTATGATTTAGCTGTACGATTTGATAGAAGTAACAAAACAAATGAAGAACCGGCATCAAAGTGATTTCTCGAATCATGACAGAGGTACAAAACGGTAACACAACACTATTTCCGTTTCAAGAAGATAAAACTCTGTCAAGACTCTTTCATCTTAATTACTATTTAATAATTCTCTTATTTGTTTAATGTCAGGTCACATTATAAAACCCAGTATAATTTCTAAGTCACTTTTATAATTACAATATGAATAATCTTACTCTTCGTATCTTTGTTAAAATTTGACAAAGACGTTCATAATATTTTACTTTATTTAATTAGACTCTAAATGAGATCTCTGAACTTTTAAAGTGAATACATGTGGAAAGAAAGGTAATTAAAGTCGATTTAGAGTTAAGAACATCAATTTAAGACTTCTAGATGTTTAAGAAAAATGGACGTAAATGAAAATTAAAAAGTGTATATCAATTTTTGTTTTCTCTTAAAATGGATGATAAGTTGAAATTGTTAGTAGTTTTAGGTATAACTAAATAAAATTAATACGACGACGATTCAGCGAAGTCAACATAGACTGAGATACACTACCGACGGGTGCTCCGAGGGAGCAGGGACCCTAAGAGGTCCGTTCTTGTGACCTCACCCAACGGTAAAGGAAGAGGTTACGAACTTTCATTTTTCACTTTCTCTTCAGCGAGTCAGCACAGGCTGAGAATCACTGGGGTACCTGACGTCGGGTGGTCCGAGGAGGCAGGCACCCTAAAAGGTCCGTTCTCATGACCTCGTCCCACGGTAACGGAAGAGGAAAATTAATACTCCGTATACAATTATCATAACTGTATAAACCCCGAAGACTCCACCGAGTAACCATTTCTTAGGTGGACGGTTACGTCCTCTAAGTCCTTTGTCCAAACTAGGGACTCAGTCCTTCTAGGGGACCTCTTTCTTTACCGTTGGGTGAGGTCATAAGAACGGACCCCTTAGACTAACTGTCTCCTCGTACCACCCGTTGTCAGGTACCATAACGTTTCTCGGTTTGTGTTGAATCGTACGTACGTCCGTGCGTAACTGTATAAACATTAGTACAATATATAATGTAAAACATTAAACGTATAAGTGAATCAAAATAGTCAGTTCATACAGGGTGAAAGGACTTATTAGGAGTATTAACTTTACGACCTATCTTATATACAAGTTGAGGTTTCACACCACAAGTACCTCGAAGTATAAGACAGAGATTATTGAAAAGTTTTACATAGAGGGATATAGAAGGAAAGTTGAACGCGAAATCTCAGTACATTGTAATGGTAAAAGATAAGTCACAATAACCAAGATTAAAAGTATTTCTCTGTTATAAGACGAATGTTATAATTAAGAATTTGTACTTTGTAAATCGTTTTTACTATTTATAGTTATGTTTACAGAAGTTTTAAGAGATTTTAAAGAACGAAATCTTATCTTCTCATAAATCATAAAGGTTATCACCCAGAATAAAGAAACTGTCTTACTTGACACTCTACATTACTTGATTATCATGGATGTCGAGTAATTTCTTACAGAAGACTATCTAGAAATGATTTATGAAAATTTAATCGTATCACTGTCCGTTTGAAAGACGGTCCCCACATTCGAGATAGTACTTTTTAGACAAAAATCAAAATAGTGAGCTAGGAGATACTCAAATTACCCTGTTTGGTAAAGGAAAGTCATAGTTTTGTCGCTTTATAAACTTATGTCAGTCTTTTGGAGGTGATGGAAGTAAAGGGTTTTAATCGTGAGTATCTTAGAGACGGAGGTAAGAAGGGCAGCGTATGAAAAGTCTAGGGAGTACCAAGACGAAAGTCGGAGACTTGTATGAGAGTAGACTCCTGGCTGGGTTCGCGACTCGTGCACACGAGAAACGAAGACTAAGTTCGTCTCAAGTTCCTCTGGTTGAGACGTAAGTGACACGTGTGTCACACTCGAAGTCAGACACGACTGTCGTCAGTACCTCTGACCTCTACTTTTTGAGTCTAGGAAGGTTACAGGTTGACAGCAGTGAAGGTGTACTGTGTATTTAGAGAGACTGAGAGTCAAAAAACAAAAACAAAAAACATTTTACCCTTATTAACAGGGGTATTTCGTAGAAACAACACTCTAATTTTCTTTACTATAGGTAGACGTTTTAGAAATTTCCACAAACTGGTATGTAATCTCGATTCATTTATAAAAGTAATTCATATTTACTTCTCACCTATCTAAAAGTTAATAAATTTTAAAAATACTCTTCATATTTAAAAGAAAGTTGTGTACAGTCTTTTTAAAAGTGTTTAGGTCTTCTTCAGTCCTTCGTACTATAGACTACGGAAGAATCAAGACCTGGTACAGTAAGCATCAATATACGTATTAGATTGTCGACTAAGAACGGGAAAGGAAGGAGAGGTGACTGATGGACACCCAGAAAGATCTCAAGACACGGTAGGGTAAATACGAAGGGATAAACCGAGTCCCTAAGACTGAGAAGGGTTATCAAAGGGAGTTACTTACCCAATGCAAACTATTACTAGTGCCCCCTATCCCGATTCTCGGAGTATTTGGACTTATGGTTCAGTAAAGAAAGAATAAAGGAAAAGTATCGACGTCAATGTGTTCGAATCGTCACCGAAACTGGCACTTCTGGAAGGTGTGACGTGAGACCCAAGAGTACTCTTCAGACGAAAGCCACAGGTCTTACTGTGGGTTTTGAGACGTCACGTTTATAAAAAAAAGAGAATTTAAAAAAAATTTTAACCTTCCATCGACGAAATGTTACAACACAAAGACGGTATGTTGTCGTACTTAGTTGCTAGTCATATGTATGCAGGGGAGGGAGAACTTACAGGGAGGGTAAGGGGTGACGTAAGGTGAGGAGATCCAACAGTGTCTCGTGACTCGCCTCGAGGGACCCAAGACGTTGTAGAAAGGTGGTCGAAAGACAAAATGTATACCATCAGATATACAAAGTTACGATGAGAGCAGTAGACAGGGTAGGAGAAGATGAGAGTCGACATAGGTGTGCAGACAAGAGGTACAGACACAGAGATAAGGGACGTCACGTTTAGAACGGTTCCGGTGTCAAAGGTGTCCCCAGTGTTTTGTTTCACTTTTAAATTTAATAAATTTAAAGAGTATCTTGTTCACTTTTAAATTTAATAAATTTATTTTAGGTACTAATGACGTGAGTGGAAAATCTCGGCCTTAACGACTACGACTTAAGGTTTCTCTTGAAATACTTCGTCTACAAAAGGTGAATGAACATATCATCAATACGTGACTTATAGACTGTTACAATTGGTGACTTACGAGAGGAGGTAATTCCTTGTATCAATGAATGTATGTAAGACACTCCTACTCACAGAAAACACACACAACCCTCTCTTTCCTTCCGAGATTTTCTTAGGGGATCCTGACAACAACGAACAGGGAAACTCTATTTAAGGACCCTAACAAGAGGTCTTTACTGAGTACCTCGGTCCATAGAGTAATTTCACCGTATTCACCTTCCAGGTCAAGGATTGTTTTCCATATAGAGACTCCTAGGACCACCTTCAAAACAAGTCCTTGAACCTCTTATTTGGTTCAAACTTTATCTTTAAACCACCCTTTACCCCTGGTCTCAGTTACAATAGTCCCGAGATTAAAGGAGAGACATCCGTTTTTAAAAGGAAATCAACTCTTGTAGTCCAGCACCCCTTCCAAGACCTCATTATACTCGTACACTCCTCTTTCATTCGTCTTGTTTCGTGCCAGGTGATAATGAGTTTCTCATAAATATCAGGAACCCGACCACGACCAACCGTTTGATGAATAACAGTCAGGTCCTGGGTTATTCTTGTCCTCAACACCCCTTTATATATATAAGAAATATTTTTAAAATCTTTCATTAAACTTACCACGGTCGAAGTCACTAAAAATTATACCCAAATAGGAAAACATAAAATCAAAAATAAAAAAAGTTAACAGGAGTAAAATGACAAAAGGATTTTTCATGACTGAGCACCTACGAACCATTTTTGACTAGGGAATAAATTTATCGAACTCTTTATGATCCACACCGAAAATATATGTCCTCAGGACCTGAAGGAACCACGTAGTCTACTATTTCTTAGGTGGACGTTACGTCCTCTGGACCCAAACTAGGGACCCAACCCTTCTAGGGGACTTCCTCCCGTACCGTTGGGAGACGTCATAATAACGGACCTCTTAGGGGTACCTGTCTTCTCGGACCGTCCGATGTCAGGTACCCCAGTGTTTTTCAGGTTGTACTGACTCGTTGACTCACGTGTGTTAGGACCCGAGTCACACTCTACATACTTAAGAAATTTTAACAAAATAAAGAAACTCTGAGTTAAAATACTAAACATTTTACCCCAATTATTAAGTATAAAAAATCAGATAAGTACTCTAAAGTTTCCCTATCGTATATTAATAGCCCTTTTCAATGGACTTCAATAACTACACAGAGTTTATACACTGTTTACCTTGCTTCACGGATGTTCACAACTGACACTATCCAGTGTGAGCGGTCTAAACCCTTCTCGGGACAAGGGAAAACGTTTAACAAGATAAAATAAGAGTTAGGGTTGACGAAGGAGGAAACTCTCAGTACTGTAAGGTCGATACTCTGGAGGACAGACAATAACTAGAGGGACAAAAGGAGTAGGGGACTCCTGAAATTACGGACGTACTAGTAAACGAAAAGGTAGAGATAGAAACAGTACTCACTTCCGCTGAAGATTTGTGATCTTATAAAGTTGACTGTTGAACTGAAGTTTAAAGAAGATGAAAGAACTAAAGTTAATGAAAGTAAATAGGTATCAGAGGAATACTTCGGATGGTATAAGAATAGGATTTAAGGTGATTAAAAGTAAAAACAAGGTGTTCAATTTAGATTCGTACACTTGAATGACGCAAATTCGAATCGGACAGTTTCCAGTGACCTTTATTTGCATATCAGGTTGTTTTAATTCAAATGGCTCAGTCACATCTTTCCCTCCTGAGAGAGTCATTGATGGTGCACAGAGGACTGTCAACTGTCTTTCGTGCACGGAAAACTTTCTAGACCTAAGAATCACTTCCTATTGCTCCTCCCCAATTCACGACACCCCAAGTCAAGACTTGTCCAAGGACTAAGACACCACCCTCATTCTCCTCCCTGATTAGACTTTAACTTACGACAGTACTTTACGACCGTTAAATCTCTGACTCACGGAAACCGTAATCCATCCTTCTCGTAAAGTCCAAACCCATATAACAACTAATGATTTTTTAATCTAGTAATACTGTAACAATTTATACGACGTAATTTCAACTTCTTTGTTACAAAGGCTGATTTAAATAACGATCTAATAAGATATAGACAGGAGGGTTGGACCTCTTTCTGTATAAACAAAAAGAAAAGTCTGAAAAAGAAAAAGAGTAACACGAAAAGATCTTTTATAAATGAAAAGTAATAAATGATTTAGATAATTATATTTGACAAGTATTATAGACAAAAATTGGTAGAATTATATATATCTTACACATTAATACAGGGGAAAAAGTACACAATAAATCTATCAATTTTTAAAACCGAAAAGGAACTAATTATGAGGATACCCAAAAAGTTACTCACTTTGACGTTTAAATAAAAGAGATACCTTGTAAAAAGAAAAAGAAACTAAAGAAACTAAACAAGTAATGAGTATATACGTGTATCTCAAAAACGGGTACGACACACCGAACACCTAGAATGAAGGTGGTGGTCTCCAACTTTGACACGAGGGACATCGCCGTCGTGTGTAGGATTGGCGACTTGACGGTCCCTTAAGGTATACGAAAAAAGAATAAATAAGAACAAGGAAATATTCGAAGGACTCTACCTTCGAATATAAAAACAAGAGAAGGAAGTCCAACCAAAGGTTGGGAAATAGAACTCATGTCCGGTATATAAAGGGGAAAGGGTCGAAAAAAAAAAAAAATTTAAAGAATCGTCAAAACTTACTACAGTACTTATAACACTTACTGTCCAATATCTATCAGACCTAACACAATATTAGGAGAGTTTGTACAAGTGATGTACTTTCATCTTGGATATGGACAAATCAGTCACTACGTATAATCTCCTAAAAGACCCAAAACCGTTAATGCTCATTTCGAAGACTTCATAGAGGTATATCCAGAGACACACCTGTACACAAAAGTAAAGAGAAACTGTTTTAGAATCCTAACATTAACGACTCACAATACCAATCACATACAAAAATTCTATGACGTTTTGAACAAAAAAAAGTTTTACCGACATGGTAAAGCGTAAGGATGGGTGAAACATAAAGTCAAGATCAATGAGACCCAGGAATGGGTCTAACTATAACAGTGAATTTTTTCTATTCGATAAGATAATACACGTATCGTAATTCATAAAATAAAATTAAATGAAGGGAAAACTGACACAATTCTTAGTTAAAGTTCAAGAAGAATCGAGATGAAGAGACAACTATCAAACAAAAGTCAGAACCGATAACACCTCACCGGTGTCCTGACCTTTTCCAGTCAAAAGTAAGGTTAGGGATTCTTTCCGTTACGGTTTCTTACAAGGTTGATGACGTGTTAACGTGAGTAGAGTGTACGATCGTTTGATTACGAGTTTTAAGAGGTTCATTCCGAAGTTGTCATGTACTTGGTACTTGAAGGTCTACAAGTACGACCTAAATCTTTTCCGTCTCCTTGACCTCTAGTTTAACGGTTTACACAACCTAGTAGTTTTTTCACTCTCTCAAGGTCTCTTTGTAGATGGAGACGAAATAACTGATACGGTTTCCGAAACTGACACACCTAGTGTTGTTTGACTCAACACGGTAAGAATTTCTCTACCGTTATGGTCTGGTGGACTGGACGGAGGACTCTTTCGACATCCGTCCAGTTCTTCGTTGTCAATCTTAGCCTGTACCTTGTTACCTGACCAGGTTTAACCCTTTCCTTATGTAGTTCTGACATATAACAGTGGGACGAATAAATTGAATATACGTCTCATGTAGTACACTTTAGGGCCCGACCTACTTCGTACTCGACCTTAGTTCTAACGGTCCTCTTTAAGGTCAGGACACCGGCGAGGTGTTTGTGGGAATACCGTCATTTACTTCTCCTTGATTTACTTGAACTACTTTCACTTTCTCCTTTCAATTTTTGGACTGAATTTTGAGTTGGAAGTTTTTTGATTCTAGAACCGTAAACCAGGGCTGTAAAGTACCGTTTATCTACCCCTTTTTTACCTTTGTCACTATCTGAAATAAAACCCCCCGAGGTTTTAGTGACGTCTACCACTGACGTCGTTGCTTTAATTTTGTACGAATGAAGAACCTTCTTTTCGATACTGGTTGGATCTGTCGTATAATTTTTCGTCTCTGTAATGAAACGGTTGTTTACAGGCAGATCTGTTTCGAAACTAAAAAGGTCATCAGTACATACCTATACATTCAACCTGGTATTTATTTCGACTCCAACTTATTAACTACGAAAACTCGACATCACAACCTCTTCTGAGAACTCTCAGGGAACCTGACGTTCCTCTAGGTTGGTCAGATAGGATTTCCTCTAGTCAGGGCTTATAAATAACCTTCCTGACCACGACTTCGACTTCGAGGTCATGAAACCGGTGCACTACACTTCTTGACTGAGTAACCTTTTCTGGGACTATGACCCTTTCAAACTTCCGACCTCCTCTTCCCCTACTGTCTCCTACTCTACCAACCTACCGTAGTGACTGAGCTACGTGTAATCAAACTCGTCCGAGGTCCCCTACCACTACCTGACCCTTCGGACCGTACGACGTGAGGAACCCCAGTGTTTTCAACCTGTACTGACTCGTTGACTTGACTTAACTTAAAGTAAGAAAAAACCAGTAAAGCATACTCCCAGCTATCGGTGTTTGGTACCCCACTTGACACTGTATTATATTTATTTGGAAACCAGACACGGGGGTCTAGGATTGAATTCCGAACTTTGAGGACATTAAAAGACTTACTGCTACCACAATCTTCGTAGAAAACAAGTTTATAAACAAGAAATTGGGACCGAGGACTGTGTCCCGATGATTTGGGGAAACTTAAAGACCCACCCACAGAAAATAACCTTAGGGGGAACCATCCTAAGACATATCGAAGACCTACTCCCGACCAGTAGTATAGTTTAGTACTACTTTTCGAACCTTAAAATGTGGGTAAAGACGTCATTCTTACCCCTCCGACCTCTGACTAATGTATTTTATGATTTGATAGACCACCTTTCGAAAATTCAACCACTTGTCTAGGTGAACGACCTTCCCGATATATTGGGTTGAAGAACCACTACCTTCGAGGACGAGACGAGGGAGGAAAGTCTGGGTCACGTAGCATAGAGAGGTACACCGTCAATTCAAAATTAACAGAATTATTTCTGTAATAATAAGGAAATATTATAGAAAATACTATGTGACCTTTTTACATTCGTTTACACAAGTTCTCAAAACATTTGGTAGGGTCGTTTACTAGTTGGGATATTCTCCCAACACCCTAAGGGACTGAAACATCGGTTCAACCTGTCTTCACACCTATGGGACCTCTGGGTAACGAACGTCAACCACAGACTTCCTTCCCGTCTCAAAACCTTGACTCGGAATTTAGACACTTCAGACTGTGGAGGAGGTCCGTCAATCTTAAGTGTTGGCTTACTTTCTTATCTCGTCGTTCAACCACAGACCTATAAATCTAATATATAATAAAAGGTTAATCAAAGATACCTTCCGTTTTTGTGGTGTGTAAAAACATTCCACACGACACTCACCTCTTATTACCCAGGGTAACGGGTAGTAAATTATTACAGTACACAAAATTTACTAGAGACACCGGAAATTATAAACAAAATATATCTATTATATATCGTCATATAATATTTGTAGAAGGTAAACAATTAAAAAGTTAATACAAAAGGTCCCGAAGGAAGAGAGTGAGGTAACACGACTCTGTTCCTGAATTCTAGATTCACAACGAAAGTCTACGAAATTTCTCAACGGACTATAAACGAAGACAACTTTCAAAGATATAAAGTCTTTTTAGAGAGGAGTGGGAAAGGTCACCACTACAAATCTTCCCACGTAATAATACGTTCTTTATTGTAATCATGTTAGAAACTGTTATAAAAATCGAAAATTAATCTAAGATTAGAGAGATATTTAGATCTGATACCTTGATACTAACAACAAATGTATAATTAACGTTACGAATCTTAAATTCTATGGGAAATTTTAAGGATATATATTCCTTCTGATGTAACACACTTTACCTTCATAAACGAAAATTACACAAATTTATCCCTACCTGAAGGTCAGTATAGTACACTAACACCACAGGTCTGGAATAAAACATATCCATCTATCTCTAGTTATGTCAGAAGTGCGAGAAGAGGAACCAATCATCAGAAGTTTTAGATCTAGAAGAACCCCCATCTCGAACAAGTCTTCTGACTTCGTTTCCTTATCCAATCCGAACGACTAGGACGATCTAGGAAATCTAGTTATTGTCACGACTTCAGAAACCTGACTAACACCGAGTCTCTAATCCAGTTCCCGTACCTTAGTCTCCTGAACTACGACAATCTAAATCTTGTCAACTCAAGTATAGAGAGGTCTCTTTGATAACCATGAAAGATCGTGAGCTATAAGAGTAGACATTTAACTCCATTTAAATATTGTAACCGTAGTACTCTAATGATACTTTTAATTTACCTCTTCGTATCACCAAAACATCGGTCCAAAAGGTCTAAGTACGTCACCAGGATGTTAAAGGATCGACGTACTAAAACTCGTTAGATACACTGCAGAGACACGGGGTCTACTAAGTAAACATTTTATCTTTATTATTATGATGAAGTATCCTAAAAATACTCTTCAGTTGGTCAATCATAGGGTCACACGAATTTTATCCCGGACCTTGTAACATTCATGTTTAAAACAAACTCTCTATTTCTTTTTAGGTTCCATCGATGTCCACAATTATGTATTATCATTATTAATAATGATAGTAAAAGGACTAAAATTCCACAGAGGGTCAACCAAATATTCATATATTTTAACTCTCAATCTTCACTATTACAAAAGGTATGTCGGTAATACTTTTTCTCATACCTCCAAGGAGACTTTTGGAGGAGTCATACCTCCAACGGTATACTATGTAGCTGGGGTGAGGACCCTTATGTGGGTCTGTTTTGATATTAAGTTATTTTATTACGTGGGGATACAAGTATCGTCGAGATAAATGCTATCGGTTCTGTTGTTGTATTTACAGGTGACTGTCTACTTACCTATTACTACATCATATACATGGTTTATCTAGTCAATATACACCTTAGATTTTATACTGTATTTACTTACATAAATACTTTGTTTTTATCTGAGTGTCCGTATCTCTTGTCTGCGCACGATCGGTTCCCCTACCCCTCACCCTCTCCCTTCCTAACCCTCAAACCCTAATCGTTCGTCTACGTTTGATCATTTTTATCCTGACTATTTGTTGTTCCAGGATGACATATCGGGTCCCTTGATATAAGTTATAGGACACTATTTGGTATTACCTTTTCTTATACTCTTTCTTATATATATACATAGACACTCAGAGAGACGACGTGTAGTCTTCAATTGTGTAATATTTAGTTGATACGAAGTCATTTTAAAATTTCTTCTTAATGACACAAAAGTTAAATTCGTTAACCATACGATGGCCATTTGTTTTTAAATATCCAGTAGACTTTACATTCTTATATAGGATTCTTATATAAGACTTGTAACGGAAAGAGTCCCGGAGGAAATGCAGAGACAAGGAGTCTGATATCTACTCTCCCAAGTTGTACCCCTAGTTGTGACACATCTTGTCTCTGTCGTGAAACAAGACGAGTCAACTCATCGACCTAAACCCGTAGTGTATTTACTTCCATTAGCAAGGTATCATCTCTCACTGACGCCACTCCACTCTCCACGTCCACCTCTTCCGGAACGCAGAGGGAAGTCACCTCGCGTAGAAGTCCTACCACGACTCCTACGTCTACATTCTCTGTCGATACTGTCTGTGACACTGGTGTTACTACCTCGGTCTTCTCTACCTTCCCTATTAAAGTTGTCACCTCTGTAGACTCGTCCTTTCAAAGTTGTCTCCCCTCTTCAGTGTCTTTTTCACCAGATGGACTAAGCCGGGTGTCTTTCTGTCTCAGTCATTCGTTGATCGTTTACAGGTTCGTAACTGTGTGGGTGGGTCCATCCTATGGGGTTGGTCCTCTTGTGTCTGAGACCTCCTGTACACCCACCTCATCTCGTCCCCGTTCGTCTACCGGTGTATCGCCAGTATCCGGTACCGTCGGTCGTCCTTCGTGAGTCGACAGGGTTTACACTGGGGTCTTGTTTCGACCCGAAGTGTCGGTCGTTGACCCTCCCGGTTAGATACAAAGTCTTCAGGATATTAGTACTATCCACACTACCTACACCTTTTGGGTTACAGATGTTTTCGGTTCACTGACTCTTTCTTCATGTACCCCCACACTTCTACCCTCGTCGAAGAATAATTTCACTAATACGATTATAACGGATAATTCCACTACTGTATTTACGGATCTTTCTGGTGTTTCTTCTACTGTGTTTCACATCCTAGAAGACAATTGGGGTTTTCCTACTGGAGACAGTGTGACCACACCAAGGGTTGGAGGTACAGGAGACCCTTAACAAGGACAACTTCCTTTATACTTACCAGTGAACAAAATACGAAAGAAGGATATGTAAAGGTCAAAAGAAATCGACAAGGACTTAAAGAAACCAATAAGGAACCTCGGTAAGTATCACAAATGAAGGAGACGGGCCAGACATTGATACTACGACATCTACTACAAAACTAAAAAACAAAGAAACGAAAAATGTATTTTTTCTTACTAAGTTGGAGTGAGAGACCACCAGAGTTAAAATAAGAGAATAAATAGGTGGTAAATGAAATTTTGTGGAGAAATTGAGACTTAGAATCTTGAGAGAAGATGATAGGTCTACGTATCAAAGTTATTAACAAACTTTCAGAGGTCAACTACTAGGTTCTTTGTGGGATTGAGTCGGAGGAGGTCTGGTTTGAGTAGGGAAGGAACCTGGTGAGGAGGACACAATACTTAGACACCTTATGGCGGTGTTAGGTGGGTTAGAGAACACAGACTTTATTCGCTCACCAGGAGCAGAATAAGGAGTGTAACATGACGTAGATTATTTTAGGATTACTAAAATAGATGTTAAAACAAGGGGTAAATAAATAGGTAGAGGTATGAAGGTGACGATCACAGGGACGAAATCAACTCTGACACAAGTAAAAAGGAGAAATAAAATAAGTGGATAAATGGAGGAACAGAAGTAAGAACACAGGAATATTAAGTGTTATATAGACGGTTCCACTAGAGAACGAGTTTATTTTCCCACTATGGTTTCCGTACGAAAATTCTGAAAGTACTAAAGAGGTCGGACGTCCTCCTTTGGATTGGAGGAATCGTCTCCTGTCACATGTGAAGGACCACACAGGGGACGTATCCTGTAAAACGAACAGAGAGTCCTACAAAGGTAGGTGTGAACGTGATTAAGTTGAAGGCCTTGAGAAATCTCAGGGGAGTCACGTGAGATGGGAGAGACCGGGAGTCAGAAGTGGGAGAGTGAACCTACCGGGAGGTCAGAGGACGACAGTAATGGGACCTACTGAAGTAAGTAGGAATTCTAAGTAAATAGACGTTTCGAAAGAAACGGAGGATTCCCTGTTAGTCTTTTGAAAGGAAACAACTATAGTGTGAAACTTCAACAGATCAAACGGTGACAAATATGGACCCAATACCAAAAACAACAACAAACGTAAAAACATAAAACGATGGAGGTTAATTATATGTAAGAGGAGTTGTTACTACGTAAAATAGGGACACAGTGTTTATTATCACGAACCCTTGTTTGACACGATTTCTTTTCGAACGACTTACTTAAGTACGTACTAAATATGTTATATTACTTATATGACACCCCTTGGTCTTTACTTATTTTAAATCCAAGGAACATCTCTTCTTTCTGTAATTTGTGTAATAATTACATGTTTTTCAGACATTCTCACCACATTCCTTTTATTAACAAGCACGACAAAGATTTACTTTTAACATATTAATGTAACTCCCACTTGTGAACTTTTAATTTTTCTTTGTAAGGAGACCTTAGACCGATGATAATGTGTTCAATTAATAATGTTTGAACCATTAAATAAGGATACATAAAAAAGAAGATTATATAAACCTACCCGAAGGGACTATCGAGTCAACCATTTCTTAGACGGACGTTACGTCCTCCGGGACCAACTAAAGACTTAACCCTTCTAGACGACCTCTTCTCTAGACGGTGGGTGAGGTCGTAAGACCGGACCTCTTAAGGTACCCGATATATATCACAGTGTCTCAACTTGTACTGACTCACTGAAAGTGAAGTGAATCTAGGGACCAAACGCTTCTAGGGGACCTCCTCCCGTACCGTTGGGTACGGTCGTAAGAACGAACCTCTTAGGGTACCCGTCTCCTCGGACCACACGATGTCAAGTATCCCAGAGTTTCTCAACCTATACTGACTTCGCTGACTCGTGTGTGCGTTATATAAAATTATGTTGAAGATACTATAACATATACGTTCAAATTACAGTAATAAAAAGAAACGTAAAGTACATTTTTGACACAACAACATATCAATGATTCAAAACAGACTGCGAAAATACGGGGGTACCTGACATCGGACGGTACGAGGAGACACGTTCCTGAAAAGATCCGCTCTTTTGACCTCACCCAACAGTAAATGAAGAGGTCCCCTAAAAGGGTTGGGTCCCTAGATTTGACACAGAGGACGTAACCGACCGTCTAATAAATGGTTACTCGGTGGTCCCTTTGAGTATTTTTCAAATAGTGTAATATTAAGGAGTGTATTATAAACTCTAGAGTACTATTACTACAATGATCACTATTACTCAACGACCTATAGTACTATTACTCAATGATCGGGAATTAAATTAGTGGGTGATTAAAACCTGTGTATCGACAAGTGTTGAAAATTGAATTGACAACATTAGGGTGTTTAACCCATTTCGTAGTCCTCCTATCGTAATGTTTTGTGTATAAGGATCTATATATTCCGTATTAAGTTTTCATATAAGACACGAGATTAAACTCATAGGGGTATTAAGTGTTATTTCTTTTATGACTTAGTTGTACGATTTGATAGAAGTAAACAACTGAAGAACCGACATCAAAGTCATTTCTCGAATCATGGAAGAGTACAAAACAGTGACACAACACTGTTTACGTTTCCAAAACACAAAACTCCATCAGAACTCTTTTGTCTTAATTACTATTTAATATTCTTATTTGTTTAATTATGTGAGGTTACGTTATAAAAGTACCAATGATTTCTAACTCACTTTTAATATTTTCTTTCAATATAAATGGGTTAACTATTCGATTTTTTATTTATTATAGATTTTTTATTTTGTAGAGGAAATCGAAGGAAATTGAACACGAAAATTCTCAGTATATCGTAACTGTAAAAGATAAGTCACAATAACCAAGATTAAAAGTATCTTTTAAAATACAATTGTTATAATAAAGTTAAGAATTTCGAACTTTATAAATTGTGTTTACTATTTCTAGTCATGTTTACAGAAGTTTTAAGAATTAAAGATTTTTTAAAGAATGAAATCTTATTCTTTCATAAATCACGAGTTCACGGTCTTGAGTCAAGAAACCGTCTTACTTAACACTCCATCTTAGATACCGAGTAATTTCTTACACAAGACTGACCAGGTGTAATTTGTGTAAATTTAATGAGATCACTGTTCGTTCGAATGATGGTCCCCACAATCGAGATAGTACTTTTTATGCAAAAATCAAAATAGTAAACTAGAAGTCACTTAAAATTACCGTGTTTAGTAGAGGAAAGCCATAGTTTTGTGACTGTATGAACTTATGTCGGTCGTGTGGAGGTGACGGAAGGTAAGAGGTTTTAATTGTAAGTATCTTAGAGACGGGTAAGGTGGACACCGGACGAAAAGGGTAGGTAGTGTAAAGAGGAGAATCGGAGACTTGTATGAGAGTAGACTCCTAACTCGGTTTGTGACTCTTCCTACACATGAGAAACGGAAGACTGAATTCGTCTCAATTCCCCCCGGTTAGGACGTAAGTGACACGTGTGTCACACTCGAAGTCAGACACGACTGTCGTCAGTACCTCTGACCTCTGTCTTTTGAGTCTACGAGGGTCACTGTGAACGTGTACTGTGAATTTAGAGAGACTGAAGGTCAAAACAAAAAAAAAATTTAAACATTGTACTCTTATTAACAGGGGTATATCGTAGAAACAACACTCTATTTTCCTTATTGTAGACGTTTCATAAATTTCCACAAACCAGTATGTAGTCTCGATTCATTGATAAAAAGTAATTCATTTTTACTTCTCACCTATCTAAAAGTCAATAAATTTTATAAATACTCTTCATATTCAAAAGAAAGTTGGGTACAGTCTTCTAAAAAGTGTTTAGGTTTTCTTCAGTCCTTCATATCATAGACAACGAAAGAACAAAGACCTGGTACAGTAAGCATCAATATACGTATTATATTGTTGACTAAGAACGGGAAGGGAAGGAGAGACGACCGATGGATACCCAGAAGGATCTCGAGTCACCGTAGGGTAAATACGAAGGGATAGACCGAGTCCCTAAGACTGAGAAGGGTTATGAAAGGGAGTTGTTTACCCAGTGTAAACTTCTTATAGTCACCCGTTTCCCGATTCTCGGAGTATTTGGACTTATAGTTCAGTAAAGAAAGAATAAAGGAAAAGTATCGATGTCAATGTGTTCGAATCGTCACCGAAACGGACGGTTTCTGTTAGGTGTGAAGAGACCCGAGAGGACCCTTCCAGAAGAAACCCACGGGTCTTACTGGTAAGATACCACTTTTAGAAAAAAAAAAAAAAAGAGAATTAAAAAAAAAAAAAAATTTAAACTCTCATGAACGAAATGTTGCAACACACCAAAGACCATATGTTGTTGTACTTAGTCGGTATTCATATGCAACAGGGGAGGGAGAACGTGGAGGGAGGGTAGGGGATGGGGCAGAGTGGGGAGAACCAATAGTGTCTCGTGACTCGACTCCGGGGACACAATATGTCGTTGAAGGGTAATCGATAGACGAAATGTATGCCATCACATATCCAAAGTTACGATGAGAGAGTTAGACAGGGTGGGAGAAGAAGGGAAACGACTCAGGTGTTCAGACAAAGATACAGACACAGAGATAAGAGTCGTTTATAACGACTCCGGTGTCAAAGGTGTCCCCAGTATTTCAACTCAAAGAGAATAAAATTAAAGAGTAACTTTTTCATTTTTAAATTTAATAAATTTATTTTAGATACTGATGACATAAGAGGAAAATCTTGGTCTTAATGAATACGACTTAAGGTTTCTCTTAAAATATTTCGTCGACAAAAGGTGAATGAACATATCGTCAACACGTGACTTAGAGACTGTCACAATTGGTGACTTACGTGAGGAGGTGAATCTTTGTGTCAATGTATGAAAGACATTACTACTCACAGAAAACACACATAACCCTCCTTTTCTTTTCAAGATTACCTTAGGGGGTCTCGACAACAACGAACGGGGAAACTCTATTTAAGGAGCCTGACAAGAGGTCTTCACTGAGTACCTCGGTCCATAGAGTAATTCCACCGTATTTACCTTCCAGGTCAAGGATTATTTTCCATATAAAGACTCCTAGGACTACCTTCAAACAGGTCTCTGGACCTCCTTTTTGACAGCTTTATCTTTAAACCACCCGCTACCCCTGGTCTCAGTTACAGTGGTCCCGAGGTCAAAGGAGAGACATCTTTTTTGTCAAAGAAATTAACTCTTGTAGTCGATCACCCCTTTCGGGACCTCATTATACCCGGTCAATCGTCTTTCGTTCGCCTTCTTTCGTCTCAGGTGACAATTGGTTTCATATGATTATCAGGGACCCGTCCACAACCAATCGGTTAATAAATAACAGTCAGGTCCAGGTTTATTCTTGTCTCCAACACCCCTTGGTAAACATGAGAAATATCGTTAAACTCTTTCATTGAAATTGGCACAACTGAGGTTATTGAAAAATTTTACCCAAATAAGACAACATAAAATCAAAAAGAATAAAACAATCATCAAGAGTAAAATGATAAAAGGATTGTTCATAACTGGGTACCTGTGGGTCCCTCTTCACTAGGAAATAAATTTATAAACTCTTTGTGATCTATACCGAAAACATGGGTCCTCTGGACCCCAGTCAAACTCCACCTACTTAACTCACTTTCAAAAATTGAAGAAACTCTGAGTTAAAATACTAGACATTTTACCCCAAATTTTGAGTGTAAAATATCCGATAAGTACTCTAAAGTCTCAAATGTATATTAATAGATCTTTTCATTGGATTTCAATAACAACACAGAGTTTATACACTGTTTACCTTGTTTCGAGGACCTACACAATGTAAAACGTGGAATGAGATAAAATAGGAATCAGGGTCTATGAAGGAGGAAACTCTAAGTTCTGTAAGGTTGAGACCGTAGACCATGGATTGGGAATAACTAGAGGGACGACGAGTAGGGGACTCTTCAATCGTGGACGTACTGGTAAAAGGAGAGGTAGAGACAGAAACAGTACTCGTTACCGTTAAAGATTAGAGTTGACTGTTGAACTAGAGTTTAAAGAAGATTAAAGAACTAAGGTTATTGAAAATAGGTATCAGAAAAATACTTTGGACAGTATAAGTGTAGTATTTAAAGTGATTAACAGAAAAAACAAGGTGTCGAATTCACATTTGTACACACTACTGGTACAATTTCGAATTGGTCGGTTTCCGGTACTCTTTATTTGGATATCACGTTGTTGTAGTTCAAATAACCCAGTCGTGTCGTTCCTACCACCAGATCAACTATTTAGCACAGGCTGAGAAACGTTGGGGTACCTGACATCGGGTGGTCCGAGGAGACAGGTACCCTAAGAGGTCCGTTCTTAATGATATCACCCAACGGTAAAGGAAGAGGTCCCTAAAAGGTGTGGGTCCCTAACTTGGACCCAGAGGACTTAACGTCCGTCCTAAGAATCGGTTGACTCGGTAGTCCTTTCGTGTCGTTCCCTCTTGAGAGGTTTATTAATGGTGTACAGAGAACTGTTACTTCTCTTTCATGTACGGAAACTTTCCAAACCTAAGAATAACTTCCTATGGTTCTTCCCTAATCCACAGTACCCCAGGTCAAGACCTGTCAAACGACTAAACCACCACTCTAATTGTCCTCCCTGATTAGACTCCAACTTTCAATAGTACTTTACTACTGTTAAATTGTAAAATTACAGAGAACATAATCTACCCTTCTCGTAAAGTCCAAACCCATATAACAACTATTCTTTCGTCATTAATGACTTTTTAATCTAGTACAGTAACAATTTTGACGACGTATTTTCAACTTCTTTATTACAAAAGAAGATTAGAAAAACGATCTAATAAGATACAGATAGGAGGGTCGGACTTCTTACTGTCCCCAAAAAAAAAAAGTCAGGGTGTTTGACACAAAGAGATCTTTTATAAAGTCAAGTCAAGTCAGCGAGTCACCACAGACTGGGGTACCTGACGTCGTGTGGTCCGGAGGGACAGGTAGTGGTTGAGGGCCTCAAGTGAGTTTGAGTACAGGTAACTCAACCACTACACTAGGTTGGTAGAGTAGGAGACAGTCGGAGGAGAGAGTGGAGAGTAGAAAGGGTCGTTGTCCCAGAAAAGTTTACTCAGTCGAGAAACGTAGTCCACCTGTTTTAAAACCTCAAAGTCGGAGTTGTAGTCAGGAAAGTTAATTATAAGTCCTGACTAAAGGAAATTACCTTTCAAACCCTAGAGGAACGGTAGGTTCCCTGAGAACTCTCAGAAGAGGTTGTGGTGTCAAGTTTTCGTAGTTAAGAAGTCGCGAGTCGAAAGAAGTGTCAGATTGAGAGTGTAGGTATGTACTGATGACCTTTTTGGTATCGGAACTGATTTGTCTAGAAACAACCGTTCCATTACAGAGACGAAAAATCATACGAGAGATCCAACCAGTATTGAAAAGAAAGTTCCTCATTCGCAGAAAATTAAAGTACCGACGTCAGTGGTAGACGTCACCAAAACCTCGGGTTTTTTTATTTCAGTCGGTGACAAAGGTGACCAAGGGGTTAATAAACGGTACTTCTCTACCCTGACCTACGGTACTACACACAAAAGACTTACAACTTGAAATTCGGTTCAAAAAGTGAGAGGCGAAAGTGAAAGTAGTTCTCCGAGCAATCTAGAAGAAGTGAAAAACAGTATTCCCACCACAGTAACCGTATAGGCTCCAATGACTATAAAGACGACCGTTAGAACTAAGGTCGGACACGAAGGAGGTCAGGTCACAAAGAGTATTATATGAGACGTATATTCAATTTAGTCGTGTCACTGTTATATGTTGGAACTACATAAGGAAAAGGATAAACCTTGGTCAGACATCAAGATACAGGTCAAGTTTGACAACGAAGGACTGGACGTATGTCTAAAGAGTTCTCCGTCCAGTTCACCAGACCATAAGGGTAGAGAAAGTCTTAAAAGGTGTCAAATAACACTAGATGAGTCAGTTTCCGAAACCGTGTCAGTTACTTCGTCTTTATCTACAAAAGGACCTTGAGAAAACGAAAAAGTTACTAGGTCGCCTACAACCGTTAACCGAAAGACCAAGGAGACGGACAAGATTTAGGTCGAACTTGTAGACCTTCAAGTGTCAAGTGTATTACGACTTCGGATTGAACCTCTTAAAACTCGTAATGAAATGATCGTACACTGTACTCACGTTAACACGTCATCAAACTCGTAAGATACCGTAACGGAAAGAAACCCTAACCTTACTTTTGACTTGAAAAGGTCAGGACACCGGTGACGACTCAAAACGTTTAAACGACTGTATAACTCACGTCGTGAAAGTGTCATAGTAGAAAGTTCTAAACTTTATCGAGTTGACCTTAAGGTAGTGGAGGTGATCGAAACAAGTATCACTACGAGGGATTCCGAGTGAACTGAAGTGTAAGGTCCCACAGACCGAGATCCACTCACTAGTGTGGTAGCACTAATAGACCCAACACTTCTATAAAAAACATATGAAGACACATAAGAACGGTGGAGAAGAATTATAGAAGACGAAGACAAGCCAGGTATGGTAAAAACAGGAAATAACTCGGGTAGAAACGTACTTTACAAGGGAACCATAGAGACTAGAAGAACTTCTCGATAGACCAGAAAGGGTAAGATAACAAAAGGAGATAAAGAGACGTGACTAGTGACTCCTTCCGAAGTATAGAGAGGAACGAGAAGAAACCTTGAGACGTAAGTTTACCTTTATAGAAAGGAAAAGAGGAAACGAAAACCGAAACATTCTGGAGGAGACTGTCGGTAAAACGAAAAAAAACGTAAAAAAAAAAGAACTCCTACCAGAACTAGACAGAGAGGACATGTCACAGTGTTTGGAGACTGGTATCAAGTAGTCCGTGAGACAGATAGTCTAGATCAGCGAATTTAGATCAAGAGAGAAGGTAACATATTAACATTCCCTAAACTGAATCCAGTATGGACTTACCAGATCACCAAAAGTGATGAAAGAAATTCAGACTTAAATTAAATTCAGACTTTTATAAATGAAGAGTAACAAATGATTTAAAGTCAAGTCAACGAGTCAGCACAGGTTGGGAAACACTGGGGTACCTGACGTCGTACGGTCCGAAGGGACAGGTAGTGATTGAGGACGTCGGACGAGTTTGAGTACGGGAACATCAACCACTACGGTAGGTTGATTTAATGATGTAAATAACTATGTTTAAAAAGTTTTATAGACAAAATTGGTAGAATTATACACCCGTCTTACATATAGATATAGGGAGAAGTGTACATAATAAACATATTAATTATAAAATGGAAAAGGAATTAATTAAAAGTTAAAATAATTGGAAAAGTTACTTAATTTAATATTTATATAAAAGAGACACCCTGTACAAAAGATAAAGAAACTAAATATAAAAAATAAGTAATGAGTACACAAAAAAACCGGTACAACACACCGAACACCCAGATTGAAGGGGGTGATCCCTAACTTGGGTACTGGGGTCGTCACCTTTGTACCCAGAAGTGGGACCCGGTGGTTCCTTAAGGTATTCGGAAAAAGAATAAATAAACAACAAGGAAAAGTTCGAAGAACTCTACCTCCGAATGTAAAGATGAAAGTCAGAAAGGAACTCCAAGTAAAAGTAGGTATAGAACTCATTTCTGTTATATATGGGAGACAATAGACATTAAACAGTCGTTGAGACTTACTACACGACCGATAACACTTCCTGTCGAACATCACAGACCTGACACAATATTAAGAGAGTTTGTATCAGTAACTTACTTTCATTGTGGAAATGGACAAATCAGTCACTACGTATAAAAGATCCTAAAAGATCCAAAACCGTTAATCCTTATTTCGAAGAGATTTATAGAGATACATCCAGTAACACATCAGTACATAAAAGTAAAGAGAAACTGTTTTAAATCCTAACATTAACGGCACACAATACCAATCATACACAAATATTCTATGACGTTTTGAACAAAAAAGTTTTACGGACATGGTAAAAGTAAGAATGGTCCAAACATAAATTCAAGATAAACGAGACCCAGGAAAGGTCCTAACGATAACAGTCAAAAAAAAAAAAAAAAAATTTGTGGATAAGATTATACACCCATCGTAATTCAGAAAGTTAAATTAAACGTGTAGGGAAAACTGACTAACACAATTCTTAGTTAAACTTCAAGAAGAATCGAGATAAAGAGACAACTACCAGTCAAACAAAAGTATGGAACCGATAACACCTCATTACGACGTTATTTACATCCTCACGTCTACAGAGAAGTTTGAGGAGAAAAGTAAAGGAAAAAGTATATATGGGGTTTCACCTTAACGACTTAGTATATATCAAGATTAATTTTTTTTAAAAATATGGTGACACGTAAAGTTGATCGTCAGATGTTTCTAAAGGAATAGATGTATAAGAACGGTTGTCGACGATAGAGAATAGAACAACTATCGGTAAGATTCTCCACACTCTATTATAAAGTAATACCAAAACTAAACGTAGTGGAACCATTAATCGTTTCTCGTACAAAGTACAATGACAACCAGTAAACCTACAGAATAAAATAAAGGAAATTCCTAAAATGAAATTTGAAATAATAAAAAAATAATTTCATACGAACTAAATATTACAACATAATCAAAATCCTGTCGTATCACTAAGTTATAAAAGTATCTAATATATATGTAAATTTCAATATTTTAGAACTGACATAAAAGGTACGACATATCGAATAAATAAATAAAATTTTTATACTAAAGACATAAACAAAAACGAGACGACCCAGAAACAACGACACGTACCCGAAAGAGATCAACACCACTCGTCCCCGGTGAGAAGTAACACCACCGAAGAGAACAACGTCTCGTACCCGAAATCCCGAAATAGATTAACTTACTCAATATTAAACTATGTGACTTTCGGTAGATTCAAAAAATTTTTTGTTAATAGAACTCTATATTGAATGTATAGTTGTTAACTGACTAAATTTCTTATGTTCACTTATCAAATATCTGATAAGTGTCTATATACGTTGTTAGTGTTACCAGTTAAAATCTTGTCAAAGTAGTGGACTATTTCTTTAGGATGTAGGAAATCTTTGTGGAGTGCGTGGGGTAAAGATATTAGATTTGATCGAAATTACTAAAAAAAAATGTTTATTTACTGTCACATTTATTGCAGCACCCAGAGGACTCCAACCCAGTACCCTTTGTGGTGTGGAAGTAAAAATAAGAGGACCCTGTGAACGATTTCAGGATTCTGTGGTACACTCTTTAAGTCGATGAGACGACCATTCTGGTATCTCTCTCTAAGATTCTCAATGCCTCTTACTCTCCGACAATTCGGTAGGACGGTTCTACGGTTCGTAGACTCACTTCGATGAACCTGAGAACTCTGCACTGGTCTACGGTGAACTTATAGTGGATCACTGAGAATAATTACGTACACCCCGTCCACTTCACTGAGTGTTATATTATGTTATTTTACCGAAACTCACTGGTCAGTACGTCAGTATCTATTCGATGTATAATGAAAAGAAGTCGATTATTTACTATATGGTAAGTGTGAGTGGTTTATTAGAGTTGGGGGTTTGAGGTCTTAAAATTTGAGGAAAATTAAAATCGGAGAGTGTGATTATGTAGTCGTTCAGGAAAAACTAAGAAATGGATTCACTTTCACTCTTAACGAGTCACCACAAGTTGAGAAACGATGCAGTACCTGATATGATGTACCTTAAGAGGTCCGGTCTTATGACCTCACCCATCGGAAAAGGAAGAGATCCCTTAGAAGGGTTGGGTCCCTAGCTTGGGTCCAGAGGACGTAACGTCCGTCTAAGATATGGTCGACTGGGTGATGTCTTCGGGTTCTTATAACCTCACCTATCAGATAGGGATGAGGTCAACTAGAAAGACTGAGTCCTTAGTTTGACTCCAGAGGACGCAACGTCCGTCTTTGTATATCAAATCCATTTCTCCCGAAGGGAACACCGAGTCGACCATTTCTTAAACCGACGTTACACCCTCTGGACCCAAGTTAGGTCCCCAACCCTTCTAGGGGACCTTTTCCCTTTCCAATGGGTGAGATCATAAGACCGGGCCTCTTAAGGTACCTGACCTATTTGGTACCCTAGTGTTTCTCAGTCTGTACTGACTCGCTGAAAGTGAAAGACGAATACGTCACAACAAGAAGTGTCTTTGATACGCCTTATCCACTTAAGGAGAGGTCGTTTTGACGTTGGTGGGACCATGTTACGTCGTCGTAGAGTCTAGAATTGATTATTGAAGTCACGGAGGACAAGGGGGAAGAGGGAGAATACTAATTGTTGTTCTTACTAGAAATTTTCTGTAAGTGTAACCTTGATAAATTTTTTGTAAATTACCGAAAGGTAAGGAAAATATCACTTTAAGTTTATAAAAAGGGACCAGTCACCTCGTGGTGTACTAACTGAGAGACACATAGAGAGAGGGGGACCAAACGGTGCCGGAGAAATAAAGAACTCGAAGAGTCTTAGAAACGTGCACGACAAAAGACAGACGTTGAAAGAGAGGTCATAGGTACAGTTACACAGAAAGAATAGAAAGTTGTAAGATAAGTGGACATGAAGGAGGTTCACCGGAAGAGACAGTATGAGTGATTCTTAAGTGGTGGGTATGGTCGTCACTGGAAAATATTCAGTATCGTTGGGTTGACTAAACACAGAAGATGGGTGATTACACAAGATGTAAATATTACAAATAAATAAGGGATGACAGAGACGGGGATTTTAGATTCGATGTACTCTTGAGACGAGATAATGTGTAATATAGAGACAAGTAAATAGTTTTATAGAAGTCACGAATGAGTCAAAGATCTCATATTATTCTCGAGTTGATCACAAAAACTTTATTTACTTACTTACTGATAGGGTAGACGACACGACACAAAACAGGGAATCAGGACAGGTTGAGAAACACTGGGGTACCTGACATTGAGAGGTCCGAAGAGACAGGTACTCCTAAGAGGTCCTTCTTATGACCTTACCCATAGGATAAGGAAGAGGTCCTCTAGAAGGGTTGGGTTCTTAGCTTGGTTCCAGAGGACGTAACGTCCGTCTAAGAAATGGTCGACTCGATGGTCCCTTCGGACTGATAGGGTATAGATGTACATTTTATTGGTTTTTTCGGAACTAATTTATAAGGAGAACATCAACCTCCAGTGGTACCGTCCCTTAATAGTTACAAACCCCGGTGGAGAAATTGAGAAGGGATCTTAATGGCATTATTTATACGGTTCTGTATAGATATTTATAATTGTCTAGACTTTTAACAAACAGTGTATTAAGGGTTAATCGTTACGAGTGTACTATTGAGTCCATTTTATGTTTTCTGGATACTTGTGTGACTGGAGACTTGATACCCAGGTTTTACGGGTCTCCCTTCGATCAGAACATAAGTCCTAAACTCTCAAGTGTATTAGTTTCGAGGTCTTTAGTACACTCAGTCATACGTGAATCCTAAAAATGTGTTAACGTTGACGACAAATACTTTTTAAGTCATAAGATAATTACGGAGTTTTCTCTGAGTTTCGTTCATTATTAAGACTGAAGATTGAGTTAATTTTGTGTAAGGACTTTCTCACGTCGGTACACAACGACACAAATCTTGGACTGTTCTAGTTTACTTTCGGACATTTGTACTTATTGGAGTGAGACTCTCTGGAAAAGTATACAATACTACTACTTGACTTATCAATAATTACTGGGTTATCTTAAGATTATTATACGGTCATTAAAGTAAGAAAACACCAGTAAATACCTTGGAACACACCCAAGGTATCGGTGTATCGTCCCCCACCTTACACTGTATTATCTTTATGGACTCCAGAGATGGGAGTCAAGGATTGTGTCCCGAGATTTGAGAACATTAAAGGACTTACTGTCCCCACGATCTTCGTAGAAAACAAGTTTATAAACAAGAAATTTGGACCAAGGACTGTGTCCCGAGGACTTAGGTAACCTTGGAGGATCCACTATCCTCCCAGAAACAAACTTACTCTTCTGGGAGTCACCCTAAGACATGTCGAAGACCCACTCCTGACCAGTGGTTTTTCTAGTTTGGTACTAATCTTCGAACCTTAAAATACAAGTGTACACAAAGACGTCACTCCGACCTCACCAACCTCTGAAAAATGTATCGGAGATATCTCGAGGATTTGATACTCCATCTCTCGAAGGTTAAACCAGTTGTCTAAGTACACGATGTTCCGAATATGTGAGGTTTAATATGTAAAGTCGGAGGACCACTATCTTTGAGGACGGGACCTCTGGGAAGGTCTGGACCACGCCACACAGAGAGGTAGGCCGACAATTAAACAGGAAATATTATAGAAAATACAATTTGACCATTTACATTCGTCTACGAAGTCTCTTAAAACAACTCAGTAAGATCGTTTGATAGTATGGACCTCCGGACACCGTCAGGAACTGAAACATCGGTTCAACCTGTTTTCACACCCCTGGAACCCCTGGGTAATGAACGTTGACCACAGTCTTCCCTCCTGATTCAATACCTTGACTCGGAATTTGGACACTGCAGACTGGGATGGAGGTCCGTCAATCACAGTGTTAACTTACTTTCTTATTTCGTACTCAAACTACAGACCTATGAATCTTGTATGTTCATAAGGTCAACCAACCATACCCCCCTTTTCTGGTGTTTCAACCACAGTTCTCACAACACCAATCTATTTAAAAAGAAATAGGTAATAAAATAGTAAAGTGTACAAATTAAATAGGAACAAAGTAAATCCGAAACATACAAAGGTGAATTAAAACGTTAAAATACTATCTATGAGATGTAAAATTGAAGTCAGCGAGTCAACACAGACTGAGAAACGTTGAGGTACCTGACGTCGTGTGGTCCGAAGGGACAGGTACTGGTTGAGGACCTCGGACGAGTTTGAGTACAGGTAACTCAGTCACTACGGTAGGTTGGTAGAGTAGGAGACAACCGGGGAAGAGTACGGAAGTTAGAAAGGGTCGTAGTCCCAAAAAAGGTTATTCAGTCAAGAAACGTAATACACCGGTTTAATAACCTTGAGGTTGAAGTCGTACTCAGGAAGGTTACTTATAAGTCCTGACTAAAGGTAATCCTAAATGGCCAAACTAGAGGAACGACAGGTTCCCTGAGAGTTCTCAGAAGAGGTTATGGTGTCAAGTTTTCGGAGTTATGAATCGTCTTAATTGAATCGTTACATAATATTTATTATAGGGTAAACGAAGAAAGATACAAAGGGTTAGGAATGAACAAAGTGGGGTAATATAACTCAGTTCCTGAAAATATTAGACAGAGCGAAAGTCTACCAGATTTTTCAACAGAGTCATAAATGTAACTCAACCCTCGAGGACTTGAAGTCTTTTTAGGGAGAAGAAGGAAGACCAGAGGACCACTACTACATTTACTCCCATCTAATAATACATTCATAATGTAAATGGTGTTAGAAACCGTTGTGAAGATCAAATTAATTACCCATAATTAAAAAATATGTAGATACAATACCTTGGTACTTACGACGATCGTATAATTAACGTCACGAATCTAAAGTCTCTGGGAAATTTTAAAGATGTCGATTCCTTTCGATGTAATACGGCTTACCCTTATAAGCATTGTACAGGAATTTATAGCAATCTTCTTTCACAATCAGCGAGTCAGTACAGGTCGAGAAATGTTCAGGTACCTACCATCCGACGGTCCGAGGAGACAGATGTACTAAGAGGTCCGTTCTTATGACCTCACCCAACTTAAGGTAAGAGGTCTCCTAGAAGGGTAGTGTCCCTGACTTGGGCCCAGAGGAAGTAACGTCCGTCTAAGAGATGATAGACTCGATTTATACCAATCTGAAGGTCAGTTTAGTACATTAACACCACAGGTCTGGAATTAAAGATATCTATATTTGGTTAGTCCAAAGGGTAAGAGTAGGAACAAAAACCTCAGAAGTGTTAGATCTGATTGAACTATCATCTCAAACAAGTCTTCTGACTAAATTTTCTTGTCGAAGTCCAAACGAACAGGATAAGTTTAGGAGATCTAGTCATCGACACGACTTCTTTACGTATCTTAAGTTCCTGAACTAAGGTTCACTTAGTCTCTGAACTCAGGTATAGATAGTTCTGTTCGATAATTTATAGAGACTCTGAGTCGTCAAAGTAGACATTTTGACTCCATTTAACAATTATTAATCGTAGTACTCTAAAGACATTCTTAATTTACTTCTTTGTATCACGAAACCTGAGTCTGAAAGAACTAAATCTCTGACTAACGTGTTGAAAGATCGACGTAGTAAAACCCGTAGATGAATTGGAGAGACACATGGTCTATTAAATAAACAGTTTATCTTTATTATCTTGATGCTGATATACCAAAAATACACTTTATTCGGTCGATTATATGGTGACACGATCTTATCCTGGACCGTATAATATTCATCTTTAATAACAAACGATTTATTTAATTTCAGGATCCGTAGATTTCCACAATTATGCATTGTCACTTTTATTAACGAGTAATAATGATTAAGGTTCTACGGATTGTCGACCATATTCACATATGTTGACTCTTATTCTTCATAATACTAAAGTTAAATTCGTGGGTCATTTCGTCATAAATCATCCTGGATTCACACTATGACTATTTGTTTTTAAATATCCAGTAGTCTTTACAATTCTTGTTTGGGATTCTTATATAAGACTGGTAACGGAAAGAGTCCCGGAGGAAATGCAGAGACAAGGAGTCTGACATCTACTCCCCCAAGTTGTACCCCTAGTGGTGACACATTTTATGTCTGTCGTGAAACAAGACCAGTGAACTCATCGACCTAAACCCGTAGTGTATTTACTTCCATTAGCAAGGTATCATCTCTCACTGACGCCACTCCACTCTCCACGTCCACCTCTTCCGGAACACAGAAGGAACTCACCTCACGTAGAAGTCCTACCACGACTCCTACGTCTACATTCTCTCTCGTTACTGTCTGTGACACTGGTGTTCCTATCTAGGTCTTCTCTACCTTCCCTATTAAAGTTGTCACCTCTGTAGACTCGTCCTTTCAAAGTTGTCTCCCCTCTTCAGTGTCTTTTTCAGTAAATTCACTAAACCAGGTGTCTTTCTCTCTCAGTCATTCGTTGATCATTTACACGTTCGTAACTGTGTGGGTGGGTCCATCCTTCGGGGGTGGTTCTCTTGTGTCTGAGACCCCCTGTACACCCACCTCATCTTTTCCCCGTTCGTCTACCGGTGTATCGCCAGTATCCGGTACCGTCGGTCGTCCTTCGTAAGTCGACTGGGTTTGTACTGGTTTTTTGTGTCGACTCGAAGTGTCGGTCGTCGTCACTACCAGTGAGGAACAGAGTCCTTAGGATATCCGTAGTATCCACACTGCCTACACCATGTGGGTGACAGGTGTTTTCGGTTTACTGAATCTTTTTCCATGTATCCCCACACTTCGACCCTTGTCCAAGAATAATCTTATTAATACGACTATAACGGATGATTCCACTGTCGTATCTAAGGATCTTTATGGTGTTTTTTCTACTGTGTTTCACATCCTAGGAGACAATTGGGGTTTTCCTACTTAAGACAGTGTGAACACACCAAAGGTTTGAAGTACAGGAGACCCTCAACGAGGACAACTCCCTTTAAAATTTTAACTAAATTTTTTATAAAAGTAACATGTATAAGAACCAAAAGAAACCAATAAGTAATGTGAATAAGTATTATAAAAGAGGGAGACGGATCGACATTTATACCACGACATGTCCTAAGGAAACAGGGAAATGTGTTTTCTTCTTACTAAGTTGGAGTGAGAGACCCTTGAGTCATTAAAAGAAAATAAATAGATTACAAATAAGATTTTGGGGAAAGGTTTGAAATAAACATCTTTCTAGACAGAGGGTTCTAGGTCCAGATATCAAAGTCAGTAGAACCTTCAGAAGTCAATCTTTAGGGTGTTTATGGAGTTTGAGTCGGAGGGGGTCTGGTTTGAGTAGGGAAGTAATCTGGTAAGGAGGACAGGACTCAAACACCTTAGGTGTTAGGTGTGTTAACGAGTACAGACTTTGTACCTTCAACTTTCCGATAACGACTTGGTACTTTCTACGACCCTAAGAACCGGAGACCTCCTCTTCAGTTAAACCCTAGTCTCTGTTCCGAACTAGTAAGTCTCAAAAACGCATTATTTCAAAATAATTTCATATTTTCTCTGTCTCTTACGAAGACTGTGTCTGTAGTCTTTCCTAGTGTTTCTTACAGGGGGACGATCAGAAATCGGTCTAAAATATATCGATGATCGTCAGACGATCAATCTCTTACCTTTACAGAGTTTTGAGTCTCTGACCGTGGTCCGGGGAGTGGGTGTTGTACGTAACTCTATTGTAACCGTGGTCCACCCAGTAGGTCCCGGTATTTTACTAACTGTACTTAGAACTTCTTTCCGTCTAAAGGTATGTTTACATATCAAAGTAATTGTATCTAATCCTCTTGTTACATACTGTATAACCAAACGGTTCAGCCAAGACTCGAAAATCCGCCTTGGCTGAACTTCTGTCTCAGATCCCATTTATGTATCATGTAATTGTATCGAATTCTGTTTGTAAAGGTACTCTTTTTACGTAACCAATCGAGTTTCAAACTCTTTTCAATTCAAGTCCACCTTGGTCCACAGTAATACCGTTGTATCTTAAAATTCTATTTTGAGAAAAATTTAAACATACCTCCACCCCCTTTTCATATCGTGATCATACAAAGGAAGACGGTGAATTCTCTCTTTTTTTACAGACTTGAACGTCGGATAAAGGAGGTAAACCTCTGGGAACCGGAAAGTCGGACAATAGGAGAGTTTCACTAGGATCAGAAGAAGGAGAGTAACATGGTGTAGATTATTTTTAGGATTACTATGATAGATGTTAAATCGAGAGGTTAAATAAATAGGTAAGGATATAAAGGTGACGATCGTAGGGATGACATCCACTCCGGGACGAGTAAAAAGAGAAAATAAAATAAGTAGACAAACGGAGCAACAGAAGTAAGAACGTGGTAATATTAAGTGCCATGTAGACGGTTTCATTAGAGAACGACTTCATCTTACCACTACGGTTTCACTAGGAAAGTTCAGACAGTACTAAAGAATCCGGAGGTTCTACTCGGATGGGAGGAATCGTGTCGTGTCACATACGAAAGACATAGTGGACGTATACTGAGAGACGAAGAGAAAGTCCTACAAAGGTAGGTCGTGAACGTGATTAGGTTGGAAAAACTTGACAAGTCAGAGGAGGCAAGTAGACAGAATAAACCGGAAATTAGGAACAAGAGGGTGAACCTACCGGGGGTTGAAAGGTGATAGCAATGGAACTCACTGAAGATGAGGAGGAGGTTCAAGTAAAGAGATGTTTTAGATGAGACTGTAGATTCCACATTAGTCTATTTAAAGAAAACACAACTGGAGTACGAAACCTCTACAAATCTAACACAAAGAAACATGATTTAATACCCTAAAACAAAACAAAAAACGAACGAATGTAAAATAAGGAGGGTTAATTATGTATCAGAGGAGTTTTACCAAAAATAAGGACATATTGTTTATTGATCACAAACCCCGATTATACACGACCTCTTTTGGACAATGATCTTAAATACGTACTGAACATATTGCGTATACGGTCCACCTTATATGAAGGGTTGAGGAAACATGTTATAAATACCTCGAAGTATAAGATAGGAATCAATCCAAAACTTTACATAGAGGGATATATGAAGAAACGATTACAATCCATCAATTTTATCCTTTTCCTCAGGTCTTACCACCACCGATTTTCTGTTCCTTCTCTTTTCGAGTACTTTTATCTTGTTTCCTTCCAGGCTCCTGGTCTCACGTTTGGAGTCCACCTTGTTTGTCGCGAGGACGGATCGGGTCAAATGTGTCCCTTCCGGGTCCCCTTCCTCCTTTTTGTGTATTTTTCTCCTCGGTTTTCCGGTCCCAGAAAGACTTAGCGAGAGAGTGAGAGTGTGCGAGAGAAAGCGAGAGCGCAAGAGAGAGAGAGAAAAGAGAGGTACAGAAAACCCAGCCGTATGGAGCTCCTACATAAAAGGAAATAAAAGACTTATTTTGACTCGACATTGTGCCTCGACATTGGGACCAGGAAGGTTCTCGACCGGGGAGCGAAGTTTAAAAACAACACTACTCTGTCTTGGCTCCTTTAATGTTTGAGGGTACTGTAGATAAAAATACGAAAATTCTCAGTACAATTGGGTTGGGACGTTAATAACTAAGTCACAATATCAAAGATTAAAAGTATCTTTCTGTCAAAAGATTGTCGTAATAAAGTCAATTCCAAACTTTGTAAATGGTATTTACTATTTATATTCATGGTTTATAGAAGTGTTAAGAATTAAATAATTTTTAAGGAATGAAATCTTATACTCGTAAATCCCAAAGGTCACCACCCCGAAGTTGTCTTACTTAACACTCCATAATACTTGGTTGTCGACTCTTGGATGTCTAGTAATTTCTTACACAAGGTCGAAAAACTAACTAAAAGGAATTCACGTGAATTTAATGAGATCACTGTCCGTTCCAATAACGGTCCCCACAATTAAGATACTTAAGATACAATTTTTTTTTTTTCAAAAACCAAAGAGCTAACGAGAGATACTCAGATTACCGTGTTTGGTAGAGGAAAGTCTCAAATTACTGTGTTTGGTAGAGGAAAGTCACTGTTTCGTTACTTTGGACTTATATCGGTCGTGTGGAGGTGACGGAGGGGAAATGGTTTTAATTGTAAGTACCTAGGCAACGGGTAAGGTGGACACCGTATGAAAGGTCTCGGGAGCGTCAGGACGAGAGTCGAAGACTTGTGTGAGAGTCAACTTCTGACTCGGTCCGTGGTTCGTCGTACGCACGAGAAACGGAAGACTGAGTTCACCTCGGCTAGGACGTAAGTGACACGTGTCACACTCGAAGTCAGACACGACTGTCGTCAGTATCTCTGGTCTCTACCTTTAAAGTCTCGGAGGGTCACCGGTTAATAAAAGTGAACATGTACTGTGAACTTAGAGAGACTGAAGGTCGTATAAAAAAATAAACATTTTACCTTTAGTAACAGGGGTATATTATAGAAACAACACTCTAATTTTCTTTACTATAGACGTTTCATAAATTTCCACAAAACAGTATGTAGTCTCGATTTACAAAAAGTAATTTGTTTTTATTCATCACCTATCTAAAAGTTAATCAAATTTAAAAATACTCTTCATATTATATTCAAAAGAAACTTGTGTAGTCCTCTAAAAGGTGTTTAGGTTTTCTTCAGTCCTTCATGTCCATCAAGACCTGGTACAGTAATTATTAGTACACGTATTATACTGTTGACTAAGAACGGGAAGGGAAGGAGAGGTGACTGACGGATCCCTAGAAAGATCTCGAGACACCGTAGGGTAAGTACGAAGTCTAAGACTGAGAGGGGTTAGGAAAGGAAGTTACTAACCCAGTATAACCACCTATTAATCCCCAACATCCCGTTTCTCGGAGTACGTTGGACTAACTAATAGTCCACCAAAGAGGACCAAAGGAAAAGTATCGACGTCAATGTGTTCGAATCGTCGTCGAACCGACGGTGTCTGGTAGGTGTAAAGAGACCCTAGAGGACCCTTCAGACGAAACATACGGACCTTACTGGAAAGACGTCATGTAAAAAAAAAAAGGGGAATTTTTTTCAATCAAAAAAAATTAATCTCTTATCAACGAAATGTTACAATACAACCAAAGAACGTGTGTTGGAAAACTTAGTCGGTATGTATATCTATGTTGGGGAGGGAGAACTTGGAAGGAGAGTGAAGGATGGGGTAGAGTGGGGAGATCCAATAGTGTCTCGTGGTTAGACTCGATGGACACAATATGTCGTTGAAGAGTGATCGAAAGACAAGATGTATACCATTACATATACAAAGTAACGATGAGAGAGCTAAGTGGGGTGGGAGTTAGAGGGAGATATAGGTGTGCAGACAAGAGGTACAGACACAGAGATCAGGGACATCACATTTGGAACGATTCCGGTGTCAAAGGAGTCCCCAGTGTTTTGCTTTAACAACTCAAAGAAAATAGAAAGTAAAGAGTAACTTGTTTGTTTTTTTAATTTACTAAATTTATTTTAGGTACTAATGACGTGAGTGGAAAATCTCGGTCTAAACGACAACGACTTAAAGTTTCTCTTAAAATCTTTCGTCTGTAAAAGGTGAATGAAAATGTCGTCAACGCGTGACTGATGGACTGCTATAATTGTTCTTTACGAGAGGAGGTAAATTCTTGTATCAACGTATGTAAGACACTATCCTAGAAAAGACACACGACCCTCCTTTTCTTTCCGACATTATCTTAGGAGATCCCGACAACGACGAACGGGGAAACTCTATTTAAGGAGCCTGACAAGAGGTCTTCACTGAGTACCTCGGTCCATAGAGTAATTCCACCGTATTTACCTACCAGGTCAAGGATTGTTCTCCATATAAAGATTCCTAGGACTACCTTCCAAACAGGTCTCTGGACCTCTTTTTTGACAGCTTTATCTTCAAACCACCCGCTACCCCTGGTCTCAGTTACAGTGGTCCCGAGGTCAAAGGAGAGACATCTTTTTTGTCAAAGAAATTAACTCTTGTAGTCCATCACCCCTTTCGGGACCTCATTATACCCGGTCAATCGTCTTTCGTTCACCTTCTTTCGTCTCAGGTGACAATAAGTTTGATACGATAATCAGGTACCCGTCCACGACCGACCGTTTGATAACAGTCAGGTCCAGGTTTATTCTTGTCTCCAACACCCCTTGGTAAACATGAGAAATATCGTTAAACTCNACCCGGTCAATCGTCTTTCGTTCGCCTTCTTTCGTCTCAGGTGACAATAAGTTTGATACGATAATCAGGTACCCGTCCACGACCGACCGTTTGATAACAGTCAGGTCCAGGTTTATTCTTGTCTCCAACACCCCTTGGTAAACATGAGAAATATCGTTAAACTCTTTCATTGAAATTGACACAACTGAGGTTATTGAAAAATTTTACCCAAATAAGACAACATAAAATCAAAAAGAATAAAACAATCATCAAGAGTAAAATGATAAAAGGATTGTTCATAACTGGGTACCTGTGGGTCCCTCTTCACTAGGAAATAAATTTATAAACTCTTTGTGATCTATACCGAAAACATGGGTCCTCTGGACCCCAGTCGAACTCCACCTACTTAACTCACTTTCAAAAATTGAAGAAACTCTGAGTTAAAATACTAGACATTTTACCCCAAATTTTGAGTGTAAAATATCCGATAAGTACTCTAAAGTCTCAAATGTATATTAATAGATGTTTTCAATGGATTTTAATAACAACACAGAGTTTATACACTGTTTACCTTGTTTCGAGGACCTATACAATGTAAAACGTTGAATGAGATAAAATAGGAATCAGGGTCTATGAAGGAGGAAACTCTAAGTTCTGTAAGGTTGAGATCGTGGAGACCATGGATTGGGATTAACTGGAGGGACGACGAGTAGGGGACTCTTCAATCGTGGACGTACTGGTAAAAGGAGAGGTAGAGACAGAAACAGTACTCGTTACCGTTGAAGATTAGTAAACTTATAGAGTTGACTGTTGAACTAGAGTTTAAAGAAAATGAAAGAACTAAGGTTATTGAAAATAGGTATCAGAGAAATACTTTGGATAGTATAAGTGTAGTATTTAAAGTCAGAAAAAACAAGGTGTTGAATTCACATTTGTACACATTACTGGTACAATTTCGAATTGGTCGGTTTCCGGTGCTCTTTATTTGGATATCACGTTGTTTTAGTTCAAATAACCCAGTCATGTCGTTCCCTTTTGAGAGGTTTATTAATAGTGTACATAGGACTGTTACCTCTCTCCCGTGTGCTGAAACCTTTCCAAACCTAAGAATAACTTCCTATGGTTCTTCCCTAATCCCAAACACCCGAAGTCAAGACCTGTCCAACGAGTGTACCACCACTCTAATTCTCCTCCCTGATTAGACTCAACCTTGCAGGAGTACTTTACTACTGTTAAATTGTCCCGATACCAAAAAGGTCACCAGTACGTACCTACACTCTCAACCTGATATTTCTTTCGACTCGTGGTTTCTTAACTATGAAAACTTGACACCACAACCTCTTCTGAGAACTCTCAGGGAACCTGACGTTCCTCTAGGTTGGTCAGGTAGGATTTCCTCTGGTCAGGACCCACAAGTAACCTACCTGACTACAACTTCGACTTTGAGGTTATTAAACCGGTGGACTACGTTTCTCGACTGAGTAAACTTTTCTGGGACTGTGACCCTTTCTAACTCCCGTCCTCCTCTTCCCCTACTGTCTCCTACTCTACCAACCTACCGTAGTTGCTGAGCTACCTGTACCCAAACCCACCTAAGGTCCTCAACCACTACTTGTCCCTCCGGACCGAACGACGTCAAGTACCCCAGCGTCTCAGTCTGTCCTGACTCACTGACTTGACTTGACTTGATTGTAAACTTACAGAGAACATAATCAAACCCTCTTGTAAAGTCCAAACCCATATAACAACTATTCTCTTGTCATTAATGATTTTTGAATCTAGTAATACTGTAACAATTTTGACGACGTATTCTCAACTTCTTTGTTACAAAAGATAATTAAAACAACAAGTCAAGTCAGCCAGTCAGTACAGGTTGAGAAACACTGGGGTACTTAACGTCGTGCGGTCCGGAGGGACAGGTAGTGGTTGAAGGTCTCAAGTGAGTCTAAGTGCAGGTAGCTCACTCCCTACGGTAGATCGGTAGAGTAGGAGACAGCATGGGAAGAGGAGGACGGGAGTTAAGGAGGGTCGTAGTCTCAGAAAAGGTTACTCAGTTGGTAACGTACTCCACCGGTTTCATGACCTCAAAGTCGAAATCGTAGTAAGGAAGGTTTCTTTAGGGTCCCGACTAAAGGAAGTCTTACCTGACCAACCTAGAGGAACGTCAGGTTTCCTGAGAGTTCTCAGAAGAGGTTGTGGTGTCAAGTTTTCGTAGTTAAGAAACCGTGAGACGGAAGAAGTGTCAGGTCGAGAGTGTAGGTATGTACTGGTGACCCTTTTGGTATCGGAACCGAGCTGCCTGGAAACAACCGTTTCATTACAGAGACGAAAACTTATACGATAGATCCAACCAGTATTGAAAAGAAGGTTCCTCATTCGTAGAAAATTAAAGTACCGACGTCAGTGGTAGACGTCACTAAAACCTCGGGGGGTTTTATTTCAGACTGTGACAAAGGTGACGAAGGGATAGATAAAGGGTACTTCACTACCCTGACCTACCGTACTAGAAACAAAAGGAGGGTCGGACTTCTTACTGTTCCTACAAAAAGAAAAAGTCAGCGTGTTTGACACAAAGAGATCTTATATAAATTAAGAGTAATAAATAATTTAAAGTCAAGTCAAGTCAACGAGTCAGTACAGGTCGACAAACTCTGGGGTACCTGATGTCGTACGGTCCGAAGGGACAGGTAGTGGTCGAGGACCTCGGACAACTTTGAGTACGGGAAACTCAGCCACTACGGTAGGTTAATTTAATGATTTAAATAACTATATTCAAAAAGTATTATAGATAAAAATTGGTAGAATTATACACCCGTATTACACAAAGATACGGGGAGAAACGTACATAATAAACTTATTAACTATAAAATGGAAAAGGAATTAATTATGAGGATACCTAAAAAGTTAAAATAATTAGAAAAGTTACTTAATTTAATATTTATATAAAAGAAATACCCCGTACAAAAGATAAAGAAACTAAATACAAATAAGTAATGAGAAAAAAAAAAAAAAACCGGTACAACACACCGAACACCGAGAATGAAGGGGGTGATCCCTAACTTGGGTACTGGGGTCGTCACCTTTGTACCCAGAATTGGTGACCAGACGGTCCCTTAAGGTATACGAAAAAAATAAAGAAACGAGAAGAAAAGTTCGAAGGACTCTACCTTCGAATGTAAAGATGAAAGTCAGAAAGGAACTCCAGGCAAAGGTAGGCATAGAATTCATATCTGTTATATAGGAGAGAGAATGGAGATTAAACAGTCGTTGAAACTTACTACACGACCGATAACACTTCCTGTCTAATATCTCAGACCTGATACAATATTAAGAGAATTTGTATCAGTAACGCACTTTCGTCGTGGAAATGGACAAATCAGTCACTACGTGTAAAAAGATCCTAAAAGATCCAAAACCGTTAATCCTTATTTCGAAGATACATCCAGTAGTACATCAGAACACAAAAGTAAAGAGAAACTGTTTTAAATCCTAACGTTAACGACACACAATACAAATCACACACAAATATTCTATGACGTTTTGAACAAAAAAGGTTTTACAGACATGACAAACGTAAGGATGGTCCAAACATAAATTCAAGATAAACGAGACCCAGGAAAGGTCCTAACGATATCAGTCAATTTTTTTTTTTTTTTCGATAAGATTATACATCTATCGTAATTTGGAAAGTTAAATTAAACGTGTAGGGAAAACTGACTAACACAATTCTTAGTCAAACTTCAAGAAGAATCGAGATAAAGAGACAACTACCAGTCAAACAAAAGTATGGAACCGATAACACCTCATTACGACGTTATTTGCATCCTCACGTCTACAGAGAAGTTTGAGGAGAAAAGTAAAGGAAAAAGTATATATGGGGTTTCACCTTAACGAGTTAGTATGTATAAAGATTAAACTTCAACAAAAAGTATGATTACATGTAAAGTTGATCGTCAGAAGTTTCTAAAGGAATAGACGTATAAGAACGGTTGTCGACGATAGAGAATAGAACAACTATCGGTAAGATTTTCCACCTCTATTATAGAGTAACACCAAAACTAAACGTAATGGAACCATTAATCGTTTCTCGTACAAAGTACAATGACAACCAGTAAACCTACAGAATAAAAGAAAGGTAATTTCTAAAATGAAAATTGAAATAATAAAAGATAATTTCTTAAGATAAAGATAATATTACATAATTAAAATCTTGTCATATCATTAAATTATAAAAGTATCTAATATAAAGTAAATTTCAATATTTTAGAACTGACATAAAAGGTACGACATTTTATATAGGAACATCGAATAAATAAATAAATGTTTTAAATAAAGACATAAACAAAAACGAGACGACCCAGAAACAACGACACGCACCCGAAAGTGATCAACACCACTCGTCCCCGGTGAGAAGTAACACCACCGAAGAGAACAACGTCTCGTACCCGAAATCCCGTACGTCCAAAGTTATCAACACCAGTTCCCTAATCTACGAGGTGTCGTACACCCTAGAAGGACCAGGTCCCTAACTTGTGCACAGGGACTTAACCGTCCGTCTAAGAATTCGTGATTTGTGGTCTTTTCAGAGTGAATAAATAAAATATGTATCAAACACGGAGATTGGGGGATGACGATACAACGGGGAGGTGGGAAGGTTGGAGGGTGACTATTAATAATAAAACAACAGAGATACAAACAAAGATAAAACAAAATAAGTGAACACATAAAAAAAATGAATAATAAAATTGTAAAAATAAATAAAATTTTATTTAAAAATAAATTTTTAAGACGAACAAAAACCGAAGTGATCCACAAACAACGACGTACGTACGAAAGAGATCAACACCACACACCCGAAGAGTAACACCTCGAACCCGAGATCCCACACGTCCGAAGTCGTCAGCACTATGTACCCGTGTCACCGACGTCGAGCGTCTGAGATCTCGTACCCGAGGTACGAACACCGTATACCGAAAGCAACGGGATTTCATACATTGTAGAAGGGTCTGGTCCCTTGGGTACAGGAGACATAACCGTTCCCCTAAATATCGGTAACCTAGTGGACCCTTAAGAATAATAAAAAGAAAAAATTCACTTTCGTCTAAATAACTCTCTCGATGTATGGTGTATACGTCTTACATCAGGCAGAACTTTCTACTTTCGCCGGATAAAATAAAAAATCTAAGACACATATTCACTGTCGTATGTCATAAACAGAAAGAGACGGAATAAAGTTATTTGTATTATGGGAGATCCAGGTGGGTACAACGTTTACCTTCTTAAGGTAGAGAAAAAGACTGACCCATTAAAAAGTAACACATATACATATACACACATATATACACACACATATGTGTGTGTGTATATATAATAATAAGAAACTTGAGAAAAAGACTATTTAATAAATAGAGACAAGGCAATCACAAAAAGAAAAAGGAACAAGAAACCATGTTTAAGGAGACAGAAGAGTAGAACGAATTGAAGACAGAGATACTTTAATCCACGTTGTCAATGGATAAGGACCAGAACTTCCCCACAGGAACACACCCTCGTAGGAATACATCAGACACACATTGAAACATCATCATCGAAACCACACTCTCGACTTAGACCTCACCCCTGTACAGTATAGAAGGGGGTCTTCCACGACCGTCGATGGTGACAGTACCCTACATCCCGACCTCCCTGTCCCCGATCTCAATCTCGGTATGTACTCCTCACTACAGAGGATAGGAGTCTCCGACAGTGATGGGATGACCCCCGTCCCAGTCGAGGGTTCCATCAATACCGACGACATCAGGACAAGTCTACGACGTATCTAGGCTCGGTCGAGGTAGGAGGGTCTGACGTGTCAGAATAGTCGTTGGTGTCGGAAGTGGGATCGCACCTTGACACGACCTCGATCCCCACCACCTCGTCCGTAAACCGTAGTTGGTACACGGTCCCACGAACGACCCTTGGTGAGTGTCCGGGTCCGTCAAAGTCAGACGAAGAAGATGGAACAAGGGTCCCCATCCGTCGTCACACATACAAGAGGCACTTGACTAAAATCCAAAACATGTCGGAAGGACGTTCAGGGAATTCTCAAAAGGTTGGTCGATTCCTTTGAACAGAAGGATCCCAGTCTTGGACCCGGACCCCACGGGTTATACACCGAGTTTGTCGAGTGAGGGGTCCCTCCTACAGATTCGGGTCCGTTAGGAGAGGAAAAGACACAAGTGAGGTTCCATGTGTCCAGGGTAGGACTAATGAAGGAAAAGACGGGATGGACAAGTCCATCCAAGGATACACCTAGTTAGAAATGTAGGAACCAACATGTTCTGAGAAAGACGACCAGGGGTCAAACAAAAGTCCGTCAGAACGAAATGTACACCTACATAAAAACTACATAAATCCCGTTTCCACACGAGTCGGTCGAGGATGAGGAGATCGAACTAGAGATGAACAAACTAAGGATTAAATATAATGATAGAGATTGGGACTAAAGAAGACACTCGATTGTCTATAGACATAAACCGTTATTATCCGTAGAATTACACATTCCTCGGGGTTTAAAAGTTAAAATCTTATCAAAGTAGTGGACTATTTCTTTAGGATGTAGGAAATCTTAGTGGGGTGTGTGGGGTAAAGATCTTAGATTTGACCGAAATCACTAAACAAAATGGTCATCTTCTGTCATATTTATTGAAACACCTAGAGGACTCTGACCCAGTATCTTTTGTGACGTGGAAGAAAAAATAAGAGAACTCCTGAACGATCTCAGGATTCTGTGGTACACTCTTTTAGTCGACGAGACGACAATTCTGGTATATCTTTCTAAGTTTCTGATACCTCTTACTCTCCGAAAATTCGGTAGTCTACCATTTCGTAGACGGATGTTACGCCCTCTGGCTCCAAGTTAGGGACCAAACCCTTCTAGAGGACCTCTTCCTTTACTGTTGGAGGAGGTCATAAGAACGGACCTTTTAGGGTACCTACCTCCTCGGATCATCCGACGTGAGGCACCCCAGCGTCTCTCAGCCTGTGCTAGTTCGCTGAAGTGAAAGAAAGTTCTATGGTTCGTAGACTCACTTCGATGGAACCTAAGAACTCTTTACGGGTCTACGGTGGACTTAAAGTGGATCACTGAGAATAATTACGTACACCCCGTCCACCTCACGACTCGGTCTAGGTTAATCTTAAGGACTCAGTGTTATATTATATTATTTTACCAAAACTCACTGAACAGTACGTCGGTATATATTGGATGTATAGTGAAAAGAAGTTGATTACTTACTATTTGTTAAGTGTAAGTGGTTTCTTAGATTTGGGGGTTTAAATACTCCAGGAGAATTGAAGAAAATTAAAATTGGAGAGTGTGATTAAACAGTCGTTCAGGAAAAACTTAGAAATGGATTTGACGTACAACTTATCCACTTAAGGAGAAGTCGTTTTGACGTTGGTGGGATCGTATTGCGTCGTCGTAGAGTCTAGAATTAATTATTGAATTGACGAGGGACGAGGGGGAAGAGGGAGAATACTAATTGTTGTTCTTACGAGAAATTTTTTGTAAGCGTAACCTTGATCAATTTTTTGTAAATTACCGAAAGGTAAGAAAAATATCACTTTAAGTTTATAAAAGGGTACCGGTTACCTCGTGACGTACTAGTTAGGAAAGCCACATAGAGAGGAGGACCAAACGGTGCCGAAGAAATAAAGAACTCTAAGAGTCTTAGAAACGTACGTGACAAAAGACATACGTCGAAAGAGAGGTCAGAGGTACAGTCACCCAGAAAGAATCGAAAGTTGTAACATGAGTTGACAATGGAGGAGGTTGACCGGAAGGGACAGTACGAGTGGTTCCTAAGTGATGGGATTGGTTGTCAATGGGAAATATTCAGTATCGTTGGGTTAACTAAACACAGAAGGTGGGTGATTACACAAGATATAAATACAAATAAATAAGGGATCACAGAGACGGTGATTTTAGATTTGATGTACTCTTGAGACAAGATAATATGTAATATAGAGACAAGTAAATAGTTTTATAGAAGTCACGAATGAGTCAAAGATCTCATATTATTCTCGAGTTGATCACAAAAACTTTATTTACTTACTTACTGATAGGGTAGACGACACGACACGAAATAACGAATCAACACAGATTGAGAAACGTTGGGGTGCCTGACATTGCGTGGTAGAGACAGGTACTCTTAAGGGGTACTTCTTATGACCTCACCTATCGGACAAGGAAGAGGTCCTCTAGAAGGGCTGGGTCTTTAGCTTGGTTCCAGAGGACGTAACGTCCGTCTAAGAAATGGTCGACTGGATGGTCCCATCGGACTGATAGGGTGTAGATGTACATTATATTGGTTTCTCGGAACTAATTTACAAGGAGAACATCAACCTCCAGTGTTACCGTCCTTTAACAGTTACAAACTCCAGGGGAAGAATTAGAAGGGGGTCTTAACGATATTATTTATACGGTTCTCTATAGACATTTATAATTGTCTAGACTTTTAAAAAACAGTGTATTAAGGTATTAATCGTTACGAGTGCACTATTGAGTCCATTTTATGTTTTCTGGATACTTGTGTGACTGGAGACTTGATACCCAGGTTTTAGGGGTCTCCCTTCGATCAGAATATAAGTCCTGAACTCTCAAGTGTATTAATTTCGAGGTCTTCAGTACACTCAGTTATACGTGAACCCTAAAAATGTCCCGTTAACGTTGACGATAAATAGTTTTGAAGTCATAAGATAATTACGGAGTTTTCTCTAAGTTTCGTTAATTATTAAGACTGAAGATCGAGTTTTGTCTACGGACTCTCTCACTTCGGTACATGACGACTCCGATGAGGACACAAATCTTGGACTGTTCTAGTTTGCTTTCGGACTTTTAGACTTATCGGATTCGAACCCCTTGAAAAAGTATACAATACTACTACTTGACTTACCAATAATTACTGGGTTACCTTAAAATTATTATACGGTCATTGAAGTAAGAAATACCAGTAAACGACACTCCCAAGGTATCAGTGTATCGTCCCCCACCTAACACGCTATTATCTTTATGTAGACACCAGAGACGGGGGACAATGATTGTGTCCCGAGATTTTGAGAACATTAAACGAGTACTGTCCCCACGATCTTTGTAGAAAACAAGTTTATAAACAATAAATTGGAACCAAGGACTGTGTCCCGAGGACTTAGGTAACCTTGGAGGATCCACTATCCTCACAGAAACAAACTTATCCTTCTGAGAACCACCCTAAAAATCTCGAAGACCTACTCCTTACCAGTAGTTTTTCCAGTTTGGTACTAATATTTGAACCCTGAAATACAAGTACACGCAAAGACGTCACTCCGACCTCTCCGACCTCTGAAAAATGTATCGGAGGTATTTTGAGGATTTGATACCCCATCTCTCGAAGGTCTAACCAGTTGTCTAGGTGGACGATCTTCCCAATATGTGAAGTCGAAGGACCACTATCTTTGAGGACGGGACCTCTGGGAAGGTCTGGACCACGCCACACAGAGAGGTAGACTGACAATTAAATAGGAAATATTATAGAAAATACAATTTGACCATTTACATTCGTCTATGAAGTCTCTTAAAACAACTCAGTAAGATCGTTTGAGAGTGTGGACCTTCTCCGAACACCGTTAGGAACTGAAACATCGGTTCAACCTGTTTTCACACCCCTGGAACCCCTGCGTAATGAACGTTGATTGACCACAGTCTTCCCTCCCGTCTCAACACCTTGACTCGGAATTTAGACACTTCAGACTAGGATGGAGGTCCGTCAATCACAGTGTTAACTTACTTTCTTATTTCGCAGTCAAACTACAGACCTATGAATCTTGTATGGTCATAAGGTCAACCAACCATGCCCCCTTTTTCTGGTGTTTCAACCACAGTCTTCACACCAATCTCTCAAAGGAAATATGTAATAAACTAGTAAAGTGTACAAATTAAATAGGAACGAAGTAAATGAGTAACATACAAAGGTGAATTTTAAACGGTCTTATACTATGTATGACATGTAAAATTGAAGACAAGTGAAGTCAGAGAGTCAGTACAGACTGAGAAATGTTGGGGCACCTGATATCGTGTGGTCCGAAGGGACAGGTACTGGTTGAGGACCTCGAATGAGTTTGAGTACAGGTAGCTCAGACACTACGGTAGGTTGGTAGAGTAGGAGACAACAGGGGAAGAGTAGGACGGAAGTTAGAAAGGGTCGTAGTCCCAGAAAAGGTTACTCAGTCAAAAAACGTAATACACCGGTTTAATAACCTTGAGGTCGACTTCGACTACTCAGAAGAGGTTCTGGTGTCAACTTTTTGAAGTTATGAATCGTGGTAATTGAATCGTTACATAATACTTATTATAGGGTAAACGAAGAAAGAAACAGAGGGTTAGGAGTGAACAAAGTGGGGTAATATGACTCAGTTCCTAAAAATATTAGACAGAACGAAAGTCTACGAGATTTTACAACAGAGTCATAAGTGTAACTTAAACCTCAAAAACTTGAGGTCTTTTTAGGGAGAAGTGGGAGGTCAGGGTACCACTACTACATTTACTCCCATCTAATGATACATTCATAATGTCAATGGTGTTAGAATCCGTTGTGAAGATCAAATTAATTACCCCTTAAATAAAAAATATGTAGATCGTATACCTTGATATTTATAATCGTACAATTAACGTTACGAATCTAAAGTTTCTATAGAAAAATTTAAAGATGTCGATTCCTTTTGATGTAATAAGGTTTACCCTCATAAACAAACATTGTACACGAATTTATACTAATCTTCTTTCACAATCAGCGAGTCAGTACAGACTGAGAAACGTTCAGGTACCTACCATCCGAAGGTCCGAGGAGACAGGTACTCTAAGAGGTCCGTTCTTATGACCTCACCCAACCTTAGGTGAGAGGTTCCTTAGAGGGGTTGTGTCCTTGACTTGGGTCCAGAGGAAGTAACGGCCGTCTAAGAGATGGTAGACTCGATTTATACCAATCTAAAGGTCAGTTTAGTACACTAACACCACAGGTCTGGAATAAAAGATATCTATACTTAGTTAGTCCAAAGGTAAGAGTAGGAACAAAAACCTCAGGAGTGTTGAATCTGAATGAACCATCGTCTCAAACAAGTCTTCTGACTAAATTTTCTTGTCAAAATCCGAATGAACAGGATAAGTTTAGGAGATCTAGTCATTGTCACGACTTCAGGAACTTGACTACCAGTAAATATTTCATCTAGTTTACGTACCTTAGTCTCCTGAACTAAGGTTCACTTAGTCTCTGAACTCAGGTATACAGAGTTTTGTTTGGTAACTTATAGAGACTGTGAGGCGTCAAAGTAGACATTTTAATTCCATTTAACAATCATTCGTCGTAGTACTCTAACGTACTCTTAATTTACTTCTTTGTAACACCAAACCTGAGTCTATAAGATCTAAGTCTCTGACTAACGTGTCGAAGGATCGACGTATTAGACCCGTTAGATAAATTACAGAGACACACGGTCTATTAAATAAACAGTTTCTCTTTATTATCTTGATAGTAATGTCCTAAAAATACTCTTTATTTGGTCGATTATATGGTAACACGATCTTATCCCGGACCGTATAATATTCATCTTTAATAACAAACGATTTAATTCAAGATCCGTAGATGTCCACAATTATACATTATCACTTTTATTAACGATAGTAATAATGATTAAGGTTCTACAGATGGTTGACTAAATATTCACGTATGTTCCCTCTTATTCTTCATAATACTAAAGTAAAATTCGTTTGTCATTTAGTCATAAACTATCCAAGATTCATACGATGACCATTTGTTTTTAAATATCCAGTGGTCTTTACAATTCTTGTTTAGGATTCTTATATAAGACTGGTAACGGAAAGAGTCCCGGAGGAAATGTAGAGACAAGGAGTCTAACATCTACTCCCCCAAGTTGTATCACTAGTGGTGACACATCTTTCGTCTATGGTGAGGCAAGACGAATTGACTCATCGACCTCAACCCGTAGTGTATTTACTTCCATTATCAAGGTATCATCTCTGACTGACACCACTTCACTCTCCACGTCCACCTCTTCCGGAACACAGAAGGAAGTCACCTCGCGTAGAAGTCTTACCACGACTCCTATATCTGTATTCTCTCTCGATACTGTTTGTGTCACTGACGTTCCCATCTAGGTCTTCTTTACCTTCCCTATTAAAACTATCCCCTCTGTAGACTCGTCCTTTCAAAGTTGTCTCCCCTCTTCAGTATCTTTTTCACTAGATAGACTAAACCAGGTGTCTTTCTGTCTCAGTTATTTGTTGATCATTTACACGTTCGTAATTGTGTGGGTGGGTCAATCCTTCGGGGTCAGTTCTCTTGTGTCTGAGACCCCTTGTACCCACCTCATCTCATCCCCGTTCGTCTACCGGTGTATCACCAGTATCCGGTACCTTCGGTCGTCCTTCGTGAGTCGACTGTGTTTGTACTGGTGTTTTGTGTCAACCCGAAGTGTCGGTCGTCGTCACTACCAGTGAGGAACAGAGTCCTTAGGATATTCGTAGTATCCACACTGCCTACGGCATGTGGGTGACAGGTGTTTTCGGTTTACTGACTCCTTCTCCATGCACCCCCACACTCCGACCCTTGTCAAAGAATAATTTTATTAATACGACTGTAACGCATGATTCCACTGACGTATCTTTCACTTCAGAGAGTCAGCACAGACTGAGAAACTCTGGGGTACCTGACATTGGATGGTCCGAGGAGGGAGGTACCCTAAGAGGTCCGTTCTCATAACCTCAACCAACGGTAAAGACTGCCGTATCTAAGGATCTTTATAGTGTTTTTTCTACTGTGTTTCACATCCTAGGAGACAATTGGGGTTTTCCTACGTGAGACAATGTTACCACACCAAAGGTTTAAAGTACAGGAGACTCTTAACAAGGACAACTCCCTATAAACTTGCAAGTAAAAAATTTTTCTTCTTCAATTTGAGAGTGACAAACGTCTACTGTACTAGCAGATGTATCTTTTGGGATTTCTGAGGTGGTCTTTTAATGATCTCGATTAGTTACTTATATCATTTCAACGTTCTATATTTTAGTTGTGTGTCTTTAGGGAACGTAAGGATATGTGATTATTACTTTTTTATCTTTCTCTTTAATTCCTTTGTTAAGGTAAGTGGTAACGTTGTTTTTCTTATTTTATGAATCCTTATATAGATGGACTTCTTTGATTTCCGGATATATATCTTTTGATATTTTGTGACTACTTTCTTTAGTTTCTCCTGTGATTATATACCTCTTTATCTGGTACAAGTACCTAGTCTTCTTAGTCATATCACTTTTACTCATATGATGGGTTTCGTTAGATATTTAAGTTACGTTAGGGGTAGTTTGATGGTTGCCATAAAAAGTGTCTCGATCTTGTTTATTAAAGTGTTAAACATACCTTTATGTTTTTTGGAACTTATCGGTTTCGTTAGAACTCTTTCTTCTTACCTTGACCTCCTTAGTTGGACGGACTGAAGTCCGAGATGATGTTTCGGTGTCAGTAGTTCTGTCATACCATGACCGTGTTTCTGTCTTTATATCTAGTTACCTTGTTTTATCTTTCGGGTCTCTATTTAGGTGTGTGGATACCTGTGGAATAGAAACTGCTTCCTCCGTTCTTATATGTTACCTCATTTCTGTTAGAGAAATTGTTCACCACGACCCTTTTGGCCAGTTGGTGAACATTTTCTTACTTTGCCTGTGAAAGACCCAGTACTTCTAGAAAAAACATAACAAGAAGACACATAAGAACGGAGAAGAAGAATTATAGGAGACGAATACAATCCAAGTATGGTAAAGACAGGAAATAACTCGGGTAGAAACGTACTTTACAAGGGAACCATAGAGATTAAAAGAACTTCTCTAGAGATCAGAAAGGGTAAGATAATAAAAGGAGATAAAGAAACGGGACTAGTGACTCCTTCCGAAAGAATAGAGAGGAACGATAAGAAACCTGAGACGTAAGTTTACCCATATAGAAAGGAAAAGAGGAAACGAAAAGTGAAGAGAAGAAAAGTGTCGATAAACATTCCGGAGGAGTCTGTCGGTAAAACGAAAAAACGTAAAGAAGAAGAACCCCTACCAGAACGAGGGACAGAGAACATGTTACAGTGTTTGGAGGTAAGTATCAAGAAGTCCATGAGATAATCTAGATCAGGCAATTTAGACAAACAGTACAGGTGACATTTTAGTATTCCCTAAACTAAATCCAGTATGGATTTACCAGATCACCAAAAGGGGTGAAAGAAGTTAAATTCAGACTTAACCGTTATTCCTCAAGTAATAGACTCGGTGTCAGTCGAGGACCAGAACAAAAACGACTGACATATCTCTAAGAGGTAGAAATTGACGTTTCTTATATTAGTTAAACTAAAACCACAACCGGGTGGACCACTACAGGTACACATCTCAGAAGAGAACACAACAACCTTTTCCCACAAACGATACTGGACACACAAGAGAACCGTTTTGACATAATCGGAAACGGGACGAATCAAGACATGAGGTTCCGGTTTAAACGGACAATGGGGTCCACAAAGAACTCAAGGATGAAAACGTAAGTCAGGGAATATTACTTTTCCTGTAGAAAAAACCTACAATCAAGATTTTTCAGAGCATCCAGAAGTATCTTGGTAAGTTGAAGTCGAAGAAGTCTGAATGACCAGTCACGTATATGAACCCAATGACATTATGACTTACCAAACGGAACCTTTGTTTGTCTCTAGTAAGACAGTAAAAACTCTAACGTAGGTTCATGACTTAAAGCCTGAGAAAACAACTGGTACTACCGATGAGGTAAAGCAGATTCCCTAAGGACGGGTATCATCATCTATATCACCAGTAGATACAATTTGAGTGGGTAAGGTCAGGTAAAGTCAAACGACTAGGGATCTTACAGTTGGTAGAGGACAAACTGGTGAAGGTTAAACGGAACTAAGTACCTCGATACTAAGGTCCAAGGATACGTTATAACGAGAAATGTCGAAGTCTGGAACGAAGATAGTGGTCAGGGTAGGTGTTGACCCACAACAAAAACGAAACCGAGACAGGGAAGTAAGAAAGACCTCAATAAAGAGGTGACTAGAGGTGATCGCATAACCTGTGGATGACTGGACCCCTCAAGTAGAAAGTCACAGGAGAGAAAAACGAAAAAGTATGACAGGTACCCCAAGAGTTCCGTTCTTATGACTTCACCAAACGATAAGGGAAGAGGTCAACTGGTGTAAAACAGTCTTGAGAGGTGGTACTGGACAGACAGAACCCATCGGGGTGTCCCGTACCGAATCAAAGTAACTCAATCTGTTCCGACACCAGGTATACTAATCTAACCGATCAAAAGACACCAACACCAAAGTCAGACAGATGGGAGACTACGGGAAAGAGTCGTGGATGACAGAATGGTCCCAAAGAGAACGGAACCTGCACCCTATCGAGAAGTGCCGACGAGGTCGTTTCGTGTCGACAACGAGGACTGGAACCTACACCCCATAGAGGAGAGTCGACGAGTGGCGAGGTCGTGGTGATAGAACAACGTTTACTGTCTTAAGGTAAGGAAAAAAACTCCCGACCCATTATAAGGTGACATCCATAGATTACACACACACACACATACTAACAATTTTCAGAGTGAAACAAGTAGTTAAGAAAAGAGACCAAGTCAATGGTCAGAATAATGATTACCAAGCTTGAGAAAAGACCATTTAATAAATAGAGACAAAGTAATCAAAGAAAGAAAAGAAAAGAAAAAAAAAAAACAAACCATGTCTAAGAAGACAGAAGAGTAAAACGAATTGAAAGAGACAGAGATACTTTGATCCACGTTGTTAAGGGATAAGGACCAGAACTTACCTACAGGATAACACTCTCGTAGGAATCCGTCAGGTCGACATCGGTCACTGAAACCACCTTATCGAGTTAGTCTGTAGTCGTGAACAGTGTAGAAGGGGGTCTTAAACCACCCGATAAAGTTTAGGACTTTCTACTACGACACTTTCACGACGTGAGTTATACGGTCGTTTAAACCTTTTGAGTCGTCACCGGTGTCCTGACCTTTTCCAGTCAAAAGTAAGGTTAAGGTTTCTTTCCGTTACGTTTTGTTACGAGTTTGATAACGTGTTAACGTGAGTAGAGTGTACGATCATTTCATTACGAGTTCTAAGAGGTTCGGTCCGAAGTCGTTATGTACTTGGTCCTTGAAGGACTACAAGTTCGACCAAAATCTTTTCCGTCTCCTTGGTCTCTAGTTCAACGGTTGTAGACGACATAGTACCTTTTTCGTTCTCTCAAGGTCTTTTTGTAGATAAAGACGAAATAACTGATACGGATTCGGAAACTGACACACCTAGTGTTATTTGACACCTTCTAAGAAGTTCTCTACCCTTATGGTCTGGTGGACTGGACGGGAAACTCTTTAGACATACGTCCAGTCCTTCGTTGTCAATCTTGACCTGTACCTTGTTGTCTGACCAAGGTTTATCCTTTTCCTCATACAGTTCCGACATATAACAGTGGAACGAGTAAATTGAATATACGTCTCATGTAGTACTCTTTGCGACCCGACCTTCTTCGTTCTTGACTTTAGTTCTGACGACCCTCTTTATAGTTATTGGAGTCTATACGTCTACTGTAGTGGGAATACCGTCTTTCCCTTCTCCTTAATTTTTCGGAGAACTACTTTCACTTTCTCCTCTCACTTTTTCAACCGAATTTCGAGTTGTAAGTCTTTTGCTTCTAGTACCGTAGGCCAGGGTAGTGAAGTACCGTTTATCTACCCCTTTGTCACCTTTGTCACAGTCTGAAATAAAACCCCCGAGGTTTTAGTGACGTCTACCACTAACGTCGGTACTTTAATCTTCTGTAAATGAGGAATCTTCTTTTCAATACTAGTTGAATCTATCGTATAAGTTTTCGTCTCTGTAATGAAACGGTAGATTCCAGACAGATCAGTTCCGATACCAAAAAGGTCATCAGTACATACCTACACTCTCAACCTCACACTTCTTTCGACTCGCGACTTCTTAACTACGAAAACTTGACACCACAACCTCTTCTGAGAACTCTCAGGGAACCTGCCGTTCCTCTAGTTGGGACCCTAAAGAAACCTTCCTTACTACGATTTCGACTTCGAGGTCAGGAAACCTGTGGAGTACGCTTCTCAACTGAGTAATCTTTTCTGAGACTACGACCCTCCCTAACCCCCGTCCTCCTCTTGCCCTGCTGGTTCCTACTCTACCGACCTACCGTAGTGCCTGAGTTACCTGCACTTAGACTCACTCGAGAACCTTAACCACTACCTGTCCCTCCGGACCGCACGACGCTAAGTACCCCAGTGTTTTTCAGTCTGTGCTGACTCGCTGACTTGACTTGACTTGGTAGTACCCTACATCCCGACCTCTACCGTCTCGATCTTCGATCTCGGTCTGTATTCCTCCCAACAGAGGATATGAGTCAACGACAGTGACGGGAAAACCCCCGTCACAATCGAGGGTTCAACTAACACCGACGACATCCAGTCTACGAGACGACCAAAAGTTTGGTCGATTCCTCTGAACGGAAAGGTCACAATCTTGGGTCCGGACCCCACGGGTTATACACAAGTTTGTCGAGTGAGGGTTCCCTCCTACAGGTGTGGGTACGTTAGGAGAGGAGAAGACACAAGTGGTGATCCACGTGTCCAGGTGGGGACTAGTGAACGAAAGGACGGAATGGACTGAAATACACCTAGATAGAAATTTTGACATCTGATTTTTTTCTACGTGTTGAACTCAGAACACTCAATTCAAAGTAAACTCCGTTTTACTTCTGACGTCGGACCCTATCGAGACTCTTTGACGAGGTTTCCCCTTCACCCTCCTTTCAGTTATATATTCCAAAACCACTTCTGTCTCAAGTCATGACATGCATCGAATCAGTCATTTTTTAGACGGACGTTACGTCCTCTGGACCCAAACTAGGGCTTTAGTCCTTCTAAGGGACCTCTTTCTTTACCGTTAGGTGAGGTCATAAGAACGGACCTCTTAGGGTACCTGTTTCCTCGGACCGTCCGATGTCAGGTACCCCAGTGTTCTAACCCTGTACTGAATCGAGATTTGGTGGTTCGTGAGTAAAATGTTTTCCAAAAGACGATCAGTACTCTAGACGACAGTGGTACTTCCCTAAATCGCGAAAAGATCTACACTCCTCTATGTTCATAACTCTAGTATTTTAGAGAAGGATTTCTGTAGATTGATAGATTTCTGGACAGGGTGGTCAAAGGGTAGAGTGAGGTGGGACTTGAGGGAGTCCCGAACGACTTCCAGTCGTCGACGTCGTCGTGTCCCAAGTTAGAGACGTCTCCGTCTACCGTTTACAGGAACAAGTCAACAACGCTACGAACCGTTCACAGTCAAACATCAACTGTCTCGGAACCGACGTGTCCTCAGAAAGATGACCAGAGGGTAAACAAATGTTCCTCATAACGAGATGTACACTTCCATAAAAATACATAAATCCCCTTTCCACACGAGTCTGACGAAGATGAGGAGGTAGAACTAGAAGTGAACAAACCAGGGATTAAATATAATTATAGACACTGGGACTAAAGAAGACACTCGATTGTCTATAGACATAAACCGTTAGTATCCGTAGAATTTACATTACTCGGGGTTTACCTTTATGAGAAAAAAAGGTGTGATGAGTATTTTTAAAGTGAAGGGTAGAACACCGTCTAATTTACTTTTGTATGTGTTAAAGAGAGTTGAATTCATCTCTAAGTCCGATGAGTTAAAGGGAACTAGACCTGACTGAAAGTACCATGCGGTATGTCTATCTTATATCTCCTTTATTATTAGACTTTTACAACTTAGAACCATTATTCTTCGAAACTTCGGAAACGAACCCAAAGGACCTTCTAAAGGAGTACCTCGAAACTCCACGGTACATTCTTTAAACTGACAAGGGTACTTTTAGTGCACTCTCTTTGTCTTTCTCCCCTAATCCATTTGGTTTGGAAGTTTAAGAGGGGGTAAACGTGGTCCGTACACTTACTTTGGTGCAATAAAAGGGTCGATCCGGTCGACAGTAGATTTGACTGTTTGTTAGAGTCATTTCGCCCCTCCGTGTCTTCTGAGTGGTGACTTTAGAGTGTCGGTTCAGCTTAGTACTTAAGGATTCTATAACACTTTGTCCACAATGAAATTTGTGATTCCGAATGTGATCAAAGAATACGTCCAACTTATTGTATAATGTTGAATTCCGAACTTTCTCCAAAACGACAGTGTCTTGGACTCCAGAATACCATCACCGAAACTCTGACGTATCACCCCACTTCATCTTTCTGGTACCCCTCTGAAAATCTTTATAGACCTTCCAAGAATATTCCACCACTCCCGGACATCCTATCATTCCTTTTATACAAAATTTCGACTTCTTTTCTGTAAACGGTCCGTCACCGCTTTGCAAACAGTTATGACAGTGGACCCTACTTTACCTTTTATATTTCCTGTGGATTATGTGAGGACCCAAAACGACCCTTCTAAAGGCCCTTCTTACAATTTTAAAGATAGATCACAGACTATTTATCGACGGATTCGATTACATACTCTTCTTTATACACTTGATACCTTTCCTAAATAAAATAACAAACTAAGAACTCTTTTTTTAAAGTCTTTTTATTATTCCTACGGTATGGTTCGATCCAAACTTTTATTTCGATGAAGAGTGGGGGGTTATGGAAGGTCTCTTTTCAAAGAGTTCTATTCTTTACCGAAGTTTACTTCCCAGTTTAGGTCTAACCTCACCATTAAAAGACACAATTTTAGAGGTTTTCTAAATACTGTTGTGACGGGGAAAGTCGATATGTCTTAAGTAAGATTCTTAGAACTATCGTACCCAGTATCTGGGAGAGAAAGATTTTATATTCTGAAAATTTTCGAATTCCCTTGAAAGAGTATCGACGGAGTGTTTCGAGGTCCCCCTCTTAATAGAACTTCTCTTAATTCGTCATCTAAACAAACTGACTTACTTAATATTAAACTATGTGACTTTCGGTAGATTCTAAAAAATTTTTGTTAAAAGAACTCTACATTGAGTTACGGTTGTTAATTGGGTAAATTTCGTTTGTCGTCAAAAGTCTTATAAGTGTCTATATACGTTGGTAGTGGTACTAGTTAAAACCTCGTCAAAGTAGTGGACCATTTCTTTAGGATGTAGGAAATCTTAACGGAGTGTATTGGGAAAAGAACTTAGACTTGACCGAAGTCACTAAAAAAAATATATGTATCTACTGAAATTTACTACGAGACTCAGAGGACCCCGACCAAGTATCCTTTGTGTCGTCGAAAAATGACAGAACCCTGTAAACGGTCTCAGGATTCGGGTGGTACACTTTTTAAGTCGATGAGACTACCATTCTGGTATACCTCTCTGAGATTCATTCTGAGTACCTCTTCCTCTCTGAAAAATCGGTAAGGAGGTTCCAAGGTTCGTAGACTCACTTCGGTGAAACCTAAGAACTCTGTACGGGTCTACGGTGGACTCATAGCAGGTCACTGAGAGTAATTACGTACGCCCCGTCCACTTTACGACTCTGTTTGGGTTACTCTTAAAGACTGAGTGTTATATTACATTATATTATTTTACCGAAACTCACTGAACAGTCCGTCGGTACCTATTGGTCGTATAGTGTAATGAAGACGATTATTGACTGTGTGGTAAGTGTAAGTGGTTTATTAGATTCGGGGGTTTAATGTCTCCAAAGAAATTTTCTGATAATCTTGTAATCTTAACAGTCTCTCGGTAAATTACCGAAGGGTGAGGAACATCTCACTTTAAGTTTGTGAAGAGGTACCGGTCACTTCGTGGAACACTAACTTGGGAAAGACACATAGAGAGGAGGAACAAATGGTACTCTCAGAGTCTTAGAAACGTGTTCGACAAAAGACAGATCGTCGAAACCAGAAATAATAGAAAGTTGTAAGATGAGTTGATAGTGAAGGAGGTCACCGGTAGGGACAGTATGATAGTGATCCTCAGTGGTGGGTATGGTCGTCTCAATGTAAAATATTCAGTATAGTTGAGTTGACTAAACATAGTAGGACGGTGAGTATGTAAGGCGTAAAGATTATAAATAAGGGATCACAGAGGGACTGATTTTAGATTCGATGTACTCTTAAGACAAGATAATGCGGAATATAGAGACAGTTAAATAATTTTATAGAAGTCACAAATGAATCAAAGATCTTATATTAGTCCCGAGTTGTTTATAAAAACTTTACTTACTGATAGTGTATAAATGTACATTTTATTGGTTTTCCTGAACTAATTTACAAGGAGAACATAAAACTCCAGTGTTACCCTCCCTTAACAGTTACAAACTCCGACGGAGGAAGAGAAAAGGGTTCTTAATGAGTATTTATACAGTTCTCTACCCGAAGGGTCCACCGTGTTCACCATTTCTTAGACGGGCGGTTACACCCTCTCCATTCTCTACACTCAACCTAGGGGTCCAACCCTTCTAGGGGACCTCTTTCTTTACCGTTGGGTGAGGTCATAAGAACTGACCCTTTGAGGTACATCTCCCTTCGGACCCCGATATCAGGTACCCCAGTGTTTCACAGTCTGTACCGTCTTCACTGAATCGTGTGTGTACGGTTCTCTATTTATATATTTAGACTTGTCTAGATTTTTAATAACAAACAGTGTATTAAGGGTTGATCGTTACGAGTATACTATGGACTCCATTTTATGCCTGTAAGACTGGTGACTCTATACCCATGTTTTACATGTCTCCCTTCGATCAGAACATATGTCCCGAAGTTTCAAGTGTATTAATTTCGACACCAGTATGATCAGTCGTACATGACCCCTAAAAATGTACTGTTGATGTTGATGTTAAATAATTTTTAGGTCATAAGCTGATTATCTTCTCTAAGTTTTCTCTGAGTTTCGTTCACTATTAAGACTGAGGATCGAGTTAATTTGGACTACGGACCTTCTCACTTCGGTATACAACGACTCTGGTGAGGACACTAATCTTGGACTGTTCTAATTTACCTTCGGACATTTGGACTTATCGGAGTGGGACCCCCTGGAAAAGTATACAATACTATTACTCGACTCATTAATAATTACTGGTTTACCTTAAGATTGGTACACGGTCATAGAAGTAAGAAATACCAGTAAACGATACTCACCAGGTATCGGTGTATGATCCAACAACTGACACTGTATTATCTTCATTTAGAAACCAGAGATGGGTGTCAAGGATTGTATCCCGAGATTTTGAACGTCAAAGAACTTACTGTTCCCACGATCTTCGTAGAAAACAAGTTTATAAACAAGAAATTTGGACCAAGGACTGTGTCCCGAGGACTTAGGGAACCTTTGAGGATCTACTATCCTCACAAAACAACCTTACTCTTCTAAGAGTCACCCTAAAACATATCGAAGCCCTACTCCCCCAAGTCCTACCCCTTGTATACATATGGGTACCGATTAAGTACAGTTACATACCGTTTTTGGTGATGTTACAATATTTCATTAATCGGAGGTTAAACTTCTTTAATTTTTTTTTTTTTTTCCTGACCAGTGGTTTTTCTAGTTTGGTACTAATGTTTGAACCTTGAAATATAAGTGGGTAAAGACGTCACTCCAACCTCTCCGACCTCTGAAAAATGTATCGGAGGTATTTTGAGGATTTGATACCCCACCTTTCGAAGGTTTGACTGGTTGTCTAAGTACACGATTTTCCCAATATGTGAGGTCTAATATGTGAAGTCGAAGGACCACTATCTTCGAGGACGGGACCTCTGGGAAGGTCTGGACCACACCACACAGAGAGGTAGACTAACAATTAAACAGGAAATATTATAGAAAATACAATTTGACCATTTACATTCGTCTACGAAGTCTCTTAAAACAACTCAGTAAGATCGTTTGAAGTTTGGGCCTTCTCCGGACACCCTTAGGAACTGAACATCGGTTCAACCTGTCTTTACACCTATGGGACCCCGAGGTAATGAACGTTGACGACAGTCTTCCCTCCCGTCAACACCTTGACTCAGCATTTGGACACTTTAGACTGGTATGGAGGTCCCTCAATCACAGTCTTAACTTACTTTCTTATCTTATAGTTAAACTACAGACCTATAAATCTTGTATGGTCATAAGGTCAACCAACTATACCCCTTTTTTTATGGTATTTAAACCACAGTTCTCACAACACCAATCTCTTACAAAAAGAAATAGATAATAAACTAGTAAAGTGTACAAAATTAAATAGGAACAAAGTAAATTAGTAACACAAAGGTGGATTTTAAACGGTCTTATACTGTCTATTAGATGTAAAATTGAATCGTTACATAATATTTATTATAGGGTAAAAAGAAGAATGATACAGAGGGTTAGGAGGGAACAAAGTGGGGTAATGTGACTCAGTTCCTGAAAATATTAGATTCAGAACGAAAGTCTACGAGATTTTTCAACAGAGTCATAAATGTAATTCAACCCTCAAGGACTTAAGGTCTTTTTTTACTCCCATCTAATAATACATTCTTTATGTAAATGATGTTAGAAACCGTCGTGAAGAATTAATTCAAAAAATATACTTTGAGACTTACAATAGTGTAATCAACCTTACAATTAAGTTTCTATGTGAAAAATCAAAGATGTCCATTCCTTTTGATGTAATACGGTTTACCCTTATAAACAAACATCATACACGAATTTATATCAATCTGAAAGCCAGTTTAGTACATTAACAGTACAGATCTGGAGTAAAAAATATCTACGTTTGGTTAGGTCAAAAGGGTAAGAGTATAAACAAAAACCTCAGGAATGTTGGATATGAATGACTCTTATCTCAAAAAAGTCTTCCGTCTACTTTTCTTTGTCGAATCCTAAAGAATAGAACGAGTTTAGGAGATCTAGTCATTGTCACGACTTCAGGAACTTGACTATTACAAAATGTCTCATCTAGTTCACGTACCTTACTCTCCTGAACTAAGGTTCACTTAGTCTCTGAACCCAGGTATAGAGAGTTTGTTTGATAACTTAGGGAGACTCTGTACAATCAGAGTACACATTTGACTCCATTAAAAATTTATTCGCCGTAGTACTATAACGACACTTTTAATTTACTTCTTCGTACCACCAAACTTGAGTCTGAAAGATCTAAGTTTCTGACTGACTTTTTGAAGGATCGACATAGTAAGACCCGTTAGATGAATTACAGAGACATAGTCTATTAAATAAATATTTTATCTTTATTCTTGATGATTACATCCTAAAAATGTTCTTTATTCGGTCGATTATATGGTCACATGAATCTTATCCCGACCCGTATAATATTCATCTTTAATAATTTCTTTTTCAAGATCCGTAGACGTTCACAATTGTACATTATCACTTTCATTAATGACAGTAATAATGACTAAAGTTCTACAGAGGGTTGACCAAATATTCACATATATTCACTCTTAATTTTCATAATACTAAATTTAAATTAGTCAGTCAATTCGTCATAAACCACCCACCCGAAGAGACCACCGAGTCTACCATTTCTTTGACGGACGTTACGTTCTCTGAGACTAAGTCAGGGACTCAGCCCCTCTAGGGGACCTCCTACTTTACCGATGGGTGAGGCCGTAAGAACGGACCTCTTAAGGTACTTGTCTCCTAGGACCGTCCGATAGCAACTACCCCAATGTGTCTCAACTTACGTCGACTCGCTTATTGTGTGTCTGTGTGTGTTTACATTACGACTACTTGCTCGTAGACTTTACAACCCTTACCTAGGATACTGCTATAAGAATCTTAACGGAAAGAGTCACGGAGGAAATGCAGAGACAAGGAGTCTGACATCTATTCCCCCAAGTTGTACCCCTAATTGTGACATATCTTGTGTCTGTTGTGAAACAAGACCAGTTGACTCATCGACCTAAACCCGTAGTGTATTTACTTCCATTAGCAAGGTATCATCTCTCACTGACGCCACTCCACTCTCCACGTCCACCTCTTCCGGAACGCAGAGGGAAGTCACCTCGCGTAGAAGTCCTACCACGACTCCTACGTCTACATTCTCTCTCGCTACTGTCTGTGACACTGGTGTTACTACCTCGGTCTTCTCTACCTTCCCTATTAAAGTTGTCACCTCTGTAGACTCGTCCTTTCAAAGTTGTCTCCCCTCTTCAGTGTCTTTTTCAGTAAATACACTAAACCAGGTGTCTTTCCGTCTCAGTTATTTGTTGATCATTTACAGGTTCGTAAGTGTGTGGGTGGGTGTATCCTTCGGGGATCGTTCTCCTGTGTCTGAGACCCCCTGTACACCCACCTCATCTCGTCCCCGTTCGTCTACCGGTGTATCGCCAGTATCCGGTACCGTCGGTCGTCCTTCGTGAGTCGACAGGGTTTGCACTAGTGTCTTGTTTCGACCCGAAGTGTCGGTCGTTGACCCTCCCGGTCAGATGCAAAGTCCTTGGGATATTAGTAGTTTCCACACTACCTACACCTTTTGTCCGACAGATGTTTTCGGTTCACCGACTCCTTCTCCATGTACCCTCAGACTTCGACCCTTGTCGAAGAATAGTCTTATTAATACGACTATAACGGATGATTCCACTATTGTATCTAAGGATCTTTATAATCTTTCTTCTACTGTGTTTCACATCCTAGAAGACAATTGGGGTTTTCCTACTTGAGAGAGTGAGACCACACCAAAGGTTGTAGGTAGAAGAGACCCTTAACAAGGACAACTCCCTTTAAACTTTTTAGTAATTTTTTACAAAACCAAGATATGTAAGAATAAAAAAAGAACCAATAAGTATGTGAATAAGTGTTATTAAAGAGGGAGACGGATCGACATTTATACCCCGACTTGCCCTAAAAAAAAAACGTCCCCCCTCAGAAAAAAAAAAAAAAAAGGTGTTTTCTTCTTACTAAGTTAGAGTGGGAGACCCTGGAGTTAATATAAGAAAGAAACAGACTACAAATAAGATATCATAGAAAGGTTGGAATAAAGATCTTTATAGACAGAGGGTTTTAGGTCAAGATATTCAAGTCAATAGAACCTTCAGAAGTCGATCTTTAGGGTGTTTATAGAATTTGAGTCGGAAGAGGTCTGGTTTGAGTGGGAAAGTAATCTGGTAAGGATACAGGACGCAAACACCCTACTATGGTGTTAGGTGGGTTAGAGAGTATAGACTTTGTACCTTCACTAGGATCGGAAGAAGAAGAGTAACATGGTGTAGATTATTTTAGGATACCTATGATAGATGTTAAATCGAGAGGTAAAATAAATAGGTAAGGGTATAAATGTGACGATCATAGGGATTGGTAAAATCCGGGACAAGTAAAAAGAGGAAATAACATAAATAGTCAAACGGAGGGACAGAAGTAAGAACACGGAAATATTAAGTGTCATGTGAACGGTCACACTAGAGAATAACTTCATTTTCCATTACGTTTTCACTAAGAAAGTTCAGAAAGTACGAAAGAAATCGGAGGTTCTACTTTGGATGGGAGGAACCGTGTCGTGTCACATACGAAAGACTGACGTACACTGAGAAACGAACAGAGAGTCCTACAAAGGTAGGTTGTGAACGTGACTAAGTTGGAACGACTTGTGCAATCTCAGGGGACTCACGTAAGATGGGAGAGACTCGAACTTAGAGACATGAGAGTGAACCTACCGGGGGTTGAAGGGTGGCAGTAATAGGACCCACTGAAGATGAGTAGGACGTTCAAGTAAAGAGGAGTTTTAGACGAGACTGTAGATTCCACATTAGTCTATTTAAAGGAAACACACCTGTAGTACGAAACTTCTACAGATCTAACGGTAGGAAACATGACCCAATACCCTAAAACAAAACAAAAAACGAACAAATATAAAATAAGAAGAGTTAATTATCTATCAGAAGAGTTTTACCACACATAGGGACGTAGTGTTTATTGATCACACACCCTCATTTTACACGACTTCTCTTGTACAATTTACTTAAATCCGTACTAAACATATTACTTATACGGTCTACCTTATATACCGGGTTGAGGAATCATGTTATCAGTACCTTGAAGTATAAGATAGGGATTAATGAAAAACTTTGTATATAGGGATATGTGAAGAAATGGTGAAAACATGAAAATTCTCAGTGTAATTGGGTTGGTACTTTAAAAGATAAATCACAGTAACAAAGAATAAAAGTATCTTTCTAGTAAAAGACGACTGTAATAACGTGAAGAATTCTAGACTTTGTAAATGGTATTTCTATTTATATTCATATTTTATATAAGTGGTAAGAATTAAAGAATGAAATCTTATGCTTTCGGAAATAACAAAGGTCACCACCCTAAAACTGTCTTACTTAACACTCGATAATACTTGGTTGTCGACTCTCAGAAGTCAAGTAATTTGTAACACAAGAAAAACTGAGTAGAAGATATTCACGTGAATTTAATGAGATCACTCTCCGTTCGAATGGCGGTCCCTACAACCGAGATAGTACTTTTTAGACAAAAATCAAAAAGCGAACTAAGACATACACCAACCGTGTTTAGTAGAAGAAAGTTATAGTTTTGTGACTATGAACTTATACCCGAAGGGACCATTGAGTCAACCATTTCTTAGGTGGACGTCACATCCTCTGGGACCTAGCTAAGGGCCTCTTCTCTCCGATGGGTGAGGTCATAAGAACCTGAAGGGACCGCCGAGTCTACCATTTATTAGACGGACGTTACGTCCTCTGAACCTAAGCCAGGGACCCAACCCTTCTATGGGACCTCCGACCGTACCGGTGGGAGAGGACATAAGAGCGAACCTCTTAGGGGTACCTGTCTTCTCGGACCACCCGATGTCAGGTACGTCAACGGTTCTCAGGTTCTCAGTCTGTGTTGACTCGTTGATTCGTCTCGTACGGAATTAACGGAGGGGAAAACGTTTTAATTGTAAGTGTTTAGGGAAAGGGTAAGTAGGGCACCATATGAAAAGTCTGGGGGGTGACAAGACGAGAGTCGGAGACTTATATGAGAGTAGACTCCTGACTCGGTTCGTGACTCGTCGTACATATTAGAAACGGAAGACTGAGATCTTCTCAATTCCCCCTGGTTAGGACGTAAGTGACACGTGTGTCACACTCGAAGTTAGACATGACTGTCGTCAGTACCTATAACCTCTGTCTTTTGAGTCTATGAGGGTCACTGGTCTATAAAATTGAACGTGTACTATGAATTTAGAGACTGAGGAACAACAAAGTAAAATTTTACCCTTATTAACAGGAATATTACGTCGAAACAACACTTTAATTTTCTTTACTATAGACGTTTCATGAGTTTCAAAATACCAGTATATAGTCTCGATTCATAAAAAGTAATTCACTTTTACTACACAACCATCCAAAAGTTAATCATTTAAAAACTACTCTTCACATTACTAAGTATTGATTAAGAACGGGAAGGACAGGAGAGATGACCGATGAATCCCAAGAAAGATATTTGTAGGATAACTACGAAGAGGTCGACCGGGTCCCCAAGACTTCGAGTTTATAGGGAAGGAAGTCACGTAACCAGTGAAACTACTATCTCTCTTTCGTAACGGGGGATACGAGACACGGAGTAGGTTGGACTTACAGTCGACCAAAGAAGAACTAAAGTAATAGTATCGACGTCACTATCTTCGAATCGTCACCGAGACTGACGACGTCTGGTAGGTGTGAAGAGACCCCAGAGGACCCGTCGAACGAGACCCACAAGTCCTACTGGAAAGACGTCACGTTTAAAACGGCTCCGGTCTCAAAGTTGTCCTGAGTTCTCGATTTCAACAACTGTCTCAAGTAAATAAAAATTAAAGAGTAACTTACTTGTGTTCAAATTTATTTTAGGTACTGATAACGCGAGTGGAAAGTCTCGGTCTTAGCGACTATGACTAAGGTTTCTCTTACGTCATTTCGTCTACAAAAGGTGATGTAAATGTTCATAAACACGTGACTTATGGACTGTCTCTTTTGGTGACTTAGGAGGGGGAGATAGTTCTTGTATCAATGTCTGTAAGACACTCCTACTCCTACCCACAGAGACACACACACGACCCTCCTTTCACTTCCCAAATTATCTTACACTACCTAGGGGAACCCGTAATAACGAACGGGGGCACTCTATTTCAAAGGATCCAAACAAGAGGTCTTCCCTGAACACCACGATACACAGAGTAATTCCACCGTATTCATCTTTCAGGTCAAGGATTGTTTTCCATATGATGACTCCTAGGACTACCTTCGAAATAGGTCTTTGAACCTCTTTTTTGACAACTTTATCTTTAAACCACCCTCTAGTCATGTTCTCAGTCACGGTGGTCCCGAGATTAATGTAGAGACACCTGTTTTCAAGGAAATTAACTCCCAAAACCCATTACTCCTTTCAGTACCTCATTATTCTCATTCATGCGTCTTTTTTTCGTGTCAGGTCATAATGAGTTTCACATCACGGACCTGACCGCGACCGACCGTTTGACAAATGACAGTCAGGTCCTGGTTTATTACCGTCCTCAACACCCCTTAGTCAATGTAGGAAGTATCGTTAAACTCTTTCATTAAAACACACAACTGAGGTTATTGGACTTTTTACCCAAATATGTAAATATAAAACAAAAAAGAATGATTTAAAAAACTTATCTGGAGTAAAATAATAGAAGTATCTTTATAAGTGGGTACCTACGAACCCCTTTTCACTAGGAAGTAAATTTATTAAACTCTTTATGATCCACACCAAAACATCGGTCCTTTGGACGTAAGTCAAACTCCATATATTTAAGTTATTTTAACAAATTGAAGAAACTCTGAGTCAAAGTACTAATTACACTAATTATGGAACATGAAATATCCGAACACACTAAATTTTCTCTTTATTTGACCTTTTCAATGAACTCAATAGCCACACAGAGTTTACATACTGTTTACCTTGTTTCAAGGACCTACACAACTGATACTACTCAGTGTGAACTCAACCCTCCTCGTACAATGGAAAACGTTTAATAACACAACCCGAAGGGACCTCCGAGTCTGTCATTTCTTAGGTGGACGTTACGTCCTCTGGATCCAAACTAGGAACGTAACCCTTCTAAGGGACCTCCTCCCGTACCGTTGGGTGAGGTCATAAGAACGGACCCCTTGGGGGTACCTGTCTCTCGGACCGCCCGATGTCACGTACCCAAGAGTTTCTCGCCCGTACTGGCTTCTTGTGTCGTGTGTGTGTGGGAGTCAGGGTCTACGAAGGAGGAAACTCTAAGTACTGAAATGTCGATACCGTGAAGGTACCATGAGGAGTTGGGGACCTCTGAAATAGTGAACGTACTGGTAAAAGGAGAGGTAGAGACAGAAACAGTGCTCACTTCCGTTGAAAATTGGTAATCTTATCGAGTTGACTGGTGAATTGGAGTTTAAAGGAAATGAAAAGAACTGAAGTTATTGAAAATAAATAGGTGTGAAATGAATACTTTTGAAATTAGTATAAGTATGAACTTTAGAGTAATTAAAAGTCGAGATAAGGTAGTGGTTTTATTTTTATACATGATGATACAACAGTTTCGAATTAGTCGGTTTCCGGTGGTCTTTATTGGACATCAGGTTGTTTTAGTTCAAACAACCCAGTCACATCACTCCGTCCCGAGAAGTCTCTTCGTAGTGTATAGAGAGTTGTTGTCTCTCTTGTATGTCCTGGAAACTTTCCAAACCTAAGAATAAATTCCCATAACTTCTTCCCGCTCTCCAAGACCCCAAGTCAAGACTGTCAAACGACAATGACCTCCTCCCTGACCCACGACAGTGTATTGCTACTGTTAAATCATTAACCCATAGAATTCATTATTCATCCTTATTGTAAAGTCCGAACCCATGTGGTAAGATTCTTTCGTCATCAGTGACTTTTTAATCTAGTAAAACCACAAAAATATCAACGACGTATACGTATTACAACCCTCTTTGTAAAAGATAATTGAAACAACCATCCAATAAGACACAGAGAGGGGAGTCGGACTTCTAACTACCTAAAAAAAAAGTGAGGGTCTTCAACACAAAAAGACCTTTTATGAGTAAAGAATAGTAAATGATTTAAATAACTATATTTTAACAAGTATGATATATAAGAATTGATGGAATTATAGACGTCTCATCAATACGGGAGAAAACACACAGAATAAACCAATTAATTATAAAAACGGAAAAGGAAGTAATAAGGATACCCAAAAAGTTAAAATAATTAGAAAAGTTACTTATTTTAATATCTTAATAAAATGAGACCTAGCAAAAAAATAAAGAAATACGAGAAAGTTAAGAATATGAACTTTGTTAATATCAAATAAAAGTTCAAAGGACTCTACGTTCGATATTAAAACGAGAGTCGGAAAGGAACTCTGACCAAAGGTTTGGAATAAAACTCATACCTGGTATAAAGATATAAAAACAAACAAAATAATACACTGTCGTTAAAACTTACTACAGTACCTATAACACTTCCTATCCAAAATCTCACAGACCTAACACAAGATTAGGAGAGCTATTGTCAGTAACATAATCACATGATGGTAAATAAATAAATGAATAAGTGAGTTATTACCTGTAAACTCCTAAAAGATCCAAAACTGTCGATACTTATTTCAAAGATCTTTATAGACATATACTCAGAAACATACCTTCACGTAAAAGTAAAGAGAACGTATTTATGAATCCTAATATTAACGAACCACAATACCAATCACGTATAAATATTCTTTGACGTTTTGTAAAAAAAGTCTTACCGACATGTAAAGCGTAAGGAAGGTCGTGACATAGTTCAAGGCAAACGAGACCCAGGAAGGGTCGTGAACCATATGAGTCAGCTTTTCTTTTTGATAGGATTATTACACACATCGCAATTCAATAAAATTCAACGTAAAGGGATAACTGTTTAACACGAATCGAAGTTAAAGTTCACGAACAAACGGTAGGTATAGAGAAGAACCCACTTTACAGATAAATTTATAAAACGAATAAAAATTTTAAACCCAACGAACAAGAGAATAGTAACTCAAAATTCTCGAAAAATATATAAAATCTACGATTAGGAAATTATCTGCATACAAAAATTTATAAAATAAGGTTAGTCACCGAACAATAAAGTAAAAATTGTTACAGAAAACGATACTAATTCCGAAATTAATAATACTTTAGATTAAATAAATAAAAACACCAAGTGTACAGTATAAATTCTTTTCAAATGGAACGAGGTCCAGTTGTTTTAAAAGAAATGAAAAAAAAGAATTTTAAAATATTACAACCGAATGTAAAATGAGATTCTAAAGTAAACTGAATTAAAAACGAAACACACACTTTATTCATAACTCCCAAAAAAAAAATTATCTATAGGTTAACTAGGTCGTATGAAACAACTTTTCTAATATAAAAGAGGTAATTTAAAGAAACAGAATAGAAAATTCTTCGGTTAATTGGTACATTATACGCACCCAGATAAAATCCCTGAGAGATTGGATAAGGTAACTATATAAATGGTAAAACTGTTATAGTGTACAGAATTAATAAAGTCGAAATAACATTCCGAACTTTAGTGCATTAAATATAGGAGATTTAAACAAAAAGGGAGGAGGTTTAAACAAAACTGATGAGGTTCAAGTAAATAAAAGGAAATTTGAAAACTTGCAAATAGTTGAGGGTGTCTGTTTTTCGTGATTTTAAAAATAACGATAACGTAACTTAAATATCTAGTAAAAACCCTCTTCACTGTAGAATTATAAACCACGATAATATTATTAAAATTTACTAAGTTAATAAATTACTATCAAATTTCTATTATTAAATTTAACGTAAATAATAATAAACCGGAGAGGGACACCGAACGTCCCTAGAATCAAGGGACTGGTCCTTAACTTGGACCCGGTACCGTCACTTTCGTGACTCAGGATTGGTGACCTGGTATTCCTTTGTAGGATTTTAAATAAAAATCAAAAGTCAACGAATCACGGTGATATGTCAGTTAAAAATTTTTTTATAACTGGAACATATTTCACTTAAACAATTTATATTAATATCAGTGATAAATTTTGGATTAAAAAACTTAACAGATGTTAGTAAACGTTCACTTTTGTTGAAAAGAAAGGAATTTTTGAATCCAGAAACAAAAAAAGAAGAAAAAGGATAACACAATCAGTGACGGATATTGTGTTACTATTTTTCCTCCCACCCCCTAAATGTACGTGTAGGAATAGAAACCTCGTTTTGTAAACCGATTATAACATGAACTATCACTTTCTAACATATAACCTTTGATAGTTTACGTAATTATCTTTAGTTTCGAGAGTCATTCGTCGACGACGACGACGATTCAGCGAAGTCAGTACAGGCTGAGACACGCTGGGGTGTCTGCCGTCGGGTGGTCCGAGTCTCCTTGTATTAGTATTCAAACTACTGAGTTGTATTATTTCCATATAGTCAAGAGGGGTTTAATTAGATATCCAAACTACGTTAAGGATAATTTTATGGTCGAACTTAGAAATATCAATATCTATTAGACTAAGATATTTACTTTACTTTTCGTTTCCTTATCAAGTTATATTAAAAATTTTTTATTTTACTGTAGGGACCAAAATCAAGAGTGATGTATAGTTATCATTAGTTCTATTACACAAAAATTACCCCTCCCTCTAATTTTTGTTTGTAGTCACATTCCTTCTACACCATATATATATATATATATGTTATCCTATAATGAGTTGGTAATTTTTTTAATTTATTCCGGTAAACGTCGTTGTACCTACCTCGATATGTCACAGTATGACTCACTTCATTCAGTCTGTCTCCTTTTTATAGTATACTATAGGGAATATACACCTTAGATTTTTCTTTACTATGTTTACTTGAATGTGTTGTCTTTCTCTAAGTGTCTGACTCTTTTACTTGAGGTACCAACGGTTCCCCACCCTCAACCCAAACCCCCCACCCCTCCTTATTAATTCCTAAAACTCTTCCAGTACATATGTGATGAAATAAATTTTACCTGTTGGTTGTTTTTGGATAACATATCATATGCGTTGAGACGAGTTACAATACACGGTCTGACCTATCCTCCCCCTATACCCCCTCTTACTTATGGACATATACACACTGACTCAGGGAAGTGACAAGTGGACTTTGATAACGTTGTAGCACCATTAGTCGATGTGGGGTTATGTCGTACAAAGACCGCAATTTTTTTTTTTTCGTTACTTTATCTTGTCTTTTAAGTCCTTGGCCAAGTGTGTTTATATCGGTTGATTGAAATTTGTTTTGATGTTTCTGTCAAGTCACCTCTTTTCTATCAAAAAAAAGTTATTTATCACAGAGTTATTTACCTTATTAATCTTAAAGTATCCGTTTTGGTTTGTTTGGAGTTAGATTTAAAGTGTAGAATATGTTTTTATGTGAGTTCTACCTAGTACCTGGTTTTATACTTTACATTCTAAAAGTCTTCTTTTTTATCAATGAGTACTGGTTCCAATGTGTTTTTCAAGAACTGAGGTTTTCAGGTTATATATATATAGTTTTTAAACTATTTAAACTTTATAGTTTTACGTTCAATTTTCGTATTTATCTATAGTGGTGTGTGGGTAATTTGCCAATTTAAATCTCTTTTGATTATTATGGTTTAAAACCGTTCTAAAACTTGGTTAACCTGAGAGTTGTAACGTTTACCCTTATATTTTGTCATGTTAGTGAAACTTTTATCAAACTTTTAAGATTTTTGTTTTTGTACAGAGGATCTTTAGGGTGAGAATTCACAAATGGATTTTGTTTACCTTTTTTTATATAGATGTGTCTTTACTAAGTTTACAAGTATAGTTGTAGTAAGCGTTATAAAGGTTTACCTTTGTTAAGGGTGATTGACCTCTCATCTAAATCTTTTCGTCACATAGATATGTTACTTTATGATGAAATGTTATATTTCGTTTTGACACCGATATATGTAATAATTACATAAACATACATAGTCTTATTAATACTAATCTCTTTCTTTAATACACGGTATCACATATATGACATATGCGGAGTAGAATGTTTAAATGTCTTTTTTCTTTGACTAAATATAACAGTCTTTTGTTTAGTGATCAATAAAGATCAGTCCTCATGTCTCTTTTTACGTAACGGTACCCCGTCTTCCTGTGACTCTCTATTGAATTTACGAAAAAACGAACTGACACCAACACCAAATTACCAATTTACCCATTGATAATAATTTAGTAGGTAAAATTTGTCTAAGTGAATAAAATGACTTCCAATAATATGAAATCTTTTCCAAAAAAAATTTTTTTGGGGTTCGGATGTCAAACCTATATATCTTAGAAATAACACACTACTGTAACAAGAAGTATAACTAATCACACGACCAATGAACCCACATGCGTAACAGTCTTAAGGGGTTTGACATATGGATCCAAATACGTAAAATGATATTCATCCATAGGAAGTTACTTATTTCATTGTTTTTTAATTTTTAAGGGGAAAACAGTAAAATGACCCCAAATCCTCCCAATATTTTAACCTACGAATACAAATAGAGTAGAAATGGGTCCTCAGGGACTAGGGTATACTCAAAATCTTAATTAAAAACACAAGAGTTTTTTTTATTTAGGTGAACCTTAAAATAAATCCTAACGTATTCACAATTTCTAATTATATTCATCTTAACTGTAAAAATTCAAAGAATTGGGTCTAGTATTATACAGAATAAAAAAACACGACAGAAAAACCAAGAACGTAACACGAAGATAACTACGTATCTTTTACTAGTTAATCGTCGAATTTGGTGTGTATGTATGATATGTGTGTATAGAAAGTAAAAAATTACATGAAATGATGAAGCATATGTAGTTTTGATGTCGAATCTTAAAAAAAAGGACGTCGAATCTTAAAAAGGAAATCCAAAAATAACTTCGAATCCAGACACAAACAGACTTCTATGGAATTAACAAAGAAATAAAAATTTTCCATCAAAATATTAATATTTTTAGAAAATAACTTTCAAATAAAAGGGAACATGTCGAAACTTATAAAGAAAGGTCACCTAAGACTGGAGGTACCGAACGAAAAAAGAAGACTAATCTTTAGTCCGTAATTAATGTAGTCTTTCTTTCTTTCACTTTTACAATCAACGAGTCAGTCCAGACTAAAAAACGTTGGGGTACCGGAGGTCATGAGAACGGACCTTTTAGGGTACCCGTCTCCTCAGACCACCCGACGTCAGGTACTCCAGCGATCCTCAGCCTGTGCTGACTCGTTGAAGTGAAAGTGAAAAGTGAAAATACGGGACCTCTTCCTTTACCGTTGGGTGAGGTCGCAAGAACGGACCTCTTAGGGTCCCTGCCCCCTCGGACCACCCGACGGCAGATGCCCCAACGTGTTTCAGCCTGTGATGAGTTCGCTGAATCGTCGTCGTCGTCGTCGTCGTCGAGGTCGTACCCGATATCGGACGGTCCAAAGATTCAGGTACCTTAAGAGGTCCGTTCTTATGACCTCACCCAACGGTAAGGGAAAAGGTCCCCTAGAAGGACTGGGTCCCTAGGTTGGGTTCAGAAGACGTAACGTCCGTCTAAGAAAATGGTAGACTCGGTGGTCCCTTCGGGTTAATATAGTCTCAAGGGATGTATATTACACTACAAAAGGAGAACGACGAAGGTCCTAAGGTAAACTAAAAGTCATGAAACGATAATACAAGTGTTGATACTCTGATTCACACACGAACCCATACATATACATACATAGAATAAACCCTAAGTGATACAAACCCTAAAAATCCAATCAAAAAAAGAAAAAAAAAAAATTGGTCTAAACCCTGTAAAGTTGGGAATAAGAATTTAATAAGATACTGGAAAAAAGGAAAGGAGAAGAGAATTTGAAAAAAGACGAATCTATGAACTAATAAAATACAATGACATTTAAAAATTTTAAAAAGTAAAGATTAACGAACAATGACCATAAATCTCTTTATTAACTAAAACAGAAGTAGAACGACGATGACGAGGATTCAACGAAGTCAGCACAGGCTGAGACACGCTGGGGTACCTGTCGTCGGGTGGTCCGAGGAACCAAGTGTCCTAAGAGGTCCGTTCTTATGACCTCACCCAACGGTAAAGGAAGAGGTTGAGGTAGAACGATTTCTAGAGATTAGGACCATTAGATAGACGTGAAAGAATAAAAGGTGTACTCGTTAACAGAATATAATATGAAATAAAGAAATCAAAGTTAGTAATAAGGAAAGTAAAGAAAAAGAACGGTATCATGTGGTCCTTCTTATCTTTACGACTATTATCCTTAGAAGAAGTACAGGGGTCTGTGTCACCTTTTCGTAATCTTCAAAGTTTGTATTTCAGTCAAAGGTGATCTAGTTCAACAAAAAATAAGATAAGGTGAAAACGATCTTAAAATTTTAGTATTGACGTACAATTTTTAATGGTCAGAAAAAACTTAGAAAAACGATAATACAAAAAGAGAAAATCGGATGATCACAAATCTTAAATTGAATAACTAAATTTTTTATAAAATTTTTTAGAAAATAACCTCAAGTCAACGAAGTGTCACAACATAATCAAAGGCGACATGTCGTTTCACTTAGTCGAAATACATATGTATATAAGGGAGAAACAGTGGTGTCTCGTAACTCATCTCAAGGAACACGATATAGTCAAGTCAAGTCAGTGCAGGCTGAGAAGTGTTGGGGTACTTAGCATCGTGTGGTCCGGAGGGACAGGTAGTAGTTGAGGGTCTCAAGTGAGTCTGAGTGCAGGTAGCTCAGTCACTACGGTAGGTCGGTAGAGTAGGAGACAGCAGGGGAAGAGGAGGACGGGAGTTAGGGAGGGTCGTAGTCTCAGAAAAGATTACTCAGTTGAGAAGCGTACTCCACCGGTTTCATGACCNGAGTTCTCAGAAGAGGTTGTGGTGTCAAGTTTTCGTAGTCAAGAAGCCACGAATCGGAAGAAGTGTCAGGTTGAGAGTGTAGGTATGTACTGGTGTCCTTTTTGGTATCGGAACTGATCTACCTGGAATCAGCCGTTTCACTACAGAGACGAAAACTTATACGATAGATCCAACCAGTATTGAAAAGAAGGTTCCTCATTCGTAGAAAATTAAAGTACCGACGTCAGTGGTAGACGTCACTAAAAACTCGGGGGTTTTTATTTAAGACGGTGACAAACGTGACAAAGGGGTAGATAAAGGGTGCTTCACTATCCTGGCCTACGGTACTAGAAGTAAAAGATTTACGACTCGAAATTCGGTTGAAAAAGTGAGAGGAGAAAGTGAAAGTAGTTCTCCGAAAAATCAAGGAGAAGTGAAAGACGGTATTCTCACCACAGTAGACGTATAGACTCCACTAACTATAAAGAGCATATATACAGTTAGGGTCAGAGAGTCAAGTAGGGTTGGGGAGAAAGGGAGGAACCACAGATATGTAAACAAGAGATGTAGATAGAAGTAAAAACGAAACATTTGTCTAAAAACTTTTAGGTAAAAAGATCTAAGATGAATATACGTAATTATATGTTATAAACAAAAAGAGAAAGACTGGATGAAGTGAGACATACTGTCAGAGACTCAGGTAAGTATAGAGACGTTTACCGTGTTAAAGTAAGGAAGAATACCGACTCATTATAAAGTAACATATAAACACGGTGTACAAGAAATAGGTATGGAGACAACTACCTGTAAATCCAACGAAGGTACAGGGTTGATAACATTTACCACGACGTTACTTATAACTCCTACGTACATAGAAGAGATTAATAGTAAAAGAGACCCATATAAGGGTCCTCACCCTAACGACCTGGTATACTATTAAGATAAACATCAAAAAATTCCTTGAGGGGATATGAAACGAAGTATCACCACAATAGTTACATGTAAGGGTGGTTGTTACGTCCTCCCAAGGGAAAAAAGGTGTACGACAGATTGTAAATAAAAAAAAAGTCTAAAAAACCATTACCGACAAGACTGGTCATTCTCCACTATAGAGTAACATCAAAACTAAATGTAAAGAGATTATCACTCACTACGACTTGTAGATACGTACACGAACAATCGGTAGACATACAGCAGAAACCTCTTTACAGAAGAATCTAGAAAAGGGGTAAAAACTAACTTAACAAACAAAAAGACCATAACTCAACACACTCGACCAACATATAAACCTTTAATTAAGAAACCGTCAACAAAGGAAACGGTAATAAAAGAGGGTAAGACACCCAACAGAAAAGTGGAACGAACATCAAAGGAAACGACACGTTTTTGAAAATGAAAAATTCATCTAGGGTGAACAAATAAAAACAAAAACAAAGTTAAAGAGGTCCTTCATCCAGTATCTTCTAGAACGAAACTAAATACAGTAACTCACAAGACGGATACAAAACGAGATTCTCAAGAAATCAAAGACCAGAATGTAAATCCAGAAATTAGTTAAAACTCAAATAGAAACACATACCGTAATCCTTCACAAGATTAAAGTAACAAAAAGTACATCGACAGGTCAAAAGGGTCGTGGTGAATATCTTCTCCGATAGAAACGAGGTAACATGTAAGAACGGAGGAAACAGTTTTTATTCCATGGATATCCACGTACCCAAATAGAGGTCCGAGAGACAGAACAACGTAACCAGATATAAAGACAATAACACGGTCCTAGTATGAGAGAACTACTGATATCGAAACATCATATCAGACTTCTGTCCTTCCATCTAAGGAGGTCGAGGTAAGAAGAAAGAGTTCTGACGAAACCGATAAACCCCAGAAAACACAAATGTATATACTTAACACTTTAAAAAACAAGGTCAAGACACTTTTTACGGTAACTATTAAACTATCCCTAGTGTAACTTAGACATCTAACGTAAACCATCATATCGGTAAAAGTGTTATAACTAAGAAGGATGGGTCCTTGTACTTTATAGAGAGTAGACAAATACAGTAGAAACTAAAGAAAGTAGTCAAAGTATTAAAAGGTAAATGTCCAGAAAACAGAGGAATCCATCCAAATAAGGATCTATAAAATAGAAAAACAATGTTACCATTTACCCTAACTAAGGAATTAAAGAGAAAGACTAAAAAGTAACAATCATATGTCCTTACGTTCACTAAAGACACATAACTGGAACGTAGGACACTGAAACGACTTGAGTGACTAGTCGAGATTATTAAAAGACTATCAAAGAAAACCCAAAAGATACATACCATAGTACGGTAGACGTGTGTCACTCTCAAAATGAAGAAGAAAAGACTAGACCTAAGGAAAATAAAGGAAAAGAAGAGATTAACGGTATTGATCCTGAAGGTTTTGATACAAGTTATCACCACTCTCACCTATGGGAACACAACAAGGACTAGAATCTCCCTTACAAAAATCGAAGATTGGTACCTCTTATTACAAATGACAACAGAAAAGTATATACCGGAAATAAATGATACAACTCCATCCAAGAAAGATATGGGTAAAAAACTTTGTAAAAATAATATTTACCCACGACTTAAAACAACTTCGGAAAAAGATGTAGATAACTCTACTAATATACGCCCCCTGACGGGCACTTCTCAATTCAGAACCCTCGACGAGCCGCAATACGTCTCGGGATCCTGTACACGGATTCAAGGGACAGGGCGGTGGGAGTTCTTAAAAATATCGGGAATTCCGAGGTTCTACAAACCAAAGCCGTTGTAAAGTATCTTCTATCTAATCGAATAACACTAGACATATGTTACCATGCCCAGACCACTAACATAGACCTCTAATTTTTGTTAGAACATTTCCAGTCTTTAGTGCATGAAATGGGATATATACGACGTTGTATTATTTCGTTCCATAGTCGGTAAAACCAGACTAGGAGAGTTGGGGTAGAAAACAGAGAGAGAATAAAAGAATCGCCCCTGCGAGGCAAGAGAGGGACACGTCCACGCTGAGAACGAACACGACCGGCGCCGTCCACCGCGGGTTGCACCCCGACAAGCTGTCAAAAGGAGCGGTGATGAGAATAATTGACTTTTCTCTCTCATATATTCATATGTTCACGTAATGTTAACTCCTCCTCATCATTCCATATATCAACTCTCATATTTATACCCTGTCTGCGTATCAGCAGTTAACAAACATGTATACAATAGACATTACAACTTTGTAGCCCCTTAATGACAAAGGTTTGGATTTGATTAGTTAAAAGAAAGTAAATAACTCCTTCAAACGGGAACCAAGGGGTCTCTTCCGTGTCATTTAAATCTCTGTACCTTCTTCCATCCCCTTGTTTAGGCCTGAGTAATATGAAATGTACCGGGACTTTTTTAGGGACAACTTTGAAATAGGAAAACCTGTGATTAAGCACTAACAGACCTAAAACTATTACTACTTAATTTTGCAAATCCTTTAAATAATTTTGTCCTTCTTTTAGGAGAGGTACAAGGACTAAGCCTTGGGTCCATACGACAAGGGCTCCCTCAACTTCCGCTAGGAGGCAAAAGATTGAATAACGTAGGAAGTCTATTACTACTAAATGAAAGTAGGTGTCTACTCCGTCTTAATCTGCTTCTTCGACGATTTATGGTAGTTCTTCTAACCCCAAAAAATCGTGTTCTTTTCCCCCGTAGTTGTAGATTTCTACTTAACCAACTTACAAATTTTTTTGGAGTGATAACGAAATGTCTTGAGTCCTTAGTTCGAAGGATCATTGTTACGGTTTAGAGGAAGACGAGGCGGAGAAGGGGGACGAATACGAGGAAGACAACACCGACCAGAGCTAGGGNTGAGTCCTTAGTTCGAAGGATCATTGTTACGGTTTAGAGGAAGACGAGGCGGAGAAGGGGGACGGATACGAGGAAGACAACACCGACCAGAGCTAGGGGGAGGTCCCGGGGGAGGTGGCAGACTTTTGTACAGAGGCGACGTCTTCCGTAACTCTGTTCGTGTCGCTGAACCACTCCAACAGAGACTAAAAAGAGAACGAAAAGGACAGAAACTTTTATTGTTGGTCGCAATAATACTCAGTGACGGAAAATTTGTTGATTTCCTCAATTTCTAACGAACAAGTGTTATGCCAGGATGGCGAGGTAAGTGGTAACGATACTATCTTTTAAACCCATGAGTTCGAAATGGGGGTTTACTAACCTTCGTTTGTCGATCCCGGACAGAGAGTCCCCCTCTAATAAATGATACCTTTAGACTTAAAAAACTTGTTACACGAGCATATCGGCTACAATTGGCTGTCGTTCCATATGTCTGGAGGATGCTTTACGACTGACCACTTCCACGAAAGGTCCGATGACTATGAGTTGAATTAAAGAATGGACCACGTATACGTGTTTATAGTTTACGTCGAGCCGTCCGTACCTTTTTTGAAGGATCGAGGTCATGATTCTGTCTTCTAGAAAGTTTTCAGGCTGTCCCTGGACTACTCGGAATGGTCCTGAAGCACCGTACCGAGAATCTATGATATCCATTCTATTACAGTCTACTTGTCCGACCCTACAATAACCGTTTTGTTAACCGAAAACTTTTGCGATTGAGACGGACAGTTCGACGAAATTCTGGAATAGCTTTTTTCCCTCTAGACAGACTAAAATTAGCGTAAACACGACTGTAACCTGGGAGGATGTACGTTCCGTAACGATACCGTCGTCGTAATGTTCCTTTTTCGTATTTCCTCCATGAAAAAGTCGTCGTTCGGTCCTTGTTCTTTCCTGAAGTTTTCAGTCCATTAAGCCCAACAAAACAAACACCAGTTGGACCGGTAGCCCGTCGTCACACGGGAGTCTTTGTTGTTTCGGGACAATTGTGAGGATTAAACACGGGTGCTACATTTTTTCCTTTCGTAACCCGTGCCCTAACGGCAAGATTTTGCCTACAAGTTCCATTAGGAAACGGGGGCCAAAGCCCTTTAACCCACTCCCCGGTCGGGGACCGGGACTTTGTTACAATACCCCGTTGCGACGTCCAAGGTTTTCTTGGTAACGTCTGGAGACAGCTCGGTGTTCTCCGTCGCGTCCTAACCTGGAGACACGGTGGAGGATATGTCATAATTGAGGGCTCTACCCCCAAGTTTGGGAACGGTGTCCTCACAAACCCGGAAATGGAGGTCCCTGTCGACCTAACGAGAACCCCGCGTCGTCACACAGAAATTCTCCTTATGAATAAGTAGGACCACACTAACTGAGACTAATATGTCCTCTCTATTTTTATAATCGGAGGCGAGGATTGTTTTAATAACACTAATTACGTCCTGTTGCATATCGAGTTGAGGAAAATCAAGGTAATCAATATGTTCCTTTTTGTTAATTATCTCTGGCAGTTCTATTTCCAAAGCCCAGGAGACTGCGGATAACCCACGTTTTACAATGGCTCCGTGCTGGTCTTGAACTCGATGCGTAATTACCATTCGAAAAGGCGCCTCACGAACTATGTCCCCGGCTATAATCACAATAAAGACTATTTATAACCGGATGATATACCGGATTTGTCTACCGATAAAGGTGAGAAGTCCCATAACCGGTTTGTTGGTTAGGTCTTGTTTCGAGTAGGGAAGAATGAACCTGCCTATTTCTGCCGGTATGTCCGGTTAAATTCGGAATATAAGACGGGGTAGAAGGTCAATTAGATACCCCCTCACTATATAATTCGTTTTACCCACAAATAAATATATCAGGAAGTGGGTGGCATTGTCTAAACTACAATCTAGTCCCGAATGAAGGTTTGGTTCCAAATCCATTTGTTGTAGTTCCGTAGCAAAATGGGGAACTAAATTTTGGATTAGTTTAAGCTTTTCCGAACCCCACAAAAGGGATCCCTGGAGACTAAGAGGACACTGCGTACGGCTAGGATAACTAACCTTTAGACTCCTTGGCCATACCCAGCTAGTCACCGGGGATTGTGTCCTTTTTGAAAGACGGCGTGTTGTCGACCACGTCCTTATCGACTCCGAACCTGTATAACTTGGGAGATGGAGACGAACCTTAAGGGGTTAAAAACAATAATTTTTCTTCAGACCCTTTACCTCTAACGATGTTCTGGAAGCATTCCATTTACTTTGTTACTACGTATACCCTCGGGATGTTGGACCCAACGGGTGAGGAAGACGATATGGACTATTTAGGATATAGTAACAATATCTAAATTTTCTAACAAAAATGTGATAAGGAGAACGTGGAGTTCTAACATTTTCTAAACGGAAGTCAAATGGGAGACAATTAAAGTTTCTCGGATACGTTGCGATAGTTACCTCTCAGGAGGGTGTTCCTTACTGATTATCGGGATGCGACACAGTTTTTAAACAACGATGTCGTAATCGAGGGCAAGCAGTTGCAAAAGGAGTCGATATAAATCAAGTAATATACCTACTATATAATGATCGAGTACGACTGCTTGTCGATAACATAGTTCGAAAAAGATAAGATTTCTTTGTGAATTTGGAATTACCAGAACAATAACGACTACTTTTTTAAGTTTGAGTAAAAGGAATATTAATAAACCCAAAGAGGAATATAGGAGCGCAAATATTGTGGGTTAATCATTTTAATGTCTGACTGGTAAATTTTTGAGATTTACTGAAAGTCTTTGAAAATCCTCTATAATTAACCTATGCAGGAATAAATTTTAATGGGTGAATATGGAACGTCGGTAATAAACTGTAGGAATTTCCACTGAGACTGGGACGCAGTGGGGCTTGTGAAAGAAATCTTCCTGCGTGTCGAAATGTTAGTTATCTTCTTCGATAATCTGTTGTTGTCTAATGAATAACACTAATGGTTGCTGGTACCCCAAACATATATGAAGGATGGGGAGCTCGTGGGTGTCCCCAAGAGATAGTTCTATTTGGAAACGCTACCTATATAGACAGACGATGAGGTTGATTTGTAGACGAGGGAATGATACTTGAACAACGTTTTTAACATTGTTTCCCTGCAGTGCTCCGGTAGGTCATAAAACCATACCTTGGGGGGAAGTAAACACAAGGAATACGAAATCTTGTTGTTCTAACCGAAAAAGTTGAAAGTCTATTAACCAGATATCGAAAACGTTTAATGGGTCCTGCCTAATGAGTAGTAATGGGAAGACTATTTAACAATGTTAAACGATCGAGAGTACGGAAATAAAAAGGTTTTTATCAAGCGGCTGTTGGATAAGGGCTTCGTTGTGAATATAAATGTCTACCTAGAAGATTGCCATGACGTCGAAATTAATAATTGGTAGTTTGGATCATGCGTGTATGGTCGAAAAGAAGACGAGTCCAACACCTTAATAAACGTCAGGTGGTTCGTAATGATTGACATGGATGAAGGAAATTAAATAAATGTCTGTCGAGGATACACCAGCCACGGAATGTCTACTAACTTTGACAAGGTTAATAGCCGTGGTGGAGAGGACTTCAAGAATTGAATAAATGTAATTAAGTTGTCCAGGAGGTGACAGCGGTTGTGGGGACAAAGAAACCCGTATAAGCACGTGTGAGGTGGGAAGGTCCACGGGAGCATGTTCCGTTAGTGTGACGCCTGCAAGAATGATTTGTTCACAAAAAAGTTAGTCGATAACTACGTCGAGCTTTTAGGGTATTGAATGTAGTGGTTTTATCAGTAAGAAATGCCAACGTTAAATTTTAAAGGGCACTTCGACGTGCCGTTTAACAATTTAGAACGAGATGAACAGGAGTTAAGAAACAAGAGGGAGTTATACCACAGTTGGGAGCTCCAAATGCGGGATTAGTGGAGACCGTTTGTCTACAATGAGTGTAAGGAGTTAAACCCGCAGAATTTATACAAGTACAGAGATAACTGTGAAAAAGGTTAAAAGAGTACCGGAGGGAAGTGTGACCTCTTAGCTGTGTAGTGACATAAGTTGTAAACGACAAAACGAAAAGATAAAGTCCTTAGGGTGTTTGGGAATTTTGTCTATTACCTGGACCAATATGATCGGCAAGAAAAGTTGCAAAAACAGAAAGAAAAGTTTAAGTAGTATTTTGTCCTTAAGGTATATTGGGTGTCCCTGTTCCATAACACCTTGCTCGAGTAGTCGCAGAGTTTGTAGTTGATAATTTTGTCTTTTTCCCCTTACTGAACATATCGGGGAGTGGCGTATTACGGAACTTAGTACGAGAAATACAAGATTTAAAAAATTGAAATCTACGTCTTCCGTTAAGTCGTCGGGTCGCAAAAACCCCTCTTGCTAGGAGTACGTTTTTTGGTGACATGCTACCTTCCTAGGTGAATGGTTAGACACCATACCCGGTCTGGGACATGATTATACCCCTGCTCCCGTACAAACACAAAAAGGTGTCCTACGGCTTCGCGGCGCAACCTATGGCCTTTCCGACCATGCGCGCCGCCTCCTTGAGGGACTGTGTAGTCTACGTAGCGTACTGTGACTCGCTCGGGTGCTCACTCGACGGATGGGTCTCCGTCTAACTCCGCAACTACGCTGTACGAACCTTACTCCGAGTACATGTTGGAGGTCACTGTGGATGATTATATGACTAGTATAATAATAATAACAATGTCGCTTATGTCTTGCCCCTCCGACGCCGAAAAACCCGTATGTAAGGACTAGGTGGGTACTAAGTTAGGAATCCTACCCTATTTCTTTGTCATGGACATATACAGTTACTATGTTCAGAAAATCCTCCTTTTAGTCTATAAGTGTAAAGAGGAGTCGTTCGGTTATAAAGGAAAATACCAGAATGATGTGTTATGGGATACACGAAAAGAATAGTTAGTGTCGTAGGAGTGACATATGTCCACAGTCGACGATATAGGATAGGAGCTCACTGATAAAGACCGTAACTACTTTTTTGGCCTTTTTCTAGCATGGCATTGCCTTGACCTGGAGAGCTGTAAGGCAAAACGCCGTTTGCAGATTCGTAGTCGTATCCTTATCTGTAAGGAACCTGAAATACAGCTCGTGCCTAGTGTAGTCACATGTTGTAGTTGTTACGGTTACGGTGGGAAAATACCCTGACCCGTGGACCCCCTTTTGGACTAAAGGGGCTTATAGCTCCTGTCGTAGGTGGGTAAGAGAGACATTTATGACGAGGATATATAGTTTGCCTTGACACCTTTGAAAACCGACGAAAACCAGTACCGTTATCAGATATAAATGTTGGGTTATAATCACCCTCATTTATACCATTACATCCTCAATGCCCCAAAAATATAGGGGCTCGAACACAGGGAATGGGTAAGTACAACTATGTTCCGGTATACCTTTATTGCGACAGTAACTTATAAATAGTAAATTTAACAAGATTAACGTATGAATGATTAACGTATTCTCCACAACGATTTCCTCTTGTTCAATATTATCATTTTGTTGGACGAAAACATTACAATGGACAACTTTATTGACTTCTTACCATACTACTCTGACGAAATCTTAACGATGTTGAGTAATTGTGCCGAGAATCGGCGTTCCTTTCTTCACACTCGGACTAATAAGACCCATATCATAGAAATTAGTGGGAATATCGTTGACGACAATGACGAAGACATAGAAATCGTGTTAGGTAAGTTCGACGAGTATGACATCTAAGGAACAGTATATTACAATGATTTCATTACCCTTGAGTTCTTCTATATCTATTTTTCTATCTTCTATCTAATAGTCGAAATATACTACATCAATCTCAAGATCCTCTTGTTCAAGTCTCATAATTAAAAGCGTACTTTTAAGTTACGGTACGATTAATATTTACCTAAACACAATGTTTTTTCGGAATGTTATGTAGACTAAAAGGCACCCTATTCCACTTTTTTGTAGACGTTCCTTAAACCAAATTATGATTACAAAGAAATCTAGAAAATGTTAACGTATTACTTTAAGAACTGTAGCTTTTACGAGGTTTTCGATGAAACTCATATCGACTATGACAGCTATTAAAAAATGTTTTAAATAAAAGATTGAAAGGATCGGAAGTAAGTGACACCGCTTCATATTAACGACACCCGTGCCAAGACTGACAACACGAATAGTATTAAACAGATCGAGGAACAGAATAAGCATCATAACAATTTCTTAAAGAAGTATACTCTCAAAATTATGTATTTTTGTACAACGTTGTGCCTGTAGAATACCTCGAAAATTTTTTATTTCTCTCCCCTCGACGCCCCCTGACGGGCACTTCCCAATTCAGAACCCTCGACGAGCCGCAATACGTCTCGGGATCCTGTACACGGATTCGAGGGACAGGGCGGTGGGAGTTCTTAAAAATATCGGGAATTCCGAGGTTCTACAAACCAAAGCCGTTGTAAAGTATCTTCTATCTAATCGAATAACACTAGACATATGTTACCATGCCCAGACCACTAACATAGACCTCTAATTTTTGTTAGAACATTTCCAGTCTTTAGTGCATGAAATGGGATATATACGACGCTGTATTATTTCGTTCCATAGTCGGTAAAACCAGACTAGGAGAGTTGGGGTAGAAAACAGAGAGAGAATAAAAGAATCGCCCCTGCGAGGCAAGAGAGGGACACGTCCACGCTGAGAACGAACACGACCGGCGCCGTTAATATACCAAAAATAGAAAGTTAAACAATTATACCATATAGTATAGCTAACTAAACACATATAACTTCTTAGGAACGTAGGGACTATATTTGGGTTGAACTAGTACCACATACTCTAAAGATTACACAACAACTTAAGACAAACGATCTTAAAACAACTCCTAAAGACGTAGATATAATTAGTCACTATAACTGGACATTAAAAGAAAAAAGTGCAGAAACGGACCAAAACCACAGTCCTACTAAGACCGGAACATCTTACTCAAACACTCACAAGGAAGGAGACGTCAAAGAACTCTCTCAAAGTCTTTTTATCCGTAATCGAGAAGAGATTTACAAACGATCTTAAGGGGACACTACGGTAGACCGGGATCCGAAAACAAAAAACCCTCTAAAAACTAGTGACACAACTAAAGTCACGAATATTAATCCAACAAGTATTAAAGATAAAGTCGTTCTTTTTTTCCCTCTTTTTAGTTTAGTTGTATTAATCTTTACTTTTTCCTCTCCAATGTTATCTGTTGTGTCTTTATGTTTTCTAGCATTCTCTTATAATACTCGTTGATATACGATTGTTTTACCTGTTGGATTTCCTTTACCTGTCTAAGAATCTTTTCAAGTTGGAGGACTCTGACTACGGGTATATAGAATTACTAAGACAAAGACAACAGACGACAAAGGTGACTGAGGGTACTACACACACTATGGAATAAAGGAACCACGACCAGTGTTAAAAAGTCACACAAAACCAATAGGACAAATTATAAGTCATCCTTATTAATTCCGAACTCAATAAGTAAACTAACAAGTCAAGTGAGTCTTCATGGTGGACACGAACCGTTGTGGAATATGGGTTCAACTTCCGAACTCTAAGAGATCTAGAGGTCCCGACGTGTGTTCACGTTCTGAACCAGTGACCCAAAGACGAATAGAACTCCTATGTACAATTTGAATAGGGGTATTAAGAATAGATAAACACGGGATCCGAAACTATAAACAAGGTGGGTAGGGGTTTGTAGTGACTTACGTTTGGGTCCTACCATTGTGAAGGAAGAACGGACAGTTGAAGAGAGTAACGATTTCGTATACACTTACAATCCACATAAAGAGACCTAAGAGTGTCAGGGACCATTTCGTTAAGGAATATGACATTAGAGAAGACACTATAAATTTTATAGAATTCGTAGGATAGTAAACAAAAACAACACGAGTGGTACCCCAACTAAGTTTAATGGTTTGGACAGTATTAGGATTTCCATTTGTACATGTGTCCATTGTAGTATATGTTATCCGTCACCCACAGAAGTGGAGTCTACAACGAGTCTACAATAGAAGGGTTACTCCAGTTGTGTCTGTGAAGGACGGGACCGTCCAATTCGAGGTAATGAGACTGACGAAAAAGAAAGAGGTATGCTGATGGGGGAAGTTTATCAGACTTAGTGATTGAACCAAAATAATAATACGAATACGATATTTTATTTATGATACTCTCTTTTATATAAGCCACGAACATTGAAAATAAAGGTTACCGGACACTGACAGAGACCTTATGTTCTCATTGAGTTATACGAAAAACTTACATACTTTCTCATTCACTTACTTCCTCTACTAATTACGGGGTACTGAGACACTCGTTTTTGTATCTTAAACACGGACTTTGTAATTTCTCCCCTGTCCTTTTGAGTTGTTTACGTCAACAGTAGTCGTGTATCTCCAACTAACTCGTAGAGGTCCTTTGTCAGTGTTTAAGTCCCCCTTGTTAGGTCAAGGAAGGTCGAAGGACTCTTCCTACATTCGGACTGGTACTTGTTCCATGAGGTTCTCCTACAAGGTGAGTCAGGACCCCCTCAAAAAACGAACAAGTCAGTGGCTAAACACAGGTTGAGAAACGTTGTGGTACCTGGTGTCGTGTGGTTTCCTGGGATGATTAAGGATCTGTCTTTAGTGAAAACTTGGACTGTCTTAAGTGTTCAGTCAGTCCCTGAAGACAAGAAGGGACCCCTGAGAGACACATCACTGACCTCGGTCTCCTATCTTTGTATCCGGTCTTAAATACCTAGGCATTTCAGGAACGAGTCGTATTATGGACTCTTTTGTCCATATACGAGACAAGACGAAGGACGTTCTTGTAGAGGTCTTTGAAAGTCTAAGGTGAAACAGTAAAGGAGAGTCTTACATGTGTTCGTTTTCATATCAATAGAGGGAATAATGTCTTATCTGACGTCAACTTTTACCTGTGACCGAATTTACAAACCTCTATGTTATTAGGATACCATCTCATGTTAAAACCTTTTTTATATACTTATTGTAAATTTTTAATAAAAGTCCTCTACCTTATAAAAATATACTTGGTTAAAACAAAGAATTAACATTTAAATTAAAATCATTTCCTTTAAATGACACCCAGAGACTGTATTAATCCATAGACTTTTAGAGGGATGGAAATGATTTTCTAACGTTGGTCCTATTACTATACACTACCCATATACATTTGGTGTTTGTGAATTAAAGGAGAATAATAATATATATACCGCATAATAACATAGTTTAGGATACTTTATTGTCTGAAGTGATTCTTTCATAAAAAGACCGTTCGAGAGAAATCTCGGGGGAATTAGAGTAACAAGGACTCCGACATCTACTCCCCCAAGTTGTACCCCTAGTGGTGGTACATCTTGTGTCTGTGGTGGAACAAGACCAGTCAACTCATCGACCTGAACCCGTAGTGCATTTACTTACACTACCAGGGTATCTTGTCTCACTGACGACACTCCACCCTGCACGTCCACCTCTTCCGGAACACCGCGGGGAACCACCTCACGTAGGAGTCCTACCACTACTCCTACATCTGCATCCTATGTCAATATTGTTGATGACACTGGTGTTACTACCTCGGTCGGCATTTACTCCCCTGTTGACGTCCCTATGACTACAGTCTTGTCCTCTCGAGTTGGTTTCCTCGTTTTAGCGTCTTTTTTACTAACTGAACTAAACCAGGTGTCTTTTCATTTTTTATCTTCCTTTATCATTTCCTCCTCCGTAACTTTTTTGGTGGATACATTCGGTGGCACTCATTGACCTGTGTCTGAACACACCTGTAAAACCACCTTATTTCGTTACCCGACGTCTAACGACACTTCGCTAGTATACGGTACCGTCGGTCTTCCTACGTGAGTCAACTGGGCTTCTTTTGTCGCCTTGGTTCGACCTACCGTGTCGGTCCCATCCTCTACCATAAAAAGAGGTGGTCCTTCAAATGTTCGTATAACCCACATTGTCTTCTACTTATTGGGTGTAGTCGTTCCCGGTTCACCGAGTTCTTTTTTATGTATCCTACTACCTCGACTCTACTCTAAGACTATTCTTACTAACACGACTCTAAGGGTGTATGCCAGTGGTCCATCTATGTCTCCTACTAGCACTTCTCCTACTAAACTTCCTGACCCAGTAAACAATTCGGGTCATTTTACTTGGGACAGTAACGTCATAGTAAGGAGACGGTGTCCCTTAGGTACTTTATTCCACCGACGATGTTTTTACTTGGATCTACTTTGTTAAATAATGTCTTCAACATTTAAACTATTAAAGTAAAAGAAATCATGTCTATGTCCCACACTAATATTTATTTCTATAAGTTCTTAGACGTATAAATGTACGTCAACACTCTGATAGACATAAAAAATTTAATAAAAGTCGTCTTAATGGCCTTTTGAAAGAACTTTATTACAGAAAATAGAAAACATAGTATAACACAGGTTTTACGTGAATTTCACCTAAATTTGAGTATCTTATAGACTTTACTCTAATTTTTTAGTTACTCATATTAAATTTTTAATCTTTTCTTTACACATCCCAAAACATTATCTCTAAACTAATTACTGATTTAAAATAATATACGAATGGAATAATATTCGTAGTCAAATTCGTAAAATATAAATATACGAATATTAAATCACACACACACATATATATCAGATACGAATATTAAATCAGACCATAAATCATATATATATCACCCACAAATATCAGATAAAAAGTATTTTATAAAAATAATAAAATATCCACTCATTTGACTTAGACTCCTCCAATATATTCAACATGTTATAGTATATCGTTGACTATCTTAGTTTTATACTTCAGGTTTTTTTAGACTGATGGATAGAGGATATCATTGGTGCGTTATTTATTATGACTGATGTTTCAGGTTATGTGGACCGTTACTCACATATTGTCTAATAGGAAATTCGGAAGACCGTCAATGCATATAGAGAAAATATGTATCAATACATAAAGATCAATCAATACATAAAGTGTTATAAATAGGGAATTTTTAAAAAATTTCCTCTTTATTTTTACAAGAACTAACATATTGTCTTTGGCTAAAGTTTAATCCCAACACCTAAAAAATTTAATTTTTCTAATAATCCATCAAACTTTATAACTACATTAGTGATACGTTTTTCGTACTAACTATATTCATGTATTAATTTTATGTAAATAAGTTTGTTTGGTTTAATGAAGGATGAAATTGTTACAAAAGATTAACCTGAAAATATCTTACTTTATAAAGGAAAAAAAAAGAAATAATTTTTAGATTTACGGTATGTAGTTGTACTTAGGCGGTGTCCACATGTACTCAAGGGTTAGGACTTGGGGGGAGGGTGGAGGGAGGGGTATGGTAGAGAGACCCAGTAGGGTCACATGGTCGGGGTTCGTAGGACATAGGACGTAACTTGGATCTGACCGACTAATATGTCTCACTTCATTCGGTCTTTCTTTTTGTGGTTATGTCATATGATACCTTAAATCTTTCTACCATTGTTATTGGGACATACACTCAGTCGTTTTCTCTTTGTCTACATATCTTGTCTGAAAACCTGAAACACCTTCTCCCTCTCCCACCCTACTAAACCCTCTTACCGTAACTTTGTACATATTATAGTACATTCTTTGCTCAGATCTTACTTTATAAAAGTTGTATTAGATATTGACTTATTTCACACCAAGTTTTAGAATTCTTACTAATGGATCAATCACCAGGAGTAAAGACTTTGACGACTGAATTCAGGACTCGAAATGCACTACACAATAAGAGAACTTCGATTTCGTTGTCTAAGTATTCGTTTTATTGAGAGAAATGTTTTTATCTATTTTATAGAAAGTTAAAAAATTAGAAGTTAACTTTAGAAATTTGTGGTCATTTACGGGTTTGTAGAGATCTTATTTAAATAATCGTAATACAACCTCACGGCTCAAACCTCTCACAACTTTCCGGTATACTCAAAGGAACAATACCTAGTCCTTGTTTCCTAGGAACAATACCTGATACGAACTTTGACTGATGTGTACTTTAACTACCGCCTTTGTCGAGGCGTCGATTGTAATGGATGATCAAAGAACTAATTTTGACGGGACAAGGGGTTGAGATTGAACACTTAAGTCTCTGTTGAAATCCCTCATCTTGTAAGAGTTTATCATTTACTTTTAGTCATGTTGTCTAAGTAATTGTTTTCGATTTTAGAATGGAGGACCTTATTCTTAAGTAGAAAGACATTGTTTAGTACCACTAACACTAATATTTCGACAGAAATTAAAAACAAACGGAAACCCCCATTTAGAGACTCCTTAGATCTCTAAGTTTACACTTAAGTTTTCGTTGCAACTTTACAGTAATACAAGGTATCACTTATGACTTGTCAAGTTGAGTGTGTGGTTTCGTTGATTATAAAGTTTTCAGAAAGTTAAGAGTTCACCAACCAAATAAGAAAACGAAGATAACTCTATAAATATGTATGAAGATATTGGAAGTAAATTATTAAATGATCTTTCATTTAAATATTATTTAACAGAATCTCTATTTATGACCAAGGTCTAAAAGAAACTATAAATGTTAATTCTTTATCATGATTTAAAGTCCATATTTTTCTATTAAAATCTAAATAGGTAAGTTATATACAAAAATTATTCATTAGATATAACTAAAAAAATACAAGAATAAAAAAAAAATTAAAAATAAAAATGAAATAAAATGAAATGTTATGACATAACCAAAACAGTATGTAACTGTACTTAGGACTATAAATATTCTGTACGATAATTGATGAAACCCTATTATACAACATCTTATACTACCTTTTAACTTAAAATTTATTGTTTTTTTAACTTGTACACATAGTTAATAGTATAGTTTTCATTTTTACGATTTTTCTGCCATTGTTATTGGTAGATCTTTCTGTCATTGCTATTGGGACATACACTCTCTCGTTTTCTCTGTGTCTACATAACTTGTCAGAAAACCTGAGACACCCTCTCCCTCTCCCACCCTACTAAACCCTCTTACCGTAACTTTGGACATATTATAGTATATTCTTTGTTTAGCGGTCAGGTCCAAGCTATGTCCTATGTCCTACGAACCCCGACCACATGACCCTACTGGGTCTCCCTACCATGACCCTCCCTCCACCCTCCCCCCAAGTCCTACCCCTTGTTTACATGTGGGCACCGTCTAAGTACAGCTACATACCGTTTTGGTTATGTTATAACATTTCATTTTTTAATTAATTTAATTAATTAAAAATTTTTTCAGGAGAGTCAAGTCAACTCAGCGAGTCAGCACAGGCTGAGAAACGCTGGGGTACTTAGCGTCGTGCGGTCCCGAGGGACAGGTAGTGGTTGAGAGTCTCAAGTGAATCTGAGCGCAAGTAACTCAGTCACTACGGTAGGTCGGTAAAGTAGGAGACAGTAGGGGAAGAGGAGGACGGGGGTTAGGGAGGGTCGTAGTTTCAGAAAAGGTTACTCAGTTGAGAAGAGTACTCCACCGGTTTCATGACCTCAAAGTCGAAATCGTAGTAAGGAAGGTTTCTTTAGGGTCCCGACTATAGGAAGTCTTACCTGACCAACCTAGAGGAACGTCAGGTTCCCTGAGAGTTCTCAGAAGAGGTTGTGGTGTCAAGTTTTCGTAGTTAAGAAGCCGAGAGTCGGAAGAAGTGTCAGGCTGAGAGTGTAGGTATGTACTGGTGACCTTTTTGGAATCGGAACTGATCTGTCTGGAATCAACCGTTTCATTACAGAGACGAAAACTTATACGATAGATCCAACCAGTATTGAAAAGAAGGTTCCTCATTCGCAGAAAATTAAAGTACCGACGTCAGTGGTAGACGTCACTAAAACCTCGGGTTTCTATATTTCAGACTGTGACAAAGGTGACAAAGGGGTAGATGAAGGGTACTTCACTACCCTGACCTACGGTACTAGAAGCAAAAGACTTACAACTCAAAATTCGGTTGAAAAAGTGAGAGGAGAAAGTGAAAGTAGTTCTCCAAAAAATCAAGGAGAAGTGAAAGACGGTATTCCCACCACAGTAGACGTATAGACTCCAATAACTATAAAGAGGGTCGTCAGAACTAAGGTCGAACACAAAGAAGGTCAGGTCGCAAAGAGTACTACATGAGACGTATCTTCAATTTATTCGTCCCACTGTCATATGTCGGAATTGCATGAGGAAAAGGATAAACCTTAGTCAGGCAACAAGGTACAGGTCAAGATTGACAACGAAGGACTGGACGTATGTTTAAAGAGTTCTCCGTCCAGTCCACGAGACCATAAGGGTAGAGAGAGTCTTAAAAGGTGTCAACTAACACTCGGAAACCGTATCAGTTATTTCGTCTTTATCTACAAAAAGACCTTGAGAGAATGAAAAATTAAGGAAATTTTATGTATTTTGAATGGTTTTGTTTTTTTTCATTATAACAGTTCACCCCAGAAATACTTATCTCTGTATTCTGTATACAGACTGTTCATATCGTATTTGCACCTTCCTCCTTTTAGTCGTATATCCTAACGTCCTAGAGGTATAAAACACACTTAATGATGTAATAACCCCGTAGGGACCACCGAGTCTTCCATTTCTTAGACGGACGTTACGTTCTCTGAGTCCAGGATTCATTTGACTTAAACCAAATGTATATAAACTGTTGACTTGAACCGTTGTATATAAGAATAGGACTCTTATTGAGGATTCGTCGTATTACGTTCTTCATACGGTTTTACGGTTACCTTTCTAAATTCACTCTAAAAATATTAAGTTCGTCGGGTTTTCTTTCGTCCTTTCCTCTTCTCTCCTTATAGTCGTGGTTGTTATTACGACTATTACTCGTAGACACTTTTAGAAAGTCGATTGCAATAAGAATTACCATTTTCTAATTTACTGAAAGTGGATGTGAACCCTTTTTTTTATTCCTCCAAGTGGTAGTGGTGATAATAAGTTGTAATATGACCGTCAGGGTCGATAAATATTTTCTGTTGTTTTTTAAAATTTTCATATATTAACTTTGTCCTTATTCGCTTTGACGGAGACAAACATCTACACAAGTACGTCTTGTAAGATTCTTTAGATATTTTGGACATGATATTGAGTAAATCATTCTAGTCTCCTATCGTAAGAATTATATATTTTATGTAAAATAAAAATATATGAGGTTGTTTGTTACCTTTCTAATTTTATTTTTACATAAAGTATTTTGTACAATTTTTGGTATCATAAATCCTTATTTAAATACCATTCGATATGTTGTACAGAAGTGATTTTCAATATCTTGTCGACTCTCTTTCTTCTATATTTATTACCTCACTCTATATGGTACAAGTACTAACCTTCTGTGTTATTTTATTCATTCATTTATTATTTCATTCATTTTTTGTTATTCCACTGTCAAAAGGTTTTGAACTACGTACGTAAGTTACTTATACCCAGTTTTAAGATCTTCCTGACAAACATATTCATTTGTTCGACTAAGATACACACGCTTGATTTGTCTAATCACTTTCATAAAAAAAAAATTTACTTCTTTCACAGAGATTTTGTCCTGGAATTTGACATTAAGTATACACTCACTAAATGACTCCTTACTCGAGTCTCCTTTTGACATTCCTCTCCCTCTCCGTCCTGTCCACACCCCTCTTCGACCTATTTCTACACCCAAGATGACTTCACGTCGAAGTGAAACTTTGGTATCCTCGTGACTTGGTACTTACTATGTTGTCTCAACAGGATGGTACACTGTTGTCCCACAAAAACAGTAACAACGAAAACTTACGATATAGTAATTCAACAACCGGTACCTCGTGGTACCCTTACTCCCGTACGAGAAAGTCTATAAAGCTTAGTTAATATAAGAAAAGTCGGTGGTCATTTAGAGTTTTCTTATATAATCGTCGACTCAGAGTTTCTTCAACTTTACAAGTGACCGGACCATTCCCTCTAACCCCTTTCCGTGTTTTGAGAGACGGATCGAAGTCTTTTAGGGTCAAATAACGTCACATCTCGATAGACCTAACGTTATGATGTAGACGATCGTAACTCCAAGACACAGGTCACCTCCACTAGGTTTCACAGAGAGGAGTGTCTTGAGTATGAATTACTGACGTTAAAGAGAGAAACAAAAATACGTAGTAATTTCGTTCCCCGAAGAATTTTTATTCCATCGTAAATACGACTTCGAATTTCTCTCACCCTTTCTCAAACCTACTCAGTTTAGTCTTCGAAAAAAAAAAGAAACTGTCTTGTCATATTTTACTCCTTTCTCGTTTATACTTCTTCTTCTATCGTACAAGTGACCAAACATAGTTCACGACCTAACAATAACCTCTATTCTGAATCATCGTGTAATCCATCTACCATCATGTCTACTACTTCTGGAATTTCCGGTTCGACTACCCTCTCCGTTAATCCTCGGGAAACATCTAAAATATTTACGGTCATGTCATTGAGTCTCTTCCGTTACCGTTGGGTGAGGTCACGAGAACGGACCTCTTAGGGTCCCTACCTCCTCGGACCATCCGACGTCAGGTACCCCAGCGCTTCTCAGCCTGTGTAGACTCGCTGAAGTGAAAGTACGTGACCTCTTCCTTTACCGTTGGGTAAGGTCACAAGAACGGACCTCTTAGGGTCCCTGCCCCCTCGGACCACCCGACGACTGATACCCCACTGTGTCTCAGCCTGTGCTGACTTCCCTGAATGATCGTCGTCATGTCATTGACCCCTAAATATACTTTACCTTAAAAGGAAGTGTCGGTCCAGAAGATATCTTATCAACGGAGATTCCCTCTTCAGTATCACAAATACGACACACGATTAGAATATAAAACAACAACAAGTCAGAGATTTAGTACAGACTGAGAAACACTGGAACACCTGATGTCGTGTGGTCCGAAGGGACAAAGAGTGATAGAGAGTCACAAACGAGTTTGAGTATAGGTAACTCAGTCACTACGGTAGGTTGGTAGAGTAGGAGACAACGGGGGAAGAGAAGGACGGGAGTTATAAAGAGTCGTAGTCCCAGAAAAGGTTGCAGACCAGAAGTGTAGTCCACCGGTTTCATAACCTCGAAGTCGAAGTCGTAGTCAGGAAGATTACTTATAAGTCCCAACTAAAGGAAATCCTAACTAACCAAACTAGAGGAACGACAGGTCCCCTGAGAGATCTCAGAAGAGGTCGTGTCAAGTTTTCGTAACGAAGAAACCCTGACTCGGAAGATATACCAGGTCGAGAGTAGCATGTACTGTTGACATCTTTGTCAAAACTGATATGTCTGTAAACAGTCGTTTCACTACAGAGACGAAAAATTATGTGACAGATCCAAACAGTGTCGAAAATAAGGTTCCTCGTTCGCAGAATTAAAGTACCGACGTTAGTGGTAGACGTCACCAAAACCTCGGGTTCTTTTATCAGACAGTGACAAAGGTAAAAAAAGGAGTAGATAAACGGTACTTCACTACCTTGGTCTACGGTACTGGAAACAAAAAACTTACAACTCAAAGTTTGGTCAAAAAAAGAGAGGAGAAAGTGAAAGTAGTTCTCCGAGAAATCAAGAAGTAAAAGACGGAATTCCCACCACAGTAGACGTATAGACTCCAATAACTATAAAGAGGTCGTTAGAACTAAGGTCGAACACGAAGTAGGTCGGGCCGTAAAGTGAGCTACATGAGACGTATATTCAATTTAATCGTACCACTGTCATATGTCTGAAATGCATGAGGAAAGGGTTAAAACTTACTCAGACAAAAAGGTCCAGGTCAAGATTGATAACGAAGAAATGAACGTATGATCAAAGAGTCCTCCATTCATTCCACCAAACCACAAGGACAGAGAAATTCGTAAAAGATGTCAAATTACACTAGGTCTTTTTTTAGAAGAAAAATGATTAGAAGAAAGCTTACTCGGAGGTCCATTATTGAAGAGTACCGTACGGTAAGGTCAACTGGACTCATATCCCATCACCTCAAAAATCCCTGAACCGTTTAAAAGTCTTAATCTTTACCATAACACGTCATTCATTTTATACGGACTCCCCTAGTAGATTTAGGGATCCAAATAAAAATCGTTGAACAAAGGTAGTGAAACAAGAAGTCTTAACATTCATATTTGTAGTAATGTGAACACATCTTGTCCTAAAATTTTGTGAAAACCTCCGGTAGTGTAACCCCAGTGTCTCGTGTTCTGAGGACCATAGATTTTGTCATCAGATTCTATTACCAGAGGACACCGGTCTCCTGAGAGTAATTTTAGAAATACCATGACTCGAGGTAGGAATTCCTTACCTCTTCTATGATGGAAAACACAATTCCTCTGATTAAAGTCTCCCTGAGTAGTGTCCGTAAGTTTTCCTTTTTAACGAAATTTTTAATAGGGACTTTATACTTTATAAACTTTAGTGTCTTTCATAACGTCTTTCGGTGTAGACTCTATACTCTGACATTCAAGAAGGAGATCGAATGATGAAGTACTTAAATTCTCTGATCTTTCACAAAAGGGAAGACGTCTTGTACCTGTAATATCCTAAAAAAAAGAGAAATGTCACCAATAAGACATAGAAGATTATTAGCTCATGACCATTTATGATTATCGGACAACTTTTTATAATTTTATACCCATATCTGTTAGATCCTTCATTCTTACAACTTTCAAGGGATACGGACCTCCCAACCTTGGGTCCTTTGTCACGACCCCTTCGAAACTTCTTGAAGTATCAAAACTTATCTTACGACTTAAGTTTCGTTTTAGGTCTAATTATTTCTCTCATCACGAACCCTTTTTGTTTGTCTTCCCTACTTTTGTACAATGTCTAAAAGAAGAGAGGTCAAGGACGGTCCCGTTAACCCTTTTTACTTGTATCATAGTATGACTGTATTAGAAGATAGTAATGACATGATCTTAGCATACCCTTTTTCGGTTCTTAAACTTTTCTTAGTATGTTCAGTTTTCAAGAGTTGTTATTGATCGCTCTTTCTGATGTGTCTCCTATACATGTGAGTATATGGTCTCTAAAGAGAAGAACTTCTCGGGACGATTCTTGAACACCATCTACACCCGTCTCTACATACTAAAACTGTTTCGACGGGACCTCACAAGTTAAACGGGGAGTCATCTACCGGTGACAACATCAAGTTCACACTAAACTAAGATGTCGTTAACCCCATCATGGACTGTACTCTTTTACGATCAGAGTAAGAGAATCTGAGATTCGTTGGTGAGAACCGTAAAAGTCTTCAAACAACCAAAAAAAGTGGTAGAAATAAAGTTAATTCTCTCGTACATCTTTTGAAGGTATGTACGTAAGTGTAACGATCCACTGTTCTAAGAATTTTGAAAAGACCCTCGTCGGTTATTGAAATCATACACACGTGTGTTTTATGTAAAATAAATATGTAAATTTTACCTAATATCTCCTTAATCATTTACTCGTTATACTTTTATTACTTACCGGAACGCCTCTCCTGTTTTAAAGTTAAAAAGGTCATCAGTGACTTTAATGAGTTTTTGGATGTAAATGATCTAAAATCTGACCAGAGACGGATAGAATCACATCCTCCTTCCTCCTTTAATTTCTTTTGTTTTAAAGTAGAATTATTTTACTGTACACTGAGATCATCTTTACTGATTGTGTCGGTCCTCAAAATCCATCCGAAAGACACCCTTTCACGGTAACCTTGACATAAAAGTTCTCACAATCGGGAGATAGTCCGTCCTTTCAAGTCCTTCCTATAACGTCGAATCTCTTTCATTACACACTTTTAGTCTTCGGAACTTCCTGTACACTATAAACCCTTTGCCCTTACAAGGGGTAGATCCCGTTATCCTCTACACCGACCTGTCCAATTCTGGAACTTACGGTACGATCCCGTGAACGTTACTTCCCTCCGGAATATTAGTTCGTCGGTGCATTTACCCGGAGGTCTATCAGTGACGGAACGACACATTTACAATATGTACATGTGAATGGTCGACATAACGGAAACCGTTTGATTGAGAGATTCGATAGGAAAGAAGTGGTCTTTATGCCAGTATCATTATCGTAAATAGAGAATCCTATCGTTTCTCCTACATACTCTATCGTAGTGGTTGAGTAACCTGTCTTTAAATTTCTTTGAGACCCTCTATCACCTTCGGTCTCCTCGGACCACACGACGTCAGGTAACCCAGTGTTTCTCCGTCTGTACTGAATCGTTAACTTGTTGTCGTTATTGACTTCGTACGTTACTTCAAATCTTCAATAATCTTAATAGAACAAACATTCTTTTCCTATATACTTTGTACAACTTTTACTCCTCTACATATCGTATTAGTGTATAAACTATCTCTTTTACACCATCCACGACTTACTATCTCGATCTTCTACCTTTTTCATCTCTAACCGTTTTTTTTTTTTTTTCTTTGTGTACTCACTACCTTATCTTTCTTCTGTAAAAAATCAATCCTAGGACCTTAGATCTTTTACACCTATTTTTCTCTTCCACTCCTTAGTTTATTAAGTTCAATCCCGGACTTTTGAATCATTTTCAGATTATCTTCATTTTATCCCCTCCCCTTTGACTCCGTCTCCCTTGTGGTACACGTTTCCACGTCGTCGTTATACCTAGTACTACACAAACCCTTTATCTCCCGTGGTACCAGACCAAACTCACATTCCATCCGTCTACCTACACCGCCTTTGACCAGGTCCTCGTCACGGATCCCCAGGTAAACACTACTCGTAGTTTATCGTACAACCCCATAAAGCTAAAGGAAGATATTCCCTGAAGGGACCACCGAGTCTACCATTTCACAGACAGATGTTACGCCCTCTGGGCCTAAGTTAGGGACCCAACCCTTCTAGGGGACCTCTTCCTTTACCGTTACGTGAGGTCGTGATAACGGACCTTTTAGGGTACCTGTCTCCTCGGACCTTCCGATGTCAGGTACCCCAGCGTTTCTCAGTCTGACTCACTGAAGTGAAGTGATATTCCTTATACGTAGATAAGTGACGAAAACTGTGATAATCACTATATAAGTATCGTTGGGTGAGGTCATGAGAACGGACCTCTTAGGGTTCCTACCTCCTCGGATCCGACGACAGATACCCCAGTGTGTCTCAGTCTGTGCTGACTTCGTTGAATCGTCGTCGTCGTCACTATATAAGACATAAACCTTTAGATTGTTGTTCAGTGTTACATATATTTTACTTTTGTGTCCCTTGAACACTGTTTATCGGTTGATTCCCTCGTGGTATATGTGAGAACGCCCTATCCAGGTCCTTTTATCGTCCCCATTAAAAAAATTTTTCTACTATTTCTACAACCGTTTGTTCAGTAGACCTTAATACTTTTACCTCTTCCTCATTTTTTACCTTAGAATGCCATCGAGAGACTACAGCCATTGATTGAGTTTATCCTTCATGCCCTCCCTTGAGCATGTACATACCCTTTACATCGGTTAAGACCAGACTTTTAGAATGTAAGTAATGAAACTCCTGTAAAACCGGACCTTTACACGGTTTCCTTTAACCTCGAAAGATATACTATCTTCAGTCTTAACCTCTCCGTATGTTCCACTATCGATTTCGTTATTCTTAACTTTTTAAAAGGAAATCTCCATTTGTCTGTTTTTGGAAGTCTCGTCTCACCTCACCAGTGTTTCTGTTCGGTAAACCCACATCTTCTAACGAACCCATCTACTCAAAGGGTGGAATCTCAGGAACTTAGCCAACACTTGGTACGCCAATTACGAGAGAGGGGATTAGAAACGGACGACCAACGAATAACGGTAAGACAAGAGGTAAATTCGTACAATGGAGGAGTCTCTCCCACAGGGTCTGAGGTGTTTGGTTCCATCGGTAAGTGAGAGTGTAGTGTCTCTAGGATACACAGACCAATGTAAAACACAAAGAGTACATATTGTAACAGATCGGGTAACATAAGTAAATCAGTTATACACAACTTGTTTACGTACTGAAGGTATTAGTGAATTGGCGAGATATTAAGTGAACTAGAAAATATTTTAGTCTTACTTTTTAAGGTTTGTGTCACTAAACACTCCTGGCGTACTTCATCGAAAGAGAGACAGAGTACAGACTGCGTAATACCCATTATACCCCCACGACCAGTGGATCGGACATAGGAGAACATAAGATAGGGGTATTGATGTCACGTTTTTATTTTACCATTGAGAAGTTTACTGTTTTATACACAATCAGGATGTCTTATTAAAGATCGATCACAAAGAGATAAAGAGAACATGGGAAGAAAAAGGTGGTGACTAAACAATGATAAAAAGAAGGGGTAAGGGAAATTGTTACTGACTTCAATTTTTAGTTTTAGGATACCTCTCAAAAGTACAGTGTAAAGAGGGGAATGGAGAATACTCTAGTTTATAAATTACTTTTTAACTTTATCTTTATACTAAAAGGTTAACTAGACTTCTTAAACTCAAATAAGGTAAGTCCAGACGTGAAGGTTCGTCTGGTGTATTGTTCATGTAGACGATCTTTTACAGGACCTCCAAAACGATTTTCTCATTTTTAAACTAATCTTGTAATAATGGTCTTATACGGTGAGATTTACTCTGTCACGGAAGTTTTAGTAAAACTGAGGTTCGACCAGGTAATTATAATACAACTCGTAGACCTTTTCTTGAAGTAACTCTTTAATTCTTTAGACTTTTAATAACACAGAATTCTTGATTATCATAAATATATAGAGTTCGAGGTTTATAATCACACCAATCTTTGAGACGTCTTTAACGTTGTACGATTTAAGTAAATACACCAGTCTAGTAACAGTGTAACAGTGAAAATCACGTGACTACTTTTCTAAGAAACTTCCCCTTCAGTCTCCAAAAAACCTATTAAAGTGAGTAGAAGGATTAAGAAATTTTCAAATTATAAATAAAATTCACTAAAATTACTAACCTAATAAAATAAGTAAGTCGGTTATCAAATACTTCGTGGACACACATGGTCCAATTGTAATATAGAGTTCTTCGTAACTTATGTTAGTTATTTAGGACACCTACTCCTGTTTCTTTAAAATAAGTATAAAAGGAGAGTGTACGTCTATATCAAACCTTTTCTCTCTACTCTTACCGAAACACTCATATTAGGTTCTTCTATAAACCCGAGTGAGATACAGTAATTATGTCTTAGGGTATGATCTTAGTAAGAGTGATGAGATGAAAGACTTGAACTGAAGTCAGTTGACGGAAATCTTAGTGACAGAGTCCGAGAGAGTACTTCTCCACGGAACTTCAAGTCCAAGGGAACTAATGTCAGATCCACTGTAGTCAGGTATTCCTATCAAGTATGAGTAGAGTCTCAGAAGTAAAGTTATTGGGAGGTGGAAACTTTCTCTCAACGATACACGTGGTCCTCTTACCTGTTAGTATGGTGTCACTCGTGTAAGGAAGACACCCCTAAAAGGTCAAAGGGCCTGGACGTTCTAGAGGAGAAACACTACCAAAAGAAGAGGGTACACTGGTAGAATCGACGTTTACACAGGTATTACCATCGGCAGTTCGAGTTAGTGTCGGAAGTGTAGGGGTACATGAAAAAGGAGACGCCGGAGAGGAAAAGTCTTTGGACATGGTGATACCACTAGTAGGGGGCGTACAACCACCTGAACGATAGTCTGTCATTCAGGTAAAGATAAAAACTCACACGGTGTGTCTACAAAAAGAAGAAACCGAACAGTCCGTTATTGACGAAGTAGTACCGGCGGTACAGGATACTGGCAATGTGACGATAAGTGTTGGGTGACGTGATGAGGTCGGAGTACTGGGCATTCTAGACGAAAGTCAATTACTACCGACGAACCAACCAACCCAAGGACCAAAGATACACGTAGTAGTAGTAACATAAGTTGAATAGAAAAACACTGAGGTTGTGGTAGGTCGTGAAGAAAACGCTGTAGAGCGGACACCAGACGGAACGAACACTGATATGAGACAGAATACTTTACCGATAAAAACACGAGAGACGGAAACATAACCACCCGTCGAAATAAAATTAATACTAAAGGATACAGAAGTAACCCAGGTATCAATACTTCTACGGAAGACGGTTCCCCTCCATATTCCGGAAGAGTTGAACGAGGAGGGTGGAGTGACACCACACATATGTGATACCTAAACGACCGAAACAGATAAACTCCGGGTTCTCGTCACTAAGTAAGGCACTTCTATACGACTACCGAGACTGTATATGTCACGACTGTGGAGACGAATTAGGGTAACAAATGTCAGATTCTTTGTTTCTTTACGTCTAACGGAATTCTTTCTATCACCTATCGCGTTTATCCAAGTAGGAAGTCTACCATTTATTTTCTTGGGACTTGTAAATTTTTAATGTCTGACTACCTTTTATTTTTACCCTTTTAACTACGGTTTTGAGTTAGTGACACGTGACCATGGTTTAGTTTAGAACCTCTTCTCAAAATCCACTTCTTCTTTTCTTAACGAAATAATGAAACGGTCCGTTTTCCCCTGTACCACCTAAGTACCGGAGTTTTGACACACAGGGGTGGTTCCCCCTAAAATATTCCTCAAAATACCGTGACAAAGTTCCCACTCCAACGACTATCCTTAATTTTACACACGTCCCGAAAGTAAGGAAATTAGACCGGAGCAAACAAGAGGGTAACCCGAAGACACCAAGAGTTCCAATAGTTTGACACTGGAAGAAAGACCTTATTTATTATACAGTAGTTCATCAATTATAAAAGGTAGACAACCTCTAAAATCAAGACGTCTTCTCGAGTTTTTATAACATACACATAGGGAACTCGACCATGGTCCTAAGAGGGTTCCGCCGTGAAAACAAAGAGTTAAAGAGGAGGGAACGAAAACACAGCGGAGGAAAAGGACTAATCGTTGACAAACTTGGACGGTAAACCTTGAGTCCCTTCCAGTACCTCCGACTTCGGATAAGGGTTGTTTATTCTTTGTCCTCTGTGTCTTTCAAAGACACGGACCCTCGGGGTGTCCCAGGACGGACCAAAGTTTTAGTCTCACGAAGGTTGTTTTATTAGAGAAACACATGTTTCGTAAATTGTATAATATCTTAATTGAATATACGGGACCGTGGTGATAAAAAGATTGTATTTCCCCTATGACAAAATTTTATAAAAATTTTAAAAAATAAAATTAAATAGTAAAATAAATAAAATGTCATCCAGGAACAACCAATAGATAAGGTTTATATCGTGATACATGTACAGTTAGGGTTTAAGGGTTAGGTAGGGATGGGGGGTGGAAGGGGGAGACCGTTGGTGTTCAAACAAGAGGTTCAGACACTCAGACGAAGACGGAACATTTATTTAAGTAAACATAGTGGATAAAAAAATTTAAGGTGTGTAAAATTTTTACAAAATTTTATGTACATACACACGTAGATGTATACATACACAAAGACATACACACACATATATATATATATACATCATTTACTAAGTTTCGTACAAACCTTGTGTCATAAAAGTTTTATTATCAACCTGTTTAGAAAGACAAATACCTAACATCAAAATCACAGTTAAGGGTCTTTTAAAACTTTCAGGGTATAAAACTTGTAAAAGAGGAAAAATTCTTTCTAAAAGTCAAATATCAAGATGTAATATGTAACTTCAGGTTATAGATGAAACTCATTTACGAACACATTCCACACCGTAAATCCGAACTCTACCGAGGGGGTAGATACCAACAGGTCAATAAGGTCTTGGTAACAACTTTTCTAAAGGAAGAAAGTAACCTGACGAAGACATGGAATTTTTTTTTACAAACCGTATGAATACATCCAGAAAAAGATCTAAAAAACAAATCGAAGTAAACTAGTTGCATAGAAAAGAAGGTGGTCATGGTGTCGTAAGACTACTGAAGTTGACATATTATTCAGTTATAGTTCATCTGGGTAGAAGATGAAAAAAAGAAAAGAAAGTTTTTAGGATGTACATAAGATTCTTGAAAGAAGAAATCAGTACATTCGTAAGTCACGACATTTAAGGGGGGAGTCGTGATGAAATTGAATTAGAGTGTACAAAACTATACGAGGGAAAATTAAAAGTAAAATGAATAAAAATTAACGATCTCAATGTACAGAAAAATAATAAACGAAAGATAAATCCCTTGAACGAAAACGGTAGTAAACTTCCACCTAAACAACCCCCTTTAAAGAAAATCAAAAGGAAGTAGACTTCACAGAAATAAAGTGGAAGTAAAGACTTCCGAGAAAGACGGTCTACATCTTAAATGTAAACTGATAAGAAACCGAAGTCATGAACTTTTTATAATACCGAAAAATTTTATTATTTATTACTATGAAGGAGGTAGTCACGAAAATTCTAAAAAGAAAGAAAATGAAAAGTCTTGAAATGAATAAACACAACACCATACCTGAAGAGACCCAAATAGGACAAACTCAAACGAGTTGAAGGATATGGACATCGAGATATAGAAAGTAGTTTAAACCTTTCAAAAGTCTGAAGTAAAGAAATCCATAAATGAGTCATAGAGAAAGAGCAAAGGAGATCTTGAGGGTTTTATACTTACAATCGAACAATAAAAGGGTGTTTAGGGACATCTAGACTTGAAAAAAAGGTTAGATAAAAGGAAAACAAATCTAGTCAATAAATATAAATAGAAACAATTTCAAATAACTAAGATAGTAGACAGTAGAGATGATCTAATAACTCTAGTAGGTCGTTCAAAATAAAAAATTGAAGTCACAAACGTAAAAGTCAATACAGTAGAAGTGTAATAATAAAAAACTGAAAACAAAGAAACGACTTTAAAAGAAAAAAATTTTAAACATAGTTCCTTCAATTACCAACGAACAACTTTGTAAATAAACTTCTGACAAAATTTAGGAACTGTCTACTAAAGATCTAAGAAACACAGAACTACACTCGTATAATACAAATTAGAGTGACTTCAAAAATGAAAAGACCGAGAACCATACTACTCACTTGAAACTAATACAATATTTATAAACCTTATACTAACATAAGATCTAGTATAAGGACTAAAAAAACCTCCTTCAGAGGACAACACAACAACGATATTGTGGTCCACCGACACATACACAAAGAAGTCAAAAGACGACTCGTGAGGACTGTGTCGAGACCGTTTTTACCTCACGACTGAGGGTGGCGGATGAACATCTACTCACTCTACGTGCAAGTCGAAAGGGGTGACGTGACGACAGAGGAAGGGTCACTTTGACACTGTGGTTGAACGTCAATAAAGTTAGTTTTTAATATAACTCAATAACATAATGTCTCTTGTAGTATTCGGTAATCTTTACATTTACTGTTCGTAGGTTACATAGACGGGAGTATCTTAAATAGACTATCGTCTCTTTACTATTATTTTAGTTGTTCAATCACTAAGTCTGTTAAACTTCCCGTATCACAGTACTTCTTTCTTTTTTTTTCTCGTTACTTCGAATTGTACGGTCCCGTCCTTCACAGTCACGTTCACAGTACTCGTTCCTACCTCCTCCACTCCTATAGGGGACAACATATACCACAATGGGTACATGTAAACACGTTTAGATTAGAAGGTAAGTGTACGTATATTAAATGGAAATGGAAACTCTAAAGAGGAGGTTAATACCGTCCAAATCATTAAACTTGGTTAGTATATCACTCGTGTTGATTTTGTTTACTATTCTACAAATTCTAGAGAATTCATCTCCAATGTCTATTATTCCTTAACGAAGGAGTCCTTGACACTCTTGGGTCTCTTCATTTGGATTGTGAGTATATAAGAAGTCGTTACTCTCTTAGACTGTCCGGTCTTCCTTCAGAATGGTTGTGTCCAAACGTAAATCACCACAGAACCCTCCCCTCCTTGTATGAAGTTCCGGATTCTGTGTTGGTCTACTCTTAAGACTACCTATTTAAAATGTGTATAGGAGTCCTATTCTCTTTGTATGTCACTGGTTCAGGACATGTCTAGAGAGTCTAGGGACCTCTATCTCTCAGAGTTCGGAACTTGAACTTATATTCTACCAGTTCCTATCCACCACGGAGAGCCACTTGACTTATTTGTTTGTTGAGTTCGGACAATAAGGATGACTTGTTATTTATACTATTGTTCATGTGTAACTTTTTATTACTTGTCGTGGTTCCTTCATTGATTTATGATTTACATGTCACCCTCGGTCACCTCTGTTGTCTTTGTCTTAGTAATTCTAAATTCTATACCCTTAGTCATCTGTTCTGATGTCATAATAAAATAAATTTTTCTATTTTGTATTAAACTTTTGTATATATTAGTGTATTTTGGTTTTTACTACTGGGCCATTATACGTTTTCTTGGTGTACCTTGAAGTTTTCACTTTTTAAACGGTTTGGTCACACACATGGTCCGTAGGTAAAGAGAAACCACTCGTATTAGAAGTGTCAAGAAGTGACACTAAGGTTTCTCCGTAGTGACCGTCTTCTGGGTAGGATGGACCATTCGGAGGACTAGTATTGACCCTAGTATATAAATATTACGACGGTCTATGTCAAAGTCTCAGGGACATTCGTAATAAAGTTCTATGGTCTTAGTAACGTGAGACTTTTCGGATTTTTATATATAAAACATATAAGGAGAGTCAGGTACAAGTAGAATGTTAATTTCTTAGTAAAAAAAATATGTCACAACGTACAGTGTGTCGACTGTAAAGTAAAAACAGCCCTATATCCCCTTTATCTTTCAAGTGTCACTAATTGAACTTTGGTACTTCGGTGTCAGTGTTAGTTCATAAAGTAAAGTCAATGGAGGTTACTAAAGAAGACGAGGAAACAAAAAAAAAAAAAAATGAAATAAATAAATAAATAAATAAATAAATTCGAAAAACGAACGAATAGAAAAATAAAAAAATAAAAATAAAAAAAAATTAAAAAATAAAAAAAATTTAAAATTTTAGAAATTAAGAATGTACGTAAGGGTTTGTACTCCCCTTAGGTAAAAAGAGACACGGAAACCGGTGTCTGTTGATGACTATACGAAAAACTACTATATCTAATCAAAGGAAAAGGATATTTAAATCTTTTATGTTTAGTATAATATATATGTCAACACTTACGGAAGAGAGTCATATTAATAAAATTCTAAGTAATACTACTCATAATGGTAAAATAAAGAAAAATAACCGTTCATCATAAAGTGACATATCTACATGGTGAATAAAATTAGGGTAGTGGTCAACCACCCTTAACAAAGGTCAAGCGTCGATAACATTTACTCTGACGATATTTGTAAACTCAATAAAGACACACTTATATAAAAGACCAAACAGAATCCATTTGTAAATTTTCACTCTAACGACCTCTATCCCACAAATAGAAATTGTAAAAAGTTTGGTAAAAGGTTTCACTAACATAATAAAATGTGAGGGTAAACACTACAATTCTCGGGGTTAACGAAGTCATATAACGGTTGTAAATCATAATAATCAGGAGAAATTTACATGGTAAATTACCCACACATCACCATAAACGAATACGACAACTAAAAACTTAAAACTATATCTAGGTTAAAGAGTTAGAAAATTATATACGTAACACGTAAAGTACAATAGATTCTTGTAAAACGGATTGTGATGAGTACTTATCAAGAAGACACGAAAAAAGGTTTTGAGATTGTGAAATGTAAAACTAGATACGAGGTAAAACTCACATAAAAACACATTCTACACTCCAAATCCAACTTCAAACGAATCAAACAGACAAAAACGGGTACTTTCAGGTTAATAAGGTTGTGGTAAATAACTTTTCCACCAGGAAAGAGGTAACTAACGAAAACATGTAAACAAATTTTAGTCAACCAACATGAACACACCTGGATTAAGACTCAACAAAATGACATAAAACAATTAGGTACTTAAGTGTTGGAGGATAGGGGTGTGATCATGATATGACAGAACTAATAACAACTATTCATCACTCAGATTTAAGTCCGACACAGTAAGAAAGATTTTTATTAATATAACCCGACAAGGAAACGACAAGTAAATTCAAAATTCTAGTCTAACAGATTGATATTTCTTAGTACGACCTTAAGACTATCGCTAACGTAATTTGGATACCTAGTTAAACCCTTCTTTACTTTAGAAACAGTACAACTCAGTAGTTTAAACTCAGTAGTTTAAGTATTCATAACATAAAGAGAGACAAGTAACTCTTGAAAAAACTAAAGAAAGTAATCGTAAAATATCAAAAGTCGTATGTTAGAAAACGATAATTCATGTTACATTCAACTTACGAAACGAGGTTTCTAGTCCTTGTTCTAATCCTGTGCGTGAGGGTAAGGAGTACGGAGGTAAAATTTGTAACATAAAATCTATGACCGATCTTGTTATTTTTTATTTTTACTTGGCTTCTGGATTTTAAAAAGTCCTCGTCTTTTGGGTGGTCGGAAGTAAACGTTCACTACCATCTTTATATATTTTTTTTTTTTCGTTTAAAAATTTTCACTGATTTAATTAAATCGAATTGTCTCGGTGTCGTATGTTCCAGTTATATACTTTTAGTGGAGATAGTATCTGTTGTTCGTCGACTTTTATTTTTTATTTTAAATTTTTAATTGTGGTAAATATTATTGTGGTTTACAATTCTACAGTCAAGAGGGGATTTCAATAGTATCTAAGTTACGTTATCGTTATTTTTCAAATCAAAACGGAAAATCTTTAAGTGTTCGTAATATTTTGAGTATTCCTTTTTTACCTGGACCTCTTCAAGTCCTTTTAAACCTTTTCCTTTAATCTAAACGTACAAGGTGTAATGGATTAAAGTTCGGAATATTATTTCGACGTCATTAGTTCTGTACGTCATAATGGTATTCCTATTCGTATATCTATTTACCTTATCTTGTCTCAAGGACTTTATCTAAGTATGTAAAATGGACCAATTAACCGAAGAATTTTCTTTTCTATTACCTCCAATTACCTCCTTTTCATAGTTGAAAAGTTGTTTCACACACTCTTATTCACTTGTAAGTAATTTATTCGTTTATGAGTCTTCTGGAGTTATGAATAAAGTGTGTATTTTGTTTTAAAATTACTCTAGAACCACCGAGTCTCCAATTTCGCAGACGGAGGTTATACCCTTTGGGTCCAAGCTAGGGACCCAGCCCTTCTAGGGGACCTCTTCCGTTACCGTTAGGTGAGGTCATAAGAACGGACCTCTTAGGGTACCTACCTCTTCGGATCATCCAATGTTATGTGTCCCAGAGTTTCTCAGTCTGTATTGACTCGCTGAAGTGGAAGTGGAGTCTCACTTTACATTTGGTTGTAATATTTTAAAGTTTCCTTTTTTTTCTGTTTTAAAATAACTGTACTTTCAGTGAGTCAACACAGGTTGAGACGCTGGGGCACCTGATATGTAAGGTACCTTAAGAGATCCGGTCTTATGACCTCACATCCAATTATGTGACATCCGGTCTTATGTGAGATCCGGTCTTATGACCGACATCGAATTAGGTGGAGTAATCTTGACTGAGTCTACTCAAGTGTCGGATAATATGTCTCACTTCATTCAGTCTTTCTCTTTTCGTTTATAGGATATAATTGTGTATATATACCTTAGATCTTTATACCATGACTACTTGGATAAACACCCAACGTCATCTCTGTGTCTATATCTTTTGTCTGAATACCTGTGTCCGTCCTCTCCCACTCTACTTACCTCTTTCATCATACCTTCGTATATATGATGGTATACATTTTATCTGTCGGTTAACATATATACATGGTGTTGAAGAAATAGGTAAGTAGACAGTTACTTGTAGACCCAACGAAGATACAGGATGGATAACATTTATCACGGAGTTACTTGTGACCCCATGTACACAGAAAAAGTTAAAACCCAAGGAGTCCCTTATACGGATCTTCGCTATAACGACCCAGTATATCATCAAAATAAGATCAAAAATTTCCTTAGAGGTATGTCATAAGGTATCTCCGACGTAGTTAAATGTAAGGATGATCGACACAGTCGTTCGTGTTCACGGGTCTGTGGGGTGCGACCAAGAAGTTGTTTTGTCTTTGAGTTACGTGTGATCGTCTGTCCGACGGGTTTCCATATACTTTGGGTATCTGTGGCATTCCGATGGTGACCTGTACTGTGACGGGTGACCACTCTGCTCGAGGTCGAGGTAACTGGTCTTGTGTCCACGTTCAGGAAGGTTGGTCCTTTGGAAGTGTCCCGTGACCGGTTGGGGTGGGTGTTCCCTGTCTGAAATGTGAATGCTTCTTGACGGTGGAACTTTGAAAGAAAGAGAGAGAGAAAAAATTTAGTGTGAAGAATAAAGGGAATGTATGAAGATGGAGACACAACCAGAAGACGTCACGATACCTAAAAAGAGTTTTTTTAAAAAAAAGAAAACTAAAAAACGAAAACAAGATAAACGAAAAGAATAACAAGGAAAGGATCACATTAATAAGGAATTACACATCTTACTGAAAAAAAAAATTTCATGACTGTTATCGTTCACGACCTTTTCTACGTCTCGTTTCTCTTGACTTTATGTTGCGACTTCTTTCCGTTTTACAATAACGGTAAAAATTTTCTTAAAAGTTAAGAATATTTGTATGGGGTTGGTATGACGGGTCTTTAAAGTTAGAACACATAAATAAGTTCTCTTTACTTTTGTGTGTTTCTGGACATACCTCTAGAAAATCTTCGAAATAAGAATTAACAGTTTTAGATCTTTAAAGAGTTTACAGGTAGCAATTTTCCTGTCCAATTTTTTTTTTTTACCACCATGTAAGTACGTTACCGATACAAACTCTCCTAGTATCACGTTAGGTCTGAGAGATATTGGATCGGAAGTGTCAAAGGTACTGTAGTAAGTTTTAATGATCGTTTTTTCCCCCCCTCCCTTAACTCCAGGAATAAATTATATTTCCCAACCTTTTGTTGGATTTCCTTTCCGACTTTTATTTTCCTTTCGAAGGTAATGTCCTTCGAAGTTTTCCTTGTTGTTTATTTATTCTTTTTCATATTTTTTACTTTCTGATATTTAGTTTCTTTGTCTTATATACAGGGTATCTCTCTTATTTAGACATAAAGTGAGAAGTTTTTATAATTATTTCAACTTTTTGGGGTATCCTTATAATTATTTCTTTTTCTGTTTTTATAAGTGATAGGTTTTTTCTGTTCGTTTCTCCGTATTGGAGTGTAAGATATCTATATATTTATCAATTTTATCTATAATACTTGTTAAAAAACATTAGTTTAATACTTGTTAAAAAGTACTAGTTTAGTTCTACCACCTCATCTTCCTGTACACGAATAGAAGAGGATACTCTTAAGGTTTTAATGTTGAGTGACGACTTGTTGGTACCTGTCCTCTTACAACCTAGGGTGGTTTTGTTTTACGGGGTACAGGTCCCAGTTTCCTCTTCGGGGTTGTTCTATCATCCTCCCCGTTTTAACGTAAATCTTAGTTTGGGGTAAGGATGGTCTCTACGAACCTCCCGAGTTTGTTTTGTAACACACGTGGTCCTCTGGGGTGTCTCTGACTCAGTCTGGACGGAAACTCACAAAATCACAGAGGGTACCTCCACACCCAGTCGGCGTCCTCGTCCCCCGAGACCCACGTTGTCTGGACCCCCACCGTATTCGGGAGAACCTCCTTCAGTGGTAATTGGAGTGGTATTTCGGGGGTCTTGAATGTGTCCTGACCCCTTTGTCTGAGAACCTCCCGTGTTTGTTTTGGAACACGTGTGGTTCTGGGTCTTCTTTCCTCGTCACTGGGATGTTCTCTGACTGGGTCTGAACGGATACTTACAGGTCCTCTACACTCAGACACCACCGGACGACGTCCCAGTTCCCATAACTCATACTGTCACGTTCGTACCCTGGAAAACTTCCTCCAGTGGTAATAGAAGTAATGGAGGTGGTATCAAACCAGAGTCCAGTTTATTGTCCCTCCCTTGTGTCGGGACGGGTAGTTGTCTTTTCACCTAATATCTAAATAACTCGTACCGGGACGGGTAGTCTTATCCTGGGTCAAAGGGGGTGTCAGTCAGAGAGGTTAGTCCTTCGAAGGTATTCGGAGAATAGAAATAGGGAGTCTCCCGTCTGTCTTACTTTTAGTGTCAGTGTATTTTGATTAGTTTGACTAGTGTACCTGGTGTTGAAACAGATTGAGTTGTTTTGATACTCGGTACGGTACATCCCGTTGGGTTCTACCTGTCCAGTACCACCTCTCAAGACTGTTTTGTACCAGGTGACCTCTTCCCTTACCTTTTGGTGAAGTCATAAGAACGGAACTCTTGGGGTACTTGTCTTACTTTTCCATTTTTCTATCCTGGGACTTTCTACTTGAGGGGTCCAGTCATCCACGATTTATACGATGACCTCTTCTCACCTCTTTATTGAGGTTTTTCTTACTTCTCTGCCTCGGTTTCGTTTTTGTTGAGGGTCGACACCTACATTGACCATTACCTTCATTTCAGGTTACGACATTTCTCGTTATAACGTATCCGTGGACCTTACAATCTAGGTACTTGGTTCCATTTAGTCTTCACCAGTGTCTCCTCTACCGTTCTCACTTGTAGTTGTAAAATCCTTAGTCACTTGATTGTACCTGACCTTACTCGCTTAAATTGAGTCTACTGGTAATATAGATGATGATACCCCTTCTTAGGGAATCTTCTTTACATCATGGGGAGTGTCAGTTGTTTCTCAGGATTTACGTCATGAACCCACGTTAGAGTTTTTGTTGACTTACTTGAGACAAGCAAAGGTTCCGTTTAGTAAGTTATAGTTTCATTAGGTTCAGATACTGGGTTGGTCATTACGACTTCTACGACTTCGACTTATCAAGATATTTGGATGTCCTGGAAGATTTGATTGTGGATTTTTCTACAGGAAAAGTAGTATCCCCAGACCTTACGTTTTCATCCTTCAGTTTTTTGTGGACGTCATTGTCCGTTTAAACCGGAACCTCATGTTTTACTTGGTCCCTTTTCCGATTGTCCCAAAAACGGTTCTCTTGTGTGACCAGTATCGTTTATGGGAGAGGGTTGTTGTGTTCTCTTCTGAGGTGTATACCTGTAGTGGACTGCCAGTTATGGTTTTAGTCTAACTAATATCAGAAACGTCGGTTTCTACCTCTTCGAGGTATGTCAGTCGTTTTTGTTTTGGTCCTTGACTGACACCGAGTCTAGTACTTGAGGAATATAGTTTTAAGTCTGAATTTAACTGCTTTTATTCCTTTTGGTGATCTAGTAAGTCCATGCTTGATTATGTTTAGGGAATACTAAAATGTCACCTTCACTGTTTATCTACGTTCCCTAATCTAGACTATCTGTCTCACGGACTTCTTGATACCAACCTCCAAGTACTATAACATGTTCTCTGTCACTAGTTCTGATAGGGGTTCTTTTTCGTTACTTTTTTCCGTTTTACCAACAGATTCCCCCGGAATGTTTATCGACTCTTTTCTTCTCTACGTTTTCCGTTTCCTCTTTTCCTTTCTGTATATAGGTAGACTTACGTCTCAAGGTTTCTTATGGTTCCTCTCTATTCTTTCGAAAGGAGTCACTAGTTACGTTTCTTTATTTCCTTTTGTTATCTTACCCCTTCTGATCTCTAGAGAAGTTCTTTTAATCTCTATGGTTCCCTTGTAAAGTACGTTTCTACCCGAGTTATTTCCTGTGTTTACCATACCTGGCTTGTCTTCGTCTACTATAATTCTCCATCGTTCTTATGTGTCTTCTTGTTATGTTTTTTCTAGAAATACTGGGTCTATTAGTGCTACCACACTAGTGAATGGATCTCGGTCTGGAGGACCTTATGTTTCAATTCACCTGGAATCTTTCGTAGTGATACTTGTTTCGATCACCTCATCTACCTTAAGGTCAACGATAAAGTTTAGGATTTTCTACTACGACACTTTCACGATGTGAGTTATACGGTCTTTTAAACCTTTTGAGTCGTCACCGGTGTCTTCACATTTTCTATTCTAAAGTAAGGTTAAGGTTTCTTTCCGCTACGGTTTCTTACAAGTTTGATGACGTGTCAACGTGAGTAGAGTGTGTCATCGTTTCATTATAAGTTTTAAGAGGTTCGGTCCGAGGCTGTCATGCACTTATCACTTGAACGTCTACAAGTTCGACCTAAATCTTTTCCGTCTCCTTGGTCTCTACTTTAAAGGTTGTAGGTAACCTAGTAGTTTTTTCGTTCTCTTAAGGTCTTTTTGTAGATGAAGACGAAATAGCTGATACGGTTTCGAAAACTGACACCTACTGTTGTTTGACACCCTTTAAGAAGTTCTCTACCCTTATGGTCTGGTGGGATAGACGGAGGACCCTTTAGACATACGTCAAGTTCTTCGTTACCAATCTTAATCTGTGCCTTGTCGTCTGACCAAGGTTTAGTCCTTTCCTCATACAGTTTCGACACATAACAGTGGGACGAATAAATTGAATATACGTCTCATACAGTACGTTTTACTGTCAGATCTACTTCGTGTTGGACCTTAGTTCTGACGACGTTCTTTATAGTCATTGGAGTCTATACGTCTACTGTGGTAGGTATACCGTCTTTCACTTCTTCTTGATTTCTCGGAGAACTACTTTCACTTTCTCCTCTCACTTTTTGGACGGAATTTTGAGTTGTAAGTCTTTTGATTCTAGTAACGTAGACCAGGGTAGCAAAGCACCGTTTATCTGCCCCTTTGTTACCTTTGTTACTCTCTGAAATAAAAGAACCCGAGGTTTTAGTGAGGTCTACCACTGACGTCGGTACTTTAATTTTCTATGATCGAGGAACCTTCTTTTCGATACTGGTTAGATCTATCGTATAATTTTTTGTCTCTGTAATGAAACGGTTGTTTCCAGACAGACCAGTTTCGATACCAAAAAGGTCATCAGTACATACCTACACTCTCGAACCGGTATTTCTTCCCACTCCCGGTTTCTTAACTACGAAACTTAACACCACGACCTCTTTTGAGAACTCTCAGGGAACCTGACGTTCCTCTAGTTTGGTCAGTCAGGATTTCCTTTAGTTGGGACTTACAAGTGACCTTCCTGACTCCGACTTCGACTTCGAAGTCTCGAAACCGGTTGACTACACTTCTCAACTAAGTGACCTTTTCTGGAACTACGACCCTTTCTGACTTCCGTTTTCCTGCTCTCCCACTGTATCGTAGTACCTGAGTCACCTGTACTTAAACTGGTTTGAGACCCTCTGTCACTTTCTGTCCCTTCGGACCACACGACGTCATATGTCCCAGTGTTTCCCAGTCTGTACTGAATCAATAACTCGTTGTGGTGGTGGTCTTAGTTATGTGAATTTAAATGAAAGAGTTTAACCATATTTTTCATGGGAAGTTGAGGACAGGAATAACCCAGGACCTGGCTATTATTTGTCAAACAGTTGGTCGGGCTCCTGATGTGAAACTCATTGTTATATGACACGAAACAAAGACGAATGAATAAGTATCATGAGGAACAGAGAAAGGAGTGGTGGAGTATGGGAGTTGAGTTGTCAGACGTCTCTGTTTTAATCTCGGAACCACCATGACTGAGAACAAGGTAGAGGGTTGTCGAAAGATAAGTCGTCCCTAAAAAACCAGGTTGAGAGACGTGTTCCGAAGGTAGGCCCAGGAGTCTAGGAAAATGATGTGGACCTGGAAGATAAATACAGTGGAATTACTGTGTGTACCGAGGTGTTTAGTAAAGACCTCTTGTTTAGTTTCTTGGAAAAGGAGTTTCCCCGTTTGTTATTGTCAGGATCCCCTAAAAAGTATAAGATACCCTCGGGAAGAAAAGGAGGGTCGTGTGTGTGTATTTCTGTGGGTCGTAGTAGGAGTGTCGTAGAAGTATTGTTCCTTTGTATTGATACGAGGAATTTGTTCCCCTCAACAGTTACCAAAAGTAACAGTCTGTAAGTCACGTGTTGATGATATTTTCCTTTATCTTTTGTAAATGAAATAATTCAAGAGAAGTCTTAAGTCGTTGACGTTAAGACTAAGACTTTCCACTCATGTTATCAGTACCGAAAACAAATTTATTTAAAAACAAACAATTTGCCATTTAATTTCTATTTGGAAGTGGTCTCAATAGAGAACTGAGGACGTCTTTGATACTGTAATCTTTCTAAATTTGACGTCTTACTAGTCAGACACGTGGGTTTGGTCCGACGGGTCCTCAGGGGACTCACGTCACACCTAACGTGTCGGTTTCGGTGACGACTCGAAAATATTGACTTTGATACTTTTCCTTTAGTCCTTCTTTAGTGGGCTACAAGTTTAACATACTCCGAATATCTGAAAACGGGAGATCAGTAGTAGTTTTGTTACGTACGTTACTCCCTTTCCTAACCCTCCTCAGTCTTAGAGACTGAGTCCACTCGTTCGTCCTTACATTACGGTTTTAATTCTCGAGATCTTTCTAGGGATCCATCGGTTACCTTACCTTCCCTTCCCCCTCTTAGTCGAAGTATAATACGTATACTGCCACTGACTATCTCGGGGTTTCTCTCTTCCGTGGTATATGACATGAAGACTGAAGAAAACCTAGACAATTTTAGAGGACTGTACACAACTTTCTTTTTAATATAATACTAAGAATATTTTTTTAAACGAATAAGTTTTTATCAAGGAATCGAGACTACGTATTGGTTTGGGAAAACTTATGAAACGTCTATAGTAAAGAAAATTAAAGTGTTGTTTCGACGTAATGTCCCTGTTAATAAAGGTAATCTTTTTGTTTGTCTTTTTTTGACCCTCAGCTTCTCTAAATTCACAGTCACATTCAATTTTGTCGACTGGTGACCCTCCGATCCCTAGCTTGAAAAAAACGAGGGTCAGAGGTACTGATGACAGTCGTGTGTAAAACTTCGAGCGAGACACGTGTCACTTACGTCCCAACCGGGGTACTTGAGACAAACTCAGTCTTCCGTCTCGTGTTAGGATAAATCCTGAAACGGAGTAAGGAATCTGGTCTCATACAAGTCTTCCACTGTTCCTCTTAACACTCCTTAGACTTTTCATACGGTGTCCACCTTATCACTTCCTAGATACCTATGAAGTAAAAGCTTTTCCTCGTACGACCGACACAAGTTTGTAAAGTTACAAAACTATATCTTTCCTCTAACAAACATGGCAATTTCAGTACCCTCTAATTCACTATTCTAGTATTTATATAAAAAGTGCTATCTCGATTGTGAACGCCGCTATTCGAAAGGACAGTGATCTCATTAAATCTACGTTAATTACTTCTGATAAGTTTTGTGTAAAAAATTACTCGACATCTAAGAGTTGGTAACTAAGTAATATAAGTAATATAAAGTGTTAAGTAAGACAGTTCCTTGATTCAGGGTGATGACATTTCTGATTTACGAAAGAGTAAGATATAATTCTATACAATTTTAAAATTCTATTCTGAAAGTTTTTATAAAACCACGTATATAATAATAAACACAGTTTATAAGGTTTGGAATTCTTGACTTTATTACAATAATCGTATTTTAACATAAAGAAACTTTTAGTCTTGGTTTTTATCACCTTTTAAAGTCACGCTACAATCGTACTGATAATTTTCGTTCCTCGTATGTATCACTCTGTACAAATCTTTTCACTAATCTTTATCCAATATTTCGAGGTACTTATGGTATAATTTGTCAAACTTTATATCATATAGGTCATAAAGTCAATACTTATCATGAACCCTTTAGTTCTTTATATAATAGTTATTACGATTCGTTTTTACATTTAACGACAACAAATCAGCGGTTCGGTATAGACTGAGAAAGCGTTGTGGTCCGAGGAGACAGGTACCCTAAAGGGTCCGTTATGATGACTTCACCTAACGGTAAGGAAGAGGTCCCCTAGAAGGGTAAAGTCCCTGACTTAAGTACGGAGGATGTTACCGTCCACCTAAGAAATGGGGACTTGGTGGTCCCTTTGGGGTTTTACATTTAATATTTTACATTATATATTATACTGACTTCATTTCACTTCAGTGAGTCAGTACAGACTGAGAAACGCTGGGGCACCCGACATCGGACGGTCCGAGGAGACAGGTACCCTAAAAGGTCCGTTCTTATGACCTCACCCAACAGTAAAGAAGAGGTCACCTAGAAGGGTTTGGTCCCTAACTTGGGTCTAGAGGGTGTAACATTCGTCTACGAAAATGGCAGACTCGGTGGTCCCTTCAGATATTATACTAATGTTTATACATTTATGATGAACGTTCACGATTTCTTAATTTAGTTTTACCTAACACTCCGTGTTAATCTTAATTCCTAAACATCCACTCAGAAAGATATCAATCGATTAACATAATTTTTTAATTTTACGTTCGTTTTTTTAAACATTTTGATATCTTTAATGGTTTTCTCTAACTATAAAACTACTTCTTTTCTACACGTATTCACTTTACAAGTCTAGTGATTTTACTTAAAGTTCATTGAAAAATTTACAATACCATGAAATCTATATATGATAAAACAGTAAGACTATTTATATTAAAAGAAAAGGTTGAACGTGACTTAGAAATCATACGGGACTTTGATAACGGAACCTAACGTCATAAAGAGGTAGAAGGAAAAATCAAATAGCAATTGAGGAGAAAGAGCCCTGACGAAATTCTGTATCCTTGAATCGGAAACAGTGTTGTATTGTCGTTTTGTACTTGTCCCATGATTTGAGAAATTACTTTTACATCGGTTTATGAGTTGTTTTGTTACTTATGTCAAATCCTGTGACCAAATAATGTTTAGTACCCCTACGTGAATAGAATTACCTGTCACATATAAAGGAAACTTAATACCTAATTCTTTTTACAGATCCTTACCCTAATAAAAATTTTAAAATAATATAAAACATTACGACAGGAGGGTTAAGATATAGGTTAAACATTCAAATGATCAAGATTATCACTTTTTAAACACTTGTCAATTTACAGGTTTAAATCACCTACTAATTAATTTAATTCCAGATCAATGAGTTACGTGATAGTAGAGTTTTTAATACAAACACCTTATTATTACACTAGTCTAAAATATAACTTTACGGTTCATTTTTATCGTCATAACTTGAAAATAGACGTTACAATATTTTAGAGTTAATTTTACGTAGGTTTCCCTTTTTACGGACCTTTATTTAATGGTTTAAATATTATCAACTGAACACACTGTCGTCGATATAAACTTTCGATACAAAGAAAACTTAAATGTTCACAAAAAGTGGTTGTACTAATGTATTAAAAATAAATCTTTGTGTGTTCGGTAATGAATATGGTAATAATGTGTGAAAGTTATGTGATTATTATAGAAGTGACAAAAGAGATAGTCTGGAATAGACGTTCTGGACCAAAGAGACCTGTCCCTTTGATATAAGAAGAGACCAAAGGATATCGTGTAAGTGATACGATTAGTATGTAAGTAAATAAATTGTTCAGAAAGAAGTCCTGTAAAACAAGGGTTCGTGACCAATGAACACTACGACTCTATTTTATGTGTGACAACAACTCTTCTTACACATACTTGAACCCTATCACTTTAAACTTGTACGTTTATTTTTGTTTTCAGTGTTGGATCATATTTATTACCGTTAACAAATGTAAAGTCCCAGAGTTGATTTCATCCCTCTGATCGTCGCCTTAACACCTCTACTCATTTATTTTAACCCTTGATTTAATATCTATCTTAGTTATCCTAAAATAATCTACACCATGTTTCTCTCTGTCTTCCTTTCTAACCTATCTAATACCACAGTAAGACTGTATTTTGTATCCTTCTCGCCAGGTTTCTTCCTACTCAAACCAAACCTCCTCCGACTCAAAGTCCATAATTAACCTAAAGGTTGACCTCTGAAGATTCCTTGTTGACTTTGATATCTAGAACTTAAGCCTTCTCTCTAGGAACATCCTCAGTTCCAACCTCTCCACAAAATTTTATTAATTAATTTTTTTTTTCTTGTATTAACTCTAGGACCTTTCACTCCAACTTGGGAAGAGGAAAATACGTTTCTCCTTTGTGTGTGTGTTTAGGACATTTCGTGATGTAAATGTCCGTCGCGTCTTCTCCTTTAGTGACACTTACTCAGACACCTTATTCGTTTCTTTTGTTTCACACATCTTACTCACGTATTGTCTTTACTTATAAGTGTAAAGGGAGTTGTCCTTGTTAAGGGTCTCCTGTACCTTCGACCTTTGGTGTGGTCGCACTGCCTCAAGTAGGAAAACCCCAATTGTCTCCTAGGATGTGAAACACAGTAGAAGAAACACGATAAAGATCCGTATATACAATAGTAAAATCACCCGTTATAGTGGTATTAATAAAATTATCATTCAACAAGGGTTGAAGTGAGGGGATACATGGAAAAGGAACCGGTAAACCGAAAACAACTGTAACCAACAAGATGTAGACAATGTGGATACTACTAATATCCTAAAGAATCTGTATCTGATCGGGAGGGTCAACGACCGACACTTCGGGTCGAGACAAGATACCACTACAAACCCAGTCGACTAACGAAGGACGACCGACAGTACCGGATACTAGCAATACACCGGTAGACGAACGGGGAAAAGATGAGGTGGGCATACAGGGGGTCTCACACACAGGAGAACCACACCCCAAGGATAGAGCCACCCACACAGTTACGAACCTGTAAACCATCAACGAATGACTGAGACAATAAGACACCTGGTTTAGTCTATCTAGTGAAAAAGACACTAAAGAGGGGAAACGACTTTGAAAGGACGAGTCTACAGAGGTGATGACTCTAATAGGGAAGGTAGAGAAGACCTAGATAGGAACACCAGTGTCACAAACAGTAGCGAGAGAGAATGTGTACGTAGGAGTCGTGGTAGGACTTCTACGCGAGGTGACTTCCCTCTGTGTTCCGAAAGAGGTGGACGTGGAGAGTAGAGTGGCGTCAGTGAGAGATGATACCTCGCTAATGGAAGCAAATACACTACGGGTTGAGGTCGATGAGTTGACTCGTCTTGTCTCATCACAGACACAAGATGTGTCACCACTAGGGGTACGACTTAGGGGAGTAGATGTCAGACTCCTTGTCTCTACATTTCCTCCGGGACTCTTTCCGTTACAAGTCTTATATAAGAATCCTAGGTAAGAACTGTAAAGTCCACTGGATATTTTTAAAAACAAATAGTCATAGTGTGAATCCTGGATGGTTTATATCGAATTGACTAACAAAGTTAATTTCAGTATGAAGAAGAGAGTGAAAATATGTAAACATGTGGTTTACCCTCTACGGAATTTCAGTTGTTGCTGTCGTTATAAACAGTGACAATAATTGTGGACATCTACGGAAACGTGGAAATTAAAAACATCGTTTGATATTATTGAACGGGAAAGATATACGGTTGGGACAAGATTCGTGTAATACAAATAATCGACCAAACAAGGAGTGTTTTTAGTATACTTCATCATGAATGATGAAAATAAAATGTTTACTTAGTACATGTCTCATTTTACGGGATTCAGTACGTCGATCCTTCAACACCCTGATCAGAAACTAACATCTTTCAGACCTATATTTGGGTGTTACGAAACGTAAACTAAAAGTATCGTTAGAGTACTACGACCATAATATTTATGAAGTTAAATGTTTACTCTACAACTCGGAATCTCTCTAGGTTATCAAACGAGACCTCTGTATACCTAAGTTCAGGAGGTACGTGAACTGGATGTGATATTCGGTGTCAGTCAGGTTTCTGAACTCGTGACAATAACTAGATCATCTGCACTCGTTCCATTAGTTCGGATTCGACAATGAAACGTAGGTTTAAGTAAAAGGAAAAGGTTATATGAAACTATTGAGACTTAGGTAAAGAAAAAGTTAATTTAAAATATTACAAATAGTTAAAGATGTTTCTTTAATTGTGAAAATAACGGATACGTTACTTAGATATCTAGTAAAATACCCTCTTTACTGTAGAATTGTAAACTACAATAACATTTGTTGTGATTAAAATTTAAAATTAAATTGAATTAAAAATTGAGAAAATCAGGATGACCTCTCAACTAAAAACATATAACTGGAAAATTTATGACGACGAAACAATTTACAAATTTTTAAAAAGATCCCAGTAAACATTTACTTCTGAATAAAGAAGGGAATTTATAAAATCCAGAAAAACGCAAAAATAATAAATAAAAACAACCTTATATTAACCGTATATTCCGGTTTATAAGATTCATATGTTACATAACTAAATGTATAACGTCATACTAAAGATGGGTTTGTATCGATTTTGAAGATAGTGGAGTGTATTAATAGTAAATAAAAGACACCATTCTTTTGGATTCTAGATCTCAGAATCGTTGAAACTTCAAACATTACGTCTTAACAATTGTTAGTTATAACATGACACGTAATTGAGACGTCCTGAATCATGATAGATGGATAAGATTAAACATAGAAACTTGTTGTATAGAGGTCAATGGGATAAAGGATCGGAAACCAATAGTGGTCAGATCAGAAACAAAAATAGTCAAACCGAAAAAATATAAGGTGTACATTCACTGTCGTATCAGACATACTCACGTACGGATAAGTCAACGAGTCTACACAGGTTGACAAACACTGGGGCGTCTGACATCGGGTGGTCCGAGGAGACAGGTACCTTAAAAGGTCCGTTCTTATGATCTCACCCAACAGGGGACTCCTTAACATACCCCTCCCTGTACCCTCCTCCCAAGTCCTACCCCCTGTGTACATGTGGGTACCGACTAAGTACGGTTACATACCGTTTTTAGTGATGTCATAACATTTCAAGTCAAGTCAGCGAGTCAGCACAGACTGAGAAACGTTGGAGTACTTAGCGTCGTGAGGTCCGGAGGGACAGGCAGTGGTAGAGGGTCTCAAGTGAGTTTGAGTGCAGGTAGCTCAGTCACTACGGTAGGTCGGTAGAGTAGGAACCAGCAGGGGAAGAGGAGGACGGGGGTTAGGGAGGGTCGTAGTCTCAGAAAAGGTTACTCAGTTGAGAAGGGTGTTCCACCGGTTTCATGACCTCAAAGTCGAAATCGTAGTAAGGAAGGTTTCATATGGGTCCCGACGAGAGGAAATCTTACCTGACCAACCTAGAGGAACGTCAAGTTCCCTGAGAGAGTTCTCAGAAGAGGTTGTGGTGTGAAGTTTTCGTAGTTAAGGAACCACGAGTCGGAAGAAGTGTCGGGTTGAGAGTGTAGGTATGTACTGGTGACCTTTTTGGTATCGGAACTGATCTACCTGGAATCAGCCGTTTCATTACAGAGACGAAAACTTATACGATAGATCCAACCAGTATTAAAAGGAAGGTTCCTCATTCGCAGAAAATTAAAGTACCGACGTTAGTGGTAGACGTTACTAAAACCTCGGGGGGTTTTTATTTCAGACTGTGAAAGTCAAAGGTGACAAAGGAGTAGATAAAGGGTACTTCACTACCCTGGTCTACTAACATTTCAATAATCGGAGGCCAATTTTATTTATGTAAAAAATTTTTTTTCTTTTCTTTTCTTACTCTCTCCCAACAGTAAAGAATGAGGTTCCCTAGAAGGGGTGGGTCCCTAGTCTGGGTGTAAAAGACGTAGATGATATGACCGTTCACCTAAGAAATGGTGAAACGATGGACCCTCCAGTATCAGACATATCCAAATAAGAAAAGGACAGACTGAATAAAGTGAATCGTATTACGGGAGTTCAACATAAGTACAACAATGTTTACCATCCTAAAAGAAGAAAGAGTTCCGACTTACTATGATGTAACACCATATATCTAAATACTGTTGAAGAGATAGGTAAGTAGACAACTGACCGTGAAACAAAAGTATAGAACAGATAGCACCTTATTACAACGTTATTCTTACCCTTACATCCATAAGGAGACTTCAGGACAAAAAGAGAGGAAATCTATATATATTGGTCTCCACCTTAATTACCTAATGTATCATCAAGATAATAACTAAAAAACTTCTGACGGTATGAAAACAGGTATCACCGATTTGACCAAATGTAACGGTGTCGTCACATGTTTATAAGGGAATAGAGATATAAGGACGTTGTGAATAGAGAATAGAAGAACTGACGGTGGGATTGTCTACACTCTATTATAGAGTAACACCCAAACTAGAGTAAGTGAAAGGGTAACCAGTACCCCTTCTGAACCCTAAAAGTCAAAAATTTTAAATAAATAAATAACCTGAAGTCAACTAAATCTCATAATATAAGTAAACTCCGTAAGTTATAAAAATATCGAGTATGAGGTGAATTTTAACAATGGTTTGTTACCGATATAAAGAGACAAGACATGTTATATAAGAACAACGAATACGTAAAATATGTATCATCAAACACAGAGAATTAAGGTAAACGGATAGAGAGGTGAGAAGGAAGGGTACCTGCCATCGAGTGGTCCGAGGAGACAGGCACTTTAAGAGGTCCGTTTTCATGACCTCACCCATCGGTAAGGGAAGAGGTCTCCTAGAAGGACTCGGTCCCTAGTTTGACCCAGAAGACGTGACGTCCGTCTAAGAAATGGTAGACTCGGTGGTCTTTCGGACATGTAATATCAGAATAACGACTAAGTAAAATACGTATCATCAAACACAGAGAAAGGTATGAGGATAGAGAGGTGAGGAGGGTGGGAAGAGGGGTGACTATTGGTGATTAAATAATAGATATTGACACACAAGGATAAAACGATATATGACAATGAACTAAACAAAGTGTACATTCACTATTGTATCTCATATCCAGAAAGAGATAAACTGAATAAAGTGATTTACATTATAAGAGATACAGGTAGATGTAACGACGAACACCGTTTTAAAGTAAGGAAAAATACCTACTCATTATAAGACGACACATATGTATAGAGTGTAGAAGAAAAAAGTAAAAAAGTACTCCTGAATCCAACGAAGGTATAGAACCGATAACATTTATTACGAAGATACTTGAACCCCAGAGACATAGAAAAGTTTCATCATAAAAACAAAAGGAACCTATATATGGGTCGTCACCTTAATGATCTAGTATAACATAAAGATGAAAATCCAAAAAGTCCTTGGAGGTATGACAAAAGGTGTATTTAGAACTCTTTTTAAGTTACGGTAGACACGCACGGTATGTACGTTGTTACGAAAAACAAAAAACAAAAACAAAAAATTTTTCTAAGAAATTAACATTTTACGTAGACCTGACCCTCCTGTTATTTACTTTGTATAAGTAATACAAGAATACGAAGAGACTCACCTCACTAAGACTATTGAACTGTGTCACGTACATCCCTGGGACTTTGATATAGACCTTCGTAATAGTCTATCTTACCAGAATTAATACTAGCACTCCGAAAAGTTCCTTATACCGAGGAGACGGTCCGAGAGAACCCTAGGAGACACTTATGGACACTCCTAATACGAGTGGTCCCTCTTTGTGGACCATGTATACGACCGAACCACTGAAAAAGCGAATAGCACAAGGTACACCAACAAAACATATTATTATTCAGTAATGAAAACCAAGACACTAATATACAAAAGTTTATCAGAAAACAGAAAAATTTATTTTATTATGATATTAGACACAGATAGCTAAGGGAATTGTGAATTACCAAGACGAAGACAACAACAAAGGCGACCGAGGATGTGATACAAACCATAGAACAAAGGAAACACGACCAGCAATGCAAAGTTACACGTGACCAATGACATAAAATTACAAACCATCTTTATTAACTCCGAGTTTAACAAACAAGCGAATAAGTTAAGTGGGACTCCATGGTGGACAGGAACTAGTGAATATAGGTTCAAGTTCCGAACTCCGAAAGATCTAGAGGTCTCTAGACTCTCTAGACACATTTTGGACCAGAGACCCGTAAAGACAAGTAGGACTCCTATATGCCCTCCAACATTAGTATTAAGAGTAGACCACAACAGGATCCGTAACTACATACAAGGGGGGGTAGGGTTTTGTAGTGATTTACGTTTGGACCTAACCATTGTGAAGGAAGACTGGACAGTTTAAGAAGTTGACGACTTCGTATACACTCACGATCCAAATGAAGAGACCTAAGAGTGTCGAGGACCCCTTCGTTAAGGAAGAATAGGACATTGAAGATGACACTATAAATTCTATAGAATTTGTAGGATAGGAAACGAAACCAATACGAGTAGTACCCTAACTAAGTTTAATGACTGGGACGGTGTTAACCTTGTCTTCGGGGGTTTCATTTAATATACGTACACTCACCTACTAATCTGAACGTGTTTACATGTGTCCATTGTGATATATTTTGTCCGTCACTTAGAGGAGTAGGAGTGAGTCTACAATAGAAGAGTTACTCCAGACGTGACTGTGAAGCACGGGACCGTATGGTTCGAGGTATTGGCACAGACGAAAAAGAAAGAGGTGTCGTGTCTGAAGTTTATCAGACTTATTGATTGAACAATTAAAATAAAAGAGAATACGATACTCTATTTAAGAAAGTCCCGTTTATCTACGAACAGTGTATATAAAGGTTATCGGGTACTGATAAAGACCTTAAATTCTTGTAAAGTCTAATTAAAAACTTACATACTTTCTTATTTATTGACTTCCTCCACTTTTTACGGGGTACTCAGACAATCGTTTATATATCTTAGACACAGATTTTATACTTTCTTCTCTGTCCTTTCCAGTTATTTACGTCAACAACAGTCGTATAGTCAAAACAAGTCAAGTCAACGAGTCAGTACAAACTGAGAAACACTGGGGTACCTGATGTCGTGAAGGGATTGTCGGTCCGAAGGGATAGGTAGTGGTTGAGGATCTCGAACGAGTTTGAGTACAGGTAACAAGCCACTACGGTAGGTTGGTAGAGTAGGAGGCAGTAGGGGAAGAGGAGGACGGAAGTTAGAAAGGGTCGTAGTCCCAGAAAAGGTTACTCAGTCAAAAAGAGCAGTCCTCGGGTTTCATAACCTCGAAGTCGTACTCAGGAAAGTTACTGATAAGTCCTGACTAAAGGAAATCCTAACTGATCAAACTAGAGCTCTCAGGTTCCCTGAGAGCTCAGAAGAGGTTGTGGTGTTGAGTTTTCGTTGTCAAGAAACCACGAGTCGAAAGAAATGCCAGGTTGAGAGTGTAGGTATGTGCTGATGACCTTTTTTTGTATCGAAACTGATCCTTTATTTTTGTTTGTTTGTATTGAAACAGTCATTACAGAGACGAAAAATTATGGGACAGATCCAAACAGTATCGAAAAGAAGGTTCCTCGTTCGCAGAAAATTAAAGTACCACGTCAGTGGTAGACGTCACTAAAACCTCGGGTCGTCTTATTTCAGACAGTGACAAACGTGACAAAGGAGTAGATAAACAGTACTTCACTACCCTGGTCTACGGTACTAGAATCGAAAGACTTACAACTCAAATTTCGGTTGAAAAAGTGAGAGAAAGTGAAAGTAGTTCTCCGAGAAAGTTCTCGTGTACCTCCAGTTAATTTGGAGAGGTTCCCTGTCAATGTTTTAGTCCCCCCTCTGTTAGATCAAGGAACGTCGAATGACTCATCCTACATTTGGATTGTTACTTTTTCAGTGAGGTTGTCAAACAAGGTGAGTCAGGAACTTCTCAAATCTCTGGGATGAATAAGGGTCTCTCTTCAGTAGAAACTTGGACTGACTTAAGTGTTCAGTCAGACCCTGAAGAGTACAAGAAGGAACCCCTTGGAGATATACCACTGACCTCGGTCTCTGATCCTTGTATCCGGTCTTAAATACCTAGGTATTTCAGGTAGGAATAGTATATTCGAAGGGTGTTCTTGTAGAGGTTTTCGAAAGACTGAGGCGAAACAGTAAAGGAGAGTCTTACATGTGTCCGTTTTCATATTACTAAAGTGAGTAATGTCTTATTTGACGTCAACTTTTACCCGTGTCTGAATTTACAAACCTCCATGTCAAAACCTTTTTAATATACTTATTGTAAAATTTTGATAAAAGTCTTCTACTTCATAAAAAAGTACACTGACTATATAAAAAACCAAAAAAAAAGAAAAACATCATAAAAGTGAAATAAATTATTTCTATAAGTCGTAAACGATAACTGTTACGTATCTTTAAAAATTTTTAAAATGACCTCATATCAACTGAATATTAAAACACATTGAAAGTCCACAGGTCATTTTACTTAGACAATGTGTATATGAATATAGGTAAGAAGAAATCTAAGAAAAGGGTACATCTGGTAATGTCTCATAACTCTTCTCAAGGGACACGATTTGTTGTCCAGAAATAATCAATAGATAAAATATATATCATCATATATACACAGTTAGAGTTAGAAGGTTAAATAGGAAGGGGGAGAATGACGGACCGTTGGTATTCAAATAAATAAATAAAAAAAAAATCAAAAAATAAAAAAAATTAAAATTTTAGAAATTAAGAATGTACGCAAGGGTTTGTACTTGGGGGGAGGGTGGAGGGAGGGGTATTGTAGAGACACCCAGTAGGGGTGCGTGGTCGGGGTTCGTACGACATAGGACGCAGTCTGTATCTGACCGCTAAGTGAAGAATGTACTATCATATGTACAATCTTACGGTAAGAGGGTTTAGTAGGGTGGGAGAGGGAGAGGGAGACTCAGGTTTTCAGGCAATATGTGTCGACACAGAAAAAAGGACAGAACGTATGTCCCAGCAGTAACGGTAGAAAGATTTAAGGTATATATACACAATCATATGACATAACCACAAAAAGAAAGACCGAATGAAGTGAGACATATTAGCCGAGGTCAAAGTAGGTAGAGTAGTCTTGACTAAGTTTACTTAAGAAAAATTGCCGACTCATTATGAGGTAACACATATACATGGTGTCGAAAGAATAGGTAAGTAGACGACTACCTGTAGATCCAACAAAGGTACAGGACCGATAATATTTGTCACGACGCTACTTGTAACCCCATGTACACAGAGAAAGTTAAGACCAAAGGAGCCACACATACGGGTCGTCACCCTAACGACCCAGTATGCCATCAAGATAAACGTTAAAAAATCCCTTAGAGGTGTGACAAGAGGTATCACCGACATGATCAAACGTAAGGGTGGTTGTCACATCCTCCCAAGGGAAAAGAGGTGTGGGNACATTCTCCCAAGGGAAAAGAGGTGTGGGAGAGGTCGTAAATAACGAACGTCTAAAAACCTAGCGTCGGTAAGACTGACCAACTATACAAAAAACATTAAACTAGAATAAAGTGATTTCCATTGAGTGATATCCAGAGGCTGAATTTTAATCTATAGACTTTTAAATAAGGGATGGAAATGATTTTTTGACGAGGGACCGATTACTGTACCTTATCTATATAAATTTGGTCTATGAGTTAAAGGAGAAGAATAATAGAAGTACCCGTATAATAGTATAGTTTAGGATACTTTATTGTCCGAAGTGATTCTTTCATAAAAAGACCGTTCGAGAGAAGTCTCGGGGAAATTAGAGTAACAAGGACTCCGACATATAGTCCCCCAAGTTGTACCCCTAGTGGTGTTACATCTTGTGTCTGTGATGGAACAAGACCAGTCAACTCATCGACCTGAACCCGTAGTGTATTTACTTACACTACCAGGGTATCTTGTCTCACTGACGACACTCCACCCTGCACGTCCACCTCTTCCGGAACACCGCGGGGAGCCACCTCACGTAGGAGTCCTACCACTACTCCTACATCTGTATCCTATGTCGATACTGTCAGTGACACTGGTGTTACTACCTCGGTCGGCATTTACTCCCCTGTTGACGTCCCTATGACTACAGTCTTGTCCTCTCGAGTTGGTTTCCTCGTTTTAGTGTCTTTTTTACTAACTGAACTAAACCAGGTGTCTTCACATTTCTCATCTTCCTTTATCATTTTCTCGTTCGTAACTCTTTTGGTGGTCACATTCTGTAGTACTCATTGACCTGTGTCTGAACACACCTGTAAAACCACCTTATTTCGTTACCCGACGTCTAACGACACTTCGCTAGTATACGGTACCGTCGGTCTTCCTTCGTGAGTCAACTGGGTTTCTTTTGTGGACTTGTCTCGACTTACCGTGTAGGTCCTATCCTCTACCATAAAGAAAGGTGATCCTTCAAACGTTCGTATAACCCACATTGTCTTCTACTTATCGGGTGTAGTTGCTACCGATTCACCGAGTCCTTTTTTATGTATCCTACTACCTCGACTCTGCTCTAAGACTATTCTTCTAAACACGGCTCTAAGGGTGTATACCAGTGGTCCATCTATTTCTCCTACTGATACTTTTCCTACTGAGCTTCCTGACCTAGTAAACAATTTGGGTTATTTTGTTTGAGACAGAGACGTCACACCAAGGGTGCGTAGTCCCTTATGTAGTCCATTACATCGACGATGGGTTTACTTGGACACTACCTTGTTATGTAATTTCTTCGATATTTAGACTAATAAAGTAAAAGATAATTATATTATGTATATACCTTTAACTAATGTCTACTTCTATAAGTTCTTAGTTTCGTACAAATGTACGTTAGTACTCGGATGAAATAAAAAATTCAATAAAAGTCGTCTTCAAGGGTTTTTGAAGGAACTTTATTACGAAAATGGAAAACATAATATAAAAAAGGTTTTTACACGAATTTCATTTGAAACTCGGTTTCTTGTTCATTATATACTACTTTTATCGTTTTTCCTAGTCACTCATAGTGTATTTTATCCTTTTTTACACATCCCCAAATATTATTTGTACTCATTAAATTATCGATTGTTAATAATGTACGAATGATTTCACATTTTATCCCAATCTAAAAATATAAATATACAAATAGTAAATAGTATATATCGGATACGAATATAAAATCAGATATAAATATCACATTAATCACATATATGTATAAATCACACACTATATCAGACGTAACGAACAACAAATGAGTGATGCATCACAAGCTGAGAAACTCCGGGGTCCCTGGTATATCGGACGGTCCGAGGAGACAGGTACTCTAAAGGCCCCGTTCTTATGACCTCGCCCATCGGTAAAGGAAGAGGTCTCCTAGAAGGACTGGATCCCTAACTTGAACACAGAGAACATAGAGGACGTCTACCTAAGACTCGGTGGACCCTTCGGGTTATGTATCAGATACAAAAGTGCTTCATAATAAGTACTGAAAGTAATAAATACTCATTTGACTCAGACTCTTCCGAGACATTCAACGTGAGACAACAAATTATCCAGTTCAGTCTTATACTTCGGGTCCTTACGGACTGATGGGTAAGGAAATCGGCAACAACGAATCAGTGATTCAGTACAGGTCGAGAAACACTGGGGTACCTAACGTCGTACGGTCCGAAGGGACAGGAAGTGATAGAGGACCTCAAACGAGTTTGAGGACAAGTTACTCAACCATTACGATAGGTTGGTAGAGTAGGAGACAACGGGGGTAGAGGAGTACGGGAGTTAGAAAGGATCGTAGTCTTTATAAATATCACTCAGTCGAGAAGTGTAGTCCACCGGTTCTCTAACCTCAAAGTCGAAGTCATAGTCAGGAAGGTTACTTATAAGTCTCACCTAAAAAAAATCCTAACTGACCAGACTAGAGGAACGACAGGTTCCCTGAGAGTTCTCAGAGGAGGTCGTGCTGTTAAGTTTCCGTAGTGAAAAAACCGTGAGTCAGAAGAAATACCAGGTCGAGAGTGCAGACATGTACTTATAACCTTTTTGGTATGGAGACTGATATGTCTGTAAACAACCGTTTCACTACAGAAACGAAAAATTATACGACAGATCCAAACAGTATCGAAAAGAAAGTTCCTTGTTCTCTGAAAATTAAAGAACCGACGTCAGTGGTAGACGTCACTAAGTAAATCATTGATTCGTCATTTATTAATGACTAGTATTTCAGGTTATGTGGACTGTTACTCACCTGTCGTCTATTAGGAAAGTCGGAAGACCCTCAATAAAACTTTTCTCTATGGATCAATCAATATACAAAGTACTATAGATAGTGAATTTTAAAAAACTTTCCTCTTTATCTTCACAAGAACTGTGACATTGTCTTTGTTTAAAGTTTAAACTTATTTCAATGATGACATTTAAACAACTCATAAAAATTTAATTTTAATATAACAAAATTGTTGATCGAACTTTATAGTTACATTAGTGTTACGTTTTTAGTACTAACTATAAATCGTGTATTAAATAAGTCTATATAAATAAGACTCTAAATTGTCTAGTTTAGTGAAGGATGACATTGTCATAAACCTGAAAACATCTTACTTTATAATAAACGTTGTATTATACTTCTATTTATTTCACACAAACTTTTGAACTCTTAATAGTGGGTCTATTACTAGGAGTACAGGTTTAAAAGACTGTATAGAACTTACTTTCTAGGAAGTAGAATGGGTACTACACTATTAGAACTCCGATTTCGTAGTCTCTATAAGTGTTATAGAAAGGTTTAAATTTTGAATGTAAGTTCAGAAATTTGTAGTTATTTACGAGTTCGTAGAGACCATTATTTATATAATCGTAATACAACCTCACGACTTAAACCACTTACAACTTTCTGGTACAGTAAAAGGTAGAATACCTAACTATTTGTTCCCTAGGAACAACACCTGATACGGACAATTAAGTGTACTTTAACTACCACCTTTGTCGTTAAGTCGGTTTCAACGAACGATAATTATTAACGAACTAATATAGACGGGACAAGGGGTTGGTTTGAACACTCATATAATTATAATTATTGGTTCCTCATCTTATAAGAGTACCTTTCTTTTACGTTGGGTGAGGTCATAACAACAGACCTCTTAGGGTACCTGTGTCTTCGGACCAACCGATGTCAGGTGTCCCAGCGTCTCAGTCTGTACTGATATCACTGAATCGTGCGTTCGTATTACAAGAGTTTACTATTTACTTTTATTTATATAGGCTAAGTAATTGTTTTCGGTTTTAGAATGGAGAATCTTATTCTCGAGTAAGTAAACATTGTTTAGTATCAACACCAATATTTCGATAGAAATTAAGAACGAACGGAAACCCCTATTTAGAGACCTCTAAGATCCCTAAGTTTATACTTAAATTTTTGTACACTTTGTAGTAATACAAGAAATCGTCGATAACTTGCAGAGTTAAGTGTGTCTTTCTGTTGATTAGAAAATTCACAACAGTTAAGAGTTCACCAATTAAATAAGAAAATGAAGATCAATCCACTAATATGTGAAAAGATATCGGAAGATAGTCTTTCATATTGTTGAAAAGGATCTCTATTATAACCAAAGTTCAAAAGAAACTGTAAATACTAATTCTTTATAAACTATGATTTGAACTCCAAAATTTTTTTTGAATCTAAATAGGGAAGTTATACACGAAAAGGGGGGTGTTTTAAATAAATAACTGACACGACCCAGAGTAACAACGTTCGAAGAGAGATCAACATCGATCACCCTCGGTGAGAGATCCACACATGTCCGGAGTAACATCACCGAAGAGAACGGCGTCTCGTACCCGAGATCCCACCCGTCCGAAGTCATCAACGTCTTACACCCGAGTCATCAACACCGAGGGTCCGAGATCAAGTGTCCGAGTTACCAACACCGTGTACCAGAATCAACAAGACGACATACAACCTCGAAAGTTCTAGTCCCTAGTTTTGACACAAAGGATGTGACTGTCCGTCTAAGGAGTCGTGACTCAGTGGTCCCTTCGGGAGTTATACACAAAAACTATTCATAAAACACATAGATATACTATACGATAATTGATGAAACCCCCTTATACACCACCTTAAACTATATTTCAACTTAATTTTTATCAGTTCACCTGGAACCCTTCGTAGCGATACTTGTTTCGATGACCACTACTACCTTAAGGTCGACTCGATAAAGTTTAGGATTTCTACCACGACAATTTCACGACGTGAGTTATACGGTCGTTTAAACCTTTTGAGTCGTTACCGGTGTTCTGACCTTTTCCAGTCTAAAGTGAGGTTAACGTTTCTTCCCGTTACGGTTTCTTACAAGTTTGATGACGTATTAACATGAGTAGAGTGTACGATCGTTTGATTACGAGTTTTAAGAGGTTGACTCCGAAGTTGTCATGTATTTGACTCTTGAAGGTCTACAAGTTCGACTTAAATCTTTTCCGTCTCCATGGTCTCTAGTTTAATGGTTGTAGACAATGTAGTATCTTTTTCGTTCTCTTCAGGTTTTTGTAGAGGAAGACGAAGTGACTGATGCGGAAACTGACACACCTAGTGTTGTTTGACCTTTTAAGAATTTCTACACCCTTATGGTCTGGCGGAATGGACGGAGGACGTTTTGGACATACGTCCAGTTCTTCGTTGTCAATCTTGGTCTGTACCTTATTACCTGTCAAAGGTTTAACCCTTTCCTCACACAGTTCCGATATATAACAGTGGGACAAGTAAATAGAATATACGTCTCATGTAGTACACTTTATGACCCGACCTACTTAGTGTTCGACCTTAGTCCTAACGACCTCTTTATAGTTATTGGAGTCTATACGTCCACTGTAGTGACAATACCGTCTTATGTTTCTCCTTAATTTCTCGGAGAACTACTTTCACTTTCTTCTCTCACTTTTTGGACCGAATTTTGAGTTGTAAGTTTTTTGGTCCTAGTACGGTAGACCAGGGTAGTGAAGTACCGTTTGTCTACCTCTTCGTTTCCTTCGTCACTGTCCGAGATAAAAGAACCCGAGGTTTTAGTGACGTCTACCACTGACGTCGGTATTTTAATTTTCTACGAACGAGGAACCCTCTTTTCGACACCGTATGGATCTGTCGATGTTCCCTGAAGGGAATATCGTATCGACTCGACCATTTTTTAGGTAGACATTACGTCCTCTGGGTCGAACTAAGGACCCAGCACTTCTAGGGGACCTCTTCCCTGTCCGATGGGTGAGCTCATAAGAACCCAAAGAGTCCACCGAGTCAGTCATTTCTTAGACAGACGTAACACCCTCTGGACCCAAGTTAGGGACCCAACCCTTCCAGGGGACCTCTTCCCGTGCCATTAGGTGAGGTCATAAGAATGGACCTCTTAGGGGTACCTTTCTCCTCGGACCACCCGATGTCAGGGACCCCAGTATTTCTCAGCCTGTACTGACTCACTGATTCGTGTCATGTCTGTTGTGTAATTTTTCGTCTCTGCAATGAAACGACTGTTTCCAGGTATATCAGTTTCGATACCAAAAAGGTCACCAGCACATACCTACACTCTCAACCTGGAGGTTAGGTATTTCTTTCGACTCGTGGTTTCTTAACTACGAAAACTTGACACCGTGACCTCTTCTGAGAACTCTCAGGGAACCTGACGTTCCTCTAGTTCGGTCAGTTAGGATTTCCTTTAGTTAGGACTTTATAAGTAGTCTCCCTGACTACGACTCCGACTTCGAGACCGGTGGATTACGTTTCTCGACTGAGTTACCTTTTCTGGGACTACGACCCTTTCTATCTTCCGTTCTCATCTTCCCCTACTGTCTCTTTCTCTACCAACTTACCGTAGTGACTGAGTTACCTGTACTCAAACTAGTTCGAGACCCTCTACCACTTCCTGTCCCGTACGACACCAGGTGTCCCAACGTTTCTCAGTCTGTGCTGACTCACTGACTTGTTGTTGTTAGTATACTTCTGATTCTCTCATTTTCGGAACTTTTAGTATATCTCTTGATGTTTCATTTTCACCTATTTAAAGTCTATTCTTGGATACACGTGGAATAGAAACTGTTTCCCCGTTCTTATATCTTACCTTTTGTCTATCAGCGAAGTTATTCACCACGATCCTTTGGACCTGTCTATGACATTTCCTTACTTTAATCTTAAGAAGGATTGTTGTATATGTTTCTATTTGAGTTTTACCCAATCTCTGGATTTACATTCTGGTCTTTGACCTTTTGAGAATCTCTTTTTGTATATTTTTGAGCTATACTGTATTTAGTGTCGTTCTAGGAGATACTGGGTGGAGGATCTCATTACCTCTCTTTTTTGTTTTTATTTGTCCACCCTGGATTAATTTGAATTTTCGAAAACGTGTTTTTTCCTCTGATATTTGTTCCACTTTACGTCGGGAGTCTTATCCTCTTTTATCATCGTTTACTTTGTTGACTGTTTTCTAATTAAAGGTTTTATATGTTCGTCAAGTACGTTGAGTTATGGTCCTTTTGTGTGTTACGTTAGTTTTGTACCCGTCTTCTGGATTTGTCCGTAAAGGGGTTTCTTCTATACGTCTACCGATTATTTGTGTACTTTTCTTCGAGTTATAGTGAGTAGGAATCTCTTTACTTTTAGTTTTGATGTTACTTTACAGTAGGGTGTGGTCGGTCTCACCGGTAGTAGTTCTTTAGATGTTTGTTATTTACGACGTCTCCTACACCTCTTTTCCCTTGTGACAACGTGACAACCATTTAACTATGTCGGTGATATCTTCTGACATGCCTCTAAGGAATTTTTTGATCCTTATTTTGATGGTATAGTGCGTTGTCAGGGTGATGACCCGTATATGGGACTCCTGTGGTGTTACCTTTTTCTGTGTCCATGGAGTCACAAGTAACGTCGTGATAAATGTTATCGGTTCTGTACCTTCGTTGGGTCTACAGGTAGTTGTCTACTTATCTATTTCTTCAACACCACATATATATATGTTACCTTATCTACTTACCTATTTCTTCAACACCATGTATATATGTTACCTTATAATGAGTCGGTATTTTTTTGTTTAAACTCAGGATCACTCCACTTCCTTGGCTCTCACTTCAGTTTTTCTCTTGTTGTTTATAATATATAACTGCGTATATATACTTTAGATCTTTTTACCATGACTACTTGGTTAAACGTCCCGTTCTTATCTCTGTGTCTGTATCTCTTATCTACACCTGTGTCGTCCCCTTCTTCTCCCTCCCTACTTGACTCTCTCATCGTACCTTTGTATATATGATGGTATACATTTTTAACTATCGAACACCCTTAAACGATACACTGTGTCCCTCGAGTTTAGGTCATAAGACACTGTTGGATCTCCCAACCCCATACCACCCTCCACCCTTCCTCCAAGTTCTCCCTCCCTTGTATACATATTGATACCGACCAAATACAATTACATATCTCCTTAGGTTATGTTGGAAAATATTGTTGATAGGAGGTTAATTTTCATTTATTTAAAAATTTTCGACTAGTTGTCAATGGACCTCGGTCCCCACTTCCCTTCGTTCTTGACGTGTGTCTGTATTCTTTAGAAATCTTCCAGTACTTTCACAAGATCGAAAGTTTTGATCAATAACTTTACTTATCGTATCTTATAATGATAGTTTATTAAAAAAAGATAAGGCCCTGTTAAAGTACTAGGTATATCTTATAAAGACGTAGGTTCTTATACCCAAAATACCGGTATAAACGTTTAAGATCTAGAGACGAAAGAGAAAGATATACAAGTGATAACTAGAAAGAGAGAGACAAGGAAAGATCTTCGATCATATCCTACAAATTTACTAAACTTCAATTAACCACTGATGAGACGAACTTTCCCAATATCTTAATAAGAAAGAATAGAATTAAAATACCGAATAAACGAATTACGATCCGGTATCAAAAAAGAGAAAGACGGAACCTCTACTTCCTGTTATTTAAGGTACTCCCGTCTGTAGAAACTAACAAACATTGAACATAAAGGAAATCAGATCCTGTTACGGACTTTATACTCCGTCAGCTATATTTAAAACTTATTTTCTTACTTACTTTGTTAATTACGAGATATAATCATAGGGATCTTTCTAACAATTATCATAATATTTCTTTTACATTGTACGTTTACGAAAAAGTTTAAACTCCTCATCCCCCACCACCAACACAGATATTGAAGCAAAAGTTCGGTCTTTACTGTGACACTAAGGATAATGGTAAAGACATCGACTCAATACAACGTAAACTTTCATATTGACTACTCGATTATCCTTTCTATCTGACTACTAAGTCCCATCTCTCTGTGTCTCGTCGTTCTAGTGCTTCAGGGTAGACAGAAACCGTCTGACATAACGTCCGTAGGTATCTTTTAGTTATCATACTTGAATCATAAGTGATTGACAGGAGACTTATCTACGTATTCTTTTTATTTATAGTTAGAGATCATTATTCTCGATAAATCCCCTTCGTCTTCAGGGTCGTCATCTTCCACGTTCACGTTATTCTAGATCCGTGTCTTTAAGTCAGACATACTGACCTACTGACAGTTACTACAACTTCCCAATATTGATAATATCAAGGAGTCGCTCCTCCTGAGACTCAGTTGTTAGTCTTTGACTACACCAATGGATATTTAAAAAAAAAATAAAGTCCACACGAATAAATTCATATGTATCAGGAGTAAGGACACATACGCAACTCTGAACAGAATAGTGTTTAAGAAGTTCTCGTCCTGGAATTTGACGTTAAGTATATACTCACTAAATCACTCCTCACTAGAGTCCCCTTTTGACATTCCTCTCTCTCTTCACTCTGTCGGTACTTCTCTTCGGTCTATTTGTGCACCCGAGACGACTTCACATCTAAATCAGACTTTGGTGTCCCTCTTCACCTCGTACTTACCGTAACGTCTCAAGAGGATGGTACACTGTTATCCCACAAAAACAGGTAAAAAAATTTTTTGATATAGTAATTGAACAACCGATACCCTACGGGACCTTTATATATGAGGGTCTGTAAACGTTAGTCAATGTAAGGAAAATAGTTTCTCATTAAGAACTTTCTTATATAATCGTCGACCCAGAGTTCAACTACTTTACAAGTGACCAGACTATTCCCTCTGACTCCTTTCTGTGTTTAATAGATGAGTTCTTTAGGGTTAAATAAAAATGACATGTTAATGGATTTGACTATGTGGTATAGACGATCGGAACTCCAAGACACAGGTATTCCAAATGAATTAATTCCCGAAGAACCTACTCCATCCTAAATACGACTTGTAAATTTTTTACCCCCTCTCAAACCTGCTCATTTCAGTTCTCTTCCTTAAAAGTCTGTCTATCTTACTTATTCCATGTCTACAATTAGTCTTCTATTACAAAACTGACCAAATGTAGTTCACAACTCCAAGACTTTCGTCTACAGTCTCTTCTACACCATCGTACAATCTGTCTTCCATCATGTCAAACCACATACTGAAACTTCCGGTCCGACTACTCTCTCCTTTAACTAAAATGTTTATTGTCACGTAATTTCCCCCTTATAAAAAAATTTAAAAAATTTTAAAATTAACCTCCGATTAATGAAATGTTATAACACCGCCAAAAACGGTACGTAAGTGTACTTAGTCGGTACCAACTTGTACACAAAGGGGTAGGTCTTGGAGGGAGGGTGGAAGGAGGGGTAAGGTAGGGAGTACCAGTAGGGACACGTGGCCGGGACTCGTGGAACAGAGTACCTGGCTTGGACCTGACCGCTAGATAAAGTGTATACTATTATACGTACAAAGTTACGATAAGAGAGTTTAGTAGGGTGGGAGTGGAAGAGGGTGTCTCAGGTTTTCGGACAATAAATGTAGACACAGAGAAAACGACAGAACCTATATCCCAGTAGTAATGGTAGAAAGATTTAAGGTGTATATACGTAATTATATGACATAACCGCAAAAAGAAAGACTGAATGAAGTGAGACATATTAATCCGAGGTCAAAGTAAGTGAAGTAATCTTGACTAAGTTTACGTAAGTAAAATTGTCGACTCATCATAATGTAACACATATATACATGGTATCGAAAGAATAGGCAAGTAGACGGTCACCTGTAGATCCAACGAAGGTACAGGACCGATAACATTTGTCACGACGCTACTTGTAACCCCATGTGTACAGGGAAAGTTAAGACCAAAGGAACCACACATATGGGTCGTCACCCTAACGACCCAGTACACCGTCAAGATAAAGGTCAAAAATTCCTTAGAGGTGTGACAAGAGGTATCACCGACATGATCAAACGTAAGGGTGGTTGTCACATTCTCCCAAATTACTCCCCTAAATCTACTTTCCCTAGAAGAAAGTGTCGTTCTAGAAGATGACGTCTCAACGAAGACTCTCTCTTTAGTGTCATGAACGTAACACACAATTATAAGAAGGATAAATAGAAGAAGATTTACTAAGGGATCTGTTATCGAAGAGTACCGTCCGGTAGGGTACATATCGTGTCTCCCTAGGACACCCCGCATCTTTCGAAAGTCTTTTATCTTTACTATAACACGTCCTTCCTTTTATAGGGACTCCCTTCGTAGATTTAGGGTGTTAAATAAAAATTATTTAACTCAAAGGGTAATGAAGTCAACGATAAGTCTTAATATTGACGTTTGTAGTGGTTTTTAAGGGATACTATCTAGTCCTAAATTTTTGTAAAAACTCCTTTAGTGTAACCCACAATCAGTGTCTTTGTGAAGACCATAGATTTCGTTATCAGAGTTCTTTTACCAGAGATCACCGGTCTCCTGAGAGTAATTTTAAAAATACCATGACTCGAGGTGGGAATTCCTTACCTCTTCTGTAAAATACTATTTCTCAGATTGTAGTCTCCCTGAGTAGTATCCGTAAGTTTTCCTTTTTAACGGAATTTTAAATAAGGACTTAATACGTTATATACTTTAGTGTCCTTCATCACTTCTTTCGGTGTGGACTCAACATTCTGAGATTATATCTGACAAGAAGGAGGTTAAATTATGGAGTACTTAAATTCTGATCTTTCACTAAAAAATTAAAATAACTTCATATCATTTCTTATCGTTCCTCTTTATCCTTTCGGAAGGAGTCGCTAGTTACGTTTGTTTATCTCCTTTTGTTGTCTTACCCTTTCTGATCTCTAGAGAAGTTCTTTTAATCTCTATGGTTCCCTTTTAAAGTACGTTTCTACCCGAGCTATTTCCTGTCTTTACCATACCTGGATTGTCTTCGTCTTTTATAATTCTTCTCCACCGTTCTTATGTGTCTTCTTGATATGTCTTTTCTAGAAGTACTGGGTCTATTAGTGTTACCACACTAGTGAGTAGATCTCGGTCTGTAGGACCTTACACTTCAGTACACCCGGAATCCTTCGTAGTGATGCTTGTTTCGATCACCTCCACTACCGTAAGGTCAACTCGATAAAGTTTAGGATTTTCTACTACGACACTTTCACGATGTGAGTTATACGGTCGTTCAAACCTTTTGAGTCGTGACCGGTGTCCTGACCTTTTCCAGTTAAAAGTAAGGTTAGGGTTTCTTTCCGTCACGGTTTCTTACGAGTTTGATGGTGTGTTAACGTGAGTAGAGTGTACGATCATTTCATTACGAGTTTTAAGAGATTATGTCCGAAGTCGTTATGCACTTGGTACTTGAAGGACTACAAGTTCGACCAAAATCTTTTCCGTCTCCTTGGTCTCTAGTTTAACCGTTGTAAACGACCTAGTACCTTTTTCGTTCTCTCAAGGTCTTTTTGTAGATAAAGACGAAACAACTGATACGGTTTCGGAAACTGACACACCTAGTGTTATTTGACACCTTTTAAGAAGTTCTCTACCCTTATGGTCTGGTGGACTGGACGGAGAACTCTTTGGATATACATCCAGTCCTTCGTTGTCAATTTTGACCTGTACCTTGTTGTCTGACCAAGGTTTATTCTTTTCCTCATGTAGTTCCGATATATAACAGTAGGACGAATAAATTGAATATCCGTCTCATGTTGTACTCTTTGCGACCCGACCTACTTCGTGTTCGACCTTAGTTCTAACGGTCCTCTTTATAGTTATTGGAGTATACGTCTACTATGGTGGGAATACCGTTCTTCACTTCTTCTTGATTTTCTCGGAGAACTATTTTCACTTTCTCCTCTCACTTTTTCGTCTGAATTTTAAGTTGTAAGTCTTTTGATTCTAGTACCGGAGACCAGGGTAGTGAAATACCTTTTATCTAACCCTTTGTCACCTTTGTCACCGACTGAAATAAAAAGACCCGAGGTTTTAGTGACGTCTACCACTACCGTCGGAACTTTAACTTTCTGTGAATGAGGAACCTTCCTTTCAATACTGGTTGGATCTATCGTATAAGTTTTCGTCTCTGTAATGAAACGGTTGTTTCCAGGTAGATCAGTTCCGATACCAAAAAGGTCGCCAGTACATTCCTACACTCTCAACCTGACACTTCTTTCGACTCGAGACTTCTTAACTACGAAAATTTGACACCACAACCTCTTCTGAGAACTCTCAGGAACCTGACGTTCCTCTAGGTTGGTCAGGTAGGATTTCCTCTGGTCAGGACCCACAAGTAACCTTCCTGACTACAACTTCGACTTTGGGGTTATAAAACCGGTGGACTACACTTCTCGTCTGAGTAAACTTTTCTGGGATTACAATCCTTTCTAACTTCCGTCCTCCTCTCTCCTGTTGTCTCCTACTCTACCAACCCACCGTAGTGACTGAGTTGCCTGTACCTAAACCTACTTGGAACCCTCAACCACTACCTGTCCCTCCAGACCGCACGACTGCAAGTACCCCAGTGTTTCTCAGTCTGTGTTGACTTGCTGACTTGACTTGACTATCAACTAAACGTTATAACACAATTAAAGTTGATATGTCGTTTCACTAAGTCAAGATGCACACACACACATATATATATATAAGAAAAAGTAATACAAAATAGTATCTTATAACTTATATCAAGGGACACGATACGTCATCTTGAAAAAACATATGGATAAGGTCTATATTATCAAACGTAGACACTTAGGGTTTGTGGGTTAAGAAGGGACAACCCCTTCTTAACCGTTGGTGTTCAAACAAGAGATACAGACACTTAGACAAATACAAAGTATTTCTATAAGAAAACATCGTATAAAATCTAAGGTATTCACTTACTATAGTATACCATAAACAGAAAGAGAGAGACTGAATGAAACGAATCAGATTTATTAGAGATCTAAGTAGGTACAACGACGTTTACCGTAAAGTAAGAAAAGACACCGAGTCAATATAAATAAACACATATACACACACATACACATGGGTTGAAGAAATAGGTAAGTAGACAATTACCTATAAATCAAACAAAGGTACAGAACCGATAACATTTATTACGACGAAACTTATATTTTCACGTTCATACAAAAGTTTAATATCAAAACAGACCCATATACGAGTCCTTACCCTAACGACTTAGTGTACCGTTGAGATAAAAATCAAAAACTCCTTGGAGGTATGATAAAAGGTATCATCGTCGTGGCTCAATGTAAGGGTGGTTGTAATTTCCTCCCAAGGGAAAAGAGGTGTGGGAGAGGTCGTAAACAATAAATATCTGAAAAATTTACTACCGGTAAGACTGACTACGTTCCACCATGGAGTAACATCAAAACTAAACGTAAAGAAATCATTAATCACTACCACTCGTAGAAAAGTACATAGAAAACCAATAGACACATAGAAGAAACCTATTAACAGACAAATCCACAAGACGGGTAAAAGTTAACCCGACAAATCAAAAAACAATAACTTTACATAATCGACAAACATATAAAACCTTTAATTCGGGAACAGTGAACATAGTAAACGTTTATAAAAGAGGGTAAGATCCTCAACAGAAAAGTAAAACAAATAACAAGAGAAACGATACGTTTTCAAAAACTCAAATTAATCCGGGGTAAACAAATAAAAACGAAAATATAGATAACTGAACCCTCTTACCGGATTCTTTTGTAACCATACTAAATACTCTGATCTTTTACTAAAAGGAAGACATCTAACATCCTTAAAATCAAAATAAGGAGATATGTTTAATTATAAGACAGAAAATTACTAGTACATGGACATCTACATTTATTGTACAACCCTATATAACTTCTTTTATGTCCGTACCTATTAGATCCTTAAACAGTTCAGAGATAAGGACCATCTCAACCTTGGGTCTTTTGTCAAAACCCCTTCGAAACTTCTTGAAGGTTGTTTTTGATCCTACCGTTTGAGTCCCGTTTTCGGTAGTGTCATTTCTCTCATTACGAACGTTTTTTGTTTGTCCCTCGACTTTTCTACCATATCCGTAGAACAGAGGTCACGGAGGTCCTAATAATAGACGGAAGTTCTTCTTAGGTCTATTACAGTAGAATTGTAGTAGAAGGTAGTAATGACATGATGATTTTATCAATTTCTGGTTTTGAAGTGTAGTTTTAAGTTCTTTTCACAGTATATTCAGTTTTCAAGAGTTGGTTTAAATCACTCTTTCTTATACGTCTCATATACATGGGAGTATACGACCTCTAAAGGAAAAGACCCTCTAGACGGTTCTTGAACAACATTCATATCTATCTCTACATAACAAAAAAAAACTGTGTCGAGGGGATCTCTCAGATTACACACAGAATCATCTACTGGCGACAACATCAAGTTCACACTAAACTAAGATGTCATTTAAAAGATTGAACTCTTTTACGATCAGAGTAGGAGAATCTGGGACGACGACGACGAAGACGTAGCGAAGTCAGCACAGGCTGAGACACGTTGGGGTCTCTACCGTCGGGTGGTCCGAGGAGGCAGGGACCCTAAGAGGTCCGTTCTTGTGACCTCACGTAACGGTAAAGGAAGAGGTTACGGACTTTCACTTCTCACTTTTGCTTCAGCGAGTCAGCACAGACTGAGAATCGCTGGGGTACCTGACGTCGGGTGGTCCGAGGAGGTAGGTACCCTAAAAGGTCCGTTCTCATGACCTCACCCCACGGTAACGGAAGAGGCAGAATCTGGGATAGATGACCGTAAAAGTCTTCAAATAACCTAAAAAGTGGTAGCAATAAAGGTAATTCTCTCATGCATATTTTGAAGGTAAGTCGTAAGTGTAACGATCCACTATTCTAAGAATTATGGATAAATCTCTCGTCGGTTAATGAAATCATATTTATGTTATTTAAAATTTATTTGGTTTTTATTTAATATCTCCTTAATCCTTTACGGAGGTTTATTATTTGTACTCTCCGAAAGACCACTTCTTTCTTAAGGTAAAAAAGGATGTGAGTGACTTTATTGGAATGAGTTTTCGGATGTAAGTGATCTGAATCCGACGGATTACCCCCTACGTTTTAAAACTTTGACCAGAGGTGGACAGATCATATACTCAATTTGAACTTTTTGACTTTGTCTTCCTCCTCGTCTTCCTCTTCTTCTTTCCCTCCTCTTGGGACAGAGTTCTTTTACCTTACACTGAAACCCTCTTTAGTGATTGGTTTGATCCCTTTGATCCCTCTGAAGACACCCTTCGTAAGGTTTCAAAAAGGAAAAAACTCACCCCTCCCCAATCCCAAACATCCTTTCACGGTAAATTACTAAGTGAGCTTTACGATCTGTAAATCGACTGGTTTTTCCTTCCCGTAACGTCCAATCTCTTTTATTAAACATGTTTCATCTTTGGTACTTCCCACATACTACAAACCCTTTGTCCCCTAACAAGATATATACCTGTTAATGACTTGGTTTGCACTCGGAAGATCAGACGGTCGTCATTTCAGTTGTTCGACTGTGGTCCACCTCTTTTCATACCACAACTAACGTTCACGGGTTACACCCCCAGTTCGTTATTCTTACCCGTCGAGTATGAGTCTCCTAGACTTGAGACTACCAAGGCCCTTCCGAGAAATTTCTGTTCTCTCTCCCAGCGTCTCACACACTAGTCGAACACATGTTGGAAGACTAACCTCCACCACTCCATTATTCCACTACAAAGTAGTCGGAAGACTAAGGTTGGGAAGACCCAGATGCACGACGAAGAGTCGTACGTCAATTGAAGAAGGGAGACCACCCTCGAAATCATAAACGTTTTGAGTTCCTACTTCGAGTCTTTTTATAGACATCGAGGACTCCTCCTTGATTTTCAGGAACTGAGACAAAATAATACGAACATTTATTTGATAATAATAAAACAGAACGAACTGAGAGAACAAAGACGTAAAAGTATGAAGAGACTAATTTAAACGAAAAACTTTGAGTTCCTTCCGGATCCTCGGATTTCAAAAAGATGTTTGTTCTCCGTGCAACTCCTTTTCCACCTTCAGACTGGGATCCCTTTGCGACGACCCAGGACGAGTCAAAGTCACCGTCCTTTACTCCGACGCCTATTCTGGAACTTACGACACGATCCCGCAAATGTCACTTCGTCCGGAAGCATGGTCAATCGGTACGTTTACCCAGAGGTCTGTGAGAGGTCTGAGAACGACACAGACACAATATGTACATGTGACTGACCGACATAGTGGAACCGTTTCATTCACTGAGAGATCCGGTATGAAAGAAGTGATGTTTGTAGTCAAGTCAAGTCAAGTTAAGTCAGCGAGTCAGCACAGACTGAGAAACGTTGGGGTACTTAGCGTCGTGCGGTCCGGAGGGACAGGTAGTGGTAGAGGGCCTCAAGTGAGTCTGAGTGTAGGTAGCTCGGGCACTACGGTAGGTCGGTAGAGTAGGAGACAACAGAGGAAAAGGAGGACGGGGGTTAAGGAGGGTCGTAGTCTCAGAAAAGGTTACTCAGTTGAGAAACGTACTCCACCGGTCTCATGACCTCAAAGTCGAAATCGTAGTAAGGAAGGTTTCTTTAGGCTCCCGACTAGAGGAAGTCTTACCTGACCAACCTAGAGGAACGTCAGGTTCCCTGAGAGTTCTCAGAAGAGGTCGTGGTGTCAAGTTTTCGTAGTTAAGAAACCGTGAGTCGGAAGAAGTGTCAGGTTGAGAGTGTAGGTATGTACTGGTGACCTTTTTGGTATCGGAACTGATCTGCCTGGAATCAGCCGTTTCATTACAGNGACGAAAACTTATATGATAGATCCAACCAGTATTGAAAAGAAGGTTCCTCATTCACAAAAAATTAAAGTACCGACGTCAGTGGTAGACGTCACTTAAACCTCGGGTTTTTTTATTTAAGACGGTGACACGTTTATTTAAAACGTGACAAAGGGGTAGATAAAGGGTACTTCACTACCCTGGTCTACGGTACTAGAAGCAAAAGACTTACAACTCAAAATTCGGTTGTAAAAGTGAGAGGTGAAAGTGAAAGTAGTTCTCCGAAAAATCAAGGAGAAGTGAGAGAAGGTATTCCCACCCCAGTAGACGTATATACTCCAATAACTATAAAGAGGGCCGTTAGAACTAAGGTCGAACGCAAAGAAGGTCAGGTCGCAAAGAGTACTACATAAGATGTATATTCAATATATTCGTTCCACTGTTTTATGTCGGAACTGTATGAGGAAAAGGATAAACCTTAGTCAGACAACAAGGTATAGGTCATGATTGACAACGAAGGACTGGAAGTATGTCTAAAGAGTTCTCCGACCAATCCACCAGACCATAAGAGTGAAGAACTTCTTAAAAGGTGTCAAAGAACACTAGGTGTGTCAGTTTCCGAAACCGTATCAGTTCTTTCGTCTTTATCTACAAAAAGACCTTGAGAGAACGAAAAAGGTCCTAGGTCGTTTACAACGGTTAAACTAGAGACCAAGGAGACGGAAAAGATTTTGGTCGAACTTGTAGTCCTTCAAGTACCAAGTGCATAACGACTTCGGACCGAACCTCTTAAAACTCGTACTTAAATGATAATACACTCTACTCACGTTAACACACCATCAAACTCGTAAGAAACCGTAACGGAAACAAACCCTAACCTTACTTTTGACTGGAAAAGGTCAGGACACCGGTCACGACTCAAAAGGTTTGAACGACCGTATAACTCACGTCGTGAAAGTGTCGTAGTAGAAAATCCTAAACTTTGTCGAGTTGACCTTAAGGTAGTGGTGATCGAAACAAACATCACTACGAAAGATTCCGGGTGAACTGAAGTGTAAGGTCCTACAGACCGAGATCTACTCACTAGTGTAGTAGTACTAATAGACCCAGTACTTCTAGAAAAAACATGTCAAGAAAGTACATAAGAACGGTGGAGAAGAATTATAGAAGACGAAGACAATCCAGGTCTGGTAAAGACAGGAAATAGCTCGGCTAGAAACGTACTTTACAAGGAAACCATAGAGATTAAAAGAACTTCTCTAGAGATCAGAAAGGGTAAGACAACAAAAGGAGATAAAGAAACGTAACTAGTGACTTCTTCCGAAAGAATAGAGAAGAACGATAAGAAACCTTGAGACGTAAGTCTACGAATATAGAAAGGGAAAGAGGAAACGAAAAACGGAGAGAAGAAAAGTGTCGATAAACATTCAGGAGGGGTCTGTCTGTAAAACGAAAAAACGTAAAGAAAAGGTACCCCTACCAGAACTAGGGACAGAGGACATGTTACAGTGCTTGGAGGTAGGTATTAAGTAGTCCGTGAGATAGATAGTCTAGATCCGGGAATTTAGATAAAGAGTGAAGGTGACATATTAGTATTCCCTAAACTAAATCCATTATGGACTTACCAGATCGCCAAAAGGGATGAAAGAAGTCAAATTCAGACTTAAACCGTTATTCCTCAGGTACTAGACTCGGTGTCAGTCGAGGACCAGAACAAAAACGACTGTGATATCTCGAAGAGGTAGAAACCGACGTTTCTTATATTAGTTAGACTAAAGCCACAACTGGTAGACCACTGCAGGTACACATCTCAGAAGAGAACACAACAACCTTCTCCCACAAACGATACTGGTCACGTAAAAGAATCGTTTTGAGATAATCAGAAACGGGACGAAGTAAGGTGTAAGGTTCCGGTTTAAACGGACAATGAGGTCCACAAAGAACCGAAGGATAAAAACGTAAGGTCAGGGGTTATTACTTTTCCTGTAGAAAAAACCCACAATCAAGATTTTCTAGAACATCCAGAAGTATTTTGGTAAGTAGAAGTCAAAGAAGTCGCAATAACCAACCCCGTATCTGAACCTATTGACACTATAACTTACCAAACGGAACCTCTGCTTGTCTCTAGTAAGACAGTAAAACTCTAACGTAGGTTCATGACGTAAAGTCTGAGAAAACAACTGGTACTACCGATGAAGTAAAGAAGACTCCCTAAGGACGGGCGTCATCATCTACATGACCAGTAGACTCAATTTAAGGTCAGGTAAAATCAAGCGACTAAGGATCTTACAACTGTAAGTGGGAACGGTAGAGAACAAACTGGTGAAGGTTAAACGGAACTAAGTACCTGGACTGTAAGGTCCAAGGATACGTTATAAAGAGAAATGTCGCAGCCTAGAACGAAGATAGTGGTCAGTGTAGGTGTTGACCTATAACAAAAACGAAACCGAGGTAGGGAAGTAAGAAAGACCTCAATAAAGAGGTGACTAGAGGTCATCGTATAACCCGTGGATTACTGGACCCCTCAAAGAGAAAACCATAGGATAGTAAAACGGAAAAGTATGACAAGTATATCGTGAATAGAGAGTCCTATCGGTGTTCCCATATACTCTACCTTATTGACTCCGTACGTTACTCCAAATTTTCAATAGTCTTAATAGATCACATATTCGTTTCCGATCGATTTCGTACAACTTTTCTACATCGAACTAACATTTAAGCTATATCTTTTTCACCATCCTCCACCTCCAGTCCAGACCTTCTCCGTCACCGTTTTTAGGTTTATGTACTGTCTCATCTTACGTCCTCTGTATCAAATCAATCTTAATACCTTAGATCTTTTACACCCACTGTTCTCTCCTACTCCTTAGTTCAGTAAGTTCGATCTCGGACTTTTGACTCATTTCCAGATTATCTCATTCTCCTCCCTGATGTCTCCTCTGACTCCTTTGTGACGAACGTTTCCGTGTCGGCGTACTCCCTAGTGGTACACAAACCTCTTTCTCTCCCGATAACAGACTACACCCACATCCCCCTTCTCTCCCTGCACCACCTTTGTCTCGGTCCTCGTTACAGATCCCTAGGCAAACACTACTCGTAGTTTATAGGACAACCCCACGAACTTAAAGGAGGGTGTCATTACACATCGAGAAGTGACAAAAACTGTATTAGTCACTGAATTATATAGGACATAAGTCTTTAGGTTGTAGACCATACTGTCACTAAAAAAAAATAACATAGTATTTGTAAATCCTATAAAATAATACTCTGAGACCCAGTATAAGTTAGGAAAAATCCTCCTTCAGGGGAACAAATCCACAGTGACGTTGATGATCCCCACATACGTACACATGTCGAAGGACGACTCGTGGTGACCGTGTCGAGACCGTTTTTACCTCACGACTGAAGGGGACGGAGGAACGTATGCTCATTCCACATCCGAGTCCAGGAGAGTGAAGGGACGACAGAAAAGGGGTCATCACTAGACTACGACTGATAGCTTCATTCCGGTCGTGGAACAACTCGGGATAACAGGGATCCCTTCGTCTCTCGACCAAGTGTGACGAAACATCAACGTCGTCCCATCTTCGAGTAGAGCAGTGACCTGAGGGGAAATGTTCATCCTAACCTATATCTACTCCTCTCCTGATAATCGGGGTGGAGTGTGAGGGAGGAATTCAGAGTAACGACGGTTTACTGTCCCCTCCGAGTAAAGAGAGGACACGGGGTGACTGGTACGGGACCGTTCCCTTAGTCTATCACCCATCCTACTTCCAGTCAAGGGAAGAACCGGGGCGACTGTGACTCCTATCCCTCCGTCCATACTAAAAAGGTAGTCACAAATAGATCTCACCCCGTGCATAATGGTCTTCCAAAAGACAAGAGAACTCCGGCGAGAAAAGGAACAAGAGACTGATTTTCCTTATCCTAAAAGAACCTCGAAAGAAGCAGACACAGAGAACCGTCAAACCCCTCCGTTGTGGGAGAGGTCCCATATGTCTTCGTTATACCTTTGTGTCCCTGAGTTTGACACAACGAGGAGTTCAGAGTTTCAGGATCTCAGAAGGAAGAAGAAACAGGAAAAATCTCAGAGGGATGCGAACAAACACCCCAACGTAGGTCCTAATAAAAATCGTTATTCTCCCTCCTGGATTCCCCTTATCTCGAAGTAAAAGTTGTCTTGGTCTTCCGAGACGGAAGTTTGTAAATAGCTACAAATAGGTGAAAGACCCTGAAAGGATCGTCAGGCACGAAGGTTACGTCCCTCGTACACAAGTTAGGGACCCGTCCCCTGATTCCAGGGTGTACGACGTACCACGTCGGTATATATGGAAGAATAAAACACGATCTTTAAACCAGATTATGTTCAATCGAATTGTATAGGTCGATGTCTTCAAACGTGTGAATGAAGCCTGTCTCTCAACCGATCTTACTTTACACAGTCTCAGTTTACTCTCAGGAGATCACCACTTTATAAAAGTTTCTCGGGAAGTAAGACTGGGAGGTCTCTCTCATACACGGAATTCTCTTTAGTCTAATTATTCTCTTATAAGTACTGAAACTCGAAAACGAATTAGAAATATACGTAGTCATTGTAGGAGACATTTTATGTGTAACCCCTTTTTTTCAAACAACAAGACTCCTAATTAACCCAATTACGAAGATTTAGTGACCCTTGTCTTTGACCTTCCATCATTTATCAGAGTATGACAATCGAGGAAACGATTATGAAAACGGTGACGATGATAATGATTGTAAACTGAAGATGTAAAAGATTGAGAGGATGATACTCCTCTGTATTCTCTCTGTAATAAGTCGTCTCCAACCGATGTTTTTAAAGTGATTTGATCGGACCTTAAGATCAACGGTTTTACTCAATTTGTAACTGTTCCGTCATTGTATTAACACCACTCGTTCCCTAACACATTTTTGGACAGTCTCAAAATTGTTCTAGTCTACGTTTGTAAGTCAGTGAACTTAGTCCGACTGTAAGTTGTCTAATTTTCCGTTGTATCAGTCACCAAGTACGATCTCGTTTTGGAAATAAGTTGGTAGGCAAGTAAAAATAAAAAAGTAAACCTTACACGTAAATACGAACAATACCTGAAGGGAACACCGAGTCTCCAATTTCGTAGATGGACATTATACCCTCTGGACCCAAGCTAGGGACCCAGCCCTTCTAGGGAACCTCTTCCTTTACCGTTGGGTGAGGTCATAAGGACGGACCTCTTAGGGTACCTGTTTCTTCGGACCACCCGATGTCAGGTACGTCAACGTTTCTCAGTCTGTGCTGACTCGCTCAGTTCTTCTACAAGGTTCTTAACCCACCTTTAATCTACGTACCCCTTTCCTCTTTTTGTAACCTTACAGATATATGTTGAAGGTTATAAAACCTCTTTTATATACGAATTAGACATTGACGTTCACGTGACTCGTAAGACTTCTTTTATACGTCCAAAGATACCCCTCTATTATCCACATGAATAAACCAGACTTCAGAGTTCTTCTAAAGGTTTTTCTTACTCTTTTTGTGAATCCAACCACGGATACCAAATTCACCCATAATGGGACTACTCCCCTTTTTTACGTAAGTCCATCTCAATGACGTACACTCTCCGAGGACTCCGTCTTTTATTATACCTGAACGAATTCCTAAATTTTTTGATTAAATAAATAAAGATCCCAAACTCACAAACTCTTGACTCTCTCCTCATTATTCTTTCTTTTTATTTTACCCGGTGTAAGTTCTAAAAAAAAAAAACGGAAATCATCCATCTACTATCTATCCATCTGTCTATCTAATTTTACTAAATAAAATTCCTCAATGTAAGTTCTAAAAAAAAAAAACGGAAATCATCCATCTACTATCTATCCATCTGTCTATCTAATTTTACTAAATAAAATTCCTCAATCGAATGTAATAACACCCTTGACAGTTAAGGTTTCAGTTGTCCGTCAGGTTGTCTGACCTTTAAGAGTATTCTCATCTTCCGTATCAGAACTTTAGTTTCTGTCTGATTTTTGTCTCAGGGAGAAAAGGTTCTCTCGAGTCAAAAAAGGGAGAATTCCGCAAGTTGACTAATTTGTTTCCTGTAGGTGTATTACCTCCTATTAGATGAAATGAGTTCAGATAACTATATTTATAAGTCAAGTCAAGTCAGCGAGTCAACACAGGCTGAGAAACGTTGGGGTACTTAACGTCGTACGGTCCGGAGGGACAGGTAGTGGTTGAAGGTCTCAAGTGAGTCTGAGTACAGGTAACTCAGCCACTACGGTAGGTCGGTAGAGTAGGAGACAGCAGGGGAAGAGGAAGACAGGGGTTAGGGAGGGTCGTAGTCTCAGAAAAGGTTACTCAGTTGAGAAGAGTACTCCACCGGTTTCATGACTTCAAAGTCGAAATCGTAGTAAGGAAGGTTTCTTGTGGGTCCTGACTAGAGGAAATTGGTATATATTTTTATGGAAGTACCGTTGTAGACCTAACCACAAACTGGTTTGTTGACCAGTGAATTTAATTGTGCATTTTAATCGATAGAGTCTTCATAATAACATTTTACATATTTAACTAACGACCTTTATTTCGACGACTGTCATTTTCATTTCTCTTTATCTTTTTACATCCTGAGTCTTATATTTCTGAACCATCAATTTACATCTACAAACTTCCACTTTTTTTCTTTAGTTAAGTCCAAAGACTTAGTTCGTTATACAAATAACTTACTACCACGATGAATAACTCCATACCTTGTGACCTCCCCTCGTTCAACCTCCATATTCCTATATTAATCAAATCAAAGTCCATTAAACACGAACTCTCAGTTGTTTGTTTTTATAAAGATAGACTTCCAAATCTTCTGTCCCTTTCTCTTTATTTATACTATCAGTAGTCATATATGTCTATTTAAAGTGTCCCCTTTATATCAGATCAAACGAGTTCGAAAGAATCATCCTACACGTAGACTGATACTTGTGAGGGATCCTTAATTTCTCGAACGGATGAATGAGGGATCCTTAAGTCTTTGGGACGAATAGAATATGTCTCTTCAGTGGACAAAACTGGACTTTCTTAAGTGTCAACCAAACCTGTCCCCGTAGAGTAGGAAAAGAAATTACCCAGGAGATACTGATCCGACCACGGTCTCTAGTTCTTGTGTCTGGTCTTAAATACCCAGGTTTTCAGGGTGACGATCTTCTATTTGAAGGACGTTCTTCTTTCAGAGGTCGTCAAAATGACAGACCAAGATAAACCAGTAGAGGGGTGTCTTACATAAATCAGTATTGACATTAATAGTACGAATAAAGTTCCATTCGACGACGACTTCTACCTGTATCAGACTCTCCAAACTTTCATGTTTTGGGGATTGAATGTCGTTTCTTACAGAAAACTTTTCCATACTTATGTTAAAACTTTCTTAAAAATCGTATAGTTCACAAAAAATGTATCCTTGTTTATACAAACAATACTATTGAAGTTAAAACGAAATAATTTCTCTTGAATGATAATCGGAGACTAATTATTAAACCAAAGTCTTTTAGGTAGAAGATGGAAGTGGTTCTTCGAGGTGTAACCGATTAATGTATACCTGGTAATATAAATCTCGTGTTGATGAGTTAAAGAAAAATAATAATATAAATACCATAAAATAATATAATTAAGGATGTTTTGTTGTTTGAAGTGATCCTTTTATAAAAAGATCGTTCGAAAGAGAAGTCTCGGGGGAATTAGAGTAACAAGGACTCCGACATCTACTCCCCCAAGTTGTACCCCTAGTGGTGGTACATCTTGTGTCTGTGGTGGAACAAGACCAGTCAACTCATCGACCTGAACCCGTAGTGCATTTACTTACACTACCAGGGTATCTTGTCTCACTGACGACACTCCACCCTGCACGTCCACCTCTTCCGGAACACCGCGGGGAGCCACCTCACGTAGAAGTCCTACCACTACTCCTACATCTGCATCCTATGTCAATATTGTTGACGACACTGGTGTTATTACCTCGGTCGACATTTACTCCACTGTTGACGTCCCTATGACTACAGTCTTGTCCTCTCGAGTTGGTTTCCTCGTTTTAGTGTCTTTTTTACTAACTGAACTAAACCAGGTGTCTTTTCATTTTTTATCTTCGTTTATCATTTCCTCCTTCGTAGCTTTTTTGGTGGATGCATTCGGTGACACTCATTGACCTGTGTCTGAGCACACCTGTAAAACCACCTTATTTCGTCACCCGACGTCTAACGACACTTCGCTAGTATACGGTACCGTCGGTCTTCCTACGTAAGTCAACTGGGCTTCTTTTGTCGCCTTGGTTCGACCTACCGTGTCGGTCCCATCCTCTACCATAAAAAGAGGTGGTCCTTCAAATGTTCGTATAACCCACATTGTCTTCTACTTATCGGGTGTAGTCGTTCCCGGTTCACCGAGTTCTTTTTTATGTATCCTACTACCTCGACTCTACTCTAAGACTATTCTTACTAACACGAATCTAAGGGTGTATACCAGTGGTCCATCTATGTCTCCTACTAGCACTTCTCCTACTAAACTTCCTGACCCAGTAAACAATTCGGGTCATTCTACTTGGGACAATAACGTCATAGTAAGGAGACGGTGTCCCTTAGGTACTTTATTCCACCGACGATGTTTTTACTTGGATACTACTTTGTGACGTAATTTCTTTAACATTTAAGTCACCAAGATAAAAGTACTTATGTATATCTTCGATAATATTCGTTTATTTAATAAGTTCGATTCAAACCTAAAAAATTGAAATCTAAGATGTAAAGTATGTACAAACAGAAGATATAAATTTTTTAACAAAAATCATTTTTGTGAATTTTTTTTTGGTCGAAGTTTATTACATCTAAAAAGGGAGATATAAATTATAACTATTTTACAAGAATTCTCTGAAATTTCGATTTATAAATTTTTTAATTCCGTACTCTTCTCGTTTTTCCTTACTAGTCATATTGTTTCTAATTTTACATATTTATGTATATCCTAATACAATTCCCTTTAGTTATCGATTATAAATACTTTACGAATTAATTACTACCCGTATTATAATTCTCAAAATATATAATTCAAGATAAAAATCAAACGTACTTTACTATAATTCACGAAAATAAAAATCTTCTTCTTTGACTGAAAGTATTACAATTCTTTGAATGGATTCAAATATGTCGTTCACCATCTTAGTTTTACACCTAGAGTCCATCAAACTTTGGTCATGTAAGGAAATCTTTGATGTGAGATTTACTTTAATTTGTTATGAACTCTACTTCAGTATAGAGAACCTATTCCTACCTATTGTTTAATGGAAAGGTGAAAGACTGTCGATTACATATTTGTTCCACGGATCAATCAGTGTTATAAATGTAAAAGATAGTCATTTTGTTCTGGTACAAAAACTTTCCTCTTTACGTTATCTTCTTTATCTCTCTTTAAAGTTTAACTTCAATACCTACTCTAGACGGAACACGAGTCAGTGAATCAGTGCAGGTTGAGAAACGTCGGGGCACCTGATATCGGGTGGTCCGAGGAAACGGGGACCTCATCACACTTTGTTTTATTACAATAAAAGGTGTACTATATGTCGACTTATGTTAACGTCGGACTTTCCTTCAAATGGGTCGAAGTAGATCACTCACCGGTCCAACTTTTAGTAGAGGTCTAAAAGACCTAAGTAAAACGACTGAAACAGGTTTTAGAGACCAACGGACAGTCAATTTCAGACGTCTCGTTATTTGTTTCCTTTAGAAAGGTGTTCTGTAAATGTTTGTCATTTAGACGTTTCGTAGAGTTTCGATGACTTAGGTAATCAAATTACTGACTCACGGTTCACATCTACCACAGTTTTCTGGTACACCTGAAGACTAGAATACCCACCTTTTACTACTTAGGATCATGGAACTTAATACGGACAAATATGCGTGATTTATATGACATCTTTGAAACCAATTAAGTCGATTACAATGAACGATCGACTGACGACCTAATGGAGACGAGCTCGAACACTCATGTCTACGTTGAAATCCCATTTTATAAGAGTTTGCCATTTACTTTGAGTCATGTTGTCTCATGAATTAAGTGTTTCGTTTCAGAATGGAGAACTTTATTCTTAAACAAGTAAATATCTTTATCTAAGTCTCAGTAACAATATATCGTCGGTAGGATAGAAAGTAATAACGAACAGAAATCCCTATTCAGAGACTTCTAAAACCTCTAAGTTTACACTTAAGTTTTCGTGGTCTCCAGTAATAATGTAAGAGTTCACTCATACTTTGTTGAATGAAGTTTATTTTTGTTCATTAGAAATTCCAAAGACAGTTAAGACTTGATTAGTAAAGAAAAATAGTCTAAAAACACATGAAAGTTGACCATCAATGACTTTCATGTTTATTACTTAATAGAATTTCGATTTATAACTAATATTCAAATGAAACAATAAATTCCAGTTCATTATGATTTGTGATTGACACCTTTTAAAACTTTCTCTACCCTTATGGTCTGGTGGACTGGACGTAGAACTCTTTGGACATACTTCCAGTCCTTCGTTATCAATCTTGACCTGTACCTTGTTGTCTGACCAAGGTTTATCCTTTTCCTCATACAGTTTCGACATATAACAGTGGAACGAATAAATTCAAGATACGTCTCGTGTAGTACTTTTTGTGACCCGACCTTCTTCGTGTTCGACCTTAGTTCTGACGGTCCTCTTTATAGTTGTTGGAGTCTATACGTCTACTGTAGTGGGAATACCGTCTTTCACTTCTCCTTGATTTTTCGGAGAACTACTTTCACTTTCTCCTCTCGCTTTTTCAACCGAATTTCGAGTTGTAAGTCTTTTGCTTCTAGTACCGTAGGCCAGGGTAGTGAAGTACCCTTTATCTACCCCTTTGTCACGTTTGTCACAGTCTGAAATAAAAACCCCCGAGGTTTTAGTGACGTCTACCATTGACGTCGGTACTTTAATTTTCTGTAAATGAGGAACCTTCTTTTCAATACTGGTTGGATCTATCGTATAAGTTTTCGTCTCTGTAATGAAACAGTTGTTTCCAGGTAGATCAGTTCCGATACCAAAAAGGTCACCAGTACATACCTACACNTGAAATAAAAAACCCCGAGGTTTTAGTGACGTCTACCATTGACGTCGGTACTTTAATTTTCTGTAAATGAGGAACCTTCTTTTCAATACTGGTTGGATCTATCGTATAAGTTTTCGTCTCTGTAATGAAACAGTTGTTTCCAGGTAGATCAGTTCCGATACCAAAAAGGTCACCAGTACATACCTACACTCTCAACCTGACACTTCTTTCGACTCGCGGCTTCTTAACTACGAAAACTTGACACCACAACCTCTTCTGAGAACTCTCAGGGAACCTGACGTTCCTCTAGGTTGGTCAGGTAAGATTTCCTCTAGTCGGGACCCACAAGAAACCTTCCTTACTACGATTCCGACTTTGTGGTCATGAAACCGGTGGAGTACACTTCTCAACTGAGTAACCTTTTCTGAAACTACGACCCTCCCTAACCCCCGTCCTCCTCTTCCCCTGCTGTCTCCTACTCTACCGACCTACCGTAGTGGCTGAACTACCTGCACTCAAACACACTTGAAGCCCACAACCACAACCTGTCCCTCCGGACCGCTCGACGTTAAGCACCCCAGTGTTTCTCAGTCTGTACTGACTCGTTGACTTGACTTGACTTGACTTATGATTTGTAGTTTATAATTCATCATTGGAATCGCACCCCGTTCATGTGTCCTTCCAGTCAGAATATTGATCCCACATCCACTCCGTCTGTAACTAGGTTGTCTCCAACATGTCTCTTGTTCTCTTGTCGATAGAACTCACGGGACTGGTATGTTCCTCACTCCACTATAGAGTAATACCAAAATGAAACGTGAAAGGACTACTAATTACTATAATTCGTGGAAAAGTATAACGACAACCGATATACATATAGAAGACACCTCTTTACGGAAAAGTAAGGAAATTACTGTAAAATTAGTTCAATAAATTAAAAGAAAAAGATGACTAAATACACGAATCAGCAAGTCAGTACAGGCTGAAAAACACTGGAGTACCTGATATCGGGCGATCCAAGGAGACAGGTACCCCTAAGAGGTCCGTTCTTATGACCTCACGGGAAGAGGTCCCTAAAAAGGGTTAGGTCACTAGTTTGGGTCCAGAGGGTGTAATATCCGTCTAAGGAATGGTTGACTCGGTGGTCCCTTCAGGTGACTAAATACTAAAGGAATATATAATCCGTTTCTATACACCAATCGTTCATAAAGAGGGTGAGGTATCCAACGAAAAAGTGAAATAACTAACTATTACACTATATGATGTAATTATCTTACGTCCTATTTTTAGTATAGTAGAGGTATCTACGTCTTTTTCGTAAGTTACTTTAAGTTGTAGGAAAGTACTAGATTTTGAGAGTTGTTTAATACATACCTCCGTTACATGGAGTTGTATTATTTTCCAATGTATACTGTTCGGGTGTCGATTTTAGTATGAGTGGTCACTTTTTGACTTTCAAAATGGAGATTATAGTCCTTTTTCAGTTCCTACGGATAAGTATGGTCAAGGTAAGTTAAATATTAGGAAATTTAAGATAGTTCTCTTTAATCTGTTGTAAATTTTGTATTTAAAATTTTCCGTAGGTTTAACTTTTCCTTTTACATTTTAACAGAGATAAAAGTCCACCGTACTGGAATATACACCTTTTATGATCTCTGAGTTCTTTTTTTAACAATCTTAAGTACAATTAAATCATTTCAAAGTCCTATATTTTAGTTGTATGTTTTTAGTCGACGGAAGGTACGGAGTATCTGTGATCACAAGAACAGAACAGGAAGGAAGGTGTACTTTCACCAGGAAGGGAAAACGGTGGTCGATAGCTCATGATTAATCAATGTATCTCTACAGTCCACTGGAACCGACTCGAGCTACTGACCAAAGACTACTGATACACTACCAAAACGGTTCAAATAACAAGGTAAAACCTCTCTTTTGGTTATTTATGGTGGTTTATACTTTTTTAGTCAACGGAAACATATATGACCCCTTTTTTTTTTTGTGTTTTTTGGACACTTCGGAATGTTTTGTTGTCCCGTATGACATACTAAGGTAAACATACTTTAAAATCTTGGACGTTACGATTCGGACCCACTTTTTTTTTAGTAGTCTTATTACTTATGGAGATATACCCCCTAGAGGCTGATTGACTTCTCCCCATACCCCTTTAAAGGACCCGACTACATCACAAGATATAATACTCTCCACAAACTCAATGTCTCGAATTACATAGGGGATTATATATAACTAACATATGAATTCTAATCGTATAAAGTGAAATACATTTAAAGAAATTTTAACGTATTTCGTATTGAACATTTTTCATAACTTGAGATCAATAACTATACTCATGTTTTCATGAATACTCCTTCACATGACTATGGACATTAAAGGAAACTGTACACAGTATTTTAGTTACTTGATTATCTACCTATTTCATGTTCTTCTACTCTGTTTGGTTTCTATTATTTTATAATTACCTACCGTATTTCATAAAAGGTTTTATTACTCTCGTCATTAAGGTCAAAGTCTACGAGAAGATCTTGAAACAGTGACAGAGTAGTTCTCAACCTTAGATAAATTTACAGGATTTTGATCTATCATGAAGTTTCAACAGACTTACTCCCTGAAGAGACCACCAGGTCACCGATTCTGAGGCCCGAGAGTTACGTCCCCCGGGTTCAAGTCAGGGACCAGTCCCTTGATCTAGGGTGTAGGGTGTTGATTCTGGACCGTATCGGTTTTATTTATTTATATAAAAAAAAATTTCAACAGACTTACTTTTCTTACGTCACGTTCATGTTATCTCTTATTTTCCACCATACCACAGGTGAACCGAGAGTACTTTACGAGTGGATGTCTTAGGTAGTGGTACGTGTACGTCTTTCCGACTTAGGGGTAAATTCTAGAGTCTGTTGTCGGTCGTATTCGTCGGTCTAGACTATTACTTGTTGTATCGGTTACAAAGACAATAGGGACAACTCGTTACAGATGTACTTAAATCAATTCAGGTAATTCAAAACACCATACACATAATGACTCGAGTTCTAGCGATACGAGTGACGTACTGTCCGATTATTTAGACATACTGTACAGTTATTTCTCTGATCCACAACTCCGTTCCTTATACTGAAATAAACTTTTCGACCTACTGGTTCTTCTACCGTCTGATTACAGAGTTTTGTTGGTAGAACAACCCTCCCACCAGATCTACGGTCCAAGAAGAGTTTCATTGGTAGAACATCCCCCAGACGTCCTTCATCCTTCTCAACTCTTTCATTTCATTTTTCCGGTAATAGAACGTTTATAGAGGGCCTTACCGGTTGGAACCCCTCCCCTACATAATTAGAGAAATAAGAATATTAGATCAGTCTCGATAATAAAAGGTCATCAGTACATACCTACACTCTCAACCTGATATTTCTTTCGACTCGCGACGAAAACTTGACACCACCTCTTCTGAGAACTCTCAGGGAACCTGACGTTCCTCTAGGTTGGTCAGGTAGGATTTCCTTTAGTCAGGGTTTATAAGTAACCTTCCTGACTACGACTTCAACTTTGAGGTTATGAAACCGGAGGACTACGCTTCTTCACTGAGTAAACTTTTCTGGGACTACGATCCTTTCTAACTTCTACCCTCCTCTTCCCCTGTTGTCTCCTACTCTAATAACCTACCATAGTTGCTGAGCTACTTGTACTCAAACTCGTTCGAGGTCCTCAACCACTACCTGTCCCTCCGGACCACACGACGTCATGTACCCCAGCGTTTCTCAGTCTGTACTGATTCACTGACTTCACTTGACTTGACTAAGAATATCGGTAAGTATCCACCCGTCCCAGTCTAATAGAGGGACACTCGGTTTGTTTCCGTGAAATCAAATTGTTAGTACGTTTCTCTTGGAACGACACTAAATACAGTTTCTCACACGACGGATACAAAAAGACATCACGAGTCGGTAATTTTTTTTTGTTTTTGTTTTTTGTTTAAACTCAATTAAGATCACTCCACCTACTTGGATCTTGGACAACATGTCTCACTTCATTCAGTCTTTTTCTTTTTGTTCATAAGGTATAATTGTGTACATATACTTAGATCTTTTTATCTTGACTACTCGGATAAACGACACTTCCTTACTTCTCCGTTGATATCTCTTGTCAGAATACCTGGGTCATCCCCTTCCTCTCTCACCCTGCTTACCTCTTTCATCGTATTTGTATATATATGATGTACACATTTTATCTATCGACCACTATACAATGACATATTGTGTCCCTCAGGTCGGTCCACGAGATACTACTGAATCTCCTCACCTCACCCTCCTCCCCTTTCTCCGAGTTCTCCCTCTATTAATACCGACTAAACGTAACGACATACCGTCTTCGGTAGTGTTGTAAAATTTCGTTAAAAGGAGGTTAATTTTTAAAAAATTAATATTAATTTTTGGTTAGTTCATCTTCTCGTCTCAAGGGACTTCGTCTGGGAATACATACTAATATCATTGTTTTTGTCGTTTTTTGTTTCCAATTTCAGTCACTTTGTCTAGGTAGTACCTCAGTCTTAACCGAGAAGGGACGTTATCAAAGAATGTGTTGTCATCTATGATGTTTAAGAGATCCATCACGTATATGTCCAGATTGTCGTATTAACAAAGTCTTACTGAAATACAGAAGTTTTAAAGTACTTCATGATCTTTTTTTAAACTCACCGTGACGTCATTTACCTCTAAAGTTAATGTTACGTAAAAGGAGAAGTCGTACCGGAAGATATCTTCTAAATGCAGTACTCTTACGACAGTAGTCTTAGTAAGATACTCAAGAAAAAGAAAAGGTAGAAAGAAGACTGACTAAGGGATCCGTTATGGGATATACTGACCGGAGAGGGATCGGAACATATATCCGGTCTTATGGACACCCTGAACCATAATTCATCCTGAAAAATTTTTTTATACTATATTAGTAGGTGTAAGGTTTTATATAAACTTCTTCAACTTAAAGTCAATGAACTAAAAAGAAAACTTTGTTTATTCTTGTTTGAAATAACTTATTAGTTCTACGATGGAGTCTTATTTTTGTTACAAAACACTTACAGTGTTACTCAAGACCCAGGTGTCTCTTGTTAGAAGGACCATAAATTACCTTTCCTTCTTTGAGGGTTCATCACAGTTCCCTGTTACCAGAGTCCACTGGTGTCTTAAGAATAATCTTACACGTACTTTGAGTCGAGGTCGGTACTCCTTATCTCTTCTGTGGTGTGATAATAATATTCTGTGAAACATTAAAGTCCATATCTCAATTACGTAGTTCCTGTAAGTTTCCCGTTTCACCGGATTTTTAAATGGGGACTTACTACAATCTTTTTTTTGACATCTGTCTACACTTACTCGGCACTGAAAGAGTAAGTTGAATTACAAAAGAAGAAAAATTATCTAACCGTCACTAAGGAGAAACCGTAATTCCATCCTAAAATAAAATATATATAAAAAGGGTATTTGTAACACGAGATAGGTGATTATTTATTATTCATCTACATACCCAATTATCTACTATGACTTTTATGATTCTCAATTTAACCTGACCTCTATTTATGACAACAAAACGATAAGGTGTACCTGTTGTCGTTACTCTCTTCCAATCTTTCGACGTTTGACTCTTGTCAAACGTTTGAAGTCTGGTTTCACTTCACACACCTCTTTCTGACTGAAGTGTGTCGATTGAGTCGTCTTCTCATCCATGGTGTAATTTTCCGGCTCACACTTGTCCAGTCATAACGACTCGCGGACGTACACTACAAAATCATTGACTTGATCGTCCTTGACCCATGAATAGTAGACTATCCAGATATACGTGTTGTAACAGTGACACGTTCCTCCATATAAATTCCGGTAAATGTCTCCTCTCTTCACGAGTAATCCCTAAAACTTGATGTGTGAAAACATTCTTTATCTTCGTCTCCAACCTAAACTAGTGTCCGGAAAGATTGAGAGGAGATAGTTGATAGGGAAATGTTTTATGTGAGGATATATTAAGATCTAGATTAGAGTTCCGATTAATTCACTAAAGTAAGATAGTCATGTCAATTTATCCTTTCTCGTTTCTTTTTGTACATATTTTAGGGATACAGAAAAGGTAAGAAATTAACATTTAAAATGACATTTGGTAACCGTTAACTTAAAAAAACACAAAAGGAGGGGGTAGAGGTAAAAAGGAAACCGATGAGTCATACCGGTAAACCGAAGTATTAATTCAACAACACTAAATACATTGTGTTGTTCGTAAGGAAACCACCCAGATTATAATATCCGAGTAACTTTCTTCATCCTTTATTTAAAAGTAGATAGATGTTTTCAGTAAATATTACTCTTTTTCGTATTCGTAGTACTTTGAACTTAACACATTTAAAAGAATTTAATAGATAATGAGTTATTTCGTATGAGGAACTAGAAGAGTAAATTTTATAACCATAGAAAGGACTTTTAATATCTTTTTGACTGAGTTTCAACTGAAAGTCAAATTAACCCAACCTTCACTCAATTTACGTAAAAAGATTTCTGAACCACCATTTATAAATGACAAAGAGGTCGAAATTTGTGATGGGGTACTTGTCTTTAATTCACCTTAACGGTCTTTTAAGGAGATCAAGTCGGACTTTCCTTTGCTACTCACTGTATCTCCAAGGTCATCGGGGGTCCGACCGATACCAAAACTACATGGAGAACCCTCAATATAACCAAATGTCCCAGGTAACAGGTCCTAAAACTATACCACTACTTTGTTCTCTCAGACTTTCCACTGAACTCTTTCTTGGAATTTTAAAGACGTTCAGAGTGACGGTAGAGTTTCTTTAATCTGAATGATTTAGGTGATCTAGAGAGGCGTTCCTACCCATTACCTGTTTGACCCTTTAACCAAAAAGTCCATTTATTTAGATAAAACAGGGAAAAGGAGATATCTTTACCAGATCGGGTTCCTCCTACTTAAATAGTGTTTTACGACCCGGTCTTTTCTTGAGGGAGTTTAAGACAGGGAACCTCTCACTGGTCTTCATTACCCTTATAACAGTATGACTGTACAAAAGCTAGTGATCGAGGGAACTCACAACACTCTTTTCATCCAAAATACTTATATTTACCCTTTTCCTTCATTGTCTCAGTGTCACCCTCAAATAGTTTAGGATCTGTACGGTTAAAAAAGATTAAAAAAAAAGGGAGAAGAACCTTTCTGGATTGTCTTTGAACCCTACCTACGCTCACTCCATATATTGAAAGTTCTTCCGAGGGAACCACTAAGAACATATGAGGGATGATATCCTCATACACACATACACACGATTCAACGAAGGCAACACAATCTGAGAAACGCTGGCGCACCTGACATCGGGTGGTCCGAGGAGTCAGGTACCCTAAGAGGTCCGTTCTTTTACTCACCCAACGGTACGGGAGGAGGTCCCCTGGAAGGGTTGGGTCCCTAGTTTGGACGATGAGATACAGAGGACGTAACCGTCCACCCAATAAATGGTGATTACGGTGGTCCTCGTCAATACCGTTGACACAGAATAAACTACGGTGTCTTCCACTTCATATAACAGGTCCAGTCTTTCGTTAAGAAAAACGAAACAAGGTGCGTTTGGTAAGGATCTTAAATCTCCCTAGACCCCTCTACCCCGGTCCCATCTTATACTTTATGTGAAATAAGTAATTTGTTCGTACATAATTTGTCAAAACGTACATAAAAAAAGAAAAGACTCAGAACGTAAATAAATAAAATTAATTAAAGTAAAGATCAAGGGATAATAAAACGAACGGGAATTTTTTTAATTTGATATCAAATAAATGTTATGACTCAATCAAGGTCCACATGTCGAAGTCTAAGAAAGGGTAATACCCAATGACGTTCTATAACTTATATTAAGAGACACGGTATGTCATCCAGAAACACAAATAGATAAGAATATATATTATCACACATAGACCATTAGGGTTTGAGGATTAAATAAGGAGGAAAAACCAATGGTATTCAAACAAAAGACACGGATATAGACACTCAGAAAAAGTATTTATCAAACAAACATAGAAAATTTTTTTAAGATGGACATTCACTATAGTATACTATAAACAGAGAAAAAAACCTGTACGAAATAAATAAATAAACACCGACGTGACCCAGAAACGACGACATGCGTCCGAAAGAGATCAACACCTCTCACCAAAGAGTTACGTCACCGAAGAGGACATCTCGTGTCCCGAGTCACCAACACTGAACGACCGAGGTCCCACGTACCCGAAGTCATCGACACCGTGTCCCCGAGTAATCGACACCAAGTACCCGGGATCTGACACGTCCGAATTCATCAACACCATGTACCCGCGTCCGAGATCTCGTGTCCGAGTCATCAACACCGTGTACCCGAATCAACCAGACTCCATACACCTTAGAAGGGATTGGTTCCTGGGTTTGGTACGAAGGACATAACCGTCCGTTAAGAATAAGTAACGTAGTAGTTCCTTCAGGAAACAGAAAGAGAAAGACTGAATGCAGTGAATCGTGTACGACACTTACTGTAATAAAGTAAGAAAAAATACTGACTTATCATAAGGTAACACACACACACACACGCACACACACACACACACATAGAAGAAGAAGAAATAGGTAAGTAGATAACTACCTGTAAATCCAACGAAGGTATAGAACCGATAACATTTACCACGACGATACTTGTGACCCCACGTATACAGAAAAGTTTAATCGTAAAAACTAAAAACCTCATATATGGATCCTCACCTCAACAACCCAGTATACGTCAAGATAAAAATCAAAAAACTCTTTAAAGACATGACAAAAGGTGTACCAACGTGGTTAAATGTAAATCCCTACACTGTAAATTTGACCCAAACCTTGTTTCTGACACCAAATTCTTCGCGTCTCCCTCTTGGAACGTTAATCTCTTTGTCACACATATACACATATGTCATCCTCTCGGTGGTTCCCCGTGAGGCACGAACCCCCTGTTACCCTACGAAGAGTGTATCTCCTTAAATCACCGTCTTCTACTCTACCTGTCCATTTGGAACTTACGGTACGATCCCGTGACCGTGAACGTCCTTGTGAGAAATTGGGTGATCAATTCTTCTAGATGTGGACTCATTGAGACAGACCCATATTTACAGTCGAGGAGGAGATCGTTTGAAATAGTGGAAGTGTCAATTCATTGAGAGATCTGATATCAAAGGAATAGAGTTTGTACCTGTGTTATGATGATAAATAGGACATTCGATAAATTCTCCGATACACTCTCTCCACAAGACCCATGTAATCTTTCACAATCAGTGAGTTAGTATGGACTGAGAAACACTGGGGTACCTGACATCGGACGGACCTTAATAGGTCCGTATGACCCCACCCATACACACACAATCAGCGAGTCAGTGAGAATCGTTGGGGTACCTGATATCGGGTGGTCAGAGGAGACAGGTACCTTAAGAGGTCCGTCCTTAGGACCTCACCCAACGGTAAGGGAAGAAGACCCCTAGAAGGTCTGGATCCCTGACTTGGATCCAAAGGACGTAACGTCCGTCTAAGAAATGGTAGACTCGGTGGTCCCTTCGGAAAGACCTATGTGACCTATAGATCTATAAAAAATTCGTACAGTTCGAGTAAGAGTGGTACCCTAGGAACGTCATCGACAAAGAACGTACATAGTACAAAATGGGGATCTAGAATATACCCCGTACGAATGGTGTAAGATTAGTGTTTTACAGTCAAGGTATCTTTCCCGAAAGGACTGAGATATCAGGTTACATCGGTGGGTCAGGGAGTGAAGGTGTAGTGAAAGGAAATTAAGAGAAGTACCGTTAAAAGAGATAGACTCTATCCTTTCCAGTATACACAGAACAGGATATAATATAAAAAGTATATTTCTTAACTGATAAAATATGTCATTGATTTATAAAAACTTTAGTTACATAAATAACTGAAATCTATCAGTTAATTCGTTGGGTATGGAACCACAGTTAAAAACATTGGAGTCCTAACTTTATGATGGTGTGTATTAACAACCCTCTTTAGATCGCTCTTTTTGTGTGTCTTAAAAAAGGTCACATAAACTTTAATACTTATGACCAATGGATGTAGTGACGGAACATATAAAAAACGGGTCATTAAGTCATGAATTTGTCGTGTGTTTGAAGCGTCTATTACCATATAAAAGAGAGAGTAAGTTCGAAACACCTAGGACGTTTTCACGAAAGGTCACACAAAGATGGTCAGACAGAGGTTAGATGTTGAGGTGTGGTTACAGAAGAATGACAAAAGGAAAGTAAGGGATTGTTGTGACGGACTTTAGTTCGAGGCACAATAAACCTTGTAGACATACAATGAAAGTACGACAGTAGAGTTTGTGTCTCATCTCTGAAATTGTTGACTACTTCTGTTGGACTCTATCAAGAATACTCTCGATACGACGTTTCTTCGGGACAGGTGGTCATATAGTCAATCGAAATAGGACCTGCAAAAGGACTTTCGAGTTCTTAACTAGTCTTGTAGGACTTGGTCTACTCGGTAGGTAATAATCTTGTCAGAGGTATTGGTAAAACGAAGGTACTAGACGGACTTACTGTCTGTTAGTAACTTGTTGAGACGAAGTCGAGTATCAATACATGTCTTTTAATATGTAAAGTTTGACCGCATTCAAACTTTCAGGTGAGTAAGAATTCAGGTAGGTGACTGTATTAACAGTCGGTTCGTCGATGACGGAAGACGTCTCGTGGAGATTCCTATCTTAATAAAAGGTTCTTACAAGCCTTCGATAAGTTTTCAAAAAGGAATGAAGAGAAATTATAACTAAGTCAGTTGTAACAATTCATGAAGAGATACGGTTCAATACTAATCTGGTGTGTATTTTGTAAAATACAGGAAATGAGGAGTATGAGAGTACTCTTTTATTTATGAAAGACATAAAGATAATGAGCACTTCTAAGACTAACATCTTCGACCTTTCCCCACTATTTAATCCCTCGAGGATCTTATATATAAACCCGGATGAGATACCTTAAATATATATGAGAGGATACTCTTAGAAAAAGAAGTAGTGAGACTCAGGACTGTACCTTAATTCGGTCGATGTAAATTGAAGGTAAAGAGTCCGAAAAAACAATTCTCAACAGAACAGTCACAGATACTAATTTTCGTAGTCATGTAGTCATGAAAGTCGTCAGAATAGTCTCAGAATTGGGGTTCTTGGAGATATGGAAACCTCCTATCAACGATGCATATGGTTCTCTTACCCGTTAGTATGATGTCACTCGTGTAAGGAAGATACCCCTAAAAGGTCAAAGAGTCTGGACGTCCTAGAGGAGAAACACTACTAAAAGAAGAGGGTACACTGGTAGGATCGACGTTTGTGTAGGCATTACCACCGGGAGTTCGAATCAGTGTTGGAAGTGTGAGGGTACATGAAAAAGGAGACACCGGAGAGGAAAAGTCTTTGGACATGGTACCACCATCAGTAGGGAGCGTACAACCACCTGAACGATAGTCTGTCATTCAGGTAAAGATAAGGACTCACACGGTGTGTCTACAAAAAGAAGAAACCGAATCCTTGGTTGTTGACGAAGTAGAACCGACGGTACAGGATACTGGCAATGTGCCGATAAGTGCTGGGTGACGTGATGAGGTCGGAGTACTGGGTATTCTAGACGAAAGTCGACTACTACCGAAGAACGTACTGACCCCAACACCACCGTGACACGTAACAGGAGTATCATAAGTTGGACAGAAAGACACTGAGGTCGTAGTAGGTCGTAAAAAAAACACTGTAATGTGGACATCAGAGGGAACGGACACTAATGTGGTAAAAAGTCTTTTACTAAGAAGAACGGAAGTGACGGAAACACAACCACCCGTCGAAATAAAATTAATACTAAAGGATACAGAAGTAACCCAGGTATCAATACTTCTACGGAAGTCGGTTCCCCGCCATATTCCGGAAGAGTTGAACGAGGAGGGTGGAGTGACACCACACGTATGTGATACCTAAACGACCGAAACAGATAAACTCCGGGTTCTCGTCACTGAGTAAGGCACTTCTATACGACTACCGACACTGTATATGTCACGATTGTGGAGACGAATTAGGGTAACAAATGTCAGATTCTTTGTTTCTTTACGTTTGTCGGGATTTCTTTCATGTTCCGTCATATACATCCAAAAGGGGAATCCATCATTTATTTTGTCGGGACTTGTAAAGATTTTAAAAATATCACGTTCGCAACTATTTATTTTCATCTCTTTCACTTCAATAAAAACAAGTCAGCTATTCAACACAGATTAAGAAACACTGCGGTACCTGACACCGTGTGGTCCGAGGAGACAGGAGTGACAGAGGGTCTCAACCAAGTTTAAGTATAGATAACTCAACCACTACGATAGATTGGTAAAGTAGAAGACGGCGGGAGAAGAAAACGGAAGTGGACCTCATAAAGGTTATGTTTAGTAGTGAAACAATATGTTTCGTTAATTTTACACAAGATTAATGATTATACGAGACCAGAATAAGGAAAAGATGGTATTTTTGATCTACATCAAAATTTTATAAAAATTTGTTTTATAAATTCTTAAAATAATGTATGCATACATATGTGTGTATACATACGTACACACACACGCACGAATCAGCGAGTCAACCACACTGAGAAATGTTGTGGTACCTGACATCGGGTGGTCCGAGGAGACAGGTACCCTAAGAGGTCCGTTCTTATTACCTCACCCATCAGTAAGGTAAGAGGCTCCCTAGAAGGCCCGGGTCCTCAGTTTAGGTCTGGAAGACGTTACGTCACCTCAGAAATAGTAGACTCGGTAGTGCCTTCGGGTCCATATACGTATGTGTGTTCGTATATACATACATCCTCCACATAGTGTTACAAAATCTTATAACATAAAAGAAAAAAATAAGTTCACATCTACTAAACCCTTATGATATGAAAGTATTAAAACCAAAGAAAACCTCTTCCTTCTTTTAATATAATTTTTCCTATTCTCTTACTTTCTCCCTCTCTCTCGTTCTCTCTCTTTCTTTCCTTTCTCTTTCTAGTCATTAAATGTATTAGTTTTTTCCTCTTTCGTGTTTGTGTGTTTAAATCACAACTTTACTCACTTTCTGGTGTATCTCTCTTTAAAAATTTGTAAAATTATGGGGTTTTCCTTCTCCTATATACGTATACATACGACTAAGTAATAGACATGTCATCTTTGATTGGTTGGAACATTTTGTTGATATGAGGTTATTTGTACTTTTTTTTAACCTCATATCAACGAAGTGTTACAACACGATCAAAGATGACATGTCGTCTCATTTTGTCGATATGTATATGTTTATAGAGGGAAAGAAAACCTAAAGAGAGGGTAACTCCAGTGGTGTCTCGTGACTCATCTCATCCAAGAGTAATCAACGGATAAAGGACACATGGTCATCATATATGTACAGTCAGGGTTAGAGGGTCAAGTGGGGTAGCGGAAAAGGGGGAACCATAGGTATGTGAACAAGAGAGACAGGCAGAGAGATAAAGATAAAACATCTATTCTAACAGACACGGTTAAAAAAAAAGTCTAAGATGTACATACACAATTACATGTTATAAACAAAAAGAAAAAGACTGACTGAAGTTGAGACGTACTGTAAGAGATCCAGATAGGTACAGGAATGGTTACTGGGTTAAAACAAGGAAAAATATTGATTATAAGATAACACATACGTATGGTGTAGAAGAAATAAATAAGGAGACGACCTATAAGTCTAACGAAGGTACAAGACCGATGACATTTAGCACGACATTCCTTGTAACCCCACGTACACAGGAAAACTTAATACCAAAAGAGACCCATATACGGGTTTCTTTTAATTAAAATTTTTTGATTTTTTATTTTCCTTTTTCTTTCTTTCTTTTATAAACAAATTGAGATAAGTTTCTTTATTCCTTTGATCCACCCTTACCTACTTAAAGACTTTTTTTATTACACTACTTTCAATGAAGTTTTAATTATACGTGAAAATCGTACAGTTTAAGGTCCTTATTATGTCTATGGACAGTTTCTCGATGAGAAAAGTTGGGGTTCCTTCCTCATACGATCTACTAAAGTATTACCTGAAGGTGTTCAGGAGTTTTTCGTTTATTAACTTTACGACTTAATCTCGTATCTGTTTCTATTTATCGAAACTTAAATACGTTTGGCGTCTCCACCTCCCACGACATGTATTGACTTAGACTCCGGTGAACTTTATTCCCTCTCCGACATCCCTCCCGACCCGTAGACTCCGGTGTAACGGATTATCGTGTAGGTATACCACTCACTGTAAGGGTTACAACGTCGACCTGAGTCCCTGACTCTACCCTCTTTCTTAGTTCCCCGACCACCATTTCAGAAATTATTTATTCTTCTTTGACCTACCAATCATTTCCTGAGACTCCTTTTTTACCATATAACAAAGTAACGACCTATCATAACCACAGTTATTCACTTTGTAATACAGTACTTCTAACGACCATTTACTAAATCGTTACACCACTCCCCGATCCTCTTACAGTTGTAATACACGTCCACAAACATCTTGACCTTTCACTCGTTGAAGAGAAGTCATCTCGACTCTTTAGGGGAGGAACCTATCGATCCAAACAAAATCTACCTCTCCATCTAGTACATGAAACACTCTTCAACCATCCACCTTATCTTTCTAAAGTCTTAGATGTAATTTGAATATCCTCTTTCGAATCGTTCCTTTCTCTTAAAACTTCTCTGTTTCGTCCCTCAACACATACTCACTCATGACCACTTTTCTCGAGGGTTCACCGAACGTTAACCCTAAGTGTAGTGTCAAAGTAACTAACATCCATCACAGTCTCTGATAACCCAGACACCAAGAGTAAGAAACGAGTTGTAACTTAATTTCAAACCGATCTCCAAGAGACGTCTCTTCCGTTGCCGTGGGGTGAGGTCATGAAAACGGACCTTTGAGGGTACCTGCCTCCTCGCACCATCCTACGTCAGGTACCTCAGCGATTCTCAGTCTGTACTGACTCGGTGAAGTGAAAATGAAAAGTGAAAGGACGTAACCTCTTCCTTTACCGTTGGGTGAGGTCACAAGAACGGACCTCTTAGGGTCCCTACCCCTCGGACCACCCGACGGCAGATACCCCAGCGTGTCTCAGCCTGTGCTGACTTCGTTGAATCGTCGTCGTCGTAAAGTGTTTGAAGTAGTAAGGTGAAAGTGTTTAGAGGGACGATCACACTTTTTAGAGGTTAAGGAGTATATCCATAGATTTGAAACATAAAGTAATTAATAAAATTCAGGGGGTTAAAACTGGTATAACTTAAATAGAGACCCCACGTTCAAACCAAATTGTATACTTTTTAGTTACATTATATAGTGTCTTTGTCTTACTTTCGATTTTGGCGTACTAGTCCAGTTATCTATACCGTATATGTGTATTACTTTACAATAAGTCAGTAATTTTTTTTATTCCTTTACAACGATAAACACTGTTGTACTTACATAGACCTCTGTTTCCTTCAATTTAAGTATCATCATCTTTTATCTTACTATAAATGGTCCCAACCCCTCCATTCCCCTTACTCTTCTACAAGCAGTTTCGTATGCTTCAATGTCAGTAAATCCTACTTATTTAAGTAGGATTTACTCCAACTTACATGTTATAATATTGATATCAAGTATTGTGACATAAAATATGACCTTTAAAAGATTCTCAGTTAAATTCAATGAGGATAGTGTGGATTTTTTCTATTCCTCTACACTCCTCTACTTACACAAGTCAAGTCAGCGAGTGAACCCAGGCTGAGAAACACCGAGGTACCTAGTGTCGTGTGGTCCGAAGGGACAGGTAGTGGTTGAGGGTCTCGAATGAGTTTGAGTACAGGTGGCTCAACAATCGAACCAACATAAATAGTCAAGTGATACATATACATACAGTTCTGTAGTCCGACTTGTGAAATTTGTGTTTTTTAAAAACAAAATTTTCAGAATTTTAACAAAATCTCCAATTTTTCTTGTACCGTTGNCAGTTATTCACTTTGTAATACAGTACTTCTAACGACCATTTACTAAATCGTTACACCACTCCCGATCCTCTTACAGTTGTAATACACGTCCACAAACATCTTGACCCTTCACTCGTTGAAGAGAAGTTATCTCGACTCTTCAGGGGAGGAACCTATCGATCCAAACCAAATCTACCTCTCCATCTAGTACATGAAACATTCTTCAGCCATCCACCTTATCTTTCTAAAGTCTTAGATTCAATTTGAATATCCTCTTTCGAATCATTCCTTTCTCTTAAAACTTCTCTGTTTCGTCCCTCAACATATACTCACTCATGACCACTTTTCTCGAGGGTTCACCGAACGTTAACCCTAAGTGTAGTGTCAAAGTAACTAACATCCATCACAGTTTCTGATAACCCAGACACCAAGAGTAAGAAACGAGTTGTAACTTAATTTCAAACCGATCTCCAAGAGACGTCTCTTCCGTTGCCGTGGGGAGAGGTCATGAGAACGGACCTTTTAGGGTACCTACCTCCTCACACCATCCTACGTCAGGTACCCCAGCGTTTCTCAGTCTGTGCTGACTCGGTGAAGTGAAAATGAAAAGTGAAAGTACGTAACCTCTTCCTTTACCGTTGGGTGAGGTTACAAGAACGGACCTCTTAGGGTCCCTGCCGCCTCGGACCACCCGACGGCAGATACCCCAACGTGTCTCAGCCTGTGCTGACTTCGTTGAATCGTCATCGTCGTCGTCTCCAAGAGACTGGTCGGTAAAGTGTTTGAAGTAGTAAGGTGAAAGTGTTTAGAGGGACGATCACACTTTTTAGAGATTAAGGAGTATATCCATAGATTTGAAAAATAAAGTAATTAATAAAATTCAGGGGGTTAAAACTGGTTTAACTTAAATAGAGACCCCACGTTCAAACCAAATTGTATACTTTTTAGTTACATTATATAGTGTCTTTGTCTTACTTTCGATTTTGGCGTACTAGTCCAGTTATCTATACCGTATATGTGTGTTATAACAATAAGTCAGTAATTTTTTTTATTCCTTTACAACGATAAACACTGTTGTACCTACAAAGACCTCTGTTTCCTGCAATTTAAGTATCATCATCTTTTATCTTACCATCAATGGTCCCAACCCCTCCATCCCCCTTACCCATCTACAACCAGTTTCCCATGTCAATATCAGTACATCCTACTTATTTAAGATCTCCAACTTACATGTTATAATATTGATATCAAGTATTGTGACATAAAATATGACCTTTAAAAGATTCTCAGTTAAATTCAATGAGGATAGTGTGGATTTTTTCTATTCCTCTACACTCCTCTACTTACACAAGTCAAGTCAGCGAGTGAACACAGGCTGAGAAACGTTGAGGTACCTAGTGTCGTGCGGTCCGAAGGGACAGGTAGTGGTTGAGGGTCTCGAATGAGTTTGAGTACAGGTGGCTCAACAATCGAACCAACATAAATAGTTAAGTGATACATATACATACAGTTTTGTAGTCCGACTTGTGAAATTTGTGTTTTTTAAAAACAAAATTTTCAGAATTTTAACAAAATCTCCAATTTTTCTTGTACCGTTGATCGTGAAATATAGTATGGTAAACTTACCTTTGGTAACACAAAAATTCTTTGTAAAAGAAACTAACAACACTTTTTATGTATTGTACGAATTTAAAACAAAGGAGTCAAGTATTCGATCACGATCCTTATTTCCTCTGTGATTTATTTATTAAGTACCTAATCTTAATTATAAATTGGTTGTCTATGAACAACTTACGAACGAGACATGGTCTGTGACATGAAACTCAATTCCTATTAATCAAGTTGGAGGGTGTCATGATGAAATTGGGTGGGTGTTTTCAAAGACGTTGACGTAAAGGTTGGGAGTTACTGGTCAATTGAGGTAAAAAGGAAGTACAGAGTCAAATTTACAGTAAAGGGGTCATTTCGAAAAGAACTCGGAGTGTTTATTTACGTAAACGGTTTATTATAATACATTCCATCTCTGTCTCGTTTTTCTATGTTGTACCCCGAAAACCATCACTCCATCCAATATGTATCTTGAAACTCCAGTTTCTACGGATTCTGAACACTCCGGGTATGTGACCTCTCCCTTTTCTTTTTGTTTTTGATATCTCGTTACTCGGAATTTAAGATACATATTAAAGAGTAATACCTTAAACTGATAAAGGTTCAACGTGTACCCAAACACTCTATAGTTCGTGGTTCACCTTTAGTCGAATACTCTCGAACTTCTAGAATCGTCTCTAAACCCGTAAAAAGTCGTAACCAAAGTATCTCAAACCATATATCCGACAAATTCCATCTCCCCTGGGTGTCGTGGTATATGAAAACCCTAAGGACTTTATGATGTGGAATCCTCATTAACGATGTAGGATCCTTGTTCCAGTTTGGTATTTATCTAGTAGGGGTCGTTTCGTGTTGTGAGTCGGATGTGACCTTTGTGGTGGTGAAAGATAATCCTACGTGGAAATCCTTAATATGACATGTACCTCTGTAGTCAGGAAAAAAATAAACTTACTGTTGAAACCCGTGATATAAAAGTAAAGGAGTTTCCCCTAGTTCGATCACGAAATAAAAGGACGGTCTTATTTTAACTCATACAATACCTTCTTCTAATCGAGTAGATCTTGGAGATTTTACAAAAAAAGAAAAAATTTTTTTATAGATAAGAATTAACTCCCTATTAACGAAATGTTATAACACAACCAAAAACGTTTTGTAGTCGTACTTAGTCGGTATCCATATGGATACAAGAGAGGGAAAACTTGGATGGGGGGTTGAGGGAGGGGTAGGATTGGGAGCTCCAACAATGTCTCGGGGTCAAACTCAATAGACTCTGTATGCCGTATAAGGGTAACCGATAGATAAAAATGTATACCAATACATATGCAAATGTACAATGAAAGTGGTATGTAGGGTGGGAGAGGAAGGAGAGAAGAGGTGGTACAGGTATTTAGACAAGAGATACAGATACACAGGTAATAACGGGACGTTCATCCAAGTAGTCATGGTAGAAAGATCTATTCAGTATCTCCTAGAACGACACTAAACACAGTATCTGACAAGATGGATACAAAAAGAGATTCTCAAAATATTAAAGACTAGAATTTAAATATAGAAATTAGGTAAATCCCAAATAGAAACACATACCACAATTTGTCTTTACCTCAAGAAGAATCTTCTTGACCTCAAGGAATCTTCTTGATCTCATCGGTAGTATCAGTTATTCTCAGACTTTACGTCATGAACCTACGTTAGGGGTTTTACTGTCTTACTAGAGACAAGTAAAGGTTCCGTTTGTTAAGTTGTAGAGCCATTAGGTTCAGATACGGGGTTGGTCATTACGACTTCTTCGACTCCAACTTGCCAAGATACTTCTGGATGTCCTTGAAAATCTTGATCGTGGGTTTTTTCTGCAGGAAAAGTAATATCCCCTAACCTTACGTTTTCATCCTTCAGTTCTTTGTGGACCTCATTGTCCGTTTAAACCGGAACCACATGTCTTACTTCGTGTCGTTTCCGATTATCGCAAAACGGTTTTCTTGCGTGACCAGTATCGTTTGTGGGAGAAGGTTGTTGTGTTCTCTTCTGAGATGTGTACCTGTAGTGGTATACCAGTTGTGTTTTTAGTCTAACTAATATAAGAAACGTCGGTTTCTACCTCTTCGAGATCTGTCAGTCGTTTTTGTTCTCGTCCTCGACTGACACCGAGTCTAGTACTTGAGGAATAACGGTTTAAGTCTGAATTTGACTTCTTTCACCCCTTTTGGTGGTCTGGTAAGTCCATACTACATTTAGTTTAGGGAATACCAATATGTCACCTTCACTCTGTATCTAGATTCCCTGATCTAGACTATCTCACGGACTACTTGATACCTACCTCCAAACACTGTAACATGTTCTCTTTCGTTAGTTCTGGTAGGGGTTCTTTTTCTTTACGTTTTTTCGTTTTACCGACAGACTCCTCCGGAATGTTTATCGACACTTTTCTTTTCTTCGTTTTACGTTTCCTCTTTTCCTTTCTATGTAGGTAAACTTACGTCTCAAGGTTTCTTATTGTTCCTCTCTATTCTTTCGGAAGGAGTCACTAGTTACGTTTTTTATCTCCTTTTGTTATCTTACCCTTTCTGATCTCTAGAGAAGTTCTTTTAATCTCTATGGTTCCCTTGTAAAGTACGTTTCTGCCCGAGTTATTTCCTGTCTTTATCATACCTGACTTGTCTTCGTCTTCTATAATTCTTCTCCACCGTTCTTTTGTGTTTTCTTGATATGTTTTTTCTAGAAGTACTGGGTCTATTAGTACTACCACACTAATGAGTGGATCTCAGTCTGTAGGACCTTATGCTCCAGTTCACCCGGAATCCTTCGTAGTGATGTTTGTTTCGACCGTCTCCACTAGCTTAAGGTCAACTCGATAAGGTTTGGGATTTTCTACTACGACACTTTCATGACGTGAGTTATACGGTCGTTTAAACTTTTGAGTTGTCACCGGTGATCTTGACCTTTTCCAGTCAAAAGTAAGGTTAGGGTTTCTTTCCGTTACGGTTTCTTACAAGTTTGATGGTGTGTTAAAGTGAGTAGAGTGTGTGATCATTTCATTACGATTTATAAGAGGTTCGGTCCCAAGTTGTCATACACTTGGTACTTGAAGGTCTACAAGTTCCACCTAAATCTTTTCCGTCTCCTTGGTCTCTAGTTTAACGGTTGTAGGTAACCTAGTAGTTTTTTCGTTCGCAAGGTCTTTTTGTAGATAAAGACGAAATAACTGATACGGTTTCGGAAACTGACACACCTAGTGTTGTCTGAGATCTTTTAAGAAGTTCTCTACCCTTATGGTCTGGTGGAACTCTTTACCGAGGACTCTTTAGACACACGTCCAGTCCTTCGTCATTAATCTTGACCTGTACCTTGTTGTGTTACCAAGGTTTATTCTTTTCCTCATGTAGTTCCGACATATAACAGTGGGACGAATAAATTGAAGATACGTCTCCATACGTATGTCGTACTCTTTGTGACCCGACCTACTTCGTGTTCGACCTTAGTTCTAACGACCCTCTTTATAGTTATTGGAGTCAATGCGTCTACTGTGGTGGGAATACCGTCTTTCACTTCTTGATTTCTCGGACAATTACTTTCACTTTCTCGTCTTACTTTTTCAACCGAATTTTGAGTTGTAAGTTTTTTGATTCTAGTACCGTAGACCAGGATAGTGAAGTACCCTTTATCTACCCCCTTGTCACCTTTGTCACTCTCTAAAATAAAAACCCATCGAGGTTTTAGTGACGTCTACCACTGACGTCGGTACTTTAACTTTCTGTGGACGAGGAACCTTCTTTTCAATACTGGTTGGATCTATCGTATAAGTTTTCGTCTCTGNCGTATAACTTTTCGTCTCTGTAATGAAACGGTTGTTTCCAGGTAGATCAGTTTCGATACCAAAAAGGTCATCAGTACATAGCTACCTGATATTTCTTTCGACACGTGACTTCTTGACTACGAAAACTTGACACCACAACCTCTTCTGAGAACTCTCAGGGAACCTGACGTTTCTCTAGGTTGGACAGGTAGGATTTCCTTTAGTCACGACTTATTAGTGGCCTTCCTGACTACGACTTCGACTTTGAGGTTATGAAACCGGTGGACTAAGTTTCTTGACTGAGTAACCTTTTCTGGGACTACGATCCTTTCTATCTTCCTTCGTCCTCTTCCCTTGTTGTCTCCTACTCTACTAATCTACCGTAGTGGCTCAACTACCTGTACTCAAACACATTTGAGACCTTCAACCACTATTTGTCCCTTCGTACCGCACAACGTCAGGTACCCCAGTGTTTCTCAGTCTGTACTGACTCGTTGACTTAACTTGACTGGATCTTAAGATGGATTTTATCTTTAGAGAGAGTTTTTACTCCCAAGTTATCTCTAGTAAAATATTAAATTTTTATAGATGATTTTAAGTAGTGGTCGTTTGAACGGAATTTTCTCTTTTTTACCAAAAAATTTTAATCATCATTTTGATTACATTCCAAATTTCTTTCCTTACTTCCTGCGGTTTTTCTTATTTATATATCCGTGGATCTCCTCCATGGGATCTACTCCCTTATCGAAACTCTTTATTAATTCTTTGAGTTAACTGGATGTACCCATCCATCTACTACCATGACAGAATCGTGAAGATACCGGAGTCTAATTTTGTCTTTTTTTCTTTCTTATGGGAGAACGGCTTGCATTTTATCGTTCAAATAACATCATATTAAATGTATACGTGTTAAATCCATATGTCCAACTACTGAAAACCGTCTACATATTTGAAAACTTTGGTGGTTGCCTCAGTGTTATATGTTACTAAAGGAGTGGGGATTCCTTAATAGAGAACGGGGAAACGAAGGTCAGAAGAGGTCGTGAGGTGATGTCTATTCACAAAATACCTTAGAACCTTTACAGTCATTAAAGTATTCAAGATTAAGTGAAGTCTACTTGTAGAAGGACTTTAAATATATCTGATTGACAGAAATTTATAGTCTTGTTGAGTCCTAGAAAATGTCAAAGGGGTTCAAGTTTAGGACGGAAAATAATTATACATTGTTAGATGTTGGGTATTACCTCTTCCGTTACCGTGTGGTGAGGTCATGAGAACGGACCTTTTAGGGTACCTGCTTCCTTGGACAACCCGACGTCAGGTACCTCAGCGATTCTCAGCGTGTACTGACTCACTAAAGTGAAAGTGAAAAGTGAAAGTACGTAACCTCTTCCTTTACCGTTGGGTAAGGTCACAAGAACGAACCTCTTAGGGTCCCTGCCCCTCGGACCACCCGACGGTAGACACCCCAACGTCTCAGTCTGTACTGACTTCGCTGAATCGTCGTCGTCGTCGTCGTCGTGTTGGGTATTATTCATCCTTTGAAGGGGTTTTTTTAGTAAATCTCCTAAAAAAATAACAAGGACGTCACCACAGGAACTGGGAATCAAAACCCGTGTGGTAAATCCTTTCTGTGAAAAATGGTAAGGACTATATGAAAGGGGGTGAAAACCTCTCCCTAGTGATCGTATTGTGAGGACTATAGATTCGGAAACGAAGAATAAGGAGATCCTTATTTAATCGACTACCATCCAAAACTTCTCTTTTGATCTATACACTAACATAAGTAAACACTCCCGTCTCCATGGTTTTATGTTATTTACTCGATAGAATTCGTTGTCTTAACTGAGTAACCTTTTCTAGTCCTACGACCCTTTCTAACTTCCGTCCTCTTCCCCAGTTGTCTCCTACTCGACCAACCTACTGTAGTGGTTGAGCTACCTGTACTCAAACTCGTTCGAGACCCTCAACCACTACCTGTCCCTCCAGACTACAATGTCAGGTACCCCAGCGTTCCTCAACCTGTCCTGACTCGTTGACTTGACTGATTCGTTATCTTTGTATACCAGAGTGTTAAGACCTTCGATCTTCAGGTTCTACTAATACAGTCGTCTCAACCAAAGAAGGTTCGTGACCCCCTAGACGAGATACGAAATACGAATCGAAGACCACCAAATGACCGTTAGAGACTTCAAAGAATTGAGCATCTTCGTATGGGTATGAAGACGGAAATAGAGGTATACTCCAAGAAGAACAGACAATAGACACAGGTTTACCAAGAAAAATTTTCTTCCTATGGCTAGTATAACCTAATCTTCGGGTCGGACGAGGTTATACTGAAGTAGAATTAATGTAGACTTTCTTGGAACAAGGGTCAGTTCCAATATAAGATTCCATGACCACCGATCTTAAGTTGTATACTTAAAACCTCCCTGTGTCAAGTTGGGTATTGGCAGAGTCGGGAGGAAGAAGTGGGAAAGAGAACACTGACTCGGACTGAAGTCACAAGAACCGACGAGAACCAGTTCGACATTCGACTACCCATTTCCGGATTTGAGTAACCCCTCTTAGACAAAGGTAATGACGGTCACTGTCTGTTCCTTTCTCTCAGTTTAAGACCCTAAGTCCTGTGTTTTTATATAAACAAGTATGTATACATGGGGTAAGAGATTATATTGAGAAACTAAGTATGTCCATTATAAAACGAGAGGGTATATAGAAGAGCAAAACAGTAAATGAATCGACTAAATCTTAAATCCTCCTCTTATACTCATAGTTACATATAGGAGAGGTTATTTCTGACATCGTCACGGTGTGGAGTGAGGGATGTAGACCTACTGACGTCACAAACTTAAGGGAATCTTACCTTTTTACTTTCTTCGTTAGAGACGTACCTAAATAACATGAGATAGTCCCTCACAAATGGGTTTCTCTGAATCTATCCTTCTCCAGTTACACACTACGTATCTTCCTTCCCCTACCTCCCCCTCGACTGGTAAAACTACCCGCACGTGACTCCTAGTGGAGTTTAAACAACCTCATGATTTGAAGTCTTTCCAAACAGTAAATAACTCCTTCCTTGTTTCCTCTTCTTTGTCAAAACGTTTCTTCAATTCACTCCCTTGTGACTCGAACTCTCAGAACCTCTTATCCGGTCACTTCTTCAAGTGACTAGGAGGTTCCTTCCAACATAAACCTCTATCCCTATGACGGTGTGTCTTAAACAGACTGTAATGATTATACGATATTTATTTTATGTAATCGATTTTATAATTAGTATTCAGTAGTGCTTTCCACACATCCTCCTTCCCTTAACCAAGTCTCCGTCGACGGTATTGGTTTGATCTAGTATTCGTGAAACCTTTTTCCGTTACCTTCATTCCTGTCACCTGCTGAGGAATTCATTACCATGTTTTATCCGCCGTCTATAAGAAACCATTTGGTACTAAAGTATAGAGGATAGATAGTTGACAACAATTTTGTTTCGGGGTTGTTGGGTCAGAGGGTGAGGTTCCTTTACAGTCACAGGTTTTAGAGTGAGATCGTCGGTAGACAATTCCGTCCGACACTCTCCTCAGTCGACTTTAAATATCTCAAAGAAGAAACGACAGAGTCAACCTAAAGAATTAATAGTTTGTCTCCTAAGTGCTAGAAACGAGACCGAGTTCATTTCATTTTTATTTGTCTTCGAAAAGACTTTGTGCTTGTTACAAAGGTATTCAACTTAATAAGGAAATGGTTCCGTCCCGACATGAAAATTCCCACATGGGACTTGACGACTGAACAGTTACAATAACAGATAATGCACGACGACTACTCTTCGAAGAAAAGGTTTACAATAAAATGTTCTACCATATGTTACTTTAAACTAGCAACTCCGGAGAGAGTTAAATTTATCCTAAGATATTAACCGTTCCCCCTAAAATTTATCTTTAACAAAAAGTTTCCACAAGAGTCGAACTTCTTAGGTATAAATCAAAATTGGTTCGTTTGTGTTTATCGACACTTTTCTTCTCTTCACTTTTCGTTTCCTCTTTTCCTTTCTATAGTCGTAGACTTACGTCTCAAGGTTTCTTATCGTTCTTCTCTATTCTTTTAGAAGAAGTCGTTAGTTACGTTTCTTTATCTCCTTTTCTTGTCTTACCCTTTCTGATCTCTAGAGAAGTTCTTTTAATCTCTATGGTTCCCTTGTAAAGTACGTTTCTGTCCCAGTTATTTCCTGTTTTTACCATACCTGGATTGTCTTCGTCTTCTATAATTCTTCTCCACCGTTCTTATGTGTCTTCTTGACATGTTTTTTCTAGAAGTACTGGTTCTATTAGTGCTACCACACTAGTGAGTGGATCTCGGTCTGTAGGACCTTATACTTCAGTTCACCCGGAATCTTTCGTAGTGATGCTTGTTTCGATCACCTCCACTACCTTAAGGTCACCTCAATAAAGTTTAGGACTTTCTACTACGACACTTTCACGACGTAAGTTATACGGTCGTTTAAACCTTTTGAGTCGTCACCGGTGTCCTGACCTTTTCCAGTCAAAAGTAAGGTTAGGGTTTCTTTCCGTTACAGTTTCTTACAAGTTTGATGGTTTGTTAACGTGAGTAGAGTGTACGATCATTTCATTACGAGTTTTAGGAGGTTTGGTCCGAAGTCGTTATGTACTTAGTGTTTGAAGGTCTACAAGTTCAACCAAAATCTTTTCCGTCTCCTTGGTCTCTAGTTTAACGGTTGTAGGCGACCTAGTAGTTTTTTCGTTCTCTCAAGGTCTTTTTGTAGATAAAGACGAAATAACTGATACGGTTTCGGAAACTGACACACCTAGTGTTAGTTGACACCTTTTAAGACTCTCTCTACCCTTATGGTCTGGTGGACTGGACGGAGAATTCTTTGGATATACGTCCAGTCCTTCGTTGTCAAGCTTGACCTGTACCTTGTTGTCTGACCAAGGTTTATCCTTTTCCTCATGTAGCTCTGACATATAACAGTGGGACGAATAAATTGAAGATACGTCTCATGTAGTACTCTTTACGACCTGACCTTCTTCGTGTTCGACCTTAGTTCTGACGGTCCTCTTTATAGTTATTGGAGTCTATACGTCTACTGTGGTGGAAATACCGTCTTTCACTTCTCCTTGATTTTTCGGAGAACTACTTTCACTTTCTCCTCTCACTTTTTCAACCGAATTTCGAGTTGTAAGTCTTTTAATCCTAGTACCGTAGGCCAGGGTAGTGAAGTACCCTTTATCTACCCCTTTGTCACGTTGTCACAGTCTGAAATAAAAGACCCCGAGGGTTTAGTGACGTCTACCACTAACGTCGGTACTTTAATTTTCTGCGAATGAGGAACCTTCCTGTCAATACTGGTTGGATCTATCGTATAATTTTTCGTCTCTGTAATGAAACGGTTGTTTCCAGGTAGATCAGTTCCGATACCAAAAAGGTCACCAGTACATACCTACACTCTCAACCTGACACTTCTTTCGACTCGCGACTTCTTGACTACGAAAACTTGACACCACAACCTCTTGTGAGAACTCTCAGGGAATCTGACGTTCTTCTAGGTTGGTCAGGTAGGATTTCCTCTGGTCAGGACCCACAAGTAACCTTCCTGACTACGACTCCGACTTTAAGGTCATGAAACCGGTGGAGTACGCTTCTTAACTGAGTAACCTTTTCTGGGACTACGACCCTCCCTAACTCCCGTCCTCCTCTTTCCCTGCTGTCTCCTACTCTACCGACCTACCGTTGTGACTGAACTACCTGCACTCAAACTCATTTGAGGTCCTCAACCACTATCTGTCCCTCCGGACCGTACGACGTTAAGTACCCCAGCGTTTCTCAGTCTGTGCTGACTCGCTGACTTGACTTGACTTCGTTTGTGTGTAAAATCACTATGTGAATTGAAATGTACCAGAAAATATAAATGTCTTCGAAGAGTGATATTTTCGTTATTTCAATCACTACATACATACACATATATACAATCAGTGAGTCAGTACTATTCATAGTTATTTTTATAGGTCGTTTTTATAGGGGGTTTACTTATCAAACAATATATATCTAAATATAGACTAAATTAAGTCTTTTTTTGTCACATAAGAGTGGTGATCAAAAGAGTATCGGAGAAAGTGGAGGAACAAGGAGTCTGACATCTACTCACCCAAGTTGTACCCCTGGTGGTGGCACATCTATTGTCTACGGTGAAACTGGACCAGTCGACTTATCAAGCTAAACCCGTAGTGTATTTGCTTATTTTGACAGGGTATTTTGTTTCACTGACGTCACTCCACCCTCCACGTCCAGCTCTTCCGGAAGAAGGAGGGGAGTCACCTCACGTAGAAGTCCTAACTCACCTCCTACATCGACATCCTGTGTTAATACCATTTGTCACACGAATACTCCTGACTACGACTCCTCTGCCGACCTCTCTAGAGTCGTTATATTTGTACCGGTGTTCTTTCGAAGTTCTCACCCTTCTCCAGTGTCTTTTTTACTAACTAAAATAAACCAGGTGTCTTCCTCTCTAAGTAGTTTGTTGGTCATTTGCTATTTCGTAAGTACGTTGGTGGGTTCATCCTCCGGGGGTTGTCCTCCTTCGTCCGGTGACCCCGGTAGACCCACCTCATCTCGTCCCCTCTTGTTTACCGGTGCATCGCTAGTATCCGGTACCACCGGTCGTCCTTCGTGAGACATCAGGGTTTCCGTTGTAGTCTCCGTTCGACCTGATGTGTTGGTCACTAACCCTACCGTCAAGAGAGAAAATTCTTTGAGTAGTCGTACTAACCACATTGACTACACCTTATGGGCTACAGGTGTTTCCGGTTTACCGATTCCTTTTCCATGTATCCACACACTTCGACACCCGATGAAGCCTAATTCTACTAATACGACTACAAAGGGTGATACCATTGATGCATTTGAGGATCTTTTTGGTGTTTCTTCTACCGTGTATCACAGTGTAGTAGGCAATTAGGGTTTTATTACTTGAGACAGTGACAACATACCAAACGTCGGAGGTAGGTAGGTAAATTGTATGGATAACTTTAGTCTTGGTCTCCTCTAATTTAACTGACCTTACTGGGATGTAAAATATACGTATGGATTCGTATTGGATATATATTAGAATATGTATACAGTTTACCATTTAAAAGGAATAAATGTCTTATGAAACACGTGTATTCTAAAGAAAAGTCAAAGGTACTTTTATAATTTTAACTTCGGAGTCAATGGAATACTCAGTCGATAAAATAAGGATACACATATGGCACCTTATTCAGAATGGACACACGTTTCCTCTATACGTTTCCTTACAAATATCGTTATAACTAACGTTATTGTACTTGACATTTATTGTACTTACAAATATCTTTCTCGTCGAGAACTATAAAGTCGGGGTAGGGTTTATATGGACATCAGTCATTAGAGACAGAATCATTTACGACAGAGGCAAATTGGTGACTAGTCCGGTTTTTTATACAATTGCAACTGTAGAGAAAGAATGAACTAGTAAAAGGACCTTATTTTTTTTTTAACTATCGTTCCGGATTTTCCACAGGTACAAGTTCTACTTTTTACCTTCATCTTGAAAATGACAACACTCGTTTTGGCGGACCTACAAAACGTTTTAGAAGGTACTGAATTGAAGATATGGTATGGAAAAATATGAATACCCTAACATACTTCGTTATGTTTCTCAGATCTATAAAAATAGATCTGAAAAAAATACCCGTTCCTAATTTACGTTCTTTTGACTTTCTAAACCCTTGAACCTAATCGATACAAAACCAAAGAAGTCAAGATAATTCGTTGATGTCTCTTTATTCTTCGTCCCCGTATACTACTCCTACTCTCCTTTCCCATCAATCCCTGCATCTCTGTTTCACTTCTTTCGATCCTTTGACCTGACTTTCTAATCGTGAAGTCTTATAACGAGGGAATGAAGTTTTATCTAGTGTGTCTAGTTCCGACCACTCTTACATAATTAATGGAAGTCAGTAAAGGTACTGAGGAGATTAAATTACTAGTTGTATGAGAATAATTATTAAACAAAAAATTTCTTGGAGATAGAGTTCCTAATTCTTTTGTATATTCGATACTATTTGGATCTGTCACATAATTTTTCGTTTCTGTATTTAAACGACTGTTTCCAGGTATATATCAGTTTCGATACCAAAAAGGTCATCAGTAGATACCTACACTTTCAACCTGGTATTTCTTCCGACTCTCGGTTTCTTGACTACGAAAACTTGACACCACGGTCCCTTCTAACTCTCAGGAACCTGACTTTCCTCTAGTTTGGTCAGTTAGGATTTCCTTTAGTTGGGACTTATAAGTAACTTTCCTGACTACGACTTCGAGGTCGAAGTTATAAAACGGGTGGACTACATTTCTCGACTGAATAACCCTTTCTGGTACTACGACCCTTTCTAACTTCCGTCCTCCTCTTCACCCACTGTCTTCTACTCTACCAACCTACCGTAGTGGTTGAATTACCTGTACTCAAACTCGTTTAAGGCCCTCTATGACTCCTGTCCCTTTGGACCTCACGAAACCGGGTATCCCAACGTTTCTCAGTCTGTTGAATTATTGACTTGTTTTTGTTCTTTTGCATATATGTATGTTAGTCGTTGGTGTTTGTGAAATGAGTCACAATGTACACTTAGTACTGTCACTGTTCGATATCATACTCATCATGGTTCTAATACTTGTTCACTTCACAACTAACGAGTCAAGGCAGACTGAGAAACGTTGAGGTCCTTGATATCGGGCGGTCCGAGGAGATAGGTACTTTAAGAGATCTGTTCTTATGACCGCACCCATGGGTAAGGGAAGAGGTCCTCTAGAAGGGTTAGGTCCTCAGTTTAGACCCATAGGGTGTAACGTCCGTCTAAGAACTGACAGACTTGGTGGTCCCTTCCTAATGCATTTACTTTCTAGTTTAAAACCGGTAAATTGATCTGTTTCTGGGTTTGGACTTTACTTAACATATACAAATTTCTTTTATCTACATACTTTCTGTGTTTTCAAAACCTTCAATCTATACTCACGGTCACACCTTCCGTTTCACTGTACGTCTTATGACGCCTGAAACCTCGGTACGTCTGGATCCCAATCAAAGATCGAGACGGAGATAGATAATTTAGTATCCGTTCAATATTCTTTACAAACGAGAAGACAGAGGAATGGACACTTTTACTTTTTTATTATGTATGGAGTACTCTAAGAATCCAATTTGGTGTACTATAACCACTAATGATTATCGTGACAAATATGTTGTTAAAGTCAAGTCAAGTCAGCGAGTCAGCACAAACTGAGAAACGTTGGGGTACTTGACGTTGTGTGGTCTGGAGGGACAGGTAGTGACTGAGTTATTTAGGAGTTAATGATTATTAACTGGACTTTATTTATTGAACATTAAAGACTATATATCTTCTCTTAGTTTATAAAGACACAGGAATTTTTTCTTGTTCATACGTGATCTCTATATAGGTGGCGTTGTGATCGCTATCAGAAGTTCCTAAACAACGACATGTCGTTCCGTATAAACTCACTCCAACCACAGTAAACCCTATTCCGGGTTAGTGGATACAGTGGACATTAATGATTAATTAACGAAGTGAACAAAACCTTTAGATGAAACTCTTAGGTAACCCTATCTCTTTAACATCCATACGTAGATAACCCTGTCTCTTTATTACACATTTGTATTAATACATTTTTACATACTTATTTTATAAAAGAGTTATGGAAGTCCAAGATAAATAAAAAACGAATGTACCTTTTTTACTTTTAAAACTAAAGTAATTTAACTTTTTGGATTATAAAGTGATACAAACTTCAACTAATAATCTAGTTGTACTGATTATGCCAACAGTGTTAAACACCAAGACTTTACGCCGATATGAGTCACCAAGTCTAAAAGAAAAAAACAAAAAAAAAATCTGAAATAAAAAAATTAAAAAAATTTTTAAAATAAAATAAAAAAAATGAAATGTTACGACATAACTAAAACGGTATGTAACTGTACTTAGGCGGTGCCCACATGTACTCGAGGGTTAGGACTTGGGGGAGGGTGGTGGGAGGGGCATAGTAGAGAGACCCAGTAGGGTCACGTGGTCGGGGTCCGTAGGACATAGGACATAGTTTGGATCTGACCGCTGAGTAAAGAATGTACTATCATATGTACAAAGTTACGGTAAGAGGGTCTAGTAAGGTGGGAGAGGGAGTGGGTGTCTTAGGTTTTCAGACAAGACATGTAGACACAGAGAAAACGACAGAGTGTATGTCCCAATAGCAATGGTAGAAAGATTTAAGGTATATATACACAATCATATGACATAACCACAAAAAGAAAGAAATGAAGTGATGAGGTCAAAATAGGTGGAGTAATCTTACCTAAGTTTACATAAGAAAAATTACCGACTCATTATGAGGTAACACATATACATGGTGTCGAAAGAATAGGTAAACAGACGACTACCTGTAGATCCAACGAGGGTACAGGACCGATAATATTCGTCACGACGTTACTTGTAACCCCATGTACACAGAGAAAGTTAAGACCAAAGGAGCCACACATACGGGTCGTCACCCTAACGACCCAGTATTCCGTCGAGATAAACGTTAAAAAATTCCTTAGAGGTGTGACAAAAGGTATCACCGACATGATCAATCGTAAGGGTGGTTATCACATTCTCCCAAGGGAAAAGAGGTGTGGGAGAGGTCGTAAATAACGAACATCTGAAAACCTAACGTCGGTAAGACTGACCGCACTTTACCATAGAGTAACACCAGAACTAAACGTAAAGAGACTATTACTCACTACAACTCGTAGAAAAGTACACAAACAATCGGTAGCAATACAGAAGAAACCTCTTTACAGATAAATCAAGAAACCGGGTAAAAAACTAACCCAACAAATAAAAAGACCTTAACTCGACGTATTCAACGAACATATAAAAACTCTAATCAACAAACAGTCAACGAAGTAAACGATAATAAAAGAGGGTAAGTCTTCCGACAGAAAAGTGGAACGAATATAAAAGGAAACAACACGTCTTCGAAAATTAAAATTAATCTAGGGTAAACAAATAAAAACGAAAATAAAGGTCATAAGACCCTCCACCTAGTATCTCCTAGGACGACACTAAATACAGCCTCTCACAAAATGGATACAAGAGGAGATCCTCAAAATATCAAAGACCAGAATACAAATCTAGAAATTAGGTACAACTCAAATAAAAACACATACCACAATCTTTCACAAGATCAAAGTGAGAAGATGTTCACCAACTGGTCAAAAGGGTCGTTCACCAAGTCTAAAAGTATAGTGAACATAAATCTCTATTAAACCGAAACAATCATGTTAAATCAAATGTTTGTATGTAGATTACCTTAACCTCATAACAATAGTTGTATTTTTCACTGTGTGTAAAAAATTTTAGTATACTCAAAAGGTATGCATAATATCCAAATATGATCCCGTGAACTCTATGTGTGGTCCGAATAACCGTCATCTGTAACGACGACGACGACGATTCAACGAAGTCAGCACAGACTGAGACACGCTGGGGTGTCTGTCATCGGGTGGTCCGAAGAGACAAGGACCCTAAGAGGTCCGTTCTTATGACTTCACCCAACGGTAAAGGAAGAGGTCACGTAAGTACGTACGATTCAGCGAAGTCAGCACAGGCTGAGACACGTTGGGATACCTGTCGTCGGATGGTCCGAGGAGACAGGTGTCCTAAGAGGTCCGTTCTTATTGCCTCACCCAACGACAATAGAAGAGGACCGTCATCTGCAATGAGTGTACGTTTTAGAAGAAAGAGAGGGGTAACTGGATGGTTGTGTACACGAAAGATTATCTTGTTACTTCAAGTGTGATTGTAAAAAGAATAGTGAGAGGGTGTAAAAGAATAGTGAGACGGTGTACAAGAATAGTATCGACGGTGTGACTAATCGTCCAACAGGCCCTATGTACCGGTGTCAACTAAGACCGACACAAGAATCTAGTACCGGCATATCGACTTGTAAGAGATCGAACTTCTAGTCCAAGGAAACTGAAACCCGAACTTCCTTGGATATCTAGTCATTGGAAGTCTTGTTTCCATTCGGACTATTAGGTGTAGTCCTCCGAGATTGTCGAGTTTGTGTAGATGAGGTTGTTCAATCCTTTACCTGTACGACGTTCCAAAGTAGACAGGCTCTTTCTGTATGGAGGTAATCCGTAATTCTTTCGGGTCGACACCGACTATTCTCTATGTTTTTGGAAGGTCTACTGTAGACCTTCTTAATTTAAGGGAAGTGGGGACGGGAGAAGGATTATAAAAAAGTGTAGTGAATTGTAGGTAATATCAACTTCTGAAATGAGACAGGGATTTCCCTGTTACGTTACAGACACCGATTAATAAAAACATAGGGAGAAATTACTACGTCACAACCCTTATAACAACAAGAACAAGTCAGTGAGTCAGCACAGGATGAGAAACGTTGGGGTACCTGACGTCGTGTGGTCCGAAGATACAGGAAGTGGTAGAGGACCTCAAACGACTTTGAGTACAGGTAACTCAACCACTATGATAAGTGGCAGAGTAGAAGACAGTAGGGGAAGAGGAAGACGGAAGTTAGAAAGGGTCGTAGTCTCACAAAAGGTCACTCAGTCGACAAGTGTAGTCTACCGGTTTCATAACCTCGAAGTCGAAGTCGTATTCGGGAAAGTTACTTATAAGTCCCAACTAAACGAAATCCTAACTGACCAAACTAGAGGAACGACAGGTTGACTTAGAGCTCAGTAGAGGTCGTGGTCTCAAGTTTCCGTGGTTAAGGAACCGTAAATCGGAAAAACTAACAGATCGAGAGTGTAGTCATATACTGATGACCTTTTTGGTACAGAAACTATTATACCTGGAAACAACCGTTTCATTACAGAGACAAAAAATTACGACAGATCCAACCCGTATCGAAAAGAAGGTTCCTCGTAGAAAATTAAAGTACCGAAGTCAGTAGTAGACGTCACTAAGACCTCGGGTTCTTAGTGACAAAGGTAACAAAACGGTAGATAAACAGTACTCCACTACCTTGGCCTACGGTACTAGAATCAAAAAACTTACAACTCAAAATTTGGTCAAAAAAGTGAGAGGAGAAAGTGGGAATAGTTCTCTGAAAAATTAAGGTGAAAGCAAAGACGGTATTACTACCACAGTAGACGTATAGACTCTAATAACTATAAAGAGGGTCGTTAGAACTAAGGTCGATCACTAAGTAGGTCGGACCGTAAAACGTACTACATGAGACGTATATTCAATTTATTCGTCCCACTGTTATATGTCGGAACTGTATGTGGAAAGGGTTAAAACTTAGACAGACAACAAGGTACAGACCAAGATTGACAACGGAGAACTGTACGTATCTGAAGAGTCCTCCATCCATTCCACCAGACCATCAGGGTAGAGAACTTCTTAAAAGGTGTCAAACGACACTAGATGTGTTAGTTTCCAAAAGTGTATCAGTTACTTTGTCTTCATCCACAAAAAGACCTTAAGAGATCGAAAAAAGTACTAGGTTACCTACGACCGGTAAACTAGAGACCAAAGAGACAGAAAAGATTTAGGTCGAACTTGTAGACCTTCAAGAGTCAAGTGTATGAGAACTTCGGATCGAACTTCCTAAAACTCGTAATGAAACGATCCTTCACTTTACTTACGTCAACAAGTCATCAAACTTGTAAGAAACCGTAACGGAAAGAAACCCTAACCTTACTTTTGATTGGAAAAGGTCGGGACACCGGTGACGACTTAAAAGGTTTAAACAATCACATAACTCACGTCGTGAAAGTGTCGTAGTAGAAAATCCTAAACTTTATCGAGTTGGTCTTAAAGTAGTGGAGGTGATCGAAACAAGTATCATTACGAAGGATTCCGGGTGAAGTTGAACGTAAGGTCCTACAGACCGAGATCCACTCACTAGTGTGGTAGCACCAATAGACCTAGTACTTCTAGAAAAAACATATCAAGGAGACACAAAAGAACGGTGGAGAAGAATTATAGAAGACGAAGACAATCCAGGTATGGTAAAGACAGGAAATAACACGGGTATAAAAGTCCTTTATAAGGGAACTATAGAGATTAAATGAACTTCCCTAGAGATAAGGGAGGGTAAGATGACAAAAGGAGATAAAGAAACGTAACAAGTGAATCCTTCCGAAAGAATAGAGAGGAACGATAAAAGACCTTAGACGTAAGTCTAACTATATGGAAAAGAAAAAGGAAACAGAAGAGAAGAAAAAAGTCGATAACAATTCCGGAGGAGTCTGTTGGTAAAACAGAAAAACGTAAAGAAAAAGAACCCTTACCAAAACTAGTGGTGAAAGACATGTCACAATACTTGGAGACAAGTATCCACAAATCCGAGAGACAGATAGTCTAGATTAGGAAACTTAGATAAACAGTGAAAGTGACATATTAGTATTGCCTAAACTAAATCCAGTATGGACTACCGGATCACCAAAAGGGATGAAAGAAGTTAAATTCCGACTTGAACCGTTATTCCTCAAGTACTAGACTCGATGTCAGAACAAAAACGACTGACATATCTCGAAGAGGTAGGAACGACGTTTCTTATATAAATTAGACTAAAGTCATAACTGGTAGACCACTACAGGAACACATCTCAGAAGAGAACATAACAACCTTCTCCCACACAAGAGAACCGTTTGAAACTTTCCGAAACAGGACGAAGTAGAGAATGAGGTTCCGGTTTGAACAGACAATGAGGTCCATAGAGAACTGAAGGATGAAAACGTAAGATCAGGGGATACTACTTTTCCTGTAGAAAAACCCCAGAATCAGATCTTCCAGAAGTATATTGTTAAGTTGAAGTCGAAGAAGTCGTAACCACTAACCTGGTATCTGAACCTACTGACACTATAACTTACCAAACGGAACCTTTATTTGTCTATTAAGACAACAAAAACACTAACATGGGTTCATGACATAAGGTCTGAGAACAACTGACACTCCCGATGAGGTAAGGACAGGTCAAATCAAGTGACTAAGGATGTTACAGTTACAAGTGAGAACGGTAGAGGATAAACTGGTGAAGGTTAAATGGAACTAAGTACCTGGATTGTTAGGTCCAAGGATACATAATAACAAGAAATGCCGTAGTCTGAAATGAAAATGGTAGTCTGGGTAAGTGTTGACCCGTATAAAGACGAAACAGAGCCGGAGAAATAAGGAAGACGTCGATAAAGAGAGGAGAAAAGGACACCGTATAACCTATGGATGGCTGGACCTTTGTAGTAGAAAGTCCCAGTATAGAAAGACAGGAAAGTATGACAAGTCGTCGTACGACTTCACCAAACGGTAAGGGAAGGGGTCACCTCGTGTAAAACAGTCTTAAGAGGTAGTACTGGACAGGTAAACCCGTCGAGATGTACCGTACCGAGTATCAAAGTACTCAATCCGTTCCAACACCAGGTACACTAGTCAAACCAATCAAAAGACACTAACACCAAAAGTAAAACAGACGGGAGGTTACCTAATCTTATTCTCCAAGCACGTTCGAAGGACTACCCTCCTTGACTGACACCCCTTTTGACCCAGAACAAGACCACCCGTTTCGGTACGAGTGATTCAGAAATTATGTTAAAATACGCCTACCCACCCCGACACAAGGGAGGGACATCTAACCGGACTCCGGTTTAAAACCATCCCCGTTACCACCATTACCACTGGATGAAGTTTTCCTGAATACGGTCGTACGACCCGGAGGGTTCTGACCACATCAGTCACGGGGACTGGGACGTCGTCCGGTGACAACTGAGTACGGAGATGGTATCTGAGGGTTCGTGTGAGTCCGTTCAGACCGAGTCAGAGAACACCCCAGTGACGAGGTACGAGGACCCAGGACCACGTGTGTTCCAAAACAAACACAGGAGGTTCTCAGACACAAAGGGGTCAGGTAACCTTCAAGACATTAGTTAGGACGACTGGTAGTTTCAGTTTAAGGGACCGATATGAGTCAGGGAGATGGTCTAGGGGTCTAACCCTTCAGAGAACACACCGGATCTTGAAATCGTCGTCACACTCTTGAAGAAACCATACTAACAAGAAGTCAAACACTCAACGGATGGGTCGGCGAGATATCATCTTGATTACCGGTGGAGGAAGTTTTCCTGAATGCGATGTGTGATGTAGAGGGTCCTGACGATAACGACCTCGGACAGAGGCGTCGTCCGACGACGAGTGAGTACGGAGACGTCCTCTGGGATTTTGTGAGTTTTCGTCCAGACAGAGTCAGAGGAACCCCCAGTTACGAGGAAAGGGAACCAGGACCACACGTGTACCAAAACAAACACGGGAGGTTTGGAGATCACCGACACTCCAAACTAAAATTTGGGGGAAGGATGGTAGAACGACGTCGAAGAAGAAACGAGAACCAGTACCCAATAGAAAAAAACCACCCAAAGTTGTAAGAGGACAGTTATCAGCAAGTCGTCGAGTAGCGTCAAAACCTCAGGAGCGTCCCCTTCTACTCTCATGTAGGAAGATGAGGTGGTAGAACCTAAACTAAATCCTTATATCCACCGTCATTTATCTATAAATAATTAAATCACGAGTTGTTAAAAAATTTTTCAGAAAGACACACAGCATGTGACACGATACTGGATTTCTGTCTATGAGGGTGTAGAGATAGAAATGGGTTGATGTTTGGTAAAATATTAACATAGGTAGTGAGTCGGGGAAGGTCACTTTCTGATTGAAGAGTAGTGGAATCTAGAGTCCAAATTTATTTAGATAAAGTGATGACTTTGGAGGGGACCATGAAATCTGATTCAGTATAAGAGGACCGTTCGTTAAAGTATCTTAAGACTTTATACAAAACGTGAACGTGTGAAAATTAACATATCCGTGACATCACTTATTAACGTATTACAGAAAAAATGGATGACAGGATATTGAAGGAACTCCTTCCCCAGGATAGATGGAACCAGTTGTGAAAGATAAATCTTATAACGTGTCATGGACCATGTATCGTCATGATTTACTTACTTACTTACTTACTTACTTACTTACTCACTTATTTATTAGATAAAAATTACAAGTAAAATAACACTATCCTTACCAATCGTACTCTGAATAAGAGAATTATCCAAAATTTCATATGTCATATTATAACAACATGTCTATATTATAAAATATCGTCTAGAGATGTCGAATAAGTACAACGAATTGACTTTGAAATACAGATAACTAAATACAGAGGAGCAAAGTGAAGTTGGAGTCGGGGACTCTTGGTAGTAAGGTAGAACAACGTCGAAGAGGACACTCGAACTGAGAAAATCTATGGAATATTTAATCTTAGTACGTCAGGATAGGATACTGACCGAATAAAGTAAATCGTATTACAAGAGGTCCAAGTAGATGTAATAGTGATGACATCCTACAGAAAGAAAAATTCTGTTATTATAAGGTAATAATAAGGTGTAGATAATAAAAAGGTACAGATGGTTTTGAAGAAATAGATAAAGAGACAACTACCTATAAATGTAACGAAGGTATAAAAACCGACGACAATTATCACGGTGTAACCCGAAGGGACCACCGAGTCTGTCATTTCACAGACGGATGTTACGCCCTCTCGATCCAAGCTAGGGACCCAGCCCTTAAAGGGGACCTCTTCCTTTACCGTTGGGTGAGGTCATGAGAATGGACCTTTTAGGGTACCTACCTCCTCGGACCATCCGATGTCAGGTACCCCATCGTTTGTCAGCCTGTGTTGACTCGTTGAAGTGAAGTGAAGTGAAGTCATCATGGTGTCACTTGTACTCTCACGATTTATAGAGAAACTCTATGACTAAAGTCAAAACAAAATCCATTTATAGATCTCCACCCTAATCATCTAATATACCATTAAGATAAAAATTGATAAACTCCCTTGAACGGTGACAAATGGTATGGTTGACGTAGTAAAAAGTAAAGGGTGTTTTAACATGTTCTCAAAGGAGGACGGGGTAGAGGAACGACTATGAACAACAGAACCAAAACAAAATGAAACATTGTCGATAGGATTATGAACACTCCACTATAGAGTAAGACCAAAACTAACCATAAATGAACTACTAGTCGTTGCAAGCCGTGGAAAAGTGTATGGACCATCCGATGGAGACACATACGAAACTTCTGCAGATAAGTTCAGAAATCGGGTAAAAATTTAACTCAACAATCAAAAATACGACATCTCGACATAATTAAGGAATGTATAAAATCTTTAGTTGAGGAATAGTCTACATATCAAACGTTTATAAAAGAGGATAAGATATCAACAGAAAAGTGAGACAATAAAGGTACGACACGTCTTCGAAAAATCAAAATACGTCAGAGTACACAGGTAAAAATAAAAATAACGGACACGAAAGGCAAACCATAATTTCTTTAGTTACGGTTTCGGTGACTGTATTTAGAAAAAGGGGATACAAAAGAAGATCCCCCAAATAAGAATGTCAAAATCCAGAATGTAAATTCAGAAATTAGGTAACACTCAACTAAGAAAACATATCTGGTTATGTTATCAGTTAACAGAATATGACATACACACGTGATATCGTATATATAATGTAAAAGAAATAGGTAAATATACAACTACCTGTGAATCCAATAAAGATACAGAACCTATACCAATTATTACGACGTCATTTACACCCTTGTGTACATAGAGGAAACTTTATTACAAAAGTAAAGGAAGTCTATATATAGGTCTTCACCATAACAACTTAGTATACTATTAAGACAAAAATGAAAGATAAATAAGAACTAAGTCAGAATTATCAACAAACGAAGATCCTAAATACGTACAAAGATCCAATAGGTTAAACAAATGTATGTAAACATAATTAGGGAATACTATGAAAAAATAAAGACTCCGTAGGTAAATTACAAAGAAGAAAGTGAATACTAAAATAAATAACTCGGGAGAGAAAAGGAATCAGATCGATATCTAAACAGATGAACCAAATAAAAAATTTTAAGTCAGAATTGAAATATCTAAAAAATTTAATAAAAAGATAAGAGATAAACTAAACAAAGACGACATTAGAAATGATAAAGGAAGGAAGACGATTACGACCCAAAAAAGAAGAATAAGATCAGGGAACTCTATATTTCAAGTCAAGAAATAAAATTTAAAAAGAAGGAAAATTTACATCTGTAAATAGTGATATTTGAAGGGAAAAACCATGATGTAATCGACGTATAGTATTCAAAATAATCAACGTAAAGGGAGAAGTAAATAGAGTTCTATAAATATGTAAAAGAAAACTATAAGACACTGAGTCACAAACAAGTTCTCACAATAAATCGAAGGTACATAAACACTCAAAAAAGGAAAAGAGCTACAGTAACTAAAGTTCAAAGTAAGGTAAACGTCAATCTTTTCTATATATATATATATATATATATATATATATATATATTTTGATCATATTAAAGTTAAAAGAATTAAAACAATTCTTGATAAAACACTAGAGTATACACCAGTCAGGACTTCACACACGAACTCTTCTCACACAAAGGAAGACGGTAACCCACTTTTCAGGACACATACAGACAATCCGAGTGATCCAGACAAACCAACCAGTCAAATCAACGATTCAGTACAGACTGAGAAACCTGGGGTACCTGACATCGGACGGTCCGAGGGCACAGGTACCCTAAAGGGCCCATTCTTATGACCTCACCCGACAGTAAAGGAAGAGGTCCCCTAGAAGGACTGGGTCCCTACTTGGGTCCAGACGACGTAACGTTCTCCAGAGGACTTGACAGCCACCTAAGAAATGGTTGACTCGGTGGTTCCTTTGGGGAGAAACCAGATTTTACAACAAGTTTAGACAATAAAGAAATGAGTAAAAGACAGGTCCACAAGATAGGTAATAACTTTGACCTCATAAATTTTTATGATACTAACATAACAGTTAAATAGGAAAGTCCAAATAGTTATAAACAAAGTAAATCCACAAAACTATAACTCACGTATTTTTCACTTTCTCAATCAACGAATCAGTGCAGGCCGAGAAACACTGGGGTACCTGACATCAAACGGTCCGAGGAGACAGGTACCTTAAGAGGTCCGTTCTTATGACGTCACCCATCGGTAAGAAAAGAGGTCCCCTAGAAGGACTGGGTCCCTAGTTTGGATCCAGAGGGTGTAACGTCCGTCTGAGAAGTGGTGGACTCGGTGGTCCCTTCGGGGACAACTCTTGTATATATAAATGACAATATAAAAGGACAACTTAACTAGAAAAATAGTGACACATTACTAGAAGAAACAAAGATCTCTGTTTTCAGAAAAACTGAATTTCAGAAGAAACTACAATCGTCTCGGTGATTTCACTCAAAGAACTAAAAAAATGTACCATATAACGTTTTTTCTACCTTTTGACAATAGTTTTACAGAAAGAGTTCCGAAGAGTTCTTAAATTTATTTTTTGAAATTTAATATGTTTGGGTTTCTTTATTTCTTCTTTTATCATTTTCAACTTATATTTAATACTTTATCTTTTAATTACATGTCACGTTTTTTCGTGTTTAGTTTTAAAATAGGAAACTTTTATGACTATTTTAACTATTTTATGATCGTACTAAATAATTATTATATATCTCTTTTATGTTATAACTTTACTTTTATCTTGGAATGTATAAAATACCTTTTATTTTTATTTTATATTAAAACTTTATATTTCTTTAACCTTTTGATAAAACTTCTTATACAATAGTTTTTACTGTTTCTTTATTTAACTCCTTGATCTATAAAGAAATAAGTAATTACTTTTACTCAGAATATCATTTTTTCAAAAGATATTTTTACCTTTCGGGTTTACCGAAGTGGTAACTTCAGAATGTTTATAATATGCATATTTATAGTGACTAGGATATTTTTCAAAAGGATTCTTTTCTGTTGTTTCTTTGGGAAAGGTTTAGTAAAAATACAAAACTATAGGGGTGAACATTTAAAGTAAAGTTCTTACTTTTTACTATGCGGTTAAAGAGAGTGTTTGTCTCTACGTTTGTAGGATTTGGTTTATAATCCTTTAGTTTAGGTTACGATTATTCTACTTATTTTTAGGTTGGTTTCAACCCAAATAAAGTCGTTAAGATCTAACGTAGTTATAAGTATTCAGTTTCACCATGAAAGTACAGACTTAATCTTACATGTTCCTTCCTATACTTTTTGTAAATTAGTATACCATTGTTCTTTTTGGAGCTTCTTTACTTCTAGTATAAATACATAAACTACTTGATCCTCGTCTCCTAAGTTCTTTCGGAACTACTTTACTGTAGGTATATCCACTCGTCTAACGTGTGGATTCCTGTTCACGTATCAGAGCAGACGGAATGTCTCTGTGAAACTTCCCTTCTTTTCCGTAATCGGTTAAGAACTACTGTCATATTTAACAGACGTGTTTGTCTTTAAATCTTCTTTGGGTTTACATTTTCACCATTGTCTTCATCACCGTTATTTGTGGAAGAACTCTGTATAATGTTTCTCCCTACCGTCCATATCAGATACAAACGTGGTCGGCTCCGAGAATTAGAATTAAAATACGAGACTTTTACGGTTGATCGAACGATTTTCTTTCGAGGTGATACGGAATTGGGGGCAAGGACGGACTATGAGGGGTCATCAAAAAGGATGATGACCCGAACAGACGTTTCAAGTTCAGTTTGAAACGTTTTGTTCGAAACGTTTGGTTGGAAACTCTTCATCCTTTTTGAATTCCCTTGAGAGTTTCCGATTCGGAAGTCCTAAAGAAATCATAGACTGACTCAGAAGGCCACCGTTTTCGCATTTTGTTTAAGAAAACCAGACCGAATCTAATCTACCCTTACTTTGATAAGATCTAGAGTCGTAGTGATAAAGGTTTCTTTTACTATTGGGGCATATTCTCTTTGGTTCAGAAGGTATCTTTCATTGGACATGACAGTTGTGGTGGTAGTCAACGAAAAGATCAACTCATGTACTACGAAAAACTCTACAATTAAACATTCTACTGAAAAATTTGACATATTAAATTGTCTTCTTTTTCTTTGTAGGAGATTAGTCTGAGAGATTTATTACTTGTCTCTTCTCTTCTTCATTTTTATATAAGACATCTATAGGAGTAGGACTTTATATGTGTAAAGTAAACTTGGATCGTCTAAAAGTGCTTTTACGACATGAGACACTGAGGTCTTTTAATATTCAATTTCAACCGTAATTAGTTACACACCCGTAAAATACAAATTCTATCCAGAAGTGTATTTTACTATTCTGATTACCTGTTGTATTTGTGAGTAGTGCATACAAAAAATTATAAATAAAAATAAATAAATAAACCGACCCAGAATTGACGTCGTACGTCCTAGAAACTAGAAGTAACGTCGTACATCATAGAAACCAACGTCGTACACTCTAGTAAGGGATTGGTCTAGGAGGACGTAATCCTCACACCGTAGAATCGGTGACCTAGTGGTATCTTCAGGGGTAGTTTTCAAGAACTTTAATAAAAAAAACGGTAAAGACCTAAGTGTAACGTAAACAAAGTTTTACTGACTACATAAGATCAGTAGTCGAAAGAGTACCGGAGAAAGTGAAGAAACAAGGAGTCTGACATCTAGTCTCCCAAGTTGTACCCCTAGTGGTGACACATCTTCTGTCTATGGTGAAACTATACCAGTCCACTCATCGAACTGAAGCCATACTGTATTTGTTTACACTGACAGGGTATTTTGTTTCACTGACGTCACTCCACCCTTCACGTTCATCTCTTCCGGAACCTGGAAGGGAGACATCTCACGTAGAAGTCTTAACTCACCTCCTACATATCTATACTTTGTTAATACCATTTGTCACACTAATGTTAATAACTGGGTCGACTCTACCGTCCTCTATAAAGTCGTTGTATTTGTACTCATGTTCTCTCGAAGTGATCACCACCGTCCAGTGTCTTCTTTACCAACTAAAATAAACCAGGTGTCTTTCAGTCCGAGTCATTTGTAGGCTATTTACTACTGCGTAAGTGTGTAGGAGGGTCCATCCTTCGTTAGTCATTCTACTGCGTCTGACACCCTCTGTACACACATCTCATATCTTCACCACTTGTCTACCGGTGCATCGCTAGTATCCGGTACCGTCGGTTTTCCTTCGTGAGTCGACAAGGTTTCTATTGTAGTCTCGGTCGACCCGATATGTCGGTCGTTGACCTTACCATCAAGAATGAAGATCCTTTGAGTGTTAGTATTATCCACACTGACTACTCCTCATTGGTTACAGGTGTTTTCGGTCTACCGACTCCTTATCTATGTAACCCCACACTTCGAGTCCCAAAGACACTTGATTACACTACTACGACTATAACGGGTTATACCATCGTTGTATCTAAGGATCTTTTTGGTGTTTCTTCTACCTCGTTTCACATTCTACGAGACAATCGGGGTTTTATTGCTTAAGACAGTGGTAACACACCAAAGGTTAGAGGTAGAATGAACCTTACTACGAAAAACTTTACTTTTAGTCACCTATAATTTAATTTACCTTACTAGAACATTAAATATATAAATGAAATGGTCGGTTTGATAGTTTTTTCAGTCTTGTAACTAGAGTTAAATCAGATTACGAATATGAAATATTTTACAAGGGTTTATATAAATGTACTAAGTACTAAACTGTTATAATTACATGTAATAGAATTCAGGTTTCTATGAGTGTTTTCTGGTTACCGAGTCTAGTCTTGTGTCACTCGTGAGTGTAAACATAGTAAACTAGTTTCGTTACTACAAACCTTTAAGCTACTCTTGGTCTCCATTTTGTGTTAGTGAAACGTCATAAATTGTTATAGGTATAAAAATAATGTTAATATCATATTAATTATATTACATTCCAACAATTTTGTTATAGACAAAGAACCAGTGTAACCAGTGAGAGGTCGGGGTTGTGTCCACTCTGACTTGTCAGGTACGGTTACGTATTATCTTCCTTTATGGGACAAAGAGAAGCCTTAGTTTAATTTAATGGTCACCTAGTCAGAGAGAAAGAGAAGGTAATTCTCTACATAATCGTATTATGTAAAACTTCCTCCAGTGGTAATTGAAGTAATGGAGTGATACCCAACCAGAGTCCGGTTTATTGTCCCTCCCTTTTGTCGGGACGTGTAGTTGTCTTTTAACCTAATATCTAAATAACTCGTACCGGGACGGGTAGTCTTGTTCTTGGTCAGAGGGGGTGTCAGTCAGAGAGGGTAGTCCTTCGAAGGTATTTGGAAGATAGGAATAGGGAGTCCTCTGTCTGTATTACTTTTGGTGTTGGTGTATTTTGATTAGTTTGACTAATGTACCTGGTGTCGGAACAGATTGAGTCACTTTGATACTCGGTGTGTTCTACACATCCCGGTGGGATCTACCTGCTCAGTGCCACCCCTCAATACCGTCTTACACCAGGTGACCTCTACCCTCATCGTTTGGTGAAGTCATAAGGACGGAACTCTGGGGTACTTGTCATACTTTTCCGTTTCTCTCTCCTGTGACTTTCTACTTGAGGGGTCCAATCATCCACGGGTTATACGATGACCTCTGACCACCTACTTATAGGGGTCTTTCTTACTTCTCTACCTCGGTTTCGTTTTTGTTGAGGGGCAACACCTAAACTGACCACTACTTTCATTTCAGGTTATGATACTTCTTGCTATAACGTATCCTTGTACCTTACAATCTAGGTACTTAGTTCCGTTTAATCTTCACCAGTTTGTCCTCTACCGTTCTCACTTGTATCTGTAAAATCGTCAGTCATTTATTTTACCAGACCCTACCCAATTATATTAAGTCGATTGGTAGTATAGATAATGACACCCGTTCTTAGGGAATCTTCTTTACCTCTTCTGAAGCACCAGTTGTTTTCTCAAACTTTACGTCATGAACCCCCGTCAGAGTTTTTACTGTCTTACTAGCAGTAAAGAAAGGTTCCGTTTGGTAAGTCATAGTGTCGTTAGGTTCAGATACCGGGTCAGTGTTTACAACTTCTTCGACTTCAACTTGGCAAGATACTTCCGGATATTCTGGAAGATCTGATTGTGGGGGGTTTCTACAGGAAAAGTGATATCCCCTGACCTTACGTTTACATCCTTGAGTTCTCTATGGACCTCATTGTCTTTTCAAACCGGAACCTTATTTTTTACTTCGTCCTGTTTCGGATCGTCTCAAACGGTTCTCTTGCGTGATCAGTATCGTTTGTGTGAGAAGGTTGTTGTGTTTTCTACTGAGATGTGTACCTGAAGTGGTCTACCAGTTGTGGTTTTAGTCTAACTAAAATAAGAAACGTCGGTTTCTACCTCTTCGAGATATGTCAGTCGTTTTTGTTCTGGACTTCGACTGACACTGGAGTCTAGTACTTGGGGAATAACGGTTTAAGTCTGAATATTACTTCTTTCATCCCTTTAGGTGACCTGGTAAGTCCATACTGGATTTAGTTCAGGGAATACTAATATATCTCCTGCAATCTTCATTTAAGTTCCCTAATCGAGACTATCTCACGGACTTTTTGATACCTACCTTCAAACACTGTAACATGTCCTCCGTCCCTAGTTCTGGTAGGGGTTCTTTTTCTTTACGTTTTTCCGTTTTACCAACAGACTCCTCCGGAATGTTTATCGACACTTTTTTTTTCTCTTCGATTTTCGTCTCCTCTTTTCCTTCCTATATGGTAGACTTACGTCTCAAGGTTTCTCATCGTTCCTCTCTATTCTTTCGGTAGGAGTCACTAGTCACGTTTCTTTATCTCCTTTTGTTATCTTACCCTTTCTGATCTCTAGAGAAGTTCTTTTAATCTCTATGGTTCCCTTTTAAAGTACGTTTCTACCCGTATTATTTCCTGTTTTTACCATACCTGGATTGTCTTCGTCTTCTATAATTCTTCTCCACTGTTCTTATGTGTCTTCTTGACATGTTTTTTCTAGAAGTACTGGGTCTATTAGTGCTACCACACTAGTGAGTGGATCTCGGTCAGTAGGACCTTACACTTCAGTTCACCCGGAATCCTTCGTAGTGATACTTGTTTCGACCACCTCCACTACCTTATGGTCAACTCGATAAAGTTTAGGATTTTCTACTACGACACTTTCACGATGTGAGTTATACGGTCGTTTAAACCTTTTGAGTTGTCACCGTTGTTACTGACCTTTTCCAGTCAAAAGTAAGGTTAGGGTTTCTTTCCGTTACGGTTTCTTACGAGTTTGTTGGCGTGTCAACGTGAGTAGAGTGTGCGATCATTCCATTACGAGTTTTAAGAGGTTCGGTCCGAAGTTGTGATGTACTTGGTACTTGAAGGTCTACAAGTTTGACCTAAATCTTTTCCGTCTCCTTGGTGTCTAGTTTAACGGTCGTAGGTAACCTAGTAGTTTTTTCCTCTCAAGGTCTTTTTGTAGATGAAGACGAAATAACTAAAGAGGTTTCGGAAACTGACACATCTAGTGTTGTTTGACACCTTTTAAGAATTTCTCTACCGTTATGGTATGGTGGAATGGACGTAGGACACTTTAGACATACGTCCAGTTCTTCGTTGTTAATCTTGACCTGTACCTTGTTGTCTGACCAAGGGTTTAACCCTTTCTTCATACAGTTCCGACATATAACAGTGGGACGAATGAATTGAAAATACGTTTCATGTAGTACACTTTACGGTCCGACCTACTTCGTGTTCGATCTTAGCTCTAACGGTCCTCTTTACAGTTATTGGAGTCTATACGTCTACTGTGGTGGGAATACCTTCTTTCACTTCTTGATTTCTCGGAGAACTACTTTAACTTTCTCCTCTCACTTTTTCAACAGAATTTCGAGATGTAAGTCTTTTGTTTCTAGTACCGTAGGCCAGGATAACGAAGTACCGTTTATCTACCCCTTTGTTACCTTTGTCACTGTCTGATAAAAGAACCTGAGGTTTTAGTGACGTCTACCACTGACGTCGGTACTTTAATTTTCTACGAACGAGGAACCTTCTTTTCGATACTGGTTGGGTCTGTGGTATAAATTTTCGTCTGTAATGAAACGACTGTTTCCAGGTAGATCAGTTCCGATACCAAAAAGGTCATCATCACATATCTACACTCTCAACCTGACATTCCTTTCGACTCATGACTTCTTGACTACGAAAACGTGACACCTCAATCTCTTCTGAGAACTCTCAGGGAATCTGACGCTCCTCTAGGATGGTCAGTTGGAGTTCCTTTAGTCAGGACTTATAAGTAACCTTCCTGACTACGACTTCGACTTTGAGGTTATGAAACCGGTGGACTACACTTCTTAAACTGAGTAACCTTTTCTATGACTACGACCCTTTCTAACTTCCGTTCTCCTCTTCCCCTACTGTCTCCTACTCTACCAACCTACCGTAGTGACTGACCTTGTACTCAAACTTGTTCGAGGACCTTAACCACTACTTGTCCCTTCGGACCGTACGACGTCAGGTACTCCAGAGTTTCTCATCCTGTGTTGACTCGCTGACTTGACTAATTCATATTATGTTTATATTCTATAACTACAGAGGATAATCGGACGTTAAACTCCCTTATACCTTTTGTCTCTTATATGGTCTTTATATGACCTTTACTCTCTATGTGTACACAACACAAGCCGGTCTGACTCAAAGGTCCCAATTATAAAATCTCGTATTGTAGTGGATTAGACTATATATATAATTACTAACGTATAACCGTCCTTTACTTTGACACATCTCAAATTAGGACTGTCGTTGTACTGTTTATTTAGGTGAAACATAACAATTAACATAAAATCCATAACATGTCTGGATTATTTCTTATGTAAAGTATCAGTATGTAATTATTCCATATATAATCTTATACAATGTTTTACGGATGTATACATATAATATGGTCAGTACACTCTAGTTTTCTCATTATGTGTTTACATTTTTTTATAGTTCTTCAGAAAAGTGGATTTTTTCAATACTCATCCAAATTAGTACTATTACGTTTTTAATTTTAATTTAGTTCGAAAGTCAAATTCGTTGTGACACATATACTTTATAGACTTTTACAAAAGTTGTTTTATAAACCTATTCGACAATTTATAAAAATTTACAAGTCTTATGTTTTTTCTCGAAATTATATTATTTGCTTTCGAAGTGATCGGTTTTTACAACACTCTCGACCATTAGTCGTTTTATTCGACTTCGTCTTTTCGTCGATAGACTTGTGTGAACGATTAGAGGTGTTGAATCTTGGTTTACGAAATTATCGACACGTCCGTAACCTTTATTCCCTAACCACTATGACGATCAACCTCTCAAATTTGACTCTGAAGCTGTGTGAAGAGGTGTAAAGATGAGTATTAAGTTCCTAGAAAAGGAAGTCGGAGTGACATTACTATCAATTGACCATTATCATTATATGAGAATGATCGGTTCACCTACTCTTCGTCTTAAAAGACAGAGAAGAAACTGAGAACCTCTTTATTTTCGTTGTTTGAGGATAGATCCTTCATTAACAATAACCAAATAGGACTATGTCCAAACCCTAGACTGATGTAAGAAACAAATGACATTTCACATTTTAAGGTTCAACTTAATAGTATTCAGTACGTATCCGTCATTACATTTTGTCTAATGACATTAAGTAATTTCTACACTATATAGACGTCATCTAATTTCTACTTACGTTCATAACACGAAGATGAGGGTAACTTCTCCCTCAGTTTAAGGGATGACGACGACGACGACGACGATTCAGCGAAGTTAGTACAGGCTGAGACATGCTGGGGTATCTACCGTCGGGTGGTCCAAGGTGGTAGGGACCCTAAGAGGTCCGTTCTTGTGACCTCACCTAACGGTAAAGGAAGAGCTTACGCACTTTCACTTTCCACTTTCACTTCAGTGAGTCAACACTGGGGTACCTGACGTCGGGTGGTCCGAGGAGGCAGGTACCTAAAAGGTCCGTTCTCATGACCTCACCCCACGGTAACGGAAGAGGTTTAAGGGATGACGAGTCAAATTAATCCAGAATCACTGGACAAACTGTTCGACTTCACTATGAGACCCTCGAGACATCGACCCTGGAGAACGTCTAAAAAAAAAAATCCTAAGAACCTTATAAGTAGAAGTAGGGAGTCCCTTGGGTTGACAGTACATCACTCTTCGGATTCGTGGGTGGACCTCACTGTTACATATCAATCAACGAGGTCAACTATCGATGTCGACGTGAGGGTCGTCTATCGATGGTAATTGTTAATCTTTTTCGTTCCCTTAAGGTCTTCTTGTAGATAAAGACGAATCGATACGATTTTGGGAACTAACACACCAAGTGTCGTTTGAGAACTTTACGAAGCTCTCTACCCTTATGACCTGATGGGATGGACGAATGACTCTTTGCACATACATTCAGTTCTTCGTTGTCAATCTTGTTCTGTACCTTGTTGTCTGACCAAGTTTTAAACCTTTCCTCATACATTTCCGACCCATAACAGTGGGACAAATAAATTGAAGATACGTCTCATGTAGTTCACTTTACGACCCGACCTACTTCGTGTACGACCTTAGTTCTAACGGTCCTCTTTATAGTTGTTGGAGTCTATACGTTTACTATGGTGAGATTACCGTCTTTAGTTTCTTCTTGATTTCTCGGAGAACTACTTCCACTTTCTTCTTTCACTTTTGCGACCGAATTTGAAGTTGTAAGTTTTTTTTTTTATTCTAGTACCATAGGTCAGGGTAGTGAAGTACCGTTTATCTTTCCCCTTTTCACCTTTTTCATTATCTAAAATAAAAGAACCCGAGGTTTTAGTAACACCCACCACTGATGTCGGTGCTTTAATTCTCTAAGAACGAGGATTCTTCCTTTTGAGATTGTTTGGATCTGTCGTATAATTTTTCATCTCTGTGGTGAAACGACTATATCCAGACAGATCAGTTTTGGTATCAATAAAGTCATCAGTACATACCTACATTCTCAACCTGGTATTTCTTCTGACTCGGGACTTTTTAACTACGAAGACTCAACACCGTGACCTCTTTTGAGAACTCTCAGGGAACCTGACGTTCCTCTAGTTTGGTTAGTTAGGATTTCCTTTAGTTGGGACTTATAAGTAATCTTTCTGACTATGACTTCGTCTCTGGGGTTATGAAACCGGTGGACTACGTTTCTCGACTGAGTGACCTCTTCTGGGACTACGATCCTTTCTAACTCCCGTCTCCTCTTCCCCCGTTGTCACCTATTCTACCAACCTACCGTAGTGTCTGAGTTATCTGTACTTAAACTCGTTTAAGACCACCCATCACTTCCTGTCCCTTCGGACGTCAAGACGTCAGGTACCACAGTGTTTTGTAGCCTGTGTTGAATTACCGACTTGTTGTGGATAGGTCAGGTCTGATTGAGAAGTAGTCATTGTTACTTTGAGATTCTGTGACTTCATTATTGAAGTTTTCGAACCTCTCTTTTGTTACTGGTTGTTCTATTAGATTCCGTCTTGATGTTAACAGACCTCTGTAAAAAGTTAGATATTTAGTTATTGAGTTCCATCGAACTTCTTTTATTCATCTTTTTAACGTTATATATAGTGTTATCTTGTAGTTCTCAAAAGTTTAGTCACTTCTTTCTTTCTTTTACTTGGTCTTCCTTCCAGAATTATGTGTCCTACCTTACAACATATTTATATAACTGTTTATAAACCTATTCATATTTGTTTGTGACTCAATTATTTCGTTCCTAATACGAATGATAAACCTCTATTTTCATTATCATTTCGATCTGAAGACCTAACATCTTGTCGTATATCCTCAAATCTTTAGTAGTAATGAAGAACTGTTGTTATTTCGACTTATTTGACTGTTTTATTGTTGAAAAGAATCAGGTATTCTCTTCACTGTAGTGTCCCGTTGTGGGACGGGGGATTTAACCTTTCTGTCTGTCCATCGATGTCTCCGAGTGTGGAATCACCTTGTCTTTAAGTACTCATCTTTAGACGATTCCTTAGTAATGACTAAATTTGGGAATTTACATTGACTACTTAAAGACCTCCGAGTCACACCTGATTAAATTCTTTATTTTGAGGTTCCCCCGAGTCAGTACAGTCCATGGAGTAAATCACAAAGTGGAGGTCCTCGAGAATGGTATAGGAGTATCGTTCGTAGTGTCTTTTTAGGGGAGTCTGAAGGTTGTCCCCTTCCTTTCTTTCCTTCGCAATACTTTATACGGTCGTTCAAGACAGACAGAAATGTCCTAGATAGGAGTCCTCTTTGATGAGTTGGTCTCGGATTCGATGAACACTACTCCTTTTATGTGTCGAGGTCGGGGGAGATCAGTAAGACAGTGTAGACTCCTCTTTTTTGACTCTTCGTGACCACTTTAAGTGTCATGTCCCGTATCTGAGTTGTTTTTGACTTTGGTCATTATCTTGACATCTTGTGAAGGAGTAGGGGGTGTGGAATGGTACTGTAATGATTTCAGGACAAATGACTTCAAAGAAAATGGGTCATATAGTACAAACGGTAATTTTTTAAACAAAAGTTTCGTACGACTTTCCTTTTTTTCAGTAATCTATACCGTCCTTATAACCATAATCGTCTGATCTTTACATTAATAGTCTGGTCTCTACAGGGATGTCTAGGGTGTCTATAGTTTTACCATTAATTCTTTGTGATAGTTACTAAAATACGGACATTTAAACTATTGAGTCTATTTTACTTGTTTAGGAAACTCATGTGTTAGATGATTTTGAGTGTGTTCTTCTTTATCTACTAGATTTGTCCGAATATAGATAGATAACTTCTATACCTTAATTTTAATTATTAGAAGGTTTTGCCTTCTGTGGTACAGGTCTAATCGAGTGACTACTCAAGATAGTTCGTGAATTCCTTCTTTAATATGGCAAAGAAATGTTAGAGAAGGTCTTCTACTTTAGTCCCTTATGAAGGATTAAATAAATACTTCTGTCGTAATAGTGATCCGTTTGTGTTCATTTTTTGATATCTTATTATAAAGAGTTCTTATTTCTACGTTTTTATGAGTTGTTTCGTAATCATTTAACTTAGGGTGTTTTATATTCTGTGTCTGGATGTATAAGATCTTCACTAACTTGTTTGTACTGGACCCCCTGTTTTTATTTTGAGAGTATTATGGATCCATCGTAGTATCAGACTATACATTCTGTTAAGATTTCTCATATATGTAATTAATGACACAAATATCTCGGTCGTTACAAAACTATATATTCTAGTTCTAAGTTTTTATTTACTGTTAAAAGGTGAATGTCTTCCTACCTCCTCTTCATGTAAAGGGATAAGACTAATAATTCGTATTAAAGTTTGAGACCTATAGTATACACTTTGTTCGTATTTCTCTGAGACTTTGACCTCTTACTTTATGTTTGAAGATCTTTGGAATCCTAGTTTTCTTACTGTACCTTCACTCAGGGGTCCCAAAAGAAAAAGAGAGAAAATAGGGTTTGAACCCCGACCGTTTCGGTCGTTGAATCTTTATGGTTGTCCACTTCTGGTTTTTTATCGGGGTTGTTTCAAATCAAAAAAGATTGGTCTCCTGACCCCACCCCCTTTGGATCGTTTTGCCTTTTGAAAACCTGTTATTGACAAGATGAGGTCGGATTGTAGTGAGTGAGTGTGTGTACCTATTCACAAGATAGGGTCGATTTGTAGTGTATGTATGTTGTCTCAAGGTTAGGGTGGTCTTTTCCTACTTACTCCTCGGATCTGTAAGTATAAGTGGTCCTATATTACTCCATAGAGTCGGGAGATGATTCTAACACAGTCCTTTCAGACTCATCCTTTGACTTTGAAAGTAGAGACGGTCAGGGGGATTCCGGTGAGACAGTCACGGTCAGGGGTAGACTGTTATTATTCCATCGTGGGAGTGGTAAGAGGAAATGTGTTGTCTCGTCAAAACCTCTTTCGGTCGATGTGTCTTCTAAATTCCTTCTAGGTCTCAGAGTATTACCTTATGGGGTTTCAGTTCCTAAGTTGATTTTTCAGTGAGTAGGATTGTTCCTGGTCTTTTATAGTTGAACTTTCACTTTCACTTCAGCGAGTCAGCACAGACTGAGAAACGTTGGGCACCTGACATCGGGTGGTACGAGGAGACTTGTACCCTAAGAGGTCCGTTCTTATGACCTCACCCCACGGTAACGGAAGAGGTTGAACTCTTTTTTGTTTATTATCAGTGATTACGGTTTTACTGTCTCTACAACCTTCAAACCTTAATAGACTGTTCCTAAAATTCCGTTAGTGTTATTTTTACGAAGTTGTTTGTTAGTTTTTACATCAACTTTTAAAAAAATTATCTTTCAGAGTCGTTTCTTTATTTTCTATGTTCCTTCTTTGTTTACCTTTAGAACTTGACTTTTTATGTGGGGTTTATTTGAGTTATTTACTCGAGTTGTCATCTTACCTCCCCTATACACTTCTTAGTGATTTTAACACCAATTTTTTTCTTTTTTGTACCATTGTCACTCTTTCTTACCTGATTTTTTTTACTTATTTCTTAGTCCTCGATACCTTGACATTGTTTTCTAGATTGTAAATATATCAGTCTCAGAATCTTTATTTCCTCTTTTTTCCACCATAACTTTTTTATAAACTTCCTTATGACCGTTTGAAAAAGTTTAAACCGTTTTCTGAGTTTGGATATGTAAGGTCTTCACAAACTCTTTTATTGTTTCTCCTATCAGGGTTCCTGTAGACGTGGTCGTATATATTATTAGTTTAAAGATTTTTGATCCTTGTTTCTTTTTTTAAACTTTCATCACTCTCTCGTTACCGTGAAATGGATATCGTCTTTTGGTTAAGTTCACTATCGGTTAAATAATAGTATTTGATATCTCCAATCTTACTTTTTTTAATTCACGATTACTTTCTTTGAGAGTTGGTACTTAAGATATAGGTCGTTTTCATAAAAAGTCCTCATTTCTCTTTTAACTCTGTATGAGTCTACTTTCCTTTGATTTTCCTGACTAATGGTTGTCTGTATGGGATTTACTTGTCGATCTCCTTTAAAGAATTTGTATTTTATTGATTATTTTCTTTCTTATCACTTTGTAGTTTTTCGTTCTTTTATTCTATTCATTTTTTTATACCTATTTGTCTTATATACAAGGAAGAGGATTCAAAATATTTGATACTACTAGTATCGTTTTGAATGTTCCGATAGACTATACCAAGAATTTTATACATTTTCTTTATGAATTTTATTAACATGTTAATTGTCCCATTTCTCTGGATTTCCCTTTTTCTGAAGATGAGAAGTATCGTTAAGTATACTAATACGGTATCTAAAACAGTAATGGTTATTAAAATAGTTAAGGTACTATCATTAAAGTTTGTAGAGTAAGAAAGTCTTAGTTGAGATCCAGGTAATACGTTAAAAAAAAAATTAAGGTGACTTTCGTGGCTAGTGACTACGTTGACATAAAAGGTTCAGGTCTGAGACGGGAGACAAGTCAAAGATGTAGGGAAGACTGGATCAATCTAAGGTGTCTAGTAGTAATATTCGTAAGGATACCAATGTAGAGTTAAAGGAAGGACAGGAAGAGAAATAAGAGTAGATTGTTTTCATTGCACACCAACTTTCGTGAAAAGTCGAATCCATGTGGACATGAGATTATAGTTTGACACAGAACTCTTATTGGTCTATACAACTGATCATAGTGAAATCCAATACTGTCGTTGGAAGTTCAAACGGATGTATCTACGGGTCTATATGATATAAAAGGATCATTTAAGTAAAAAATTTGGAAGGTAAGGTAGGAATGTAGAGTATTTCTCACTCATTTGACACCACATATCTTTAAACTTTTCAAATAGTAACAGTACATATAATAACAATTGATTCGAGTTTTGATCTTGGATATAAGGTAAGGGATTAACAACTGATATCGACTTTCGTGGATCAAGGGTACGTTAACAGGTTTGTCTTTTAGTTTATAGTATTAAGTATGACCTAAAAAATATAGACCCTTTTATAGACTTCCCCGTGTTTAATAAAAAAGTAAATTTTTATAAATAACTCGCGAAAGATAAATAGTTTGTGAGTAGATCCATAAACACTCGAAGAACTCGAAGTGATTTTCTTTATTCTTGTGACGGGAGAATGTAACATGTAAGATAAAACCTCCCGTTTGTTAAACTTTTCTCCTTTTTTATTCTCATTTATTCGTTCTTTAAAATTTGTTACGATTCACGATACGTCTCTTAATTTTATACCACTAAACTATTACTTAAACACCGACTAAAATTTAACCAGTTCCCTGAAGGGTCCTCCAGGTCACCAACTCTTAGGTGGAAGGTTAAGTCCCCTGAGGTCAAGGTGGAGACAAACCCCTTGATTCTAGGATGTACAACGTCCTGTTGATTCGGGTTTGGGACGTTGATGACTCGGGCGTGTGGGGTTGATTTCTCGGGGTACGGTGTCGTTTCTCGGGTGTGTGACGTTGTTTTCTAGGTGTGTGGTGTTGATTCTGGACTACGCCAGTTTTCATTTATTTATTATTTTTATTTTATTTAACTAGTCTTCTTTGGAGACACGTCTCCCTTGTAAATACCTCTTCCTTTACCGTTGGGTGAGGTCATGAGAACGGACCTCTTAGGGCACCTGTCTCCTCGGACCACCCGACGACAGGTATCCCAGCGTGTCTCAGTTTGTACTGACTTCGCTGAAACGTAGGTACGTACGTACGTAACTTCTTCCTTTACCGTTGGGTGAGGTCATAAGAACGGACCTCTGAGGGTCCCTGTCTCCTCGGACCACCCGACGGCAGATACCCCAGCGTGTCTCAGTCTGTACTGACTTCGCTGAATCGTCGTCGTCTCCCTTGTAAAGTTCATTACATATTTACTGTGTTCACTTCTACTTCAAACTTGTAAGATTTACGTTACCCCTGTTATTTTTCAAAATTTGTCTTTCAACATGAGATTTAATGAATTATTATTCTATTAAGGTCGTTTAGATCCCCCTGATTTAACCTCTCCTCATTCTCTTAATCGTCTTTTGGAACGATCTTACAAAATAGTCATCATTAGGTTCACATCATACTACGACCGGACCCACCGTCATTATTCCTTATTCTTCTCACCCGTCTAATCCCTTCATTAACTACACAATTTCTCATTAAACAACAACCCAGTTCTCTTTACACTTCTATTACGGTTATATTCTTAAAAATTTTTCTCTTCTTCGAGTTGATTTGACGTCGATGGATATCAAAACTCCAACAAGGTCGTAGGGTCTTTCTTTGTTCGGTCTGGTGAACTTTTTCGTTTATGTTATGTTACTTTTTTTTAGTCGTTCATGACGACGACGACGACGATTCAACGAAGTCAGTACAGGCTGAGACACGCTGGAGTATCTACCGTCGGGTGGTCCGAGACGGTAGGGACCCTAAGAGGTCCGTTCTTGTGACCTCACCCAACAGTAAAGAAGAGGTTACGTACTTTCACTTTTCACTGTCACTTCAACGAGTCAGCACAGGTTGAGAAGCGCTGGGGTACCTGACGTCGGGTGGTCATGATTTATAGTTTATTATGAAGTCTTCGTGACGATAGTTTATAGTTTTGGACGGTGAACTCCCTGTTCTTTACAGTAGTTAAAACTTTCCTTGTCTCAACTGGTACACATCTGAGGACTTGACGGTTAACCTTGTAAAGGATGAAATTTTTTTTTTTGGAGTTGTAACTTTAGAAAGTGATTTATGTGTCTATTTATTGATAGTCATGAATTGAAAATGGACTAAGAATCAGTCGATACTTTTGAAGTATGAGGTACTTCACTATTAATTTTAGTTACGTAAATTAGTTTATAAATATAATTGAAGTATTATTACATTCTTACGATATAGAGACCCGAAGGGAATACCGAGTTACCCATTTCTTAGGTGGACATTACATCCTCTGTGTCCTCTGAGTCCAAACTAAGGACTCAGACCTTATAGGGGATCTCATCCTTTTCCGTTGGGTGAGATAATAATAACGGACCTGTCTCCTCGGACCGTCCGATGTCAGACTGTCCAGTGTTTCTCAGTCTGTACTGACTCACTGATTCCTGTGTTCGATTTGGAGACCAAAGTAAGTAATCAGAGTCCTAACACAGTCTCAGAGTTTTCTGTGTTTAGATCTTATTTAGAATATAAACATATTCTTTTATATATGTACTTTCTGAGTCTACTTAAGTTTTATACTATACATACGACCATACTATATCTTTCGTACTGTATGTCCCGACGTTACCTTTCTCTTCGAAAGTCTCGGTTTTCTAGATCCCTATTTTAGGTCCAGACGGTGAATGATTGATCCACTAGAACATTTTTAATGTTTTAGAAAGATTCTACGTCACAGGAATAAAATTTTTAACTCTATTATTAGTATGAATGAAGTGTATCAGTGACAATTACTATATCCAATTGTGTGGATCGTTACCTACTGTTACTTACTTATTAGGTATTTACTCTTAGTGTAGTTCATTCGTTTATATTCGAAGGTGATGGTCACGTTTTCTTGTAAATATTTAGTTGTTGTTACCTACTTACAATGGAGGAACAGATGATAATACTAACTCTGTCTGAGCTCCTTAGTGAACACATATCGTCCCGAATAAAAACGTCCTAAATCCTTGTAATCTCATGTTCTTTCTGGTATTTACGAAGTCGTAGTCTGTATGTGTTCAAACAATTATAGGATAACTTTTAGGTTACCCTCTATTAGATTACTCTAACTCTTTTAATCTACACAAAAGTACAAGGATGTACTAATACGAAGGATTCTCTAAATAATTCCAGAGTTCCCGAAGTAAATAAGAGAAGTAATAAATGTATGCATAATATTGATGTTTCTAGATTAATCCAAACTTTGAACTAAACTTGGTTATATTAATTGTATCCGATACGACACTGGTAGACACTGTAAATACTCTTTGTTAGTACTGATCCATGGATCTTGATAAAAGAACTCGAGACAGGATACCAAGGACAAATCCGTGTGGACCCTTTGACGTCCTTCTCAGTCTACGAAAAGAGACACAGTTTTACTGGGTGTTAAATTAAGTCTGAACTGTAAAGGGTGAATAGTATCACAAAGGAGTTTAGGACTTAATAACTCTATCTACAGTTTAATAGTTTCTGTGAATATAGGGTATTATTTTTCCTTCGTCTGAGTATTTCTTGTTTGATCATTATTGGTCACCTCTCTCCCTTCGTCCCTCCCCGTTGTGTTCCCATCTCCTCATTTCCATTTTCGATAATCCATATTTTATTCGATGTTCCTATATAACATGTTGTGTCCCTTATATCGGTTATAAAGTATTATTGACATTACCTTATATTGGAAATTTTTACACTTAATGACACAATATGTGGACATATACTATAACATGACAGTCCGCTCACATATGAGGAACCAAGACAGAGCAGTGTTCTTTCTAAACCTCACTACCTGTAATTTCGGGAGCCGCACAGTGTCGAGAGCCCAGAACCTGTCTGGTACAATGTCGAGATTCCACAGTTTGTCTGACATAATATCGAGAATCTGTTTAGTCACAATGTCGAAACACAAAGTCGAGATAAAATAAATCTTTTATCGTCCTTTCAAGTAGGAGTTCCGCACTCTCGTACAACTGGGTTTCAGCGTTTCTCTTCTCACTGGGGCGCGCTCTCTCTTTCTCTGGCTCTCTCTGGGGGGCGGGAAACCGAGGACGTGGAGAAAAATATACCAAAAAAGAGGGGGGCCCGGACGGGATTCATTTACCTGTCCCTTCGGACCGCACGAGGGCAAGTATCCTAGAGTTTCTCAGTCTGCGCTGACTTGACTCGACTTAACTCATGTAGGTTCTCCTACGGTCGGTCCTCGCGACAAACAAGATGGACTCCAGGAGTGAGGCCAGGAGCCTGGAAGGAAACAAGATAAAAGAGTCCGAAAAGAGAAAGAACAGAAAATCGGTGGTGGTAAGACCGGAGGACAAAGGATAAGATTGATGGATTGCCATGTCTGTGATATGAAGTTAAATTCTTTTTTTTTTTTCTATGAAGAAAGAAAGGGACGGGTATAAATACAGGTAGGGTTAGAAGGAAAAGATCTATTCGGTTCTTAGAGAAGGAACAAGGACTGAAGGTACACCGGATAACAATCAATAACAAACATGACGAAACTTTAATGAAAAGAAATGATTTTTTTTTTTAAAATCTATTAAGGAACACTCATACATAATTAACGGAAGTAAGAAACATTACTAAGTGTTATAAGGTCTCATAGATTACTCAAACCAAAAAAAAAAAGGTTGTTACGTGGACAATCACGAAGTGACTTTTACTTTCACTTTTAGAATCAGAGAGTCAGTACAGACTGGGGTACCTGACACCGGGCAGACCGAGGAGACAGGTACCCTGTCTCTCCCATTGTCTGTCCTTCCGGTCTCCAGAGGTTTACCTCCTTTATCTGACGTTCACAGTCTGTAAAAATTTAGAGAGAGAATTCACCGTCTTCCTTTGTTTGATCACTATCTATAAAAAAAGGGAAGAGATATGTTTAAATTTTCCAAAGAGAATTTTATGACACAACGGTATTACTGTGGACCAAGGTGGAGTTCAATTGGTAAGAGTTTGGAACTCAATTGGTTACGTAAAAAGAATACCTTTACAAACAGAATTCGATACAATTATATGATACGTAAATGGGATCTGAGACAGAACTTCAGTCAAGACGGATTAGCGAGTCTTGGTTGAACTGTTTGGTCATAAAATATGAGTCTGTAAAAAGGGCATTAGATACATTTACTTTGATAAACATACCATTAGACTCTAAGTTCAGTTAGTAAAATACCGGGTCCTACTGAGAAGACCACGGTTCTAATAGGGGTTTACGTAGATTACCTACTCCCCGGACCACGGTAATAGACTCAAAATTCTGTAGGGAAAGAAAGTAATTGTCTGACGATCACTGATATATTGTAGGTCGATTTTTGATCGTCCTCCCATAAGAAAGACGGGGGAAGACTACAGATACAGTCTTCGAAAGAGATAGAGGAAATATGAAATTATTTTGAAATAATGTGTTTTCCAGACTCGTTAGTTCGGAGCAGAGACCGGGGCCTAACTTAAGAGGAGGTCTCCGGTTCTTAGGGCCGCAGAAAAACATCAACTCGTTGTTGGTAAGTCCTAAGAGATCCGTTCTCATTACTGCACCCAACGGTACGGGAAGAGGTCCCGTAGAAGGACTGGGTTCCTAACTTTGGTTCTGAGGTTGTGACGTCCTTCTAAGAAATGGTAGACTCGGTGGTCACGGTCATCAGGAGAACCTATATGAGTTAAGTCGAGTCAAGTCAGCGCAGACTGAGAAACACTAGGATACTTGACTTCGTGCGGTCCGAAGGGACAGGTAGTTGTTGGGGACCTCGAATGAGTTTAAGTGTAGGTAACTCAGCCACTACGGTAGGTTGGTAGAGTAGGAGACAGCAGGGGAAGAGGGCGGAAGTTAGAAAGGGTCGTAGTCCCAGAAAAGTTTACTCAGTCGAGAAACGTAGTCCACCGGTTTTATAACCTCAAAGTCGAAGTCGTAGTCAGGAACGTTACTTATAAGTCCTGACTAAAGGAAATCCTAACTGACCAACCTAGAGGAACTTCAGGATCCCTGAGAGTCAAGTTGGGTGACAAACTTGTGGTTGTGGTGTCAAATTTTCGTAGTCAAGAAGTCACGAGTCGAAAGAAATATCAGGTCAAGAGTTTGGGTACGTACTGATGACCTTTTTGGTATCGAAACTGATCTACCTGGAAACAACCGTTTCGTTATAGAGACGAAAAATTATACGACGGATCCAACCAGTATCAAAAAGAAGGTTTCACGTTCGCAGAAAATTAAAGTACCGACGTCAGTGGTAGAAGTCACTAAAACCTCGGTGGGGGGTGGGTGGGGGGCGGTTTATTTCAGAGAGTGACAAACGTAACAAAGGAGTAAATAAACGGTACTTCACTACCCTGGTCTACGGTACTAAAATCAAAAGACTTACAACTCAAAATTCGGTTGAATAAGTGAGAGGAGAAAGTAAAAGAAGTTCTCCGAGAAATCAAGAAGAAGTGAGAGACAGTTGACTCCAATAACTATAAAGAACACCGTTGGAACTAAGGTCGAACACGAAGTAGGTCAGGTCGTAAAGAGTACTACAAGAGACGACGACGACTCAGCGAAGTCAGCACAGGTTGAGACACGCTGGGGTATCTACCGTCGGGTGGTCCGAGGGGGTAGGGACCCTAAGAGGTCCGTTCTTGTGACCTCACCCAACGGTAGAGGAAGAGGTTACGTAAGTTCACTTTTCACTTTCACTTCAGCGAGTCAGTACGGACTGAGAATCACTGGGGTACCTGACGTCGGATGGTCCGAGTAAGAAGGTACCCTAAAAGGTCCGTTCTTGTGACCTCACCCAACGGTAACGGAAGAGGCTACATGAGACGTATATTCAATTTATTTGTCCACTGTTATATGTCGGAACTGTATAAGGAAAGGGTTAAACCTTGGTCAGACAACAAGGTACAGGTCAAGATTGACAACGAAGAACTGGACGTATGTCTAAAGAGTCCTCCGTCCAGTCCACCAGACCATAAGGGTAGAGAAAGTCTTAAAAGGTGTCAAACAACACTAGGTGTGTCAGTTTCCGAAACCGTATCAGTTATTTAATCTTCATCTACAAAAAGACCTTGATAGAACGAAAAAGCTACTAGGGTACCTACAACCGTTAAACTAGAGACCAAGGAGACGGAAAAGATTTAGGTCGAACTTGTAGACCTTCAAGTGTCAAGAGCATCACAACTTCGGACCGAACCTTTTAAAACTCGTAACGAAATGATCGCACACTCTACTCACATTAATACATCATCAAACTTGTAAGAAACTGTAACGGAAAGAAACCCTAACCTTACTTTTGACTGGTAAAGGTCAGGACACCGGTGACGACTCAAAAGGTTTAAACGACCGTATAACTCACATCGTGAAAGTGTCGTAGTAGAAAATCCTAAACTTTATCGAGGTGACCTTAAGGTAGTGGAGGTGATCGAAACAAGTATCACTACGAAGGATTCCGGGTGAACCGAAGTGTAAGGTCCTACAGACCGAGATCCACTCACTAGTGTGGTAACACTAATAGACCCAGTACTTCTAGAAAAAAACATATCAAGAAGACACATAAGAACGGTGGAGAAGAATTATCGAAGACGAAGACAATCCAGGTATGGTAAAGACAGGAAATAGCTCGGGTAGAAACGTACTTTAAAAGGGAACCATAGAGATTAAAAGAACTCCTCTAGAGATCAGAAAGGGTAAGATAACAAAAGGAGTTAAAGAAAGGTAACTAGTGGTTCCTTCCGAAAGAATAGAGAGGAACGATAAGAAACCTTGAGACATAAGTCTACCATATAGAAAGGAAAAGAGGAGACGAAAATCGAAGAGAAAAAAAAGTGTCGATAAACATTCAGGAGGAATCTATTGTTAAAACGGAAAAACGTAAAGAAAAAGAACCCCTACCAGAACTAGGGACGGAGGACATGTTACAGTATTTGGAGACAGGTATCAAGAATTCCATGAGATAGTCTAGATTAGGGACTTAGATAAAGAGTGAAGGTGACATATTAGTGTTCCCTAAACTAAATCCAGTATGGACTTACCAGGTCACCTAAAGGGATGAAAGAAGTTATATTCAGACTTAAACCGGTATTCCTCAAGTACAAAACTCGGTTTCAGTCGAGGACCAGAACAAAAACGACTGACATGTCTAGAAGAGGTAGAAACCGACGTTTCTTTTATTAGTTGGACTAAAACCATAACTGGTAGACCACTACAGGTACCCATCTCACAAGAGAACACGGTCTCCGAGGACCTGTGAGTGCCCGTTCAGACCTAGTCAGAGAACACCCCAGTGACGAGGGAAGAGGACCCAGGATCACATATGTTCGAAAACAAACACGGGAGGTTCTCAGACAAGGGAGTCAGGACAAATTCAAGACCACCGAGATACTACCCCAATTACCGTTGGAGGAGGTTCTCCCGAATACGGTATGGATCCAGATGACGTAGGTCTCGGGGACGGGGACGTCGCCAAGTGACGACTGGGCATGGAGATGTCCTCTGTGAATTTGTGTCAAGACCGAGTCAGAGACACCTCAGATACCCAGGACCACACATGTTCCAAACAAACTCGGGAGACTCGTAGAGACCGTCCATACCCCAAACAAAGATTTGTACTAAAACGGGGAGGACGGACCTACATGAGATTCTTCATCTTAATGACCCAGTTTTCTAAATATGTTAAATTTAAGATTATCTATGACGGTTTAATTTGAAAAATTTTTAACACAGTAAAATTTTATTACAAAATGTAATTATTAGATAATCTAATTTAAAAATCAACAAATAAACTAGATAATTCAAGATTTTCAGAACGTAATACTAACATCTAAAAAGCCACAAAGTATAAGAATAGTCTAAAACGAAATTTATAAATCTGTGACATAATAGTCAATATATTTACAAATTGTCATGAGATTTCAGGTACGTTTAATGTGGAAAACAAAAATATTTGGGAAATTTTTTAGACACAACTAAACAAAAGGTAGACGTTATAGACTCGTATAAGTAAGGGAGTGAGGAATTAATTAGTAACCATAATAGTTTTAACAGGCACATATATAGGATAAAGACAAGAAAGTGTAGAGTTTAAAATTGTGAAACAAATGTAATAGATGGTCACAGACCTTAATAAAACAAAGATATTAAAACAAACGAGTAAGGTAGAAGAACACAAAAACACGAAGGAATCAAAGAGAGAGAGAAGTAGGTCTTTTTATACCTAACACTCTTTATTTTTACAACCACACAGAGGTACTATACTTTTACAGAGATCTAAGGGAGAACGAACTTAGTGTATCAAAATTTTATATCTTAAAACACATCTATTCTTACAGGGTGGAGTATTGAATTCTCAACGAAGGAGAGAAGAACGGAGGATGTAACGACTACTTTTCACGCTATAGTTATAAAAACAGGAAGACCTCTATCTGTAACGATGAATATCTTTGAAAGTCTCACAAAAGATACAAATTAGTGTGCCAAAATTTATATCGTCAAAACACAGCGAGGAGTATGAACCATGACTTCCTCTGGAAAGAGTGACGTCTGAGAACAGACCAGTCGTGATTGTACAAAGGAAATTAATAGTAATACGTAATGAAGAGTAGAGAGTGAAGAGGCAAAAGTGACAGAAGACACTGAGGGTGACTTACTTACAATTTCGAAGAACTAGACAGAAGGTGTCGAAAATGGAAAAGAAAATAAGAAGTGGAGAAACTGGAAAACACGATGTAGAACCCGTATAAGAAGTCAAAATAAAAGGTAGAGTGATCATCTCAGGAGGGAGGGAGACAGGTAAAACTACAAATTGAGTAGACAACTCCCAAACCAAAAAAAATAAAGTTGTTATTTGAAGAGGTTATAGAGTTCAACTAAAAATACGTATATTATATAAGAATAAAAGGAGACTCATATAATTAATGTGAATAAGATTTCAGAAGTAAGATCAATGAAATAATTGAGGAAGGGAATCCGTAACCTAGATGACTACTAATGTAAATGACAAAAGAAAGTATCGAAACCCAAAACAAAATAAAAAAAGAACTACTAATTGAGAAAGAACAATAAACCAATTGAAATACAAAAGTTAACAGATAATCAGAAATACACCTACGGTATTTGTAAATGGTTTCGATGGAGACTCTGTTCTACATAACAGTCTATCCTTAAGGTTCCCCGACCCGAAGACTTAAAAAAGGATAAGAATAAGAGAGACCTACGACGGTCAACGAACCTTACGATGGAAACGATGAACCTGGGTTTATTAGGAAACGTAAAGGGAGGGTCCCCTTTTCTGACTTTGTCTAAGGACAAACTTCATTCTCACCTTGTCTAATTTCACGGATTAAAGAGATAACCCTATAGAGTCTTTTACTGGGATAAATAACAGGTCATCTAAAGAAGAAGAGTGGAAATGATGACGAAGGTTTCGAGATAGTGAGATCTTGAAAAAGTCATCAAAAGAGGAAATGGAAACGAAGTTAAGTCAAAGTAGACGAAAAATAGAAAGATCCTTATGATCATTAAACCTGGGTAATTTATAGGAAAAGACCAAAAGATCTTAACGATAATCAAGTGACTAAAGTATATGTAAAGAATAGTACTTAAACCTAGTCCTTGTTCTTCAATGTTATACGAGAGTCCAACAGTGAAATTAGGTTAGAGATCCACCCTCAGTACCTGAGACAGAAATATCTTCAGAACAAATTAGGGACAACCTGTCCTCTTTCGGGTGAACTGGGACTTCCGTTCACTTTTTTACTCTAACACTCTGTTTAACACTTTACTATTTCCCGTTCGTTTCTTACGTTACTATCGTTAGTTTTTGTTACTCCGATAATAAAGTTTTGTAGGTTAGATTTTTCCTTCTCTACTAAACCTTTATTCTCCACAATTACCTCTCTTTGACATTTTTCCTTATGCACGAAGGGAGAGAAGTGTGACACTCAAAATTTTATGTTTATTCTCCTAAGGTCCCTCCTCTCTCCAAATTAATACAGGTCCTTAAAGTCCTTATAACACCTTTCCTTCTCACCCTTCACACAAGGGTCCTCATCATCTGTATCCCCACATATCGTCTCTTTGTTTGAACCCGTTTTCACTCCTTCAGTCTTCATACTCTTTTTTTCCCCTTTACCGTATACCTAAACGGGTTCCGTTCCGACTTTTCGTTTTAAAGTGTGTGACCTTTCTTCCATCTCCTTTCCTTCAACCTGTCTCTAACACAAACGTTCATCTCTGTATTGATCGAGGTTTTAAGTTCTACTTTTGAAATACGTAATACGAAGATTGAGTCTTTCGAAAGAGGATCTATGATCACAAATACTTGTGGTTTGAAACCACCACGTTATCTCCTTCTTCTAGTTCTTTATACCTCCAATCACTCTTTCGGTCTCTTTCTCATCAAACCTTGTTAATTTTTTTTTTTTTTCAGAGGGTTCGTATTTTACTCTTTCCTCCAACATAATAAAAAGGTATCTTTAGACCAATTTCTCTCTTTAACACGTTTACGTAGAAATAAAATACGTTTAAATCCCTGTTCACCAATTACTTTCGGTTTTTTTTTTTCTTTTTCCTTCTTTTCTCTCTCTTTCTTTCTTTTCCCTGACTCCCTCCCTCCTTCCTTCCTTTATCTTTCCTCTAACTTAGGAGGACCAGACGGTCTCTTTTTGTCTTTTCCATGTATTCCTTTGAAAGTACCTGAATCAACTGTATCATCATACTAATGTCGTACTCCTGGTCCTTAGTTTTCCGTACTTAACTTTAGTTGTGAGGTCGTAAATGATTAACAGATTGGAACCCTTCCAGATACTTTCAAATAAACTTAGTATAAGGTATAAACATTTTATACCTATTTTGGTCTAATCCTAAAAGAACTGATAGATCACTCTATTATACGATGTTCCTAATAAATCTAACATGATACAATGTAATGAAGTGTTACTATGATTTTTATAATCAACTAGTAGAAATCCCCTATGGTCTTTTACTGAGTAATAAGAAGTTTTACCGACTATTTCTTTTTCTTTGTTCATAAACAGAATTGAAAGAATATAGTTTATATGACACTCCATGAATCTATCAACTACTTTTTTTTTTAGAAATATTTTATCAAGATCCACTATTTGTGTCTTCTTTATTATTTTAATCTTGTAGTAGTGAAATATTAGTAATTAATTTGTCACCTAGATCCGTTAGTAATAGTTCCCGATAAATTAGTAATTTACTTTTTTATACTCCTTTAAATATGACTTACTCAGACTTGGGTGAATGATTAAAATTTCAGTATCTTTCCTGTTGGTCTGTAATACGTGGAGTACTATACTACGTTATCCTTCATAAGTTGGAATGATATTTTAAAGAACGGTTTTTTTAGATTGGAGTTAGACTAATTCTGAGATAGACCTACACGGATAGTCAAGTGTCCAGTGTGTCTCCAGTATCCTTGTGTAATCTCTTTTATCAATACATTAGTCACTTTGTGTATTACATATTTTAGGATCTCCTGATTTATCGGTTAAAGAAGTTGTTTTTATTAACATACTTGTTCTCTTTTCCTTCAATATCGAAATTTTCTGTACTATATGTCGTTGATTTACTTTGCTCATCTCGTAAAATCTAAAATTATTGTGTCAACATTTCGAGATTCTGTTAACCCCTTTAAGTTTGTGGTTTAATTTTCTTTTTGTGAATAAATAAATACCGACGTGACCCAGCAGTAACGACACGTGTTCGAAAGAGAGATCAACGTCGTTCGCCCCTGATGTAACGTCACGGACCAGAAGAGTAACGTAGCCGAAGAGAAGAAAACCTCGTACCCGAGATCTGACACCCGAGTCGTCAACAACGTGTGTCCGAATCAACGAGGTGTTGTACACCCTAGAAGGGTATGGTCCCTAGTTTGGGTACAGGGGACGTAACTGTCACCTAAGAATTGGTGACCTGGTGTCCCTTCAGGGAGCTTGTGGTCTATAAACTATAATTTCTTAATAGTCAAACCCCCAATAATTACTATAACTAAAGGGTCCCAGAGTCACCATTTCTTAGACGAGTGGTTACGTCCTCTGTGCCCAAACTAGGGACCCAACCTTTCTGGAGGACCTCCACCTTTACCGTTGAGTGAGATCATAAGAGCGGACCTTTTAAGGTACCTGTCTCCTCGGACCATCTGATGTCAGGTACTACAGTGTTTCTCAACCTGTGTTGACTCGTTACTTTGGTGGTGGAGGTTACGATAACACTAGTACAAAAATACTCAGGAATATTCAGAAGGGACCACCGAGTCTACCATTCCACAGACGGATGTTACACCCTCTGGGTCCAAGTTAGGAACCCAACCCTTCTAGGAGACCTCTTCCTTTACCGTTGGGTGAGGTCATGAGAACGGACCTTTTAGGGTACCTGTCTCCTCACACCATCCGATGTCAGGTACCCCAACGTTTCTCAGCCTGTACTGACTCACTGAAGTGAAAGATATTCCACATATGGCTTAACAAACATTTACTTTATTTTATTAAGGACCCTAAACAAAGTTTAAGTATAACATCTACCTTTACGAATTCTGTGTGGTTTTACGATGATCGTGAGTAGTCACTTAAACCATTTCAACGTATTATGTTTTAATTATATATCTTTAGACAACGTCAAGATATACTATTGATACTTGATAATCTCTTTAATTCTTTTATTGGGGTAACTGGTAACGTAGTTTTTCTTATTTTATTGAACCTTATTTAGAGACACCTTAAATTTCTGGATATGAGACTTTTACTATCATGTGACTGTTTTTTTTTTTGACTTCTGTTATGTTTGTATACCTTCTATATGGAACAAGTACACAATCTTCTTAATTATAAAATTTTACTAGTATAATGGGTTTCGTTATATATCTAACTTAAATTAGGGATATTTTTACGGTCACCGTAAACTTTTCTGGGACTACGACCCTTTCTCTCTTCCGTCCTCCTCTTCCCCTGTTGTCTCCTACTCTACCAACCTACCGTAGTGGTTGAGTTACCTGTACTCAAACTCATTTGAGGTCCTCAACCATTACCTGTCCCTCCGGACCGTTCGACGTCAGGTACCCCAACGTCTCAGTCTGTATTGACTCACTGACTTGACTCTTATTTATTAAGATTTTAAACATAAATTTGTTTTTCTGGGGTTCGTCTCTTTTGTTAAAACTCTTTCTTCTTGACTCCACCTCTATATTTACGAGGAACCAAAGTTTGACATGGTGTTCAGATGACGGTAGTTTTGTCATACTATAACCGTGTTTTTGTCTGTGTCTCTAATTGTCTTGTCATATTTATCAACTCTTTGTTTGGGTGAGTGAATACCAGTAAATTAGATGTTGTCTCCTTCGTTCTGTTACGTTACTCCTTCTCTCTCAGAAAAGTTATTTACTACGACCTTTTTGACCTATCGACGTATGCTCTCTTAATTTTGTAAGAGAGTGATATATGTTTGAGTCTACCTGATTTCTTGATTTACTTCTGACTTTTGGTATTTCAATTATCGTCTTTTGTATCCGTCTTGTGAGAAACTGTATTTAATATCGTAATCAAAAAACCTAGGTAGAGGATTCCATTTCCTTTTTTTTCGTTTTAATTTGTTTCCCCTGGATTCATTTGACTTTTCGAAAACATGTCGTTTCCTTTGGTAGTTGTTTTAATTTTCTGTTGGATGACTTACCACCTTTTATATACTGACTATCCCCAATTATAGGTTTTATATATTCGTCGACTATGTCGAGTTGTAGTTTTTTTTTTTTTGTTTTTGGATTGATTTTTTACTCGTCTTCTGGACCTATTTGTAAAAAGGTTTACATATATCCAACGGATGTCCGTGTACTTTTCTACAAGTTGAAACGATGAGTAGCCTATTTACCTTCAGTTCTGGAGTGTAGACAGTCTTACCTATATCAGTTTTTCTGGTGTGAAATGTTTGACACCGTTCCTACACCTCTTTCCTTCGGAAACATGTGACAACCTCCCTTACATTTAACCACGTCGGTTAAATGTCACCTTTGTCAAACCTCCAAAGAAATTTTTGATTTTTATCTTGATGAGATACTAGGTCGTTAAGGTGAGGACCCATATATAGGTTTCTTTTACTTTCATGCTTGAGTGTTTCCATGTACTTAGGGTCACAAATGTCGTCGTCATAAATGTTGACGGTTCTATACCTTCGTTAGATTCACAGGTAGTTATCCACTTACCTATTTCTTCTTCACCACATATATATATGTGGTACTTTATAATGAGTCGGCATTTTTTCATCTAAAACGACAAACGTTGTTATACTTACCTGAATCTCCTATAATCCGATCACTTTATTCGGTCTGTCTCTTTCTGTTTATGACACACAATAGTGAATATACACCTTAGATTTTTTATTTACTTATATTGTTTTGTCTTTGTCTGAGTGTCTATACTTCTTATTTGATCACCAATGATCACCCCTTTCCCTTTTATCTTCCCTGTACTATCCCTTAAATCCCCATGTCGATGATGCATATTTTATTTATTTGATCTTTCTATATGTCGTGTTCATTATATTGGACATAAATATCATTGAAAAAAGAAAGAAAAAAAAAAAAAAAAAATGAAATAAAATGAAATGTTATGACATAACCAAAACGGTATGTAACTGTACTTAGGTGGTGCCCACATGTACGTAAGGGTTTGTACTTGGGGGGAATATCATTGAAAATTTACCTCATATTAGATATTTTTAAAACTTAGTGACACAACATGTAGACTTTGATTATATGACTCAGTTGATATGAAGTCTTTATATATATTCTAATATCTCAACATTTTCTATATTTTACCCGGTTTATATTCAATAACAACTCCTTCTCACTATCCATATACCTCCAAATAATGTGATAAAAGAGAATAAAATTTTCTCTAAAATTTAAATGGTGGTATTTTTCAATTTTACTATTTGTTGGTTCATCTTTATACTCGTTCCCTATGTTTTGATGTTATTAACCTTTTTATTTATGATTAATGGTGATTTATGTAGACTTTATAAACTACAATGGTTATTAATCCGTTTGATTTTTAATTGTTGTCACTGAATGACATGTCCAATATAGAAACGTGTATTACTCTTTCAACTATGTAGTCAAGATGTTACATAATCCATGGATCTGAAGATAGAAAGGTGAGTCACTAGGAATGGAACGAAACCCCGGTGTCTTACCAACGAGGTCGAAACTGGTAAAACAAGTAAAAAGTCCTTCCCCCTTCCCCCTTTCAGGTCTCGGTTTTCTAAATACAGTCGACTCAGGTAGATTTGAAAAAATCTCATAGGGAACTTGGGATTTAGTTGTTTTTCTTGAGTCATTGTTTCGGACAAGTATATGTCTCCTTCGACCTTATACAGTAAACAAAACACAAATTTAATCCGTGAAACTTCTTGGGTTGTTTTAGTCCCCAGACAATGGTTCTTTTTTCCCCATTTATATGTATCCTATATGTTGGTCTTTTGAAGTGGGATATTAAAGTCTAATCAGTAACGATAACAATGAAATACGAACCAATATAAATATATATATATATAAAGATAAAATTATAAGAAATATAAAAAATATAAAATATATGTAATATATAAAAAAAGAAATAAGTAGTACCGGAGAATGTAGAGAGAGGAAGGAAGACTTGAATCAAAGAAGACTACGTGAAAGAAGTAAATAACCGAGCGAATAGTTACTAACGATAATTTAAGAGAATTCACAATAAAAAAGGGTTTTTATAGAAACGACGACGACGATTCAGCGAAGTCAGCACAGGCTGGGACACGCTGGGGTGGCTGCCGTCGGGTGGTCCGAGGGGGCAGGTACCCTCTTGTCACCTCACCCAACGATAAAGGAAGAGGTTACGTACTTTCACTTTCACTTCAGCGAGTCAGCACAGGCTGAGAATCGCCGGGGTACCTGACGTCGGATGGTCCGAGGAGGCAGGTACCCTCAAAGGTCCGTTCTCATGACCTCACCCCATGGTAACGGAAGGGCCTTTTTTTATAGAAATAAAATGAAAATAAGAGTTTCCTAGTGAATCAACCCGTATTTTGAAATCCAATTATCAGTAAAAGGAGTCGAGAAACTTTTATAATAAAAGAATGACAAACACCTATTTCGGAGTTTACTACAAGCTCACAGGAAGAAAAGTATTCCTTCAGAACTGAGAAGGGATTTAAACGTCAAGAGTGTTTGAAAGCCAAAATTTTTCAGAAACAAACGTACACATAATCAACAGACACAATATAAAAATATCTGAATAAAACATCTCCCCATATTCAACGGTGTACTTTCTCTGAAGATCAAACTTTAACGACAAACCCCGTCCATTAAACATTCTCAACTATCTTTTAAACAGTATAACGATACACCAGTATATCCCGTAACCGGTTAGGTGTCCACGGAGAATGTATCACTGACGTAGGGTTTTTGAGTCGGTTCCTTTTCCTTCTGTCTATATTAGTCTCGACGGAGGGGTACGGTGTAGTAGATGGTCGATATCTTTGGTTCCATTAAATTAAAACGGAAGGTGTTTACGTTTTTTACCACTTTCTTACGTCAAGTGTTTATGGAGTTACTTATCATAGGATTTAACTAAAGGACTCACACGATGGTCTAATAGAAAAAAGATTGTGTACCGATATTGGTAGGTAAATGTAAACCTTTTGTTCTCTTTCTGTCTACGAAGTCCTATAAGACTATCCAATAAACGTTCGCACATCCTCTCAGATAGTAACGTTTACTCCTGTTGAAACTATAAGTTAGGAAAACATCTTGTACCATTGGACAGGGTTCTTCGTTCATGACAAACGTTTACCTTCGGAATTCAGTGGTTGGGGAACCGAACGGTCTATTTGGGACCCCCTTCGTTACTTAACTACACCCACGTTTCCCTGTACATGATAAAGAACTAGTTCTGATACGAAGACACCAACTGAGGGGTGTAGAAAGTCTCTAGAAACGTTCTTTGGCGTACGTCTTTGTAGTAAACCTGTACCAACTTACGGAGTACAAAACCAATTATTCATTGGAAGAAAATTCGACCATATAAAGACGAGAGTGTTCCGAAAGATAAAACCAAGAGAAGTCAGAGAGATTTTAAAGTCCCTTTTTAAGACTCAAAGTTTTACGTATATTTGTTCTTCTTCGAGTAAAATGATAAACCTTATCAGAAAAACCTTGTCTCATTTAGACGTTGAGAGAGAGAGGGGTTTCCATTCAAGATCCTTCAGATAGTGACAGAAACTTCTTTATTGGAAACGACCGTCACCTATAGTGTCAAAGTGAGGTATAAGGAAACCCTCTTGTGTTCTTCGTTTATATAAGACCTCTAAATCAATCTAAAGTACATTAATTAAACCTGAAGAGAGGACGTTAGTAGTATAATTTGACTTATCTTTTAAATACCTTATGTTTTATGTTGAACCTATTCAACGTGACTAGACCTTTTCTGACCTTAATAAGTAAATAAACTTGTGTAAGGTGTTAGGGTAGAGGAAATTACCTTGTTTAAACTCTTTAGCCGTATTTAACCCTTCGTAAACATTAGAAAATTTTTTAATATGAAAAATGACATCAAACCAGAAGCGACCACCGAGTCAACTATTTCTTAGGTGGACGTTACGTCCTCTGGACCCAAGTTAGGGACCTAACCCTTCTAGGGGACCTCTTCCCTTTCCGATGGGTGAGGTCATAAGACCGGACCTCTTAAGGTGCCTCATATATTAGGTGCCCCAGCGTTTCTCAGCCTGTGTTGACTCGTTGAAAGTGAATGACATCAAATGACATATGTCCTATGACGATATTTATCGTCTACACTTCAGACAAATGACGTCATATAAAACATATATTTACTACAAAAAAAGAAGTTCATTGTATTCGACTCTTGTCAAGAACCGTCAGAAGAAGTATCAGTCTAAACATGGAGTTCTTAGTAGCATAAAAGATGAAAAGGAAGTCACTCAAGTCCTTTATGATTTAAAATACATACGTTTCCATAAATACTAAGTCAATTGACTTTGTCGATCTTTTATTCGAAAACTAAGTCACAATACGGACGAGACCTAAGTCTTAGTTTTCTGTCACAATGTAGGTACGAAACAGTAATTAATTGACACGTAGAGAAACTAAGAAGTAAAAGGGTAGACATGACACCCCTATTATCACGAACTAAATATCAGTCTCTTACCTTTAATTTACTCTTCGATAAACTTTTTCAAAACACATAAAATTGTATAACTAGATTTATCGATACGAAAGTGCCCATAAAAGAGTTCTTTTCAGTAAACAGGTAGGAAGGTTGAAAAGATTCACAAGTCACATACGATCCTTACACGATTTAGAACCTTTATGTCTCTACTTATTTTGTCTAAAAAAAGTAAAAGTGTCATTTACTCCCTATGTCCGTTTCTTAAAAGATAGGGTGATAAAGTGCCACTTTTGATATTTTTCCCTCTCCTTTCCCAAAATGTGTCCTCTCTGTGAATTGTGTCAAACTCCTTTAGTTCCTTCTGCAGAGTTAACTTCACTAGAGGTTCGACTTCTTATCCCTAATCTCCTAAGTTGATCCATTTCTTCACCCCGTTTATACTCCGTCCCGTAAGATCCGGAAGGCTCTCTTGTACATCTTTTCTTACTGGACTTCATCCCTGTCTTCCACCTAGAAGGGACTAATGGTTCGTCTTACTATTCATATACCTCCAAGTAAATATGAAAAGAGAGATGGAACCTCTTTAAAATTCAAAAGGTAATGTTTTTCCATTTTCGTATTTGGTTCATCTTTATACTCGTTTCCTTTGTTTTGAAGTTATGTACCTTTTTATTTGTGATCAATGATCGTTTATTTAAACTTTTTAAACTGTAGTGGTTATTAATCTGTTTGATTTTTAATTGTCACGTAAAATTCGTAGAATTCGATCGGGTAGAGAATCGACTCCTCAGGTTTTAATTTTTTTTTTTTTTTTTTCCGTCTTGTTTGTAACTCTCATTGATTCATTTACGTCGAAAAGTTCCTATTTTAAGAAAAGGTATTTTTCCTTTCCCAAGAAAAAGGGTAATGGATCGTTGCGAAGATGGGATTGTGGTAAGACCATACACTTAATCCTGTGACAGAGGAAAGGTCAGGTGATAGTAATTTGTTAGACAATGAAAGGTGAGAATCTCTCGTAATTTAGATTATAAACTGACACGACCCGTGACGACTGGTAGTAGAGGACCCAGTTCGTCTCCTGTTCTACGACTGTGTCTACGTTAGTTTCCGTCTGACGTCCCCGAAGGGACCACCGAGTCACCATTTCTTAGACGGACGGTCATGTCCTCTGTGCCTAGACCAGGGACTAGGTCCTTCTAGGGTACGCGGTGCCTCGTTGATTCGGGTACGCGGTGTCGGCGACTCGGGGACGAGATCTCAGACCTGCTGTGTTGGTGATTCGGGCACACGGGGTTGATGACTCCGGACGTACCGGATCTCGGGCACGAGGTGTTGTTCTCTTCGTGTCGTCACTCTTCAGACACGTGACGTTGGTCTCTGTGTCACGGGGGCGAACAGCGTTGATCTCTTTTCGGGTGTCCCGTTGTTTCTGGGTCGTGTCGGTTTCTTTATACATTTATCTATTCATTGTAATGAAAAAATTTTTCAAATTCCGTTTAATATCATAATGGGTAAGTTGGTTAATTAACTCGTTGTAGACCCGTAGTCAGATCACCCAAACTTTCTTATTGGTGTCACCTTACATTATTTATTGTGTCTTCGTGTCTCGTGAGACTCCTCGGATCTTCCCCGGTCTACCGAATCTTAGTTTTCCCCTGACATAAGCACGATTGGGTCACCTCTAGATGGAGACTCCGGGATTTAGAAGTACAGTCTTTTCATCTAGAAGTGCTATACGTCCAAGGTACACTTTTTCGACTTGTTAACGAATATGACGTTTAGTGTCATTTAGGGTGTTAATTAAATTTCGGTAAAACATGATAAAGATGTACGAGATACAGAATGTCATAAAGAACGAGGCTTCTCAAAGGACATATGGAGTCTTGATTCTTGATAGATTAGAGGTTTAAAAACAGAAAGGGGAGGGGTCAAGGGTGAACACCCGTTTCAGGTCACTTCAGTGTCAGAAACTTAATGGACTTGTAAAAGTCAGCGTAGCAACCCCCTTCCGTTCACCGTTTCCCAAGGATGGGAACCGTCCACTCAGAGTCCTTTGGAAGAGACCACCCTAATACTCGACGGAGTTCTAACCTAGAGAGTCGTAGGGTACGATGAGTAGTCATACGAGGTAAGACGAATCAAGTAGTCGTCTCTAGAGTACTCACACATGTTCCTAGGTTCTCGGAGGACTAAAAGTAATCAACTGAAGATCTTTTCTACACAAGTCTTATCAATGTTCGCGACAACCGAGTGAGGTTTTAAATCTTTACGGTAGGGTGTAAAAGTCAGGGATTCTGTTTTTAGGGTGAAGTTTAAATATTCAATTTTTTCTTAAAAGACTAAGTTATTTGTATAAATTTTATCTGGATAGAACAATATCAATTTCTACTACTCCCTTCAGTTTCCACAGTATAGGTACCCAGATGAAATATAAACCCTACATTCCAAGTATGGATAAAGTATCCCGGGAAGTCCCTTGTTAGTTCTCAAATATCATATATCAATCAGAGGAATCATATGTCAACCACAGGATTCTTAAGACACAGTTACATTAAAGGACCAGGAAGACACGGATATCTTTGCTCAAACACGAAGACGGGGATCTGATACCAAAAGAGTAAATAGCAGAAACTTTCAGAGGGTTAAAAGAAATGGGACCCTGGGTAGAACAGAGAAGTAAAACATTCATCTCACTATCTAAAAACAAAAGTGAAGAGAGCTCAGTCAGTATAATTGAAAATCTAGTCACCGATAAATCGTTGCTAAACGACTAACTTAAAAACAAGTCACCCAACTACCTTACCGACTTAGTAACAATAAACTAATTGACTAATTAATTAATAAACCAACTTCTCAACCAAATAGTCAAAGAATGAACCAGTTAATCAACCGGTCAGTTAAGTCTTCAAGTGTAAATTTAGTATCAGTCCCTACTAAGCGACTGACAATGAATGAACATGAAATAAGATAAGAATCGGAAAAGAGACATAATAAAAAAATAAACGCGTATCTTTTTAAAAACTAGTTTTTCCTCTGTTAAGATTTTTTAACGAAAAAAGATTAAGGTTGTTACCTTCATTTTCATAAATAACATGGGAGATTCAGTACAACCTCAGTTCGGTTCATAGTACTCGTCCTATCCTGTACCCTGTCCTAGCCTGTAGATAAATCTTTATCTAGATTTTTATTCTAACTTCTTTAACATTTCCAATTTATCAATTTCTGACAATTCTTTCGTCATTTAGGTTTGATAAAGAGACCCTACGGATCTCCTTAACCTTGTCTGAAACCTTCTGAGGGAATCGGGAGTGGAACAGAAATAGGGTCTGAAAAAGTAGACCAGATACGACATAGAATACAGAGAGAGGGAGAGAGAGGGAGAGGGGTAAGTGTCTATAGTAAGTATAACAATCTCATTGTCTGACCGACTCGTAATAGTATATTTATTCATGGGTGTCAAAAACGATGGTTGAACGATTTCGGAGTTCAATTGATGGAGAGAACACCTGGTCCCCACCCTTATAAGACTCAGGTCGAAACGGGAAGAAAGACTTGATATCACACTAACCAGATGGTGAAGTGTCAAGTACTAAAGACTATAAATACTCATTCTATAGACCCAGAGAAAAAGTCTTCTACGAGTCAGAGGTCCAGACCCCCCTAGGGTCCCGTAATTGAGCGAGGGTAAATTCCAGAAACGTTGAGTCCACAGAGACTTTGCTTCCGTCTTCGTACAGACACCACCCTGGTAGTAGAGGGGTGTCACCCACTAGTGCCGACGAGTGACGCAACGGTTGTCCATTCCTTTCAGGTCGGCTAACTATTTCCAGTCTAATGTAAAGAAGAAGGACCCTTAGTCGTCGTTATTGAGATAATTTTATACCCTACCACGTTACATACGAAATCCCCTTCTGTACGACCAACGTATTTTATTTATACCGAGTTTCTGTAACAGTTCCCGAGATTTGAACTATCCTTTGTACGTAAGGAATATCCTCACTTATGAAACTATAAATTTTACTAACCTAATTATTTCTTATTATAGGTTCACTCTTTTTTTTCGTAGTGTTTCTATCTAAACACTTTCAAGAGGGGATCAAAAGAATTTAAGGTCACTTTTTTTAGTAGGTCGAGTAATACGTAGAATTATTTACTTATTTTCTTTTGTTTTCTTCCGGTTATTTTGTACTTCTTCCGAAGACACAGAAGGAAGGATAACTAGGACCGAGAGACTTGAAATTGTTAAAGGTAGAAAATAGGTAAGAGAACACACGAGGTTTACAAGATAACAATGGTCACAAGAACTATGCGTATTTCGTCGTCAGTTCTAGTACAGGGGGACAAAAGGGAGAAAGTAAAGTACAGACGTTTGTAGAGGACCCATAAAGGAATTTCGACACGTGATTATCGACAGTTTCTATGTTTCTACTGAGTCTCCACTTGGGACGGGAGGCTCTCGACTATCAAATTTCTTCTCAGTTGACTATTAAAGTGACATCACACCGTACACCAATCCGATCTCTCTACGATCCCTTCATACGGTTCTCTTTTACTACGGAAAGGGTTACAACATAATTTAGTAGAGAAGACCTAGGGGTCTCTAGGGGAAGATCTAGGGATTCCAGAATTAGGTGGAGTTGCAGACGATAGTTCAAGGAAAGTCTATTGAAACGTCGTCCATCTTCATTATATCCAGAAGTCAGAAGGGGTACAATCTAGAGATTTTATGTTGGTTATGTCATATGATTACGTATATATACCTTAAATCTTTCTACCATCGTTATTGGGACATACTCTCTGTCGTTTTCTCTGTGTCTACATATTTTGTCAGAAAACCTGAGACACCCTCTCCCTCTTCTACCCTACTAAACCCTCTTACCGTAACTTTGTACATGTTATAGTATATACTTTACTCAGCGGTCAGGTCCAAGTTACGTACTATGACCTACGAATCCCGACCACGTGACTCTACTGGGTCTCCCTACCATGACCCTCCCTCCTCCCTCCCTCCAAGTCCTTCCCCTCGTGCACATATGGACACCACCTAAGCACAACTACATACCGTTTTGGTTATGTTATAACATTTCATTAATTGGAGGTTAATTTTATTTATTTAAATATAATTTTTTTTTGTGCTTCCTTCATTCCTTTCTACGGGAGAAGGGTCATACCATTAGTCAGGGTTTCAAGACTCACACGTATGAGAGACCCTATAGTCTCAATCCTACGATAACACAGAAAGTACCATACGCAATCCATAATCTAGAGACTGTAATTTCGTCCGATAGAAGTATTCTTAGTGGTTTATGAGGGTTTCCTATAGTCACTATGGGACATACGCTCTGTCGTTTTCTCTGTGTCTACATATCTTGTCAGAAAACCTGAGACACCCTCTCCCGTTCACACCCTACCAAACCCTCTTACCGTAACTTTGTACATATAATAGTATACACTTTACTTAGTGGTCAGGTCCAAGTTACGTATTCTGTCCCACGAGCCCCGACCACGTGACCCTACTGGGTCTCCCTACCATACCCCTCCCTCCACCCTCCCCTCAAGTCCTACCCCTTGTGTACATATGGACACCGCCTCAGTACAGTTACAAACCGTTTTGGTGATGTTATAACATTACATTAATCGGAGGTTAACTTTACTTATTTAAATATAAATTTTTTCTCTGGTTTAATTGGTAGACCCCATCGAAATCTAGAGACTTAATGTCACAAATGTGTTTGGGAACCTGTGAATTGTTTATTGTAACGTTTCATAAGTCAAATAGAATAATAATCGAGGTGTACTCCGGTGAAAGTGATCAGGGGGTAAGTGTGACCCTTGGAGATGTAAACCTTAGTAAGAATGAAAAAGACAAGTCATCGACATGTGCACGTAAGAGGTAGGTAGAGTAAAACTTCTCCAGTCAAACAGTTGGTAATGTTGACATGAGTCGAAGTCACTTTAGGTAGGGAAAATGAGAAAGGAGGAGTATCTTTATGACATAGTTGAAAGTTGCAATGACGACCACTTATACTGAACTCTGTACACCTCGGTCCTCTCGTTTGGGAGCGGTAACTTTGGTAGTAGTATGTGGGTGTGAAGAGATGGTTCTTTGGTTACCTAATACTATAGCGAGAAAACTTCTACCGACCTCGAAAGGTAAAACCATTTGTAAACTTCAAAAGAGACTTAACAGGTGGGGTACAAGAGGTCTTGAAGACAAGGTATCGTGTCAAGGATTTCATATTTAATACATGGAACGCGGGTTCTAGAGACCTAGTACCTGAAACTCTGTCTTTTAACTCCACCCCAAGGGGATGGACTTTGAGTAAAACGAACACTGAAATCTCTATGTTAATTGACCTTAGTTCTTTTCCAGACAGAAAGAAACTATTCTCTGGGGACCTCCATGGTCTCTGTAGCGTTCCGGAACCCCCTAGGTGGATCTACGGGTAACCACTCGTCGAACACCACAGAGAGGATGTACTTACTTTGTTTGGGACGGAACGAGAAAAAAAAAGTCTAGTCAAACACCCCGGGTACACAGAAGGTCTCGGTCCCCTTGCTAAATTCGGACCTAAATAAACATGTTGTCGTCCGACCCCGGCGAACTTACTTTCATTCTTGAAGGTACAAGACGAGAATTAGACTATAGTCTTGAAAGACCATCCATTAGTCTTTTATCTTAAAAATTAGATAAACATTTTCTGGCACACATTTGTAAAATTTTTTATCTCTTACGGTGTAACATGAATTTTTAAGTTTAGAAAGGTTTTCTGTGTTCGGACTTACTCCGTAGAAGTTACGTCCCTCCACTTTCTCATGGAACGGCCCCAAAACACAAAAGATCTACCGTAGAGAGGTGTTCAGAACGTCCTTCACTTGGACGGGTAAAACTGGGTCCTACTCACATAATGTCGAGACAACTGGGATCTCTTTGGGTAGTCACCCGCCTGGAAAGAGACGTGTCCGAAGGGTCTACCGCCTTCTCTACGCACAGTCCATCCACCCTCACCAGTCCGACTGTCCAGGGTCTGTCGTGAAGGGAGTCGAAACAGTAGTCTACTCTCCGACTTTATTCCGATATCCTTTCTCATCTGAGACCCTTCTTCTAAGTCCTCACTCTTCCCTCCAGTTCAGTTTTATTTCCCTGTCAAAGGAAGTGACAAGCGGACTTTAATAGTATCGTACAAATTAGTCACTGGACCCAAACTAGGGACCCAACCCTTCTAGGGGACCTCTTCCCTTTCCGATGGGTGAGGTCATGAGATCGGACCTCTTAAGGCACCTGACATATCAGGTACCCCAGGTTTCTCTGTCTGTGCTGACTCACTGAAAGTGAAAGTATGGAGTTATGTTCTATTTTTCAAGTTTTTTTCTTTTTCGGAGCCCGAGGTCTTTCTAATATTTAGACAAATTTTATAGTTTTCATAAGTATTAATAATCACTGTAGTATTGCTATAAAGGTTACACATATACAATAGTTTATGGATCAAAGATTTGAAAAACTACTGACAGTCACTATAGAGAACCAATAAATAATGGTTATTTATCGACGCTAACTACCCCAGCGTTTCTCAACCTGTGCTGACTCACTGACTTGACTTGACTTGACTAAACTTTTCTGTTTTTTTTAATTTCCCTGTCAAATTTGTTGGACAAATATCGTTCCTGACTAAAGTCTCCTCCAGAAAGGTTTTCTGGTTTGTGACTTCTACTACGGTTATTACTTGAGTCTCAAGGGGTCGGACTTCCTGTCCACCGAGGAAGGATTAACTCTCTAAAGGCCAAACACATATTACCCTCGAAAAGAAAGAGAGGTAGGGAGGACGACTGGTCCTTGATTCCAGTTATACTGATGACCCGTTTTGAAGAGACTCAGACATCCTACTCTGCCCTCTTCCTTTGTTACACTACAGACTACTTTCGGGGTCTACCCCTTCTTCCTCCACCTAAACCACCTGAGGTCACCATAAAGACCTCGCTTACCCTTAACACGAACGGACAAGAGAGTCCAGGAACTCAGGTTTCATAATCTTCACTTCTTTAAGTAACTAGTTAACTGACTAGGAACAGATCGTGGAAACACCCCGTGTCTGTGACTGTTGCTACCATTGTCTCTAGAAAAGAGGGATGTCCCTCTGAGTCCTCCAAGGGAGTACACGGCCTTATTCTTTCCCTGAACCTGATACCGACCACACTGAAGGACCCCAAACCCGACACCAGCTCCGACCTTTCTGTTAGACGTCTTTTTACTAGTTCCTAGGGGACCCTAGAAGTGTCTAGAATGATTTCACGAAAGTACCTAGGTGTTTGTGTAGGCTTAACCATTAGTTCGGTTTTGTATTCCAGTTCTTCGATCCCTTTTTCTCTTGTAGTCGTCTCAGATCCGTTCAGTTCTGGTAACTCGTCTGTCTGAGACGAAAGTAAGAATCACAGAGTGTATTCCTAACACCATAAGTGACTCCGATTTTTTTCCTGTTTGCTACTAAGCGTGTCGTATGTTGATGAGTTACTTTGTACTTATGTAGGTAGGATCTGAAACAGTTTAAACGTAAATTAACTTTGACAGAGTCGACCACCATACAAAGGTGGTGAATGAAGAGCGATTGACACGATCGTTCTAAGTCGTTCGATATCGTACCCAGTCACCAATAGTTGGTCCCCCTCAAAACGGGGAAGCCCATTGCCACTGACCTCTGTAAAAACCAACAGTGTTGTCCTCTCTCTCCTTGGTGACCGTAGATCACCCATCCCCCGGTACCTACGACGATTCGTGGGGTATCACGTGTCCTGTCGTGGGGGTGAGGGTGGGTCGTTTCTTCCTAAGTCGGGGTCTACAATTATTACGACACCGACTCTTCCGGACTGTATCTCGGTCCATAATATTTAGACTTTTCCGGTTCCAGATATATGTAGGAAGATGATCTGACTGGTTAATCAATTAACTTTGAAGTAAAAAACGGAGGTTTAGGTTGAATTGACCACCGAAGGTTGGAGTGATCCTGCAGATAAAGAAGGATTTCCCCAATTAAGTTTGATCTAGTCCTTTTTGAACACTAACACAAGTTCATATACCTTGTGACCGTCCATAAACTCAGGAGTCAAGTCCAGTATCGATAGAGTCGTTGAGAAAACACTAACACCCATGTAATAAAGGTAGAGATGGGAGAGAACAGTACTTTTTAATCTTCTCATGGGGTCTACTGGAGAAGAACGAAACGCATTAGGGGTTCGGTTACTTGGGTGAATTATTTCTCTCACTTAGTAAAAGAATTTTGTGTTTCCGGGGAGACGACGAAACAGTTACATAGGGAAGACAAGAAAGGTGTCTAATATAAAAGTAATCAACGTTTGACTGAATTTTTGGAGACGTGAAAACGGTCCCTCTACGATGGAAGAACTTTATAACGAGTTCTATGGTGTTTGGAACTTAGGATAGAAAGAAAAAGAAAGGGTCCCTTCGTCTCTTTCTCGAGGTCTCCACCCATAAAAAGTAGTGGACGAGAAGACCCTCGTACTTAATTAGAAATGATAAAGACTTCTAGCCAAGGGAAATATTAGTGTTCAGAAGGAGACGTTCCCAAGAGGTGTGAGTGATACATATTTTTGTAGTGAACCTCGTGAGTCGGTAAGTAGGGGTCGGTCACTCCCGGGTGGGAGTGGTCGTCCTCGGGGTGTCAGGGAGGGTCAAGTGAAGAACAGTTAGGTCTCGAGGTCGAGTTAAGTTGTCAACAGTTTAAGAGCTGAACGGAGAGTCTGTACTCCCTCCTCCACTTCATCTATCACCAGTCCAAAGACTCGAGTCGAACAAGTCTTTCGTGTCCCTTGGGTGGGGTCCCAATGTAACGTTCAGAAGTCACTTAAGTGAGACACTGACCCCCGTTCGAGGAAAGATGGAGACTTGGACTCAGAGGAATAGGTTTTTCCTTCGTCAAACCTGGTCTACCAGAGTTTCCGTAAAAATCGAGTCGTCAAGACACTCAGACACCTTGATTGAGGTTTCTCGTTTCACCCTTTTCTCATGGGACTCTCGAGTCACCTCTCTTATCGACAAAGATCGACCTTTTTTTTTTTTTTTTTTTTTTCTGTTTTTCTGTTCCCTCCGAAACTTCGTGTCTGTAGAAAATTGGACTTGGAATCTCTTATTTCCTACTTATCTTAAAACAGTCCACCCCTACCCTATGTCCATTTCTTTTTATAAGGTCGAGTTCCTTAGTACGAATACTCTTCTACCTATGATTTTCTACTTCTATCCTTTTAAATCCCACATTATCTCTGGGTTATTCAGTTTCGTCGATTTCACATCCTATACACTCCCCAAAATACTCTTTCTTCTAATTTGTATATTGAACTCTGGTTTAATACCTTTGAAACTTGTGGTCAGTTTTTTTGAATCTGAAATAACTCATTATCCTCAACTGATTGATCTATTTGTCTAATCTCGATATGACTTCACGACATTCTTGAGATGGATCCCTTATTTGACCTCCTCTTTGTTACGTATCATCTTAATACTCTAATACGTAATCAAGTTCTCTATTCTTTTATTCCGAACTAAATCCCGTTACCGGTCTCTTACTTTTCCTCCCGTATCTTTATCCTACTTGACCCTGACCTATCAGTGATTTCAATTCCCACCACTCTTTTTTCCTCACCTCCTACTGTGGTTTAGAGACTCGTACTTCTCGATTCTTGTGTTTTTCATAAGTTTAGTCTTCGCCTTCGTCAAAACGTCTTTTCCTTAACATAAACATCGTACAATTCAAATTCTCCTTCTTTGGATCCTCCCCCGACTTTTTAGTCTTCAAATCCATCTCTATATTAATTTTGTCACACTTACTTGATCCAGTCTTCCGAGTGCATCTCTCTTTACTTTTGAGTCTTGTTTTGGATCATTTATAGACGTAGGCATCTCACCTAGATACCCCAGTCTCTTTCTTCTCATTTCCTCTTCTTTAGTATCTTAGAGTTTCAATTCGTTCTAGATGTTCCTTGGTTTTTCTTATTTCGTAGTGTCTTCGGTTCTGTCCTTTTCTAAAGTACCTCTTTCCTTCCCTCGTACTTCTTCTCAGTTCTCCACGGTCACAGACGCACATAAGACCTCCCTCTCCCGACGACACCGATCGGTAGCGACAATCGGGATTAAAAGTACCGAAAGGGAGGGTCGGTGCACGTCACTCGTCCTAGCGCACCAGTCTCGTAGCCTCCCCCTCGACGTGAAGGGTCTTTCGGGGAAGGATATAATACTCTCGTTCGTCACTCATCGGGGGTGACGGTGGGGACGGGGTTGAGGGTGGAGGTAAAAAAAATTGAACAAAATATAACCTTATCTCGGCTACTGATTACGACACTAGTGAAGTCCACCTGTCGTTTCCCTGAGTCGGTATACATATGTACATAGGTAAGAGGGGGTTGAGGGAAGAGTAGATCCGACGGTGTATTATAACTCGTCTCAAGGGACACGAATATATCATTCTGGAACAACCAATAAGTAAAATTTGTAGAGTCACACATGTTCAGGTAGGGTTTGAGGGATTGATAGGGAGAGGAGGTAAGAGGGGGGCGGTGGGTCATTGGTATTCAAACAAGAGATTCAGACACTTAGACAAAACATTTATTCAAGTAAACATAGTAAAGAAAAATCTAAGGTGTATATTCCCTACAGTATGTTATAAGAAGAAGAGACTGAAGTGAGTCATACTGTTAGAGACCCAGGTAGGTACAACGACGTTTACCGTAATAAAGTAAGAAAAGGTACCGACTCATTATAAGGCAGTATTTATACATGGCATAGAAGAAATAGGTAAGGAAACAGGGTGGAGGTCAAACTGAGACGGGGTGAGTAACCTGACACTGTCGGTGAAAGATAGACTTTTATTGTGGGAGAGTTACACAGATGGACGTCTGTGACACGGACCTGGGACAACCATGGTCTCCCTTACGTACACGAGGAGTCAAAAAGGGTGAAACTACGTCTCAGAACACTGGTATTAATGGACAGCTATATAAGAAATCTTCTGTGTGAATAACCACTCACCTAAACGTGTAACAGTGTCCCTGTGATAAGGTCCTTCTAAATCGCCCCGGACCAATATTATACAGATCGGGGTTCCGTAAATATTTGTCGTGTAAAGGACAGAGGTGACAACTCTGAATCTTTACTACCACCTTTCCTTGCTTTAGACTCGGACACACTCCCGACCTTCCGGTGTCACGTAAAGTGAATGACGGAAACGAAGGGTACCTTGGTCCGAAGGATCTGAGTAAACGGTCTGCACCTCGGGTAGCCCTCATTTTACGTCCAGATGTAGACACGGAGAGTCCCGGAGAACCCGTCTTACGACGAGAGGACTCGTATTTTTATTGGAAATGGACGGAGTAGGTCGAGTCTTCCTTCTGTCGTTGTCTATTGGTGTTCATCCTCTGTTTTCAATGAATACGTTCTTTGTCTTTACCTCCGCGTAAGGATACCAAGATTTGACCTCTATTATACCGGACAGGGATGAAAGGGGGTCCTCTGGAAATTGTTACAGAGTCCTCGTTAAAAACCGACAGTGTTGATCTCCCTCACAACGTTTTGATAAAACGTCGGTCCTACGACACTTTGTAGGATGTTACACGTTTTACCGGACTTGTGTGTCTCGTAAGGTCAAGTCTTGTAGTCGTCATGGTTTCAACTCTTCGGGACTAAGTCTGTTCGGACGTGATAGTACTTACAAGTCCAGGGACATTCAGAAAATTACCCACGACAAAAGATCCGAGACTCGTTTCTGAGAAGAAAGAATACAACGTCGCTTTAAGACACCTCTCTCTGACCGAAGTAGTCAAGAACAACCGAGGTCGCGATATTCCGACTCGAAGTAGAGACTATTGAGTCTAATACGGCAACCCAAGTTAGAGTGGATATTTCGACATTTTGGTTTGATAGAAGGACCATTTTGACAAATGAGAATAGTATGTGATACGACTGGAAAACGTCTTCAACTCCGGGGTATCCTTAATCTACTACCCATCCCTTTGGTGGGTTCCGGGTGACTCGAGGTGTCGTTTCTTCTCGGGTTCCAGTCACTCTGTGCCCCATGTCCCCGAGAAGCACTTCAGAACTTTTACGTACGAACAACGGGTGGGTGTACTCGGTTTTCTCGAACTACTGAAGAGGTCTTGGTCACGTGTCTGGAGGAGAAAGAATTACCGAGACGGACTTCTCAATCAAGTCCGTAGAAAGCACTCCCCGTGTTCCCACTCTTGTTTCTCCAGGGGAGACAGGTACCACTACGGTGACGAATCTGGAAGAGGAAACACAACGTCTAAGACCGACGCTGAGGAATTGCTAGGACAAACTTCTTCCGGAGTATGTCTCAGGAGTGATAGGACTTCTGATGTGGCTGTACCGGTAGACGTTAACCCAGAAAGTTCGGGGGTTTGTAATGGATCAATTCCATGGGAATGAACCGACACCTAGAGGTGTCTTAGCGAATGTACTTGTGGTACTCCCATCTCCAAAAATAGACTACGCAAATGACGACATAGGGAACATGGATCTTGGATCGTGGACCGTGTGTTTAGAGCTATTTATGAACTATAGTCTGGCTACATAAGACAGGACGTTTATAGGTGTGAACGGTGATCTACCGTCGACACGCGAAAGTCAAGTCAAGTCAGCGAGTCAGCACAGGCTGAGGAACGCTGGAGTATTTGACGTCGTGTCGACGAAGGGACAGGTAGTGGTTGAGGGCCTCGACTGAGTCTGAACACAGGTCTGTCAGCCACTACGGTAGGTTAGTAGAGCAGGAGACAGTGGGGGAAGAGGAGAACGGAAGTTAGAAAGGGTAGTAGTCCCAGAAAAGTTTACTCAGTCAAGAAGTGTAGTCCACTGGTCTCATAACTTCAAAGTCGAAGTCGTAGTCAGGAAGGTTTCTTATAAGTCCTGACTAAAGGCAATCCTAACTGAACAACCTAGAGGAACGTCAGGTTCCCTGAGAGTTCTCAGAAGAGGTTGTGGTGTCAAGTTTTCGTAGTTAAGAAACCGCGAGTTGAAAGAAATATCAGGTTGAGAGTGTAGGTATGTACTGATGACCTTTTTGGTATCGAAACTGATTTGCCTGGAAACAACCGTTTCATTACAGAGGGGAAAAATTATACGATAGATCCAACCAGTATCGAAAAGAAGGTTCCTCGTTGCAGAAAGTTAAAGTACCGACGCCAGTGGTGAACGTCACTAAAACCTTGGGGGTTTTTATCAAAGAGTGACAAAGGTGACAAAGGGGTAGATAAACGGTACTTCACTACCCTGACCTACGGTACTAGAATCAAAAGACTTACAACTTAAAACTCGGTTGAAAAAGTGAGAGGAGAAAGTGAAAGTAGTTCTCCGAGAAATCAAGAAGTGAAAGAAGGTATTCGTACCATAGTAGACGTATAGACTCCAATGACTATAAAGAACACCGTTAGAACTAAGGTCGAACACGAAGTACGTCGAGTCGTAAAGGGTACTACATTAAACGTTTTTTCAATTTATTCGTCCCACTGTTATATGTCTGAACTGCCTGAGGAAAGGACTAAACTTTGGTCGAACCACAAGGTAAAGGTCAAGATTGACAACGAAGAACTAGACGTATGTCTAAAGAGTCCTCCGTCCAGTTCACCAGACCATAACGGTAGAGAAGTTCCTTAAAGGTCAAACAACACTAGGTGTGTCAGTTTCCGAAACCGTATCAGTTATTTCGTCTTTATCTACAAAAAGACCTTGAGAGAACGAAAAAGGTACTAGGTCGCCTACAACCGTTAAACTAGAGACCAAGGAGACGGAAAAGATTTTGGTCGAACTTGTAGACCTTCAAGTACCAAGTACATGACAACTTCGGACCGAACCTCTTAAAACTCGTAATGAAACGATCGTACACTCTACTCACGGTAACACACCATCAAACTCGTAAGAAACCGTAACGAAAAGAAACTCTAACCTTACTTTTGACTGGAAAAGGTCAGGACACCGGTGACGACTCAAAAGGTTTAAAGGAACCAAATAACTCACGTCGTGAAAGTGTCGTAGTAGAAAATCTAAACTTTATGTTGACCTTAAGGTAGTAGAAGTGATCGAGACAAGTATCACCACGAAAGATTCCGGGTGAACTGAAGTGTAAGGTCCTACAGACCGAGATCTACTCACTAGTGTGGTAGCACCAATAGACCCAGTATTTCTAGAAAAAACATATCAAGAAGATACATAAGAACGGTGGAGAATTATAGAAGACGAAGACAATCCAGGTATGGTAAAAACAGGAAATAACACGGGTAGAAACGTACTTTACAAGGGAACCATAGAGATTAAAAGAACTTTTCTAGAGATCAGAAAGGGCAAGATAACAAAAGGAGATAAAGAAACGTGACTAGTGACTCCTTCCGAAAGAATAGAGAGGAACGATAAGAAACCTTGAGACGTAAGTTTACCCATAAAAAAAAGGAAAAGAGGAAACGGAAAGTGAAGAGAAGAAAAGTGTCGATAAACATCCCGGAGGAGTCTGTCGTTAAAACGGAAAAAGAAAAGAAAAAGAACCCCTACCGGAACTAGGGACAGACGACATGTCACAGTGTTTGGAGACAGGTATCAAGAAGTCCGTGAGATAGTATAGATTAGGGAACTTAGATAAACAGTGAAGGTGACATTTTAGTATTCCCTAAACTAAATCCAGTATGGACTTACCAGATTGCCAAAAGGGGTGAAAGACGTTAAATTTAGACTTAAAACGTTATTCCTCAAGTGTTAGACTCGGTGTCAGTCGAGGACCAGAACAAAAACGACTGACAGGTCTCGCAGAGGTAGAAACCGACGTTTCTTATGTTAGTCAGACTAAAACCACAACCGGTAGACCACTACAGGTACACATCTCAGAAGAGAACGCAAAAACCTTCTCCCACAAACGGTACTGGTCACACAAGAGAACCGTTTTGGGACAATCGGAAAAGGGACCAAGTAAGACATGAGGTTCCGGTTTAAACGGACAATGGGGTCCATAGAGAACTGAAGGATGAAAACGTAAGGTCAGGGGACATTACTCTTCCTGTAGAAAAAACCCACAATCGAGATTTTCCAGAATATCCAGAAGTATCTTGGTAAGTTGAAGTGGAAGAAGTCGTAATGACCAACCCCGTATCCGAACTTAATGACACTATAACTTACAAACGGAACCTTTGCTTGTCTCTAGTAAGAAAGTAAAAACTCTAGTCTCCGTTGACGCAAGAAATGAAAAACGGTAAAACAGGTTGACACGTGAAATGAAAAACAGTAAAAATTCAACGTCTCCGTTGACACGTGAAATGAAAAACAACTTTTCAACGGAAATGGAAACATGGTCCAATTGAACAAGGTAGTTACAGATCAGGAAAGTTCTTTATTCGTAAAGAAGGAATAATTAATTTGACAATGGTTTTGTGCAACACCCTGCATCTATTGTTTTCACGTCACGTCTTGTCAAAGTCCCTGATCGTATCACACATCGTCCTCCCCACTACCTTCCGCTCCGACCCTAGTTTCATCCCTCCCGAACTTCACAGTCCTATGTCTTACATAGTCGGAAGCTGACGCCACAAAACCTGTAGACAAACATACGAACAAATGAATTGTGATCGCACGACAGACGTCTGCACGGAAGTCCATCTACCATGACGTCAGTCCCATTCCAACCTTAATTCGTAAATGAATCTTGTAAAAGAGAAATTAATAACTTTCGTTCTTTCATATACTTCCTCTCTTTCATCTAATATTTTGTTACCCCTTCCTCGTTCCTACTTGTTCTGGAGTTTCAAGAACATATAAACTCCGGTTTTTTTATTTTCTAGACTGGGTCCTTCTTGGTTTAACCACGTCACAATACTGTCAGATCTCTTCTCTCGAAAATTTTGTTTTTGGTTTTGTTTGTTTCTTCATACCGGTCATCGAACTTAAAGGGTGCGTTTCAATCTTAAATTTCTCTTCGTCCTGAGGGGGGAAGAAACCGAGCGGAAGAAGAGGGAGGGGAGGAGGTGGTGGAGAAGAGAACTATCTAGAACTCGAGGAGGGGAGAAAAGAGAGGGGGAAGGTGTCTCTTTGGTACCATGTCGAGACTTTGGAAAACAAGAAGAGTTTGTACGAAAATTTACAATTGTTTCATTTTTCTGTCTTGAAAAAATTTTGCATTTCTCCTGACTTGTAGACGATCAGGGGTAGAGTTGGGGAGTATTGCTTCCATCTTATTAACTCTACCTGATAACTTTCCTCCACCTCCACCACCGTCGACTTTCCAGTCCACTCCAGTCTACAGTCATCATCTTGTTCTAGTGTGTCCAAAATTTACACTCTTCTGTGTCTCCTCCATTCCGTTTACATCGACAACAGAAGGATTTTCAAGGACTTTGGGCTCGTCTCAGTCTGTCTGCCAAGTTTTTCGTCACCCTAATTCCCTTCGATACATCACTGTCCCGAAAGGAGCATCGAGTCAACCATTTCTTAGACGGATGTTACGTCCTCTGGGTCCAAGCTAGGGACCCAACCCTTCTAGGGAACCTCTTCCCGTACCGTTGGGTGAGGTCATAAGAACGGACCTCTTAGGGTACCTGTCTCCTCGGACCGTCCGATGTCAGGTACCCCAGCGTTCTCAGTCTGTGCTGAATCACTGATTTGGTGGTGGTGGAATATCACTATCTTCTCTTTTCTAATTCATACTCGTATAAAGGTTTTTCTCCTTCTTCCGTTTTAAATCAACTTTCAGATTTGTATGTTCACAATCTCGATCTTCACTAAGTTTTTGTGGACACGCTGGTTCATGTACTCACGACACGTAGTCACTTTTCTGTGTGAGTGTAGGCCGGTCGCCGTCGTAGCGGACGTCCTGGGTAAACTCTGTCAGTAAACATTCAACCATGTTGTCCAGTACTGATACACGTATGGTAGACTGAGTTTCTCTTTCTCAGACAAAAATAATAAGTAGTATTCAAAATAACGAAACGTACAAGACAAGTGGTTGAAACTTGTAAAATTTAAGATTCAAAATTTATAATAGCTATAATTTGTTTTATTCAAACAATAATAACAAATCAGCGATTCAGTACAGGTTGAAAAACGTCGGGGTACCTGACGTCGTGTCGTCAGAAGGGACAGGAAGTGACAGAGGACTTCAAACGAGTCTGAGCACAAGTGACTCAGTCACTACGATAGATTGGTAGAGTCGGAGACGTTGGGGGAGTGAAAATCTTTATAAAACTTGAAAGAAATTCAATAATTAATATCCCTAATATCTAAGGGGACACACCCTTTAAAGACCAAATTTTGTCTAAATACATTAAAAGGAGGAAAAAAATTTTGGAGAAAGTTATTCTGTCTTACCAGTCTCATTGACTTTCATAGACAAAGGTCTTTCTTAAGGTCCTTCCTAAATTCTTTACAAACTTACTTAGGATAAAGACTGTACAGAGGAACTGGGGTACAGAACAATGGTACTTAGTAGTGAACCGAGGGAAAGAACAGGGTCTGTATGTCCGGAGACACAGAAAACGGCTCAAATCCTAGGTAACTTAGGGGCAGTGTACGCAGCACATATTTTAGACCTGACGGTCGAGTAGTAAAGATAGAGGGTGACGACGAGAGAAATTCGAGTCAACCAATCCCTATAGTCTAACGAACTTGTAACAAGAAACTTCAAGGAAACGAGGAGATTCCTCCGTGGACCCCTCGAGTTTATTAACGTGCAAAAGGGTGGGAATGTAAACCGGGTATTAGCCCACGAATGTCTCTCCAAACCCTCGGACACCAAATCGTAGAAAAGGATTCATTATATTGAGTAAGTCTTTACGGGCAAAGGAAAGAGTAGAACGAGGTCCCGTTCGACTTGTTAACTTTAAGAAGACGAACTAGTTTTAGCCAATTACATAAGTATAACAGCTGAGACTTACATTGCCACCTCGGAAGAGTCGAAAGTAAAGTCCTGGATTTTTACCTTCTTTTACCTCTGACGTGAAGGCTGATACACTCGCACGTGTCCCTACATCTTTCCTTCTTTCTTTATCCACACACGTCCCCGAGACATAGTTAGATCTCCCCACCCCACCCCCCCCTACCCTCCGTCCAAGTTTTCCCTCCCCTATATACGTATGGACACCGACTAAGTACAACTCCAAACTGTATTTTGTTGTTTTAAGATATTTCGTTAATAGGAAGTTAATTTTTTATTTATTTAAAAATTTTTGTTGTTTCTTTATCCAAACACAAGGGATCCTCGGAGTCGAAGGGATCAAACGTAGACCTAGACCAGGAAGAACCCTTAGGAAAATCCCTTATTTACCCTACACCGAGTAACAAGGAAAGGGACGTAGTAGAGGTAGGAAGGGACACGAGAGTAGTGGAGAGGAAGAGGGGTCTACACCTCCCTTCGTACCTCGCTCCCACCCCTCTCGAAGTCCCTTTTAGCTTCTTGGTAAACTTACCTTCCGGGTGCATCAGATCCCTAGTCTCCCCTTTCACGGTAACTTTATTCGGGACACCGACCTCAGTCAAGAGAATCACCGTAAGGGTTACCCTCATAAACCCTCTATTGTCTTAACTTTACAATCGTCCCAATTTATACATCATGATTCTTCGTCAGACGGAAAAGGTAAAACTTTTACTTACCACTGTAGGTGGTCTTTTCAAATAAAGAATTGTCAATGGACTTCCTGTTAGAAAAAAGAAGATAGGTGACGGTACAGATAAACGACCCGGGAACTAGGACAACACGGACCCGACCCGAGCTTGGTCGAGCCGACACACCGAAAGAACAGGGGTGGGGACACCACTCGTAGTGGTCCCATTACAGGTAGTCGAAGGTCAGGTTACTTTTGCGCTGGAAGTCTCCAAAGGTCCGATGTCAAAGGAAGTAAGTACTTTGTCCATTCTCCTGACTCCATGGTTAAGACTCAGAGTAGGAGGACTACACCAATTATCTCGTTGGAAATCTCGAGCCGTACCCATGTCAGTTGAGAAATAAGTGACTTAGACACTTGGGACTTGGTGACGAGGACCCCATTACGCCTCTTCCATCCAAGGATAGTCGGAGACCAAAATAAACATAAAGACAAAGTCCAGTGGAATAAATTATATGTAACGACTAAGTAATTGTGACTTGAGTGAGTGTCGGTTATGGTAACATTGAACACGGACTTGTTTCGAATAGGCAGTGTACATAAAAGAGACGTTCCGTGCTGGGTCGGAAAAACGTGAATCCTTGTGATCTACCGTGACCTCGTGATACAAAGCCCGGTAAAGTTGGTGGGTTTTTTCGTGTGTTTACGTCTCTGTGTATGATCGTTGATAGTGTCTCACTTCGTTCAGTCTTTCTCTTTTTGTTTATAGTATATAATTACGTATATTCCCCTGAGATCTCTTACCATGTCTATTAGAATAAACGTTACGTCTTTATCGCTGTATCTGCCTCTTTTGTTTACATACTTATGGTTCTCCCTTTCCCCCTAACCCACCCTACTTAACCCTCTAACCCTAACTGTATATGTGCGGTAACTATGATACACATTTGATCTATTGATTAACTCTCGGATGGCACATCGTGTCCCTTGAGATGAGTTACGAGACACTACTGGATTTGCCTTTCCTTTAGGTTTTTTCTTCTTTATATATACACAAGTCAAGTCAAGTCGGCGAGTCAGCACAGACTGAGAAACACTGGGGTACTTGACGTCGTGTGGTCCGGAGGAACAGGTAGTGGTTGAGGACCTCAAACATGAGTTTGAGTACAGGTAACTCAGCCACTACGGTAGGTTGGTAGAGTAGGAGACAGTAGGGAAAGAGGAGGACTGAAGTTAGAAAGGGTCGTAGTCCCAGAAAAGGTTACTCAGTCGAGAAGTGTAGTCCACCGGTTTCATAACCTTAAAGTGGAAGTTGTAGTCAGGAAGGTTACGTATAAGTCCTGACTAGAGGAAATCCTACCAGACCAACCTAGAGGAACGACAGGTTCTCCGAGAGTTCTCAGAAGAGGTTGTGGCGTCAAGTTTTCGTAGTTAAGAAGACACGAGTCGAAAGAAGTATCAGGTTGAGAGTGTATATACACATACATATATATAATATCTATCTATATCTATCGACTAAGTGAAACGACATGTCGTCTTTGATCATGTTGTAACATTTCGTTGATATTACGTTATTTTCAAGTGAATTTTTCTTGATTTTGTAAAAAATTTTCTTTTATTAATTCCACTATTTTTTGTCGTACGGACTTTTACTTTTTTATTTTCATGCTTTTATGTTTTTCGTTCTGTTTTGTCTTTCACCACGATCGTCTGGGTACTTTCCTGTGAACAAATGTCACACTCTCGACTTTGTTCTGTTCTCACACCGACTCTGGAGTCGGTCCTGTGTACGAAGTTCATTGAGTTTTAAAAGTACGAGACGTGTACAGGTACTTACTGACACTTTCATGGTCCTCCTGACCGAAACTTAATTGTTTAGTTACAATCGTTCATCCACTTAAACTTTCAAGCCTTAGGTGTTTCTTACTTCTAGTCGACATACAGACGTACAACCGGAAAGGATTGATCTACACACTGGATTCTCAGGAGATTCTAAGTAGGAGGAGTCAGAATAATACCCTCTCCTTATTTGTGTGCCATTCTTACATCATTCCTAACTTAGTCTGTTCTATACCAACCGGTCCTCGGTCCCACACACTGTGTGCTCCCTCCGAGTCTCTGTACTTCGTAACAGTGGTCGGGGACCAGGGACCTGTGGTCTTCTAAGTCGAAGTAAGGTTCGAGAGAGTGGGTACTCGTGAGACAGTTTTAGGATCTTTCGATCAATGACCGAAGAGTTCTACAAGTAAGAAAAATTCACTATTTCTCGACGAATACCGTTTGGGTCCAATATCAATTTTGTGAGGTGAAAGGTCAAGTTTATGGGTATTTTAGGTTGACTGTCCTACGGGGTCTTAAGATTGTTATTAATAAAAGACTATTTAGGATTTGTGACTGGAACAAACGTACTAGACTCGTTAACATAATACGAATATGGGTCTAAAATTGTAGAGACCTAATCTCTTACTTAGGCACAAAGACCTCTGTACTTTACATGGTGGACTTCTTAGGTCTAAGACCATTCGACAAAACCTCTTGCACTGGTACTCTTCGTGTACGTCACATAATCAGGTCCCAAGTTGGTTCTTGGGAGTTTTCTATTATGACCTTAAGATTACAGGTCATAGATTCCTGTGCAAAACACTGGAATAAACCTCTGTCACAAAAAACGTCTCCGTTAGTTCAATTTTACTATAGTAATCATACCCGAGATTAGGTTATACTGACTACAGGAATATTTTCCCTTTTAAACCTCTCTCTCTGTACGCGTATACCTCTTTTGGTGTACCTGTACTTCCGTCTCTGACCTCACTACCCAGAAAATACTTGGTTTCCTACGACTTCTACCGGTCGTTTTGTGGTCTTCGATCTCCTCTCCGGTAGGAGATAGTAGTAGTAGAAGTAGGAGTCTTCCTGAGTTGGAAGGGTTGTGGAAGTAGAGTCTGGAGATTCGAGGTCTTGACACTACGTTATTTAAAAACAGATTCAGTGGGACAGATACTATAAAATAATACCATCTAGATCGTTCGATTCAGCGGTCCTTGACCGAATGTCCTAAACCTCCGACTGATTCGTTCAGATAAATATTCCGTCCGTCCGTCCTTCCCTTCTAGTGTACTGAGACCTTAAAGTGTCTACACCCGACTCCGGTAAGAGGTGTTCGAGAGAAGAAAAGAGAAGACCCCTCGGAAGACACAATTCCGGAAAGGTTGATTACTACAGTCCGGGTGAGTCTGTTAGGTTCTGACAGAAGGAATGGATTTCAGTTGACTAATCCCTGAAATTAATGTAGACGTTTTAGGGAAGTCTCGTTGTAGATCTGATTACAAAATAACTTATTGACCTCCGACATCGGACCGGTTCAACGGTATAGTTTTTTCGGTAGTGTATCTCGACCTACCCTACACCAGTGACAGGGAAACGAGTTTCGTCGTGACTTTATGAAAGTCAGTGTCTTAGTTTAAGGGTCAAGTTCACTAAGTACGTCATCCCAACCCATCAAACGGTCTAGACTAGACTGAATGTTCTAGGTAGGCGACGTTTGTCTCTCACTTGACGATACAGACATACGTCCGTTCGTGACTCTTCGACCCGAAAGAGAAAAGGAACAAAGGAGACATTGTAGTGACTGTAGGTGCACACTGTAGGTTCAAGGACACCCTTTGCACTACTCCCCCGTCATCTCCGACTCCCATTCCCTTGAAAGTCTAACGGTAAAACTATAAAGCAGTTTTCTTTTTAGTGGAATAAAAATTGATTTTAAAGAATTTAAAATATTTAATAGACTGTGTACCTCGTGTCTTTTTGTCTTACACGACCCACTCATAAGGAAAATTACTCCTTCATATCTTCGTCAGACTTAAAAGACCCAAAATAAAAAATCGAAGAACCTGCCGTACTCAGTATCTTTGGGGCCCACCTTGGAGAAACGCCACACAGGCGTCACCAAGGACGAGAACCGGTGGTCCCCCTCTATATCAGTTGTTTCAGAATCGGACTTGATGTGTCCAATAGACGGTTCCTCAGAGTAATGATGAGAGCCGATCTAAAATAAGTAGTAAAATAAGGGTCACGGATAGTGTTACGGGTCCTGTGTCCTTTACGGTTTATTTATAAACCACTCACTTTCATTTATTAGGTGTTTATCGAGGTCATTCCCTCCGAAAGGACCAAGAGAGAGTGACTTGAGGGTGGATGAAACCCCCCAAAGAAGGGAATATGTTGATGTGTTTTTGAATGTCTCCTATTCTATTTCTCAAATGTACACAGGACAAAATTTATCGTGTGGATTTGACCTAACGTATTCAGTAGGTTATTCGATAAAACAGAAAGTGAAAATAAAACTTTTAAAAGTTTAGATGTGTTGTCTACCTTCTTATTATGTAATTGAGGATATATATAAGGAGTTGACAACTGTAGGACAGTACAACAGAACTATGCCACGGGACTAAACCACAGGAGAAACCTACTTAGAGACATGGTCTCGGGTCCCGCACCCCCTCTACCCATGTCTCTTGATGTATCCATGATGTATCTATAGAATTTCCCTAAATATAGGATTATTGCTTTCAGTGTACATGTCTCTCTCTCACGCATACACGAGTGAGTATCGGATGAGAAACGTTGGGGTACCTGACATCAGGTGGTCCGAGGAGACAGGTACCTTAAAAGGTCGTTCGTGTCACCTCACCCAACGGTAAAGGATGCGGTGTCTTATGTCATCTGAACACATTTTGATTTTCGTAAGTTTTGATTATCTACCACAATCTACAGTCCTATCGTCAATACGAAACATCCGTATCACTGACCTGACCTGAGGACTTCGTAGAAATCTCTAAGATTATCAGATTTAGAACTAGACCCAAGGTCGACATGAAGAATCTTTAAGTAAATTTCACAAAATAATAAACTCATATAAAGACATATCTACAATGAAATTATTTCAACTGTTTCACTTTCTTTCACTTCAGCGAGTCAGCACAGGCTGAGAAACGCTGGGGTACCTGACATCGGATAGGTCGAGGAGGCAGATACCCTAAAAGGTCCATTCTCATGACCTCACCCTAACGGTATTTCAACTGTTGTTTACCCCTTTACACGGGGTTTTTGGTGTTATGTTCTTTTAGGACTTATGGTCTTTTATGTTCTTTATTGAAGACTCCACTAATCCTGTGACGACAAACTGACCCCGACAAACTACTTCTTTTTACCCTACAGTTGAAATAAGGTATGTGACACCCGTTGGGAACCTACCAACATCAGTCCCCTCACTACATTAGTTTCGTTCGCGAGAAGCTACCAAGTAAACCCTCACTCTCCTGTCCCTTTCTAATTGGGGTCCCTCTCATCAGGTCCACTCGTTACGACTTCTAGGTTCGGGTTTCTGTTTTCTACCTAAGTTCTATATAACACTTATATCCTAGATTTCACAAACCTCTGAACTATGCACCATGGTTTTTTTTTTTTTTTTTCAGTTCTCACTCGAACTATAAAATAAGAACCCATTTTGTAGTAAAGATCAATATATATTCAATATACACACACACATATACATACACACACATATTAAAGATCTTAAGTTATTCGTAAAGAGTAATAAAGGTCCATAGTAATCTCAACGAGTCCCTCTACGAGTCTCGACCTGAACTACCACTCCAAAGTACCCATCGATTCAATACAGGGTAACCGGGGGAAGGTCCACCCGAAACGTCGCCGTGTGAGAGAGGGGAAAAGGTCCAGGGAAGGGTCGGTCTGACACCCTCCGTCCTCCGGTACAGTCAAGAACCGGTATCGTCCAGTCACACGTCTAACGGTGGTTCGTAACGACCCTTCTGGTCCATCAGTGGGAACGAGCAACCGAAGTGGTTATGCATTCATGTGGACCTCTTACCTCGTACCACCTTCGAGCACCAAATTGAACTAACTAGTAATTAAAAAGTTGATGGTAGAGACAGTAGGTGATCCCAGAAGACGACGAAGGGGTAAGTAGTGTCCGTTAGACGAAGGGGTCGTCTTGAACTCAAGGGTTCACGAACCCTTTAAAGACGGGGAAGTATGATAAAGTGTGATTTTATACGAAGATCATATAAAATTAATTTGTCCTCCGACCAACAACCTGTCTCTATATAAAATAATGTAGAGAGAAGGATTCTAGAAACTTAGTCTTTACTTATAACTTAAAAAACTTTATAAAAATCGTAGATAATATTACTGACTAAGAGAGGAAACTGAATACTCATGTAATTTAGATACAATTATCTAAAGGATTCCCGAAGGGACCACCGAGAATACCATTTCTCGACCGGACGTTTCGTCCTCTGAACCCAAACTAGAGACCTAACCCTGCAAGAGGACCTTTACTTTACCGTTAGGTGAGGTCATAAGAACGGACCTCTTAGGGTACCTGTCTCTTAGGACCGTCTGAATTACAAGGATATCAAGACTTAGGGTGAACCTGTAAGTAGAAAGTTACATGACGACCCGAGACAATGATTACAAAGTAAGTCTAAAAACGTAGTTGTAAGTAGTAACTTTAACTGAACGTCACCTCCAAGAGTTTTACACCAGACCTCTGGCTACCCCTAGAGGTTCTAGGAAAATCCCCCAGAAGTTCCAGTTTTACGAAAAGTATCATTAACGACAAGTCAACGATTCAGCACAGGTTGTGAAACGGTGGGATACTTAACGTCGTACGGTCCGAAGGGACATTAAGTGACAGAGGACCTCAAACGAGTTTGAATACAGGTGACTCACCCATTATGGTAGGTTGGTAGAGTAGGAGACAGTGGAAGAAGAGGACGGGAGTTACAAAAGGTCGTAAGGGACCCCCGAGTCTACCATTTATTGGACGGACGTTACGCCCTCTGGACACAAGTCAGGGACCCAACCCTTCTAGGGGACCTCTTCCCTTACCGATGGGTGAGGTCATAAAAACGGACCTCTTAAGGTACCTGTCTCCTCGGACCGTCCGATGTCAGGTACCGAAGTGTTTATCAGTCTGTACTGACTCCCTGATTGTGAAAATATCATTATGATTGTGTATAATAGGAGAAAGTGAGGGTAAGAGAGTCCCTACATAGTATCTCAAAAGGTCTCTGATATATTGCACACTATAGAGTTGTCTGACGTACATTTTTCGTCTATCCTTTAAGGTAGATAGAAGGCAAATCGGTCTGTAATTTGCCAAAACTTCTTTATCCTTTGTTACGGTCAATTTACATTAAAAAAAAAATAAAATCTTCTAAACCAATAAACTTATGTACAATAAACAATTATGGATTATCAAGATGACACCAATAGAATTTTTACGTATTAGATTTGTTAAAGATGAAATTAAAGATCGTACAATTGATAACTATTTATAATGAAGGTATTTGTTTTCGAGAAATCCTAAAAGTCACTATAAAAAGTTTCACATTTCCACTGAACTCTGGTTTTCAAAACTCTTGGTGACCGATACCAAAAGATAGTAGACGGAAACAGTCTGAAACCATAGTGGTAAGAAGCACTTTTCTTGACTGTTGTGAGGAAATTGACTCCATATTAACTGTACATTGTATAATCAAAATCCACATGTTATATTAAACTATAAACATAAAAACGTTTTATTAGAGACGTCATTCATATCAGTTAAAGATGGTGGGGCGTATCAATGTCAACAAAAAGGAACACTACTATTGAAAATTCTAGATAAGAAAATCGTTGAAAGAGAATCTCGAAAGGAAGAACGAGATGCGAAACGTATTCGAATGTTGACCTCTTATTATTCATTACTACAGTACACTAATTTATATGATCGGTAGATGAGGAACTTCTACAATTGTTATTGAAAGACAAAGAAAGGACTAACGATCAAAAATCCGAATTTTAAAAGTAGAAGTGAGTTAAAACTAGTAAATAGTCGAGGATTATTTGTCGATATTGTGAGTCTAAAAGGATGATTAACGAGACACAACATGTTTTATAAAGGGGTATTATGGAACACTATAAAAGATGAAAGGGTTAAAACCTATAAAAGTTTTAGAAAAAATTTTTTAATCTGATCGGATCATAGAACAGTAAATTATCTTTAAAATAATAATAAAGTCTTTTGACAATCAAACCATTACTTGGATAAAGGAGACCGACGTGGGAGAACTCAGAGAGGTCGATTGGGTCTGTCCGTCCGATTGGTCCCGGAACTCTGGCACCGAGACTCAATAAAGGACGTCTACTACTTGTACGTATCGATATTGGTAATCTTACGTCGACGTTCAGAACTGACACGAGGACAATCTCGAGAATTGAGTAGGCCACTACAGTTTGTCTGACGAAGTACAAGGACTCGGGATCCTAGTAGATATATGAATCTTTTCTCTCGTCAGAGATCTCGGAGCGACCCGAAGACCTTCCTGACCGACGACGGAAAAAACGTCACCAGTTCTACTACCGAAACGAAAGGCAAACTAAGATCCCGAGGAACCTCTCGGTGGAGGATTGGAGTCTAAAAAAATTATACATATATAAATAAAACGACACGACCCAGAATTAACACCGTGTACTTGAGTCAACACCGTGTACTCTAGATCAAGGAACTGGTCCCTCATTTGGGCCCGGGGGACGTAACCCTCGTACCAAAGACTCGGTGACTTGGTGGTCCCTTCAGGGGATTGGGGTATAAAAGAATTACTCGGGTATAGACACTAAAAAATAATAATAAAATTAACCTCCTATTAATGAAATGTTATAACACTACCACAAACGGAATGTAGTTGTACTCAGTCGGTGCCCATATGAACACGGGGGGGGTAAGACTTGGAAGAGGGTGGAGGGAGAGGTGGGATAGGGAGACCGAAACCCACGGGACGAAGTACATAGGTTGAACGTGACCAGTAGATAAAATGTGTTTGTATACCTTGCGAAGTGTGTAAACACACAGTCGGAACGTGTCTTCGGCACGACTAGAGACAAAGCAAGGTCAAAATCATATACACGACGGCTTCGTTCGTGGCATAGACACTAAAGAAAGGAAGAGTGAAAGATCAATGGACCCACCACTTTCGTTCGTAGGCACTGAACCGGTTGCCGAGGGGAGTCCATTCTCTGGAGCCGCGGAGGGAGAGAGGTCGGACGGACCGGCGGTCGTAGTGGCGCTGACGGCGTCGGGGTGTCTGGTACTCGGAGGGGGTCGTAACTGGTCTCCAAGAGCAAGTATCTACAAAGACCGGGTCTCATGGCCTAAACCTGCCTCAGAGGGAAGAGAAATATTTCTCTCTTTGTCCTAAATTCTCGGTCAAGGTCCAAACAGCCAACACAGATCGAAGTGTCAGCTCCGGAGGAGGAGAGGGCCCTTGGGAGATGACGGGTGTCCGGTGAAAGGGAACAAAGGGCGGGGCGTTCTGACGTCTTGTTCGATCAGTAAATCCCTGGGGAGGGACCTCGCGAACAGGCGGATCTCGGCACGCCCGTGAATGTTCCCCGTCAGACTGTCGTAGGGTGTACCACTGGTCCATGGGAGTGAAGTACGACAAAGGGGAAGGCCCCCTCAAGTTCGTGAGTCCGAGGTACTCGGAGGGAAGAAGGTACCCGAATATATTGTGAGGAAGGCAGAATAATCTTTTCCAGGCAGTGGATGGAGCGTTCGATGGGACGGAGGACGTCGTGGGGACGCCTGATGCTGAACCGTAGTGGCGTCGGCCGTCGGAACGAAGTGAACGTAGTGGTGGAAGAAGGTCGGGCTCACGGACACTCTCCACTACCCGTCGACGAAGGTCGCACCCCGTGTCGGTGTCCCACCCCCGGGGTAGGTGCAGACGTTAGCCGGAGTGTGCTCGCAGGGCCCTTGGAAGGTAGTGGTGTCGGGAAGTGTCTGAGGACTGAACGTGTGGACGGGAGTCGCAGAGAGTGTGACGGGGACTGCACACTTGTCCACTCCCGGGAATGGGACACAAGTGCTTTTCTTTGACTCCGAGTATTTCGACACCACTCTCAGTCTGTTGACGTCTCTGTCTCGGACGCGATCTGAGTCGAATTCGGGTCGGTAGGAACGTGTCGGGGCGAAACCCCGATTAAGGTGCGACGAGACCACGGCACGGTGGGAAGGGTCGTGTGTCGACTAGGGACAAGCATGTTATCAACTGTAAATAAGGAATGAGACCCGGTTTGGGTAATACACGTATCTTAGGAGAGTCATTTGGACTCTTTGACCATGATAAGAATTGGGATTAAAATGTCTACTTCTTTGACTTCGAGTCACTAGTTAAAGAAACGAGGTCATTCACCGGATTATCCCTAAGGTTCGGTCCTGACAGACTTTAGTCTTGAACCACGAGGATTGGTGACATGATATGACGGAGACGTACATGAGAACCGGGTTTTTTCTCTATAGTATCGTCTTCGTCTACACCCCTCCCACACTCCCCATGTCCACTCAATTCCGACTATGAACACCCTACAGGTCGACGTCTACATATCCCTGACCCTTTTGTCGGTGCCCACTACACTAAGCTCTCCACCGTCTATACCCACTCCGACTCCCAACGTCGGAACCTTTTCCGGTAAAAGTCTCCTTTTCCTCTTTCCCTCTCTCCTCTTCGACTCCTCTCCGACTTCCTCACTCGTCTTCCCCTCCCCCTCTTCCTGTCTCGTACCTTCCGCCCCTCTCTCGAATCCAAAGTTTTTCTTCCTACCGGTTATTACATTTTACGACCTGTTTTAGGTCAGGACATTCTTACCCCTTTCTCCAGAAAACTAAACCGGTAACCGTCGAACACCCATTAGAGGCATTCAGTTCTAAGGTACCACACTACCGAGTTCTTCCTCTTATTTGTCCTCGACTGTTTCTTCGGTGTCTCTCTATCTGAGGGAGAGACTTCTTACCAGAGCTTCATGTCACCGATCAGAGGCCCGACGACTACGTGGACCGAAGTCCTAAGTACCTACATCTGATTTTGTGATCGTACTAGGACTATCGGTGAATAAAGAGTCGGAATCAGAAACTTCCGTGACATAATTTTAGTACATCATCGGGGAGAAAGAATAAGAGTGTCGGTAGTGAAGAATATTTACAAAGCCCATTATATTAAAAGAAACTGTCGAACGGTTCTTTGTAGTGTGTGGAAAATTAAGTGTGTCATCTTAGGAGAAAGGGAAACAGAAATGTTTATTTTACGGGTTTATAGGGGAATTTTTATATAAGACGGTAAGAAAAAAGATCTGTAATTAACTGGAATTGTTTCTCTAAAGAACGGAAGTTCCACCGCTCTTCCGGTTGTTCAATGACGTCGAGTCGTAGTAGTAGGAACGGAGACTTCGGAGGTCCACAAACACGCAGGGAGAGAGGTACCTACGACATCTGTCGCGACACCGAAGGGAAGAGTCCTCCGTACCTAAGGACGACTATCCGAGCGGTGGGTGGCAGAGAGAGGAGAGAGTGTTACGAGTACCCTCTGACCCCTCAATCGTCGGACACCCTTTCTAAGATCAACAGTGGACCACCGAACCATTCCCTCGGAGGTCACCTCGACGACCTTGTTACCCTCCAATCTCAGAAGTCCTACGAGTCCCTGTGAGACATCTGTCAAAATTCCTTGAAGAAAACTCTTACCTTATCAGGAAATATTTTCGTGAATAAAACCTAAAAGTCTTCGTAGGGTGAGGTCTATCCTTTATTTCTTTTCCTAGAAGGAAAATATAAAAGTCCCAAGTCAAAGGAAAGAGGAACGAAGGTCTTAATCTAGTGATGACTAACGTCGTATCTCATCCCGTCCGTTGAGATACCGAAGTTTTCTAGATAAAGTAGGATAAACCTGTCCATCTGATATCAGTTATTTAGTACATAAGTAATAAGGAGGAGTTAAGAGTGTTCTGAAGAATAATTGTATACATTTAAAACATACAATTATTAACTCCAAAGGGTCCACCACGTCACCATTTTCTTAGGTGGAAGGTCACGTCCTCTGCGTTCTCTACGTCCAAGATAGGGACCCAGTCGAATGACCTCGACCCTCGTCCCTCCCTCCCCACCCCTCAGTAGCAAATTTTTAATGTATCAAAGTCAAAACGTTCTACTTTTTTGCAATACCTCTTCCTACCACTATAACCAACGTGTCATTATTACATAAATTATGGTGACTTGATATGTGAGCTTTACCAATTCTACCATTTAAAATACAACACATAAAATGATGTAAAAAAATTAACCCTTTTTTCTTCTGTGGTACTAGAAGAGTCTTGACTGGGGAATTTTACTAATTCAGAAACAGTAGAGGAGTCTCAAAAATATGGACCTAGTAAGAGGGAGTGATATTTAAGAAAGAGTCCTTAGAGAAGTCGGGATTCGTTTATCTGCAGACGATTAAGGTAGGGTAGGGACAAGTTTGTAGGGACCTTCTTAGACTTTGGTGAACCTGAGTTCGACTTTGGGTAAGGATGTATTCTTTTAATTGATTCAGGATATCTATGAGGTATGTGGTATTAATAACCCCAATTAAAGATACAATGTGTATTCTAAGACCCGTGTTCTAGTTTTTCTTCTTTCTTCGTTCTTTATTCGAGAATTACGAACAACTTCGAACTAAATTCTCGGTTATTTTCTTTACAAAGACAAAGTCCCTCCCACAGACCGAGGAGTTTACTTCAGGACCTCCACAGGTTACTCAGGTCCAGGAGTCGGGACAGTCTGGCCTTTGACTTGACACAGTTCTAAAAGAATCACTCCTCCGAGCACCTTTGCTCAGGGTCCTAGTCGCCTTCCTATATATTTGTGTTTCCACTCACAAAATTACGTCCCGACCCCGTCAAGTGAAGATCACTTACCTTATACACTATACCCCATACATGTAGGTGAGAAGGGTTGAAGACGACGGTTTGAAAAAACTTCCTGTTGTCTCTGGCCCGTAGTGGGAGTCCCCGTCGGGACAGTGGGAAGGTCCTTCGTCTTACGAGACTACGGTTCGTCCCATCATTTGTGGCCTCGACTCGGGACGAGAGACTGAAGGGAAGAGAGTCCGGGGTACTTATGGGTAGAGTACAATTGTCAGACAGAAGTCCTATCCGACATTATGTTACTGAGTCTCGTATCTAAAGAATTGGTATCACCACGATGTGTGTCATATGACGTGGGATTTGTTACACTAGGCTAAGTCCATAAGGGATCATAGGTGTTAGTAGATAAATATTTGTCACAGGACCTAACATTACTCTGATCGGGTCACGGACGTATATCATCTGTAAGTTACTACCAATTGTTACACGGTGGACAATGTCTTTCGACGACGATGACGACGATTTAGCGAAGTCAACACAGGTTGAGACACACTGGGGTGTCTACCGTCGGGTGGTCCGAGGGGGTAGGGACCCTAAGAAGTCCGTTCTTGTGACCTGACCCAACGGTAAAGGAAGAGGTCATGTACTTTCACTTTTCACTTTCACTTAAACGAGTCAGTACAGGCTGAGGATCGCTGGGGTACCTGACGTCGCGTGGTCCAAGGAGGCAGGTACCCTAAAAGGTCCGTTCGATCGGAGCGAGTAATACGCAGTTAAGTCCAGTAGGAACCCTCAAGATCCCGGTGTACTTAAACGGGGACATCTGTTAGTTGAGTGAATCATCCGTAAGATCAAAAGAATCTTATTATAAACGAAACTTGTTATATGTAATTGTTTACACCTTGTCCCTTCTAAACTTGATGACAATGTGCTGACGTAACAAGAGTCCACAAACGTAGGACTTTTGGATAAGGTTGTTCTGACACCAAGGTTTAACAAAACTTACTTTAGTCTAACTGAACTTTGTTCTAATACTTGTACTGTTACACCGACTTTAGTACAAAAGAGTTTTTATTCATAAAACTTGGTGACGACAAATAGTTATTGAAATTATATGAGACCTCATAAAATATATAGAAAAGTGTAGAACTTTTTCAAATCCAGAAAAAAAGGGATTGAATTCCCCACCTCCTTCAACTGAACGAAAATACGGTGATTAAGGACGGGTCGAGTATTAAATTTATAGGTCTTATTCTTGAGATTGTACTACATAACGTTCCCCGATCATCCCGAAAAGAAAAACTACCCTATGCCCACGAGAAATCCGAGAAGAATCCAAATAGAGAAGTAAATTAGTTGTTTGTAAACATTCACCGAGATAGACGTAGTCCATAGATCAGTGTTCCCTATGAAGTCACTCGTTTTACCTGTTTTCAGATCACCTCTACCCCTCCGTCTATTATTTCTTCATTTTTTATATATCGTCAACCATTATTTACTATCTCACTTTATTTAGTCCCTACTCGCTATCACTTACGTTTTATCTTCTTACAAACGTTAAAATTTTTTAGATACCAGGTCCCTTTTGACTATTCCTGTGTAGACTCTTTTCTAGACTTCCACCATTCCCACTTCCGATCCATCTATAGACCTCTGATTTCGTAAGATCGGTGACTCTTACCGTTCACGATTTCTGGACTCCACCCTCGTACAGACTCTGTATGGCTTTGGGTGGTCTTCCAGTCATCGGTCCTCTCCGTACTTGGGTCCCTCTAGTCTCTGCGACCTCCCTTCCGTCGAACACACCCTGGAATACCCGATCGTCTTTCTGTAACCCAAAAGGAGGTTCACTTTTCTGTAACCCAAAATATCAAAAAGAGGTTCACTTTTCTGTAGCTGACCTCTTCGTCCCGGAGTTGGGTAAATTTGTTCAAGTGAGAACGAGGATACAACTTTGATCTGGGGACCCTCTTCCGTGCCCTGTTTCGTTCCTCTAGTCAACCCTCTGATAACGTTATTGGTCACATTTTTTGACTGTAGACTCATCTTCGTCACCTGTACCACTCTTCATCTGTCTGTAACTTGATTCTCGGTTGTGCTGAAGGTCTCTTTATCTTAATTCCATATTTTCCTCTTCATTTTTTACTGGGGTCACCAAAACCGGACTCGTTGACCTTCATGTTACGACGGTAAAGGACTTTGCTCTACAAAACTTGTTACATGTGATTGGTTGTACCGTTTCTTTCGTAGATTTGATAAATGTATACTGATAAAACTAGAGCCCATAAGAGGAGGACTCTATTGAAGGAATCTACCGATATTCCGTGTCCTAACACCCCCTCTTAACACTGAAATATAGACTAGTGTAATTCAGACTTAACGGATAACGGTAAGTTCTCCTTTATAGTTCGCCTGTCGACTTATATACTTGTACCTCAAGTCCCCCTTTCTAGGTCCGACACATACATCTTATTCGTATAACAACTGTAAATTTGACAGTTTCCTGTTCTAGCGGTTCCTTCGACTCTAAACTCAAGACCTCGTGAAACTACAAATGTCCCCCATCTTTACTCTTCCTTAACTACCTCTTGACTAGTAATCCAAAACCTGGTGACCGTATAACTTTAGAGTTGTTACCACCACTCTCACTTTCGAAAAAACCTCATCTGAGTTCTCTCTTAACCTATGTGTCTAAACTTCTACTGCACATGTCCATTGAGGAAGTTCTTTAAAATAACATTGACCTTTGAGTCTTCACCTTGTCGTAGAGTTACATCCATACCTTCAGTTCTCTTCCAAAATAGTGAAATTTTTTTTAACTAAATAAATAAAAACCGATACAACCCAGAAGTAACTACGGATACCCAAAAGAGATCAAAGTCTCTCACCCTCGATGAGAGATAACTCCACGTGTCCCAAGAGTAACTCACCGAAGAGAACAACAACCCGTACCCGAAGTCGTTAACGTCGTACACTTGTGTCATCAACATCGGACTCCCGAGATCTCCACACAGGGGACGTAATCGTCCATCTAAGAGTTGGTGACCCGGTGGTCAAAAAAATTGTACTCTTTTTAAAGTCTTGTGTACATGAGACGGTCCTTAACAGTTCGTCTCTCTTCCTTGACTATAACTTTCCTTTTCTACCTTCTTAACGACCCCGTTACAAGGAATCGTCTAGTCTCCCCTTCTCTTGAATCTACCCTTGTACCGTCCACTGTGTACCATTGTCCTCCCTTCCGTCTCTTTTTTCTACGGAAAGATGTGAAGACATGGTAGACTCAAGAGAAGGCGTTACCTTATTTGAATGTGAACGAGAATTAGTTTGACGTCCGAGCCTTTCTGACTTTAGAGTCATGATTACTGGGTTAATATTAGGAAAGAGGATTTCGTAGTAAACTGTAAAGACCCGAAGTCAAACCGTCGACTTTTTCCCTTCCAAAGAAATTTAAACTTCAGTCCTTAACTCAAATTCAAACATACCGAGTACTTGTTTTACGAAAAACACGTAACTGACATAGTACCCAACGGCACCATATCCCCTTTCTGGATGTAAGTCCTTGCACCGGACACAGAATCGAAACACTGGAATGTGTTCTGTACCTTAGAGAACCTCCAAGAAAAAAGGTTTGATTTCACCAGTATTTTCCTGGTGTTATTAAAGTCTCCCTATAGAAGGTGAGACCCTTCACGAAACATTTGGGATGTCAAGGTACTCTTTCTTACACGATAGTACTAAGAGTCTTACCTTCGAAATCGGACCAAATAAGGTAGAAGTGAACAATAACGAAAGTTTTTTTCTTTTTTTTTTTGTGTCTTTAACGACTAACATAAGTTGATCCTCTGCCCTTACGGCAGAAGGTATAGAAAGAAACCCTGTAAAAGGGGAAGAGGAAACGACCTCTGGTCGGAAAGAGGATTATGTCCAGACTCCGAGGGTCGGACCCGTCCGTCGGTGTGGACAGACACATCCACCTTGAGGTGGGGACCTTCGAAGTAAACGACAGGATCAATGAGGGATAACAGAGGTGTCGGGTTCGACACTTGAGTGTTAGTGTGTGATGGAAGACCTCCGAGATGGGGTCGGGGTGGTGTTGTCTACGACAAACCCTTCTCAACTTCGTTGACAATATTTGTAACCCCCCAACTGATCGTAGTAACCACTTCGAGACGGGTGTTTCGACGAGTCCCTCCTAAGAAGACCCACACCCTCCTTGTTGTTCTTTTCCTGAGGAGTTCGATCAGAGGAAAAAACTTTACAAAAGTAAAAGAGAGAGAGAGATATATATATATATATAAATTGACTTCATATATCAACTATATGTTACAACACGATTAGAGACGATATGTCGTTTCACTAAACCAAAATACGTATGTAAGAAAAAATATAAGAAAAGGTTAAAACCAAATAGTATCCTATAACTTATATCTAAAGACACGATATATCATTCTGGAACAACAAGTAGGTAAAATGCATATTTGCGAATGTAGACGATTGGGGTTGGAAGGTGAGGTAGGATGGGGGTTGGGGGAGGGTGAACCGTTGGTGTATAGACAAGAGACACAGGTACTAAATAAAGTACTGTGACAGAGTTCGATAATAAAACTAAGGAGGGTTTCTATCACAAAAACCGTTTAAGACCAGTGAGGGTTCCAGAATTCGGAAAACAGAAATATTTTAGAATAGGGTAGTCCGGACACAGTCGGGGTTTAACGGTCCTCAAACGGTTCAAAAAGCACGGTGTAAGGACAAGATGTTCAGATCCAACTTTGTAAGGTCTTTCGTTTCGCAATGGTAACGAAATACAGGTAAACGTCCCGACCACAACCTAAGACTAGTCCATCGTATTTATAACAACGATAAACCAACAAGTCAGTATCGGTTGAGAAACCGCTGAGGTACCTGATATCGGGTGGTCTGAGGAGACAGGTCCCCTAAAGGGTCCGTTCTTATGACCTCACCCAACGGTAAAGGAAGCGGTCCACTAGAAGGGGTGGGTCACTAGCTTGGGTCCGGAGGGCGAACCGTCCACCTAAGAAATGGTCTCGAGGTGGTCCCTTCGGGTCGTAGTTATATGAAATCAAATTTTAGGAACTTCTCCTTTTGGTTTCTTTGAGGTTAAGTTCATTATAAGACGGATCCAGTACCAACTCACGAACTCAAGAGGTAGACACAAGTGAATATTTCAAGTGGGATCAGTTGATTTAAACGGACGGTTCCAGGAAACAAGTCCTACTGTGAACCTGTTACGTGTCTCCTGTCCTCTCCCGGTCCCACGTCTTCTTCACCACCTTACCCACTCGACGAGTGCACCGGACCGTCTCTGTTGTTCAACTTCAAAACCGGTCCGTCGTCCTCCGACGATTCTAATTTTTTTTGTATGGGTATTAATCTCGTTCCTCTTGTAGTCCTAGTCTTCCCTCACGGTGGAGGACGGAAGAGAATAGGTTTAATGTCCTTCATATAAAAATTCATTTAGATTCATATTTACTTGTTCAGGATTCTCTGAACAACTGTTTACAGGTATATCAGTTCCGATACCAGAAAGACCATGAGTACATGTTTCTACTCTCGACGTGTTAATTCTTCCGTCTCGTGACTTCTTAACTACGAAAACTTGACACCACGACCTCTTCTGAGAAGTCTCACGAACCTTTCGTTCCTCTAGTTTGGTCAATTAGAATTTTCTTTAGTTGGGACTTATGAGAAACCTTCCTGACTTCGACTTCGAAACCGGTCGACTAAGTAACCTTTTCTGGGATTACGATCCTTTCTAACTTCTGTCTTCCTCTTCTCCCCCTGTCTCCTACTCTACCAACCTACCGTAGTGACTAAGTTACCTACGTTTGAACCCGTTTGAAACCCGCTACCACTCACTGTCCCTTCGGACCTTACGACGTCATGACACTACAACGTCTCAACTTGTGTTGAACCGTGGACTTATTGTTCTCTGTTTTGGTATCAAGTAAGTCACATAATCAAAGGGTAACGACGACATTGTTTAATGGTGTTTAGATGACCGAAATTCGCCGTGTTCAAATAGGAGGATGTCAAGAAAAAAAAAATTATAAGTAAACCGGCGTGACCCAGAATCGACGTCGTGTGTCCCGGAAGTGACTCCGGACGCCCGAGTCACCAACGTCACACACCCGAGCTAGTAACACCGTACACCCGAGAACTCGTGCACTGGAGAGATCGACGTCACGAGTCCAAACGGGGTACCGTACACCCTAGAATTGTCACAGGGGACACAATTTTCCGTCTAAGAATTGGTGAGACGATGGTCCCTTCAGGGAGGGAATGTCAAGATCTTCGGTCTCAATATTTTAGTCAAAGTGACCCGATTTCAGTTCTATAGTCATCTCTATGAAGGAAGTTTCCCGAGTTCCCCTTTTAGGAAAGGGAAAAGTAGAAGATCACCACGGACACAAGAAACTAAAGACCGGGTAAGGAGGTAGAAGTTTTATCCAGTGAAGTCAACGTCGAAGACCGTAGTGTAGTGGAAGAATAGACAGGGAAGGATACAGGAAGATAAATTTTATATATATATATATATATATATATATATAAATAAATAAACCGACACGACCCAGAATTAACACTGTATGCTCTAGAAAATCAACACTGTACGTCCTGGGACCAACGTCCTACACCCTGGATTAAGGGAGTGGTCCCTAGTTTGGGTCTGGACGTAACCTTCGTACCTCAGAATCGGTGACTTGGTGGTCCCTTAAGGGAGGACACAGGAAGAATATTTCTTATAGTACTAACACACCCGGGTACTCTGTCAGGTCCTTTTAGAATTGGGTTTTAGAAATTGAAGTGACGTCGATATTCCGTCGTAATCCGTCCTAACCCTACACCATGTAAACCCACTGAGAATGACTCGGATGGTGTCAAATTCGAATTTTACCGGTCTCAACAAGTAAACAAGTTTCCTATTTTATCTTTATTTAGTAAAAGTTTCAATTTTCGATTACTTTTGGGGTGTTGTTCGACCACTAAATTCTTCGTGTATGAGGTTTGCAGTTGAATCAGTCTCGTGGCCAAATGGGGTCCCTTAAGAGTCGTTACACTCTCCGAGCCATGACAATATGTCCGAGTTTATCACTGTTGTCTACAAGTAAGAAAGAAAAAAAAGGTCGATTGTGAACGACTCCCCGAAGAGAAACGACCCGAGAGAATGGTTCGAGCCCTACATCCCTCACTCTGTACACGAGTACCAGGTAAAGTCCTTTACTCATCTTCTACTTGGTTTTAGACCGACGTGTACTCGTAGACTCCCTGGGTATTTTTCGTACATCTTCTCGACTCCTCTATCACCTTAGTAGTGGGAGAACTTTAATGACCCTCGGGTCTATTTACGGACGGAAACACCGAGTCTGTTATTTCTTAAACGGACGTTACCTCCTCTGGGCCCAAGCTAGGGACCCAGACCTTCTAGGGGACCTCTTCCCTTATCGATGGTTGAGTTCATAAGAACGGACCTCTCCTCGAACCACCCGACATCAGGTATCTCAACGTTTCTCAGTCTGTGCTGACTCACTGATTGTGAAAGTGCAAGTAGGACGGGGTTCTAATTCCTTTCGTTCTACACGGTAGACGGGGAGACCAGTGTGTCTCTCTGGTACGATACGTCCCTTGTACTCTTCTCTCTGATCTCCCATTTCCGTTTTGTGATTCTTTCGGTATTTTGTTTCGCTCCGTAGAAATCTAAGGTTTCGGTTATTTCTGAAAATTAACTTAGTTTCCTTTTTTACTTCAAGTAAGTAAGTAAGTACGTTATTTAGGATCCGTGACAAGATCCTCAATTTCGTTTCATTTAGGACAGGAGTACCTCGAATATAGGACCGTCCTTCTCTTTCTGTCATCCGATCATCCATTCTATACATCAAATAGTGGACCACTATGTAGAATGTCTCTGTTTAATTCGTTCGTTCCGTATGTCTCATGAAAACCTTTCCTAACCAAGAAAGAGGTCATAAAGACCTCGTAGATGACACGTAACATAAATATTCATAGATGAGACACAGTCCGTCACACGATTTACGATGTCCCGTCTCTACCTACGTAAGTGAGGAAACAATTTACAAATAATTTACAATAGACGCACTGTCAGTGACATGATTCGGGACCCCTGTGTTTTAAAGACGGTATCACCCTAAAGGTCTGATTACACTCAGTCTGTAAATTGTTTATGAGTCTTTATCGTCGATGTTTGGTCTCATTGTCGATACTTATCTTACATTATACATGTATAGGAATTTAACCCCGTAACCTTGTCCGTAGAGATTCCTTCATTATAAACTTGACTTTGGGTTTATTCTCATTTTCTATATTTGTCAACAATATTTGATAACTTTAATCTCTTGATACCGTAACAGTGTCCTCTACCCGTTGATCTAGTTACATTCTCTTGTCCCTCCGGTCTTGACCTGAGTATTTATACATTGTTGACTATAAACTGTCGCCACCGTAACGTCCAATCACTAGTCCATGTTCGTTATGTTATTTACAATGGTTCTGTTACGTATTAGGTATATCTTTTTCAATTTGACCTAGGGATGAAGTGTAGCAAATTAAAGTGTCTTTAGTTAAGACCCACTAACTTTTTGAATTTTCCTTTTTTGAAATTCAGAACGGTCTCTTTTATATCTTATAGAACTGGAACCCATCGTTATCTATTCAGTGTTTTTCGTGATTGGTATTTCCCTTTTTCTAACTTCGAACTATGTAAACTGGTGTCATGTTAATGTTTGAAGATATAGGTTTCTACCTCCCTCTTTCTTTTTTGTGATACCTTCTTTTCTTCCTTCTCATCGACGGCTGGTCCTCCTTTATAAACATTGACTATATTAACCGTTTCTTCGTTAGAGATTTTATATATACTGAGGATTTTTAGTCGCTCTTTTTCTGTTGAGTTATGTTTCTACCCGTTTTCAGTATTCGTCCGTAGTAAAAAAAAAAGTTTCTTTCTTTGAGGTACTCTTTTTTTTCATTCTACAAGTTGGAGGAATCATTAATCCATTACTTTGATCAAGTGTTCGGTAGTAAAACGTTAATTATTCACTTTCACTTCAGTGAGTCAACACAGGCTGAGAAACGCTGTTTACCTGACATCGGGTGGTTCGAGGAGGTAGGTACCCTAAGAGGTCCGTTCTCATGACCTCACCCAACGGTAAAGGAAGAGGTCCCCTAGAAGGGCTAGGTCCCTAGTTTGGGTCCAGAGGGTGTAACGTCCGTCTGCGAAATTGGAGACGTAGTGGTCCCTTCGGGAATTTATGTTCTTATATCAGAGAGTCTTTTGGAAGATATCTCTGTGTCTTGAAGTCTAGGTTCATGATTGTAGTTTCCAAAGTTCCCTCCTTTCCTTCGGTACAACTTTCTTCTTTCCCCTCCTCCGGCCCCACCCCCCCGCGCTTTCCCCACCGGAATATCTGCAGAGGAGGGTGGATGTCTATGGGTCCGCAATACCCTGAAAAGGGACCCGGAGGTCCCTTCCCTCCTGACCTTGAGCCGGGATGGTCTTTAGTCTTGTCTGGTCTTGGTCTTAAGCTCAAGAGACGGTTCTCCTCCACTAGACAGAGGTCAGGAGTCGAGTCCGACTCCCGGCAAGTTGGTCTAAGGACGTAGGTCCTGACCCCCTGATCTTTTTGTCCCTTCCTATCCTTCCCAATTCCTCTCCTTTCTCTCTCCCTTCCCCTCTCTCCAGTTATTTCAGAGAACAAGGAAGGCCAGCCCCGTGAGACCGGTCAACAGGCGTAGTCCTCCTCTGGTCCCTGTTTTCCCAGAGTCAACTCCGGCGACCCAGACCAGGTAACCGTCCGTTCGACCGGGGACTCATGGGGCTCACCAGTCCTACAGTCAGAGTCGCTTCTTCTTAGGGTGGTCTCAGCGGTAAACAACGTCCTTCCGCCTGGGGAAGGTCCCGGGTTTTGACCCGAGAACAGATTATCTGACGGTTTTTAATTTCACAGACTGTCACTTTACGACCGTGGACGTCCACAACCCCACCCCTCCGAAGGTAATACGTACACGGACACCACCACACACCCCGACCCTCACCTCAGGTAAAGAACCGAAGAGACAGAATGAGTCCGGGACCTCCGTTCCTAAGTGGGAACGGTGACCACTACCCTCTTAACTACCCCCCTCTCCTGGTGGTTCCAAGACTTTAAACGACACTTCAGGGGGATTTCGATAGATGCGGACGGTAAGACATGGGAGAAACCCGAACGCAACCCATGGTTAGTAGAGAGGGTTGTTTCTTACTTACTTACGAAACAGGAGAAATTGAGTTAGTGACGGACGGGGGAGGTTTGTCGACCAGTTCCTGTTCCGAGTCTCATCCTCGAGTAATACCTACAGACGACATACATAAAGACACGAAAGACTTAACCTCACCTAAGGGTAAAGAATCTGGTCGTCTCGGAAGGAGGTCGGAACGGAACATATTTGTTCGTTCATCTCCTTCAAGAGGTGGTCTCGACGAGTCGCACAGGCCGCTCTCCTGGTCCTACGTCTCCGTCGGTGCATTATTTGTTCCCTACAATTTGCTCCTCGCTCCGTCCGGGGCCGAGGGTCCCGCCCCGGAGTCGAGGAGGGACCTTCGGGGACCTAACCCCAGGACCCCTGTCCCGACCTCGTCTCGGCCTTAGGGCGCTCTTCCTTCGAAGCCTTGTGACCGGGAGTCCCACCCCTGCTGTCTCCCGGGGTGGCGGGCAGGACCCACGGGCAAAGGTCCGGATCGAGGACAGGGGCCTCAGGAGGGCGGAGGGTCTGTCGCGGGGAGGCTGTACAAGTCGCCAACCAAGGCCCACCCAAGGGTCGTCGTCCCCCGGACCGCCCTTCGCCGGTCTCTTCGGTCCCGCCCTCGGCCCGTCTCAGGGGGCCTGGGGCGTCCGGAACTCCTCGGGCCTCTGCGACAGTGGGACCGGCCCGGACCCTCCCCGGCCGTGACCCGCCCCGCCTCGGACTCTTCCGGGCCACGCCCCGCCCCTAGAGGGTCGCGCTCTTCTCCCGGCCCTCCTGGAAAGGGTTTAGGTGGACGGCCGCCCTGAGAGCGACCTCCCCACCGTCCCACCCCCTGCCTACGCCCTCGGGGCGCCTCAGGGACCGTCCACTCACGGTTCCGGAGTGACCGAACGGAACTTCCCACACCCACATAGGACCCACGATTACATTGCCTCATAGGGTTTAGTCGACAATCCCTTAAGTCAACCCCGGGAGCGAACCACCGTCCCTCACGGAAAAGGTGAGCCCAAACGCATCCGCTCATATTCCGTGTTCGAACTAAGTCACCGGTTTCTTACCTCTTCTCCCTTGATTCAAGTGTCTAGTTGAGGAACGGGTGGACCGTCACACATAAATTTCCCATTGTTCCTATTTTACGTAATCAGATACCCTTTCCCCGTCCCGAAAAATACTCCCTCACCCCACGATGGGGCAAAAAGAGGTAAAAACCAGGAATTACAGACCAGGACCGATGGTCACGACACGACACGAATCAGCGAGTCAGTACAGGATGAGAAACACTCGGGTGATCCGAGGAGACAGGCACCCCTAAGAGGTCCGTTCTTATGACCTCACCCAACGGTACGTGAGGAGGTCCCCTTGAAGGGTAGGGTCCCTAGTTTAGGTCCGAGAGGGTAACGTCCGTCTAACAAATGAGAAACTCGGTGTTCCCTTCGGGTTCTTATGACCTCACCCGTCGGATAGGGAAGAGGTCCCCTAGAAGGACTGGGTCCTTAGTTTGTCACTAGAGGACGTAACATCCACCTAAGAAATGGTCGACTCGATGGTCCCTTCGGGTCGATGATTATCCACACAGTAAATTATACGAGTATATCGTTTTACTCCTGAGTCCCAGACGACCTCCAGTCTAAGTAACGGTAACACCAGAGTTGACCAAGGTAGACAAAAAAAGAAAAAAAGGAAAACACACACGTATATTGAAGGAAATAGAGACTTGGGAAGTTGAATTTCTAAATACAGGTGAGGACGATTCCCACCCATCCCACCCTCAACCGTCCAACACTCGTTCCTGTGAGAACGATTCCCACCCTCAACCACCTAAGACTCGTTTCTGGACCTCGTCGAGACCGTGGCCCCCATGATTGGGGTGGGGATGGAGACGGAATCGACCTGGACCTTCCTCCCTTATCCCCTCCCCTCTGGATATGGAGAATCTATAGTTGTCGATTAGGGGGGAGAAATCGAGACAGGGACTCCTAACTCCGGAAGTAAGGCTTAACACATAATCTTCAGGGGGAGGTGGAGTTCCCTCTCTGAAGGTCCCGAACGTGGGATCTGACATCTGTTTTATCTCTATCTACCCGAACTTTCAAGACCACTGTAATCGTGAGGACCCGGTAGACCGACCCTCAAATTGTGGAGGGTCGATCAGACTAGACGTCGACCGGGGAGGGGTGTGAGTCCAGGCGGCCTCCGAGTCGGGCGGAAGGTAAGACCGTGGAAATGAAGACGGATCAAAGTCCGTGTCAGGTCGAAGTGTGTACGGAAACCACACCTCTCCCAAGGCGGCTCGGACTCCCGACAGGACGGGTTCCGTTCGGCCTGGACTCCCCGGACGAGTGTAACACAGGCCATCCTGGGCAGGGACGAGAAACGACAGTGACAATAACCCTAGTGACACGAGGACGAACGGGACTTCTCGTTCTTGCACTACTTCTCAGCAGTGTAGTGGAATGTCTTGAGACTATGGTTCATGGGTGACGGAAACTAACTCTTTCTCCACTACCCCGTCGGGAGGGAGAGACGACAGTCCCTACCCCTACCCCACTACACTCTCCTTCTGTTCCACACCCCGTACACCACCGACCCCTCCGGTCCCGTCACCCCACCCGTAAGCACCGGGGACCAAACGAGAGGTCTCGTATGTGTACAGACACATACACACACCTCTCGAGGAAAGGGTCCGTAGACTCGACGGGTCGTTCTGAAGGTCTTTCGACTGTCTCGGACAGAGATGAAATAGTCGTTTAATCGGTGTTGTGAGCCTCCAAAGTGAAACCTGACGGAAGGGACCTGGTACGGAATCCCGAAGGACATCCACTCACCCCAAAACAGTGGTGACCCTGGACCCACAACGTCCGTGAGACGAGGGTAGTCTTTGAGCCGACTCCACGTCTCCAATGGGACGATGGAACGAACTCGGTGTATTCGAGTCTCTCGACCCCTCTACCCGAACCCCTGTCAGGTAAGGGGAAGAGTAACAAGGTACACCCGACTGTGTCGTGACTATGACACTACTCGTAACTTTTCTTCGCTGAGATCTCAGTCTTACAGATTCTAGGGTAACAGTCGAGGAACGACCCGTTCACATCCGTTCAGGGAGTGGAGAGACTCGGAGACAGATATTTTACCCCGAAGGGTCCGGACAGACGGTGACCACCATAACACTCTTCACTACCTACCTACACTTTAAGTTTGACATTTCACGACACGTGAACCCTCCCTACCCTCCTTAACTACAAGGGGATGACATCCCTCTTTCCGGGACTTACAAACCTCTCCGTCCTCCTTTAACCACAGGAGGGGGGTGGGGTGATGTACCTAAGAGTCGTCCCCGAAGTCTGGGTACGTGTGTGTCTCCATGGGTAACACCCATGCTCGGACTTGTCAGGATCCCAAGGCTCAATTATGCCAAAGATTAGACATGGTGGTCCGAAGGGTCCCCCGTGTCACCATTTCTTCGGCGGACGGTTACGTCCTCTACGTCCAAACTAGGGACCCAGTCCTTCTAGGGAACCTCATCCTTTACCGTTGGGTGAGGTCATAAGAACGGACCTTTTAGGGTACCTGTCTTCTCGAACCGTCCGATGTCAGGTATCCCAGTGTGTCTTAGCCTGTACTGGCTCGTTGACTCGTGTCGTTGCGGTTAGACATGGTGGTGGTCGACCGACTCAGGCAGAATCACAGACGGTCCGGGTCTCGGACTTTGAAACATGTTTGACGATCACGACAAACGGAAGGACCACCTCTAGGAGTAGGTCTCGGACGAACAGGACACGCGTCCCCTGTCTTGGAACTGCAGTGGAGAAGTTCACTCCTTTACTGGGTGGTCCGTCAGTCGGACCGGGGACTCGGAGGAACGAAGAAGGAGAGAAGAAGTCGGGATTCTCGACTCACAGTCGAACGAAAGGTCGGGAGACGGACCGGAGACTCCGGTCAGGATAACCGTTCTTTCGATTTCTTACTTTTGGAAACTCTTCATCTTAAAGAATCTTTGACGGTACTGGGTGAGAGGAGTCAGGACCACACCCGTCACGTGTCAATCACCCTTTGCATCAAATCTCCGAAGACCCTCTCAGCCGATGTTTCTGAGTCCCTCACGAGTACGTAGGGTCGAGGCGACTTTACTTCGACCAGTCTCTACCCCTGGTCAACACCTGGGTAAAAGAAACTCCAACGACGGTACGGTCCGGGTCCAACAGACGTAGACTTTCTCGGACAGACTCCAAAGGTCGTAGTTTACTCAAGAGTCGTTCTTCGACGACGTCCACAAATAAGGACCCATAGGGACCACTGGTTGGTCCGGTATCGGTCTCTGTAACTCGATCAGGAAAAATTTTAAAATAACTTCATTTCAACTAAACGTTACAAGACAATTAAAGTTTCACTGTCAAAATATAGAAGAAGAAGTATAAGAAAGCGTACTACCGAATAGTGTCCTATAATTCATATCAAACGACACGATATGTCATTCAGGAACAACAGATAGGTAGGATTCGGACAAGAAAGTATTGGGGATCAGTCCGAAATCCCGGGGAGTTTCGGCAACCAAATACGGGGGAGGTAGGAAGAGGAGGAAGGGGGACCTAGAGACGAAGACAGACGTATAAGAGGCAACAGGACACGTGTGTGCCGAAGAGGAGGGAGTCTATGAGACCGTGTCTTGAAGGAGAACGGGAACGGAGAACGGTAGAGAACTAACGTCGAAAACTGGAGTGGTGATAACGGAATCAGTGAATTCAGAGGGTCCAACCTAGGTTGTCTTTGGACTCACCGGGTCGAGTAGTACACAACGACTTAGGTATCCTGAGACCGGTGGCACCAGACGAGTACAGATGGAGCCTCTCCGTCTTAATACACCAAGTTTTGAAGTGAGACGGGAAGTCGTCTCGGTACCCGGTCCCTCTGTCACGAAGACGACCTTGAGTACCAGATACCTAGAGATTTAGGACTCCGAGGTGTATGGACACTCGGGTCCGGACGAGGTAGGGTCCGTCGTCCTATGTCTACTCCCGACACTAAGTATCTGGGGTCCCTATGTAGGTTAGATCCTTCTTTACTGAACTACTTCCGTCGTACAAAACGAAATTTTTGCTTTGTGAAAAGATATTAAAAATTATGAGTCGGGGGTTGAAATCAATCGAGGAGGACGAGGTGTCTCATGAACCTGTGTCATTCGTGTTACTGTCTCAGTCCCGTCCACATACCCCACTTCACTGAACAAGTCCCAACGTGTACACCACTATTCCCGTCCGGATCCTAGGTCCGTAGGACCCGAACCTGAGGAAGGGAAGAACCGGGAGGAGGGTACGTGGGACGGTGTGACACGTGGGGGAGTGGGGACATTCGAGTTGGGAAATCTCGTCCTGAGGGGTCGGTACTAGTCCATGACCAGACACCGGACAATCCTGGGCCCGACGTGTCGTCCTCCACTCGCCATCCGGTCGCTCACCTCGAAACAGATAAATGTCGGCGAGGGGTAGCGAGTGCAATAACGGACTCGAGGCGGAGGACAGTCTAGTCGTCGCCGTAATCTAAGGGTATCCTTGGGTTTAGGATCGGGATTTCAGTACCACCTTATAGGACTCTAACGGTGTTTTACCTTTATTTCACGTGTTATTTACGTTACACGAACTTAGTAGGGGTCTGGTGAGAAGACGGGACCAGACACCTTTTAAACAGAAGGTGTTTTGGTCAGGGACCACGGTTTGTCCAACCCCTGGCGACGAAATCTCTTTGGGACCCAGGACAAATCCGACCGGGACGAGTCAGAATTGTACACCACAGAAAAGACATCCATTGATACAAGTAGAGAACCGGCTTTAACTGCCACAAGACCACCAGTCCCGAATGTGCGGACACAGGTCACTACTACTGGATCCGAAACACCTGAATCAGTAGTTCCATTTCCTACGAACGGTGTAGGTCGACGGAGTGACAGTGTTCGGACAAGTCCCGTCACCCACCTCTTCCCCACGTACGCGACCTGTCCCGAAGGACCGCCACCGTAAATTGTCACTTCGACAGCGGGATCACTTCAGAAGTCCCCAACGAGTCTCGTTGGCACTCGTGTCACCTAAACGAGGACTGTCAAAGACCATCGTTTATATAAGGACTCAACATACACCGACGTCAGAGCCCAGATTTCCACACTTTTGACACGACGAAAAAGTCTAGATGAAGTTTTTACACGTAGGATTAGTGGGTCTTCCTCCCTTCTACTGAGTCATGAACCTCTTGTACTTTTAACCCCTGTGGTAGGAAAAAGTTCCCGGTAGACCCTCGGACAAGATAGTACCCAGTCCATGACCCTCGAAGTGTGATCCGGAGGTCGACCCTCCTTATAGGGGCGAGAACAACGTAGTAAGATCTTTTGCGGATTCTAGACTCGGTGTACGAGAACAGGAACTTCAGAAGTATACAAGTAAGTGTATGGGTGAAATACTCTAACATTCCAAGGACTTCCATTTCCCCACTAAACCATAAAGGAGTAGTGACATAGAGGACGTGTTACGGACTATGTGTTTTCCATGAACCGACAACGACTTTTCACCTATTTCGCAACTACCCACCTTCCTTATGTGTGAGTAGGTAAATGAGTGTGTGAGTAGTGAATGAGTAAGTGATCGAACCCACTCTCACGAGACACTCCGAGGTACAATAGAAGTCGTACGGAAGGAGGAAGGAGTCCTCTTTTCTATCAATGAGGGGTTCTTACGGGGTCGAGATAAGGGCGAAACCCGGGACCACCTGGTCCCGACCGACTCCTCCGGGTTCTACTACAAGCACGTTCAACATCTGTACTCTTCATGGGAGAACACTAAAGTCCCTTCAAACATAAGTTTGGTATGTTTTGCTCACTCGGACTTTGATTTGACCACGTAGTCGACCCTTACTAACGACCCCCGTGTCCATTCCCCGATGACCCCCGAAGTAGGTGTCCCACTTGGGACTCTGGAAAGAGTGAAACCTCAGTACCAGGACCTTCTCCGCTACATTCTCTAAGAAAGGGACCGACAAACCTTACCCCTACGTTTCAATTACCGTCAAAAACTGAGACTGGAACCTACGGGACGAGGGGAATTGGTTGTACCCCCGATGTGGTCCTCGGGGACCTCGAAGATTCCACTCAGACCCCCCGTCCGACCCGACCGGGTGTGTACCCGAGGACCTAGGATAAGTTCGGACTGTGAGGGATAGGGAACTTTTACTTACGGACTGTCTACTCTTGTTAGTACATTACACTTGATGATGCGCGGTCCGTAGTATTACCCGTAATTTTTTTTGCTAGTGTAAATGATCAGTAACCAAGACAAAATGTTTGCTCCTGTGATTTTTCGAGTCTGTCACTCCCTCGCCCTGCATTTTACGCCAGGTCAAAGTTTCGGCTACGACGGCACACTTTCACTCTTCCCGAAAACTACCTGACAACGCAATCTTCTCTTTGGTTCTACTTCCCGTCAAGACGTGCAACTCAAGACCCGTGTCTTCACTCTTTTCATTAGCTCTAGTTCCCTTGGACACTTCGACGACGACTCGTCCCTGCCGCCCGTAGTCTCCCCCTCCCCTTCGGCCGGACGCACGAGTGACACAAGGTCCCTAGTGCGGGTACGACGTCGAGTAGGCGACGCAGTGGTCCTCCGGGTCACTGTTCTGGCACTACAGGGAGTAGAAACGGTTGGTCCAGTCAAGACGACTCGTCCGGACTTGTCCCTTTATTACAAGGTGACAAACGCCGGGGAGGGACGAGTGACTCGAGTACGATTAGACACGGACACCGACACCTTCCCGAAGACCCGAGTTCGTCCCGGCGACCGTCGGTCTCTTTGACTCAGATCCGGACAAAAAGGTAAACAAATACACAAACAAAAAAAAATTGACAGAGGGGTTGGTTGGTATTCGTGATTCGAAAGGAAGAAATTATGTATCAAGACACGAAAAGGGGTTATATTTTAGTATCTACGGAAATCACCTTTAAAGTCCTTTATGTCTTCGTATATTTATTAAATGAAGTATAAAAACAGAAACAGGATATGCACGATATATCAGTGTTAATATCAAAAAGTAAAAAAAGGTGAGTCACAATGGAGTGTCCGTAAAGGAAGACTAATAATGAAACATTTATGAAAATAGTCAGATATAGTTCAACATGGTAGTAAATGATTTAAAGGAAAAGGTCCGATGAGAGTCAAAAGTACCAATATTTACTATGTCACTACTCATTGACACGGATCCGAGCTAGTGTGAATCTAATAAAAGAATTTGTCTTAGGATCTACACTTTAACAATCCTGTTCCTAACACTGCTCAAAATTCCAGGTCCTGAGCACACGTCGTTTAGAGACTCGGACGTTGTCTAGAAAACCGAAACGAGTGAAAGGGATCACCTCCGATGTCGGAGACGGAAGGAGACGCCATCGAGAGGACCGAAACGGAACGGACCGTGAGTTCCACCTGCGTCCTCGACCCGGCCCTACGGGTCACGAGTCTGTGTCGGAAGGTCCACCTCCCGTCAGTGGGTGGTGAAGGCAGGTGGTCTCTCACAAACAACACGGCCTCGGAGTCGTCTTGAACAACGGGGTCTCAGACGTCCATCGTGAGTTCGATCATGACCTACTGACCGTGTCCTAACACGCCTGGGTGCACGAATCACACCCATTGTTCATCCTACGGGACCTCCTCGAGCCGAGTACGACGGAAAAAAAAAAAACGATCTGTCTCCTCCTATAGAACTACTCTTTACTCGAACTTCTTCAACGGTCTTGAGTAGGTCGCGTCAAGTTGGACACCATGTGTGACCTGTCCGGAGGACAACCATACCCTTTACGTCCTTAAACTCCCTCTCTGCTAAACCCGACTGAACAAACATTCCCGTCCTCTCCCATCCACAGGTCGTAGAGTCCCCGTGAGGTGTGTGACGGGGTACTGTAGTCTCCCTAGGGACCCAATGCGACTCGTAGGTGAGGTGTGTCGTAGGGTCTCAGTAGTGAGTGACGTAGGTTATACCTCTGAATGGGGAAGTGGACCGTGGTAAGTGGAGTGGATCCTGTCGTCAGGAACGTTCAACTTGGCGTCTGTCGTCGACGTCGGGGTCGGTCGTGGGTCGCCGGCGTCACATGTGGCGTGGGACGTCTCTGGAGTGTCACGACCGTCCGACGGAGAGGGTGTGTCGTGAATACGGACGGAACAGTATCTGGAGAGACCGGTCGTCTCCCGCGGTACGTTGACTCGGCCGGGGGTTTGTGGTGTCAAGGGAGGGAGACGGACCTAAGTGTGATGTGCACCCACGTAGACAGAGTGACACGACAAGTGGGAACAGTCACGAATGTCGGCCGTCTGTGGTCGGTCCCTGAGTCTTAGGGTCGTCACTCGGACCCTAGACCCCATTTATGAATTCTCCCGACGGACCTGGGTGGGTGTAGGAGATGAGAGTTCAAAGACGTCTTTTGTCGTCGTGTCTATGGATTCGAAACCGGTTGTTTCGAGGGTCCGAATTCCCTCCCTCCCCTCCTCCGGACCCCAGTTCCTACGTTTGACCGAGGCGGTTGTCGAAAAAATACGAATTTGGAGTCTGACCTTCATGTCGAGTCCGAAGTAATGGTTCCTGTACTAGTTCCTCGTGGAGGGAGGAGGACCCCTCAGGTGCGAGTAGGACCACACACCGGGTGGTGGGGACTAGGTCTGTCGACGCGTGGGATTGGACTTCTTTGACCCAATATGGTTCCTGTACTAAAAGTGGATGATTTCGGAGAGAACGAGAAAGGACTAAACGGACCAGGACAAGTACCAAGTGCCACTCGAGTCGAAGTGGTGTAATTGGACCCTTCATAGGTTTCTGGGAACAGTACATGGGAACCCATGCGACCATGAGGAGAGAAAACCACACCCGGATTCTTTTTCCAAGCTCTCCGTCCTCTATTTCCCCGAAGACCCCGGAGGAACGGACCACTCCAAACTTCCTTGAGGGAAAGTCATAGAAAAGGGTATCAAGTCACTCTATTTTAAGTCACGTTCCGTCTATCGGGTACTCACACCCAGACTCCCACTGGGCGACCTGTCCATCTTCCGGAACCGAACGAGGTGTACACTTGACCGTAGAACACAGGAACCCTCCAGTCTTGACAGTTTTTTACGACCCCGTCTTGAGGTCCTCTTAGGTGCACCCCAGTGCAGTTGAACACTATTAAAGAGAACTGGGGTAAGAAGGATCTCACGCCAAAAATTCCGGTCTGGATAATCTCACAAGTCCGTGGGAGGCGTACGTGCGAGGGAAGAGAACATCCTCTGGGAACTTTACACTTACCACAAATTTTATGTGTAGTCCCGTCATCAGTTCCACCCGGGGTCCTTAGGATCCAAGGAACATGAACCGTGTTGTTTACCTCCATTCTCCACGCAGAAACAATCGTAAGAGATTTGCGGTTCAGGATAAGACCTCACCACCCACCCAATCCCCACCAATAATGTTTGTGCATATATAATTGAAACATAGGACGTTGAAATGGCTTAAGTGACTACTGGAGGTCATTGTACCAGGACGGAAATCATGAAAGATATATGTCAGTAGACGTTGTCACTGTAAAATTCAAGAAAAAGTCAAACCTAAGGAAAATAAAGGAAAAAGAAACTAACGACGTCGACCCTGAAGGTTTTGTGAACCTATTTTCTCCACTCTTACCTATAGAAGCAAAACAAGGACTAGAATCTCCCTTACGACAGTCGAAAAGTGACAACTGATACTACAATCGATATGGATCGGTACTTTTCGATACATATCGGAAATAATACAAACACATATAAAGAAGATACGGGTGAAAGACCTCTTAAAAATAGTTTACCTACAAGTCAAAATAGTTTTCGAAAAACACGTAGATAACTCTACTAGGACACCAAAAATAAGAAGTCAAACACTTACATCATATAGTGTGACTAACTAAACATCTATAACTTTTTTTAGAGACGTCGGGAACCTATCAAGGGTGAAGTAGTACCACATGTTAGGAAAATTGCATAACAACCCCCATCCAAACGATCATAAAACGACTCTTGAAAACGTCGATACGAGTAGTCACTATTCACNGATAAGGAGGCGGTAGAAAGGGAGGGGCTAGGACACCAAAAATAAGAAGTCAAACACTTACACCATATAGTGTGACTAACTAAACATCTATAACTTTTTTTAGAGACGTCGGGAACCTATCAAGGGTGAAGTAGTACCACATGTTAGGAAAATTGCATAACAACCCCCATCCAAACGATCATAAAACGACTCTTGAAAACGTCGATACGAGTAGTCACTATTCACAAAAATTAAAAGAAAAAAACACTATTAAAACAGACTAAAAGTAATAGTCCTATTGTTAACGGAGTATCTTACTCAAGTCTACACAAGGAAAGAGAGGTTAAAAAACCTTATCAAAGTCTTCCCATTCACAATAGAGAAGAGATTACAAACTATCTTAAGTACACACTGAAAACAAACAACCCCCTTTAAATTTCAATGACTAAGTTTAAAGTCATGACCATTAACCAGACAAGTATAAAAGAAAGAAGGACCAAGTCAGAACTCTCTAGTATGGAAAGATTGAAACAAGTAAGGAAGGTCTAACAGGAAAAACAACCGAGTGTCAACGAACTTTATCGGAGAACGTTAGGAAGCGTAAAGGTACCACAGTCAACAATTGAAAGTAAAGACTGAAATGACTAAATCCGGACAAAAAAGAACTACTCAGAACCATTTCCAAATCGTTAAAAACACATAGAGAAGTTTCTTGGTCGAAAGTCAAAGTGACTATAAAGGATAACAAAACATCGGAGGTAAAGTAAATGAGGACGAGAGTAGAAATACTAAAGAAAGGAAGACGATTGAAACACAAAACAAGTAAGAAGAAAGAAATCAACGAAATCCACATTCCAATCCAACAAACTCTTGAAAACAAGGGACTCTATTCGAACATAGTGATATTTGAAGGGAGAAGTTTGACGAAAACGACGTAGCGTCCCAAACCTTGTAACACAAAAGTATAAACACAGATCCATAAATAAAGGAAAACTAAAGAAGTCACCAGGTAACCAGCAGAGAAAATTATCAGAGATTCAGATAAAGTGGACATTCATAACGATGAGGTCGAAAGAAAACTAAAGGTGAACGTACCACACAGAAAAGAGGAGAGCGAAAGTCAGACACTCACTGGGATCTAAACTTTCCTTGGAGAACGTCCGTCGTTTGTGTTCTTAGTAGAAAAACACAGGTAAGTCGGTCAGACACAGAAAAGAAATCTGGTAAACGTGAATTTCATTAATAGTTGAATATAAAAGAATGACGGTAACACAACAAAACCTAAACAAAAACTTTCAGAAAAGAAAGGGGGAAGAAAACAAGAGAACACTGAACTACTGATAGAATTCACAATATAAACCTCAGGAAACACACATAAATAACCTCTTCCTTTACCGTCGGGTGAGGTCATAAGAACGGACCTCTTAGGGTCTCTGTCTCCTCGGACCGCCCGACNAGGGTCTCTGTCTCCTCGGATCACCCGACGGCAGATACCCCAGCGTGTCTCAGCCTGTGCTGACTTCGCTGAATCGTCGTCGTCATCGTCACACATAAATATAATATCTTAAAACCAAACGTCAATGGAACTCTCAAAACATGTCGTCAGAGATACATATATACTAATTCGACGACTAGAGAAAGTTGACGTAAAATTTATGGGACGTAAACATGAAAGGGGTGGGAATGTTAATGAGAACGATAAAATGTAGATTAACAAACGAAATAGGGCATTAACGAATAACACCTATCTCTACTGAAATGATGAAAACAATAGGAGGGATGATCGAAACACCCTCCGACTAAAGTATGGAAATGACATACAAACGGAAATGACCACTCAAAAAGTAAGGTATTAAAAGAATAAATGCGACCGTCGGAAAAGAAAAAGGTGATCTGTGCAAGGAAATTATAAAGAATATTTCGATCAAACCACTACTTAAGAAAATCGAAAACGAACAGAAATTTCAAAAGCTGAAGTTTAGACTTACTGTCGGAGCCACCCATCTCATAAGAACCAACGCAAAAGGGAAAGTGAGAAATTTACATAGTACGGTGAGGGAAGACTGGACGTCTCAAAGACGATTTTTTAATCGATTATCAAAATACCCTCAAGGGAAAATTACAATAAACGACGAAAATCATAAGAGAGAAATCGAAATTAGAAACAGTAAAACTGTTGCACAGAACGATACAAAGAGAAACCCCCCGAGACGTAAAGGACCTGAACCCACTGAGAAGGGTCCAATCCCTCTAAAAGTCGATAAGAGAGAAGTTTATAAAAGAGCTCGGGAAAGGGAGAAGTCCTGGGGTCATTACGTTTATAATCACACGAACTACAACAGGGTCTCAAGAGAATTTGAGTGGAGTAAAGTAAGAAAAGGGAAAAAAAGAAAAGTCGTCACCACCAAAGGAGACGGTGGAGTAAGACAGACTTAATGATAAACATACATTCACCATCCAATCAATGTAAAGAACTGGAACCTCTTCACCGGAACACATCCTTCGTAGGAACGTCACATAAGGAGAGGAATGCGTTCGATATACAAGATCCCAAGGGGGATTCTCCCGTCGCACCCAGAAATACAACACCGCGTAACCCGAACCTACCGGGGGACCAGACCAACCCACACCATTGTGTTCCTCCGGGGTCCCGATCACGACCGAGTGACCACCCGTCTTAGTCCCAGTGTTTCTGGGACCCCGACAACGGGTGGATGACTGTCTACTTTGGTCAAGGACCCCAATCCCGGTCTGATGACCGTCCGTCTCGATCCAGGACTTCAGACTGACAACCCGGTTCCTGGGATCTCGAACTCCAGTAGCCAAGGATTGTGTCAACCCGAACCCTGGACCCCACAGGACTTTCCGACACAACCAGATAATCACGAGTCCCGGGTGGACCAGGGTCCCATGTCAGACCGGACGTAACCCCTTAACATCAAAAGAACGAAATGTACGGTCCAGAATCGGACCACTCAACCCGATACAACTCCCCACTTGGGTCTCCGTCAACACCCGAGAAGTCAGAAATCTTTCAGACAGACGACTATCCACTCCGACACAAGGGTGTGTCAAGAAACCGGACTCCACCGAGTGATGACAACGGACATCCGGTGACCCGTCCCACACCAGGAACTCGATGATTCGGTTCGACAGTCGACGGTGGTAGTTGGTACAAGTTCGAGGACTTACGAAACCCCATACCGAAGACGTCAATTCGGGGTGACCGAAGTCTTTGTCGACGAGACCTCTCTAGACTGGTCTCGGGACCCGAACCTCCGGACTGTACCCCGAGTCTTGAGAACGAGAACACCCTCTTAGAGGGATCAGACCCAGGCGGGACCCCTCCACCATACCCTAAACTGACATGACTTTCAGGTAGGAAGGATGGAGAAAACAGCACCAAGGAAGAAGTACAGCAATTGACATGTCCTAGAGATGTCAGAAAAAAATAGCTACCAACAAGACGTCTGTCAACACTAAAACCACACGGGCACTCTCGTCCACGCGAGACCCAGAGCAATGAGAACCGACGAGAGGGGAGACGACTCGGTCTTTAGGGCACGCCTAAAACAAGAGGTTGAATGTCTGCACCTTTGAATCTGCACTTCGAGAACAGGGATCCAGCAAGTCGGTCATCCACCGTCTCGACCCGAAGTTTGAACTCAAATTGAGGTTCACCAAGTGAAAAACGTTTTTGACCGCATCATCGTCGTAACAAACATGGACCACAGTGACCTAAAGAATGCGTGCACATGTACACCCATCGCCCCGTCTCACTTCCCTGTGTCCTCTCTGTCTCTCCTTCTGTCGAGCTCTCTTAAGAGACTTCATGTCACCACCGCACTGTGTCCAGTCAGAGGGTCTCCCGGTCACCCCCGACACCCTCTACCACCGTCGAATCGGATAACTCGAGTGGGAGTCACTCCAGGGATGAGTCTCTTTCTGTGTCACGGCCCGTGACGTGCTACTCATTCCATCCAGGAGGGAAGTCCACAAAGAAAATTTGTGTTTAGTATGGTACGGACAGGGGACGAAATTTGGAGAGTGACGAAGGTCATCAGGGAGGGACCTGTGACACACAGAGGTTCCAGTTAAGGTCCTCCGACCGGAAAGAACTAGTCCCGAGGTCGACTGGAGTGGTCTAGGAAGGAAGGAACCCGGAGAAGAGACCGAGTCACCAGGAGTTGATCTCCCCTCGATGACTGTAGATCTCCCTCTCTGGTTCCTACGACGATTGGTAGGATCGTCGTACTCCTACCGGGGTCGTGTCACTACATGGTCGGCGTTTTCTGTCGTTACGTCCCCGGTTCTTCGAGGCGAGAACAGTATGGTTGAAGTCCATGAAGGAACCCGCACGACCCTACCAAGTCCAGATAGGCGGACCTCACGGAAAGGGGAGACCGTATGAACCGGGACTGAGTAGAAAGTTTTAAGTTCATAGTGGAGAAGGAACCTCCGAAAAGTCAGGGGGAGGGGTCGGGAGGCAATTTTTACTGTTAAACGAGAAACTCCGACATCTGTGAAGATGACCTCGGAGACATTACGAGTCGTGTGCGAGAACAGACTTTGTCTGGACATGAGGGTGGGACCTGGTAGGTGTGGGAGTCCGTTTCTGGAACCGTAAGTGGGGACATAGGGGTCACGAGGAACCGGGTCTTACCTTCCATAAATTGTGCGTGTACACTCCCTTACTCTGCTACCCCTTCCCGGAATGAGAACAGACGTCCCCGGACAGACATCGGCCACGAGTCCACTCGAACACGACACGTGCCCACGTCTGTCCACGGTGTGGTGGAGTTCCTCTCGGTCCTCCACGAGTCCAGTCTGTCGTGGGACCCCACCCCTGGAGGTTGGGAGTCACTTTCGGAGGACTTTCTCCGACCCGACTAGACGTGGAGTCGTCTGTCCTAAGTCGGAGCACTGTCCCTCCTCCTCTTTTGATGTAAGGCCACTCCCTTTCCGTCCTCGGTTCCGACCTCGTGCCCGAAGTCTCCGCAGAACCCACGGCTCCGAAAACTTCCGATTGACACCACCAACGCCGTGACTCAAGAATCGTCCTATTTTTGTCACGAAACCCCTCCGTGGAGGTCCCTACCATGTCTCTTGTGGGTCTCCCCTGGTTCACCCTCTGGGGCGGGGGCTCCTTCAATGTCTCTACTCCGGTCTCGATCGTGGCGGTGTCCCTCCTCAATCCCGGCAACGAGTCCCCCCTTCCGACCAACCCTCCCACTCCACACCGGCGACTCGTCCGCGGAGAGGGACTCCATCCTGTATGGACTCTACAGAACGTTACCCTTCCCGGAAGGTGAGCTCCCTCGACAAACTAGTCTATTTAACGGAGACTCCGACTGTTCCCTTTCCGGCGTCTCTACAGACGAGTCCACGACCCTCCGGGGCACCGGGACTCTTGGACTCAGTGGTGACGTCTTTTCCCGTCGGAACAGTTCCCTCGGGTAAGGAGGAAGGGACGACAGTGAGGTCGGTCCAAGGACCCTTGCCTTTATGTGATGTTCGAAAGTATGCCTTCATCGGGGCCTCCCCTGAAGGATAGGGAAGTCAGTCGAGTCTTGTAAGTCTTGAAAAAAAAAGGTCGTTTCGAAAACACTGAGTGTCGGGAAGGGGAAACCACATTCACGGGGGCCGACAACGATCCCCACCGCACTCAGTAACTCACACACACCCGTAGAGTGACGGGAGGGACGTTTTCACGAGATGTCAGGTGAATATTTTCATATTTTTCATGTTTTCGACACCACCTCTCGTGTCGTGTCGACTTTTGGACACCCGGTGGAACACCTGTACACAAGGTGTCGGAGCGTAACAGGACAGTCGTGGGTGCAGCCTCTACGGGACCCCGGGTCAGACCCGAGACACCCACCGGCACCCGGTCGAAGGGTAGCTTCGCCTGAGCCCTGGGTGTGTGCACGGAGAGACCCGACGGTCGGTACTTCTCTCAGTAGAGGTCAGGAGTCTAGACCCTCACCGGTCCGCCCTCAGCCAGTCGTCGACCAGGACCGAGTCGTAGCAGACTTTCCTGTGTCGGCTTCCGGGACGAGTTGTCGTAAGTTGTCCAGGTCCGACGGGACGCCGACGAGGTACCCCTCGTCGTCCCAGGACCCAACCGGGACTGTGGTCGCGGGACATTCAGGTGCCACAGGGTCCCTGTGGTTGTGACAGTTGTCCTCTAACGAGGCTGGAAATTTCCACGGTCGAGTACCGGTGGTTTCCAGACAGTCTTCACTCTTCCTGTTCCGACCCCCCCAAGTAAAGTCACACGCTCGGTTCTTTTTTGTTCAACTGTTTTCACTAGGAGAAACCTGAGTCCCTCTCAGGGGGTCAGAACAGAACGGAACCCAAGCCGGAAATATTAGACGAGTTATTTGGTCGTTTCCGGAGTCGCTCCACCTGCGACACCGGTCACCCGAGTACGACCCCGTCAGGTCTTGACTGTCCGGGACCCTCCGTGGTCCGGAGTGGTTACACTAAGACAAGAGACCGGAAAAAGACGGTCGAGACCAGACGGACGGTCGGACCGTTCCTATAATAGTCGGGACGAACTGTCTGTCACTGAACGGGTTCCAGCGTCTGTCCCTGTCAGTCAGAGGGAGGTCTCACCGAGGAGGGGGACCCAGACTCGACGAAGTGTACCATGTCAAACAGGGTTGACCTGTACGGTCCTACCTGAGCACGGACACTACAGACATTTCAGTCTCCGCACTGTCCTTTACACACAGAGTACCCGCCTCTCCCGTCTCGGGACAGGTAGTCCGTCCCCACTCCGGACCCGAAACCCGACTGTTCCGTCCACTGGGTCTTGACGACTCATAGAACCAGAGAAGTGGTCGGTCCGGACCTGTCTCCCGGACGCTGGATCTTGTGAAGTCGACCAAAACCGAGTTCTCGTCGTCGTCCGGTCACCTCTTCCGGAGACCCGGAGATAGACGGAGTCCCGACCGAGTAGAGGTCGTGGTCGGGAGTCAGGGCAGACGAGAGGGGGTCGTCCCCGCGACCGCGATGTCCGAGACCTAATCCGTCGCCCCGATTCGGTCGGGGTGTGGTTTGAGGGCCCCGGAGGGGTCGTGCCCAGGATGATATCGCTCTCCCGGTCTCAGGATGGCACTCCGCCACTTACAGAACCCTCTCCTCGGGATAGACGCAGTGCCACGGAAGGCTTCCACGGTAGACATTTTGCCCGTCACCGGACCAGTCACGAGCACCTGACTCGAACCCTAAGCGTCTCCACCAAACGTTCAGGATAGGACGGACCCGGACGAGGGGCCCTCTCACCCGTTCCTCACCCGGTCCGGGACCCCTCGCTGTGTCCCCTCTTCGTGCGTGACGAGTAGGGACCCCTTTCCGTCTCGAAGGTGACAGGGTGTGGCAGTGAATGTGACGGCGCCAGGGTGAAGTCACGGTCGAGACTCCCCTGTGTCCTCGTGCCTCTCACCCTACTTCCGGAAAGACTACGGCTGGAGTCTTTCCTGGTCGTCCTGGAGTCTGTGACTACGGGGTCACATCCGTATCGGTCCATAGGAGTGACGGTCCTTGGAGGCCAGGGTGGACGAGTCCGTTACGGCCAGGCGAGGAGGAGGGGTTTTGGAAACACCTGTAACATTTAAACGGGAAACTCCCGTAACGTATATTGGGTAGTAAAATGTCCACCCTTTTGACCCGGGGTGGTTCTCTATGTCCTGAAGGAACTCCGGCGTGTCTCAATCACTGTAGCGTCAGGGTACGTCCCAAACTTTCGTCCGTGTACGCCTCTCAGAGGGTGGTCGTGTACTACTCTCTCCTTGTTCCCCATTTCGGACGGGACTGATGTCGAGGTTTGGCGACACGGGTCGAGAGTCGGGACCCCTCGTGGAGAGTAGTCATCAGGGCCGGGACCCTAGTTTGTCGTCGACACGATTGTTGAACGTTCGGTCACGGGTGTAAGGAACGATTGACCTGAAGTTTCCTCCGCCCCTCCGGTACCGGACTCCGACGACCATGAAACGTAGTGGAGGTAGACCTTGTCTTGGTCTCAAGTTTGACCCGAACACTCCGGGACGACGCCGGTGGTCAATACTCCGACGACAGGCCTAAGACGTCTGTTCCGGGTCCTCTGGGTCACCTCGGTTTTCGACGTGACCCGGGTTGACCCTAAAGTACTCGTCCTCGGGTCTGACCGCCCATGTAGGGAGGGGACAGGAACCGGTCTGGTCCGGGTCGATCTTCTGGGTGAAAGTCAGTCAGTCGGAGATTTAGTCCTTCGGTCCAGAGAAGGTCGAGGTGGTTCCGTCTCGTTGGGGATGTGTCCGGGTCCCTCCCGTCAGTGTCGCCTCGGACGTGTTGTGTGCGTTCTGCTCTCCGGACGGTCGTTCCGTCCGACCAAAGGGGAGCGGTCTTACCTCTGGTCGAAGCCCCAGACGTGTCGTCGTCTTATACTCCACGTTTCACGGAGACCCGAAGGGTGACCCGGCACATGGGACTTCACTCCGGTGTCCGAGGAGGTTTCCGACCCTCCCCCACGGAGGAACGGAGTAGGGGGAGCGAGTCCTGTGGGCGTTTAGTGTCGGGTCGAGTCGTCACACCCGAGAACTCGTCGTGAGGTCGACAGTTACACGGGTGGAGTGAGGGGACCTGTGCGAATCTCTATCCGACACGACGAGCGAAAGATGTATTTATGCCCAAAATAATGACTTTCTTCTCTGGTGACGACTTACTTCAGTGCTATCAAGGTGACAGGGGCGTCGTCTTCCGGGACGAGACAGGGACGTCGGTTTTGAGACCGGTGTCCGGGTTCCGTGAACCCTGACGGGAGGTACCCCCTCGTCGACTCCCCGGACTCTCGACTCGGGAAGCCCCAACAGACACCAGAACCCTGGACACAGGTTCGAGTCCACACCGGTGGTCACGATATGGACCTGTAAGTCTGAATGGCTTTTACATGTTCGTAGGATTTCACAGGAAGGAGGACTCAGGGGTTCAGACCGGGGAATCTTTCCATGGAGGTATGGAAAGAGGTGTGGTGGGCGTCCCAAGCCTCTTTCTGCGGGTCCCCACGCGTTACCGACCTTACAAGAGACACCCAGTACGCGTGTGCGCCCCCACTCCACTCAATACACCACTGTGTGCGCCTCAATGACACTCGAACGTCCTGCGTGTCCGTCACGCCCACTGTCTCCGTAGTCGACTAGCCAGGGTGGACGAGGTTGGGCAGGTCAAGTCCCCGTAGCTCCCACGACTCCGGGACCCGCGGTGACATCCGGGACACTGGTAGTGGCTGTGACAACGGTCCGAGGTAACCCGTTTACATCAGGCAGCTGAGTAGTTTGAAGAAAAAAGAATACAAAGGTTTTACACTTTTAGGGTCGAAGGAACCGATTTTGTGTCGTCCACGTTTTGCTACTCTTTCTCTACTGACTCGACCATACCTCGAGTGGACTGTTATGTAAAATCTCGTCCGGACACTCCCTTCCTTATTCCGTTTGACGAAGATCTTTTTGAGAGAAGTGTTTTATCGTGAGGACCTTCGTTGACCGGACGACCCCTCTCCGGTTGTCTAGTTGACAGGACTCGTTCGTCTCGACGAGGAGGTTCCGAGGTACGGGTTTTGAGAAAGGGACACTACAACTGTAAGGGACCCTCCTGAGCCCTGAGGGACTTCTACGACGTCAGACAAGTCTCCGGTTAAAGTGTCCTGAACGTTGGTGTTCCCCTCGTGTCGTGGATCCCGTCGGTGTACCTATCGGGAAGGACGGACGAGGTCGTGGCCTTGACACGACTCAACCGTCCTGTCGAGTCCGTCGCCCCTACACACTCTAAGTCTCGGGGAGACTCAACACGACCCGAATCTACTGGAGTCCTGGAGACGATCGACACACGACCGGCGGAGGTCCCGACCGACGGGTGTCCCGGTGAGTGACTCAACCATTCTGCCGAGATTAACCGTGTCCCGTGGGTGTGAACCCTTGAACAGACGAAACGTTTTGCTCAGTTCCATCGTAGTCCTTTCTCCTGACCCACGACGGACGTGTAGTAAAGACACATTTCTTTGGACGTGTGGGAACCTGAGTTCTCAGGGACCCTTGACCGGATTGTTTCTCATTGTATTTTAGTTTGGTTTCCATCTTCGGTTTCGTCTTCAGTGCTCTCGGAGGAGCAGGTCCGTCGGGTGAACCCAAACCGTGGTCCAGGCCCGAATAGACGACGGGTTCAATTCCCGGTCTTTCATCCAGGGACACCGGTGGGGTCTTTCCCAGACCGTTGAGTGGGCCTGAAACCGACATCACCAGTCACCACACATTCGTCCACTCCAGTAAAAGAGAGCGAAGAGGACGAGTCGGAGTCCCGGTTAGTTCCGCAACTTAAACCACCAGTCCACTGCAGACTCCTCGCAGAAAACACCGCCCTACAACTCTTCGTACCGGTCCCACAGGGGACACTTCGCACCGAGATCCTAGATTCTTCTTTGGTCTGTTCAGTCGGTCACTACTGGTGGTCACCAAGGTCCACTACTGTGTCTTTGTCCGGGGGTAGCTGGACCCCCGGAGGTCCCGTGAACAGGACACAGGGGCGGGACGAACGAAGGACCGGGTCCGGCTGAGACACTGACTGGTCACCTCTCGACACGGGAGAATCGGTTCCGACAGAGCGAAGAGTAGGGACAGTAGTGGGGAAGGAGTAAAGAGACGGTCGAAACGGAGAACTATTACGACTCACGACTCTGCCTAGCAGGGGACTGTTCGTCCTCCACTGTGGATCCACGGGAGAGGGACGGGTCGGGGCACAAGGAGATCGTCGTCCACCTCGACGGACCAATTATCCGTCAAAAGTACGTCTGGGGAACAGGACCTAGGACCTGAGGAGACCCTCATATCGACCCTTTCACAAGGGTCTCGGGTAGAATAAAGGTACTTCGGATAATTTAGAGTCGGTGTTGTCTAGTTTAAGACAAAACTCTAACGTTAAATACGTTCCTCAAGGCTACTTCATAGTTGAAAGAATGACCCTACGTACAGATCGGGAATCTGTAATCAAGGACTTATGGGGTCCTTGTGACTCCGTTCACTTGGTCGAGTTTCTCGGTGAGTGTTACTCGGGAGGTACCTGCGGTGAGGGTGCTTCCAACCCGCGCATAAGACGGTCCAGGTGCCTGGCGTTGGTGAGGTAGTGGGACACCAACCTGGTGACGTGTTGAAGACTTCCTCTCTCCAATGAGACACTCTCCCCTCTTCCTCTCACCTCTTCAATCCGGATGTCCAGGATGGTCCGAGGAGACACCTCGGTCGGGGACCCTCAGTCAGTCGGGATCTTCGGAGTGAGTCCGGATGGAATACGGATGACTGTGTCTGGAGGTACGGTCGACGGACTCTCGGACGGAGCAAGGATTCTTCAATTCGAGAGTGAGTTGGACGTCCTAGAAGGATGAGACTCTATAGATTAACGTCTTAGGACAATGAGGGACTGAGAGACTAATGAAACTCTGATTGTGTACTTCCGTACCTCAATGAGTAAGTCACTAGGTCTTCGTGAAATTTTCTCCTGATGGTTACTACTCGACTCGCAAAATATCTTATTGCTAGAGTGACCGCACCGGTTTACAAAAGTCTCTTATGTGTAATTCTATGAATGTGGACTCACGGGAGTTCACCGTAGACCCAGAAGTTTTATGGGTCGTGACACGGACTGTATATTTCCGTAAGTTTTGCACGAAACAACTTGTCCCTCTTTTCTCCCCTATCTCTCATACCGATCCTCAAAAGTTAGGGGACCCTTCGACTCATCATGAGAATTTCGTCCCAATCTGAATCAAGGGTCTTGTGTCCTCCGTCCCACAATGGCTGTTGGAACATCTTCTGGAGACTCCAAGTGCCTTCTAATAGTCCCTTAAGGGGTCCGACACCCAGTGACTCAATTGAGATGATAAAGAAGAGATCGTTTTGGACGAGTACCTAAGGGACACTTAGACCTCGACCTCCAGTCAATTACAAGATGGATGGGTCTCTAAGACTTTATGGACCAAAGGAGTGTCCGAGAAAAGGTGAGGAGACGTATGCAACTGTGGTAGAAAGGTAAAACAGAGTGGGGAGAGAGAGGGGAAACGAGGTGAGGGAACAGGGGAAATTAGCATTATTACAGAAATTTTCTGAACGACGGTGCCGGGAGGCCGGGTATCGTACATAGAGGGGGTCCCTCTACCTGCAACCTCCATATCACCGACGTTACCTGTGTCTCAAGTCCGGTGTCCGTACAACCCCGTAGTACTTCGGGATCGTTTCCCTTCTTAGGTGTCGTGGTACCAGGGTTTACGTCGGTGAATCACTCACCGCTATTACAGGACCGAAAGATTGCGGGATAGAACACACAGGACCGAGTCCCGTTGGACCTGTCCCGCGCGGGACGGGAGTGGAGCAGTCGGCCGGCGGCCACGTCCGTCACTCCCAACTTGAACAACTGCACGTCGTGCACTTACCGTGTAAACTACGACTCTACTACATCGACCGACCACTGAAAATCCTTCTCCTCTAGTAAGACCTTCTTGTTTCAAAACCACGTACTTGGTCTCGAAGACTTCACTGTCTGTGGGGTACTCCTAGGAAAGGTCTGGTAAGTTATGTTGTACCTGTGCCGTTGTCAAGGGAGCCGTGTTATCAAGCATGAAACGATGAACCCCGCAGAATACACTGTTTACTGTGACAAAATTCTGGAATTCCTATACGATCTCCACCACCCTAGTTCACATTTTATTGGAGGTACCCCTGCGGACACAACTCGACCCACGAGTATCCCTGCTGACTTTGTGACCTCCCTCCCAGGAGTGGTGGCAGTCCATGACGTCGTAAGCGGGTAGTTGAGACCTAAGTACTTTGACCAGAAACATGACCCCATTCGGTTACAGTAGTTCGGTTGGATATCTTTACCCCTTCACTCTGAACACTTTTAGCCTCTGACACCTACGTTTTTTTTTGTATTTTTCTTTCGTCGTCGTTTAATAGTAAGTTCGAGGTCGACACAAAGGGGATTTCAAATCATTAGACAGACGGATAGGGTTCCTCTGTCGACGGAAAGTCCGTGTGTAAGCGTCCCTCGACGGTCTTTGTATGTGTGTAGACGGACAGGAATGCACAATGGGTTTACACCAGGTCGTCACGTCTGAAGAGGAGGACGAATCACAACTACCGAAAGTGACGATTTTGGTCGAAAAAGGACACTTCTCCCACGAATTAAGGGTCGAGGACGTTCACTTTCTACCTCTGTCGACACTTTAGAGCCGTCCGTTGGGTCGAGAGTCTCCGAGGACACAGACCCACCTCTAGGACGTGACCCACCTCGTATTGTCGTCTGGAGACGGGTGGCGGGACCCTAGTTGGACGTCGTTGTCTTAGAACCGGAGGAAACGGGTAGAAGGATGCACACCCGTACAACAGCCCCACCACCCACCCTTCCTTACCCCCCCTTAAGTAGAAGGGTACGTAACCAAACCCCTCTTCATCCTCGGAGGAGCGGGTCCCGAGTCGGGCATGGAAAAGGTACAGGACTCCCCATCGACAGTCATTTCACACCGGTCTTCAGTGGGTAACGGAGCGTTTCTAGTGTATGACTCGGTCCGGCTTCAGGAGGTCGGTGCACGTATGTGCGAGGCACGAGGTAACCCGTTTCCCCCGCAACCGCAGTGACCTTCGTCCTTTACTGGGACAATCGTACTCTCGGACCCGAGGTAGACTTGTATTATCACGGAGTGTTTTTCCCTGATCCAAATTTGGTTGTTGAGGGTATTACGCTAGCTCAACTTGGTGTTGTATGAGTAAGTTCTATCTGAGAACTCACAGGACCCTATTGTGGACCACCCTTAGAGTCTAGACGTCGACGACTCTCGAACCCCGTCAATGTGTTCGGAGTCCTTCGACACGAGTTCTCGAAGTGACTACCGCGTCACCATTTCTTAGACGGACGGTTACGTCCCCTGTGTCCTCTATACCCAAACTACAACCATTCTAGGGGACCTTATCCTTTACTGTTGGGTAAGGTCATAAGAATGGACCTTTTAGGGTACCTGTCTCCTCGGACCTCCCGATGTCAGGTACCACAGCGTTTCTCAGTCTGTACTGACTCCCTGAATTGTGAGTGTATGTGTCCCTCGACACGAGTGTACTTGTGCGTCAGGTGTACGTATGTGTGGACTTGGTTTCGGGTCTCAGTGTCGGGGTCATCCTAAATCTAGGTGTGGACTTAGTACAAAATGTCACAAATTATAGTAAAAATGGTTTTACGAATCTTTCGATCTCTTTCATAGTGATGAGTTTGTAATTTTTTTTTGTTGGAGGTTAATAGTCATCAATTTTAGGATAAATGATTACTTTATGATCCTCGTAAGTTTAATTTTAGTTATTTTTTCTGAAAAAATAGTGTGATCATTGTGACCAGTCTCAACGTCATCATATTCTTCTCTTTTTTTATTTTTCGTTTTTATATCGATAATCTTTCCATCTTTATTTCGGTGAGAAAAGTCTTACTGTACTGACAGATGGATCTTTTGGGTTCTCTTGAGTCACTCCACCGGTCGATATTTTATGTGTATGAGGATTATAAATGTACTGTATGTACTAAAAGATATATGGTTACGTGTCTGTGATGATAAAAACAATTTTATTAAAATTTAGGGTGACTATCGTTGGTTTTAATATTTTACAGATTCGCGACGGAATTGTTCTTAACTCACCCAGGAACACACACCCCTACCCCCTCCACCATTGATACTGTGAGTCGACTCGTCGTATTTTTCCTATACTTATTTACTTCTCGATCTAGTACAAGGAGCTGTCCTCCGGACCCAAAATGTTTCGGTAGTTAAGAATGTCTGTAGTTAAAAAGTAAATGTCAGACTTATGTTACCGTGTGCGTTTAGGGTCAACTCAACACCCCCCACCCCCCTCCAACTGTTTCGTTAAAATATAGGAAAAAAAAAAATTTATTTCCGCCTAAGTGCCTTATATCTTCTGACCGATAAGGTTTTCTAACGAAGATTCCTGCATGAAGATTTTACGACCAATTTTATTCTTTTAAAAATTACGGACTTACTCCGCAATTTTTTAAGGAACTTTCACTCTCCTAAAGGATTTCTCGGTCCTACTGGTCCTTCGTGGTATAATCTCGTCCACGTCCTCTACCACACACGGAATCTCGTCCACGACCAGTGGGTCGGATCTCGGATCCAAAGATTACTTAGTACTTATGCACGTCTAGATCCAAAAAACTCTGGACCTTGAATATTTTAGACCCCGCCCCCTGGAGAAATTCTTAACTTACGTCTACCTTATACACCTACGTGTTAAACTTATGTTTTAATCCTTGTTTTACACATAAATCTTATTTTTTTTTTAGTGTTTTCAATGTTTAGATCGATTTTACCTTTTTATAGTACCTTAGGTCTTTTTATTACAAAAGTAATTAAGGTTTATGTGAAGATATCACGAAATGGAAGTATAAACCATAAGAGACGAACGAAGTATACAGTTGTTGAGTCATTGTATCGACAGGGAGATATAGACGATCCCCTAACCAAGGTCCTGGGGTTTCTGTGGTTTTAGGTCCCTACGAGTTCGGGAGATCTATTTTACCGTATCAAGTGAGTCGGGAGACATAAACACTCAAGACGTAGTTACCTAAGTTGGTCATCTTTAGACTATACACCAATAAACTTAGACACCCACCCCGTCCCGACATAAAAGACACTCTTCGAATTAAGGTGGAAGGAAGATCGTGTTATCTGGTTATAAACAATAAAACTATCATAAAAATTTTTTGGAAAGTCGAAGTGTTAAATTTTTACCATAACAATTTATGTTAAAATCTTAGTAATTTAAATCCTTTTGATGTTTCACAGGAAATCTATACTCGACATTTTAAGGTGTCGTAAGTTCGAAAGACCACAAATAATTTATAAAACTCAACTGTAAATAAATTACAGGGACACCGACAACGTATAATCCGTTGTAGTAGAACCAGTTTCAATCACATAGTACATTTTAGTTCTTTAAAAGTAGAAAACGGTAACACAAGTATATGTACTAAGTGAAATAACTTGTTGTTAGTTCCCTGGATGAGTGATAAAACTCATATAGTACGTTTTACACCCCGACCTATTTCGTGTTCGACCTTAGTTCTAACGACCCTCTTTATAGTTGTTGAAGTCTATCCGTCTACTATGGTGTGATTACCTTCTTTCGCTTCTCCTCGATTTCTCGGAGAACTACTTTCACTTTCTCCTTTCACTTTTGCGACCGAAGTTTGAGTTGTGGTTTTTTGGCGTTTAGTACCGTAGACCAGGGTAGTGAAGTACCGTTTGTCTACCCCTTTGTTACCTTTGTCGCTGTCTGAAATAAAAGAACCAGAGGTTTTAGTGACGGCTGTTACTGACGTCGGTACTTTAATTTTCTGTGAACGAGGAACCTTCTTTTCGACTGTTTGGATCTGTCGTATAATTTTTCGTCTCTGTAGGGAAACGGCTGTTTCCAGGCAGATCAGTTTCGATACCAAAAAGGTCACTAGTGCATGCCTACACTCTCAATCTGGTATTTCTTCCGACTCGCGGTTTCTTGACTAAGAAAGTTTGACACCACGACCTCTTCTGAGAACCCTCAAGGAATCTGTCGTCAGTTAGGATTTCCTTTAGTTGGGACTTATAAGTAACCTTCCTGAATACGACTTCGAGGTTATGAACCCGGTGGACTCCGTTTCTCGACTGAGTGACCTTTTCTGGGACTACGACTCTTTCTAACTTTCGTTCTCTTCCCCCACTGCCTCCTACTTTACCAACCTACCGCAGTGACTGAGTTACCTGTACTCAAACTCGTTTGAGTCCCTCTGTCACTTCCTGTCCCTTCGGACCGCATGACGTCAAGTACCCCAGCGTCTCAGTCTGTACTGAATCGTTGACTTGTTGTTGGTGTTTTAAGTGATAAAACAAACTTTAAATAGACAACGAGCACCACTTAATGACGTAAACCAAACTAGACTCTAAAAAACACATATATAAAAAGAATTATAGTCTTATCAAAGAAAATTACAGTCACGAGTGAAATAGTGAAGATAATGGAAAATTAAAGTCAAAGATTCAAAGACCCTTAACCCTTCCTTATTTACAAGATGTATAGTCTCTCTGTAAAATCAAGACTCCACTTTATTCACAAAAACTCTGACATTAAACTTACGGAGACAGGACATCTGGGAAAGTTTTGTAGGATCTCGAAACTGTACGAGGAGATGGGAATTAGTATAAGGGTAAAGAACGAAACACTTACCAGAGACGAGAGGATTCGAACACCATAAGGGTGTCATCGTTTGGGTCGGAAGGGTGGAGGACCTTAAGACAGTCACGGTCCCAGAGGGTATGAGAACAGGTCCCGACTTGTACCACAATTCACTAAATCTCTACTGTCTCTTTCATGGAAAGTATATGTCGGTTTGGTGAACAAAATGATTGTACGAGGTTTTGTAGAAAGGTTTAACGTCAATTTTACTACATTCACGCTAAATAGTTTGTCCGGTAAGGGTACCGTCTGCCTCTTGTGTCCCACGGGAATAGTAACGTACATAAAGTAATCAGGAAAAGACTTTTCTCTCCTGAAGACAAAACTTTTTCTGGTTCTCTTGGTTTAGAGGACAAATCCTAATACGTTTAGACTACTGACCTTTCTGAAAGGTGTCTGATCGAAGACCAAAACACATAAAGTTTACGAGAAAGAAAAGGGTGATGGGGTATTAAGACTTTGGTTTACGGTCTCCTGTTCAAGCAAAACCTTGTTCTAGAGACTGAAACTTAGAGACGCAGTCTCACGACCCGTGTGACCGTGTAACCTTCGGTAAAAATATCATCCTGTCGATTAATTACTTTGGAATCATTTGATTTGTGCTTCACTGAGGTTTGGTGTATTTGCATTAAGGTGGTTTGGGTTACGGACACCGATAAGGTCACAGTAGACTGTAATCAGATTCGTATCTGGTTCCCTTTCAACCTCATTTCTCAGTCGTCAGAGTTTTGACAAACATAAACTTTACAGAATGAATACTTTTTTAAAGGTTTGTGTCCCGAAACAGTCGTGTAACCCACTTGGGAGAGACCTGACACCTTCCCCGGGTCTGTTCATTTACTGGAACCCTGTTTCCGTCACTTTACCCCGTCCCTTCCCTCCGTCCCTTCGTGAGACTAGTCTCTGCTGAGTATTCGATCTCAGTGATTCTCAGTGAGACATCTGCTTGAGTCTTTTGGGGAGGTCTCTACCCCCGGTCTATACACCGAAATTTCAGACCGACTGAATTTGTAAATGTAAGATGAAAAAGAACCCTTTTTTTGGAGACAGTGACGTGTGGTTTTATTTAGAGATTTATCTACCGAAAACTTCAAAAATTTTTAATGAAAAATTTTTAAGTAACAAATTTTGGTCAAAAATTTTTTAGTAACTTTTTAAAATTTTGTTTTATTACTTTCTATAGTGTTTCCTTTTCAACCATTGAATAACATGTGTTTGGATTTTTAAAGTATATAGTTTCATTTCAGACGTTGTTTGGACTTTGTACTGGATAGTGTTAAAAATCTACACCGAATTATAGAATTATATGACATATCTCTTGTTTATCTTTAATTTATTGATTAATTTTCTATAAGTATTGATTTATGTTACCCGTTTTTACGAGTGTTAAGTGTTTTCTTTATTTGTACATTCGTTTTAATTGTCATTCTTACATTAAACCCCTCCGGATATTTTGATCTTCAAATTTGTTTCTTTTCGACGTTTATCAATTACGACTCTTCCAACATCCACGTTGTTCGTGAGTGGCATGTCTTCACACACACACACACAGACACACACACACAGACACACAGACACACACACACACACACACACACACCTGACACCGGTCAGTCCGAGGAGACAGGTAACCTTACATTTAGTCGTTTTGTCCTTTTAAAAATTTGTACCTAAGAAGATATTGGACTCTCAAGGATATTTTACAGTAATAGTTTATAATATAATCGTTTGTTGACAAGGTGACCTTTTTTTCCTTTTCTAATCCCGACCTCTGAAAGTTATTGTTACTTGAAAAGGATATCCTTATGACCACTGTTATAAAAAATTTCTGATGTGGATTTATAGATATTTGATATTTATGGTCTCTCATAATCGTATATTAATATAGTGTAAAGACGATTTCTCATTATTTCCGGAAAGAAAGGGTGGTCGTTCGAGTAAAAACAATGGTGTTCGTGTCGACACTATTTGTATGTCAGAATAGTCCGGAAGTAAGGGTAAGAGGAACAGTAGGTAACAATAACAATTGTTTCGTGTTTCTGTAGGTTTGTTTCGTTGAGACACCAACCTTGACGTCAAGACGGAAACCGTCTCTTTCAAGGGGTGTGACCGGTGGGGTGTGGGTTCACTGAACCGTCTGTCACTTACCCCGGGGAATTCGTACGTCAGGACGAGATTCCTTTTTGCGGATTCCCAGAATCTCTTCAAGAATGTGGGTTGGTTACTAGGGGAGAAGTTCTTATTTAGGTTTCCTTTCGGTCTTCACCTTGTTTTAAAGTAGTAAGTTCGAATACCACCGAAATAAAAAAGTAGGGTCTTGGTAATTACAGATTTCAGTCTTCTGACGGTTCATCTAGTCTTATGAGTACCTTGTATACCCTTTCGAAGGACGTCGAATAAAAGATTACCGAGACTTGACCAGAGACGGAAGAGTCTGGTATAGGAATCTAAGAGATCGGAGATTTTTGATTGTAAACGACTCGTAAATGTACAGACTGATCTTACATTTGCACCTAGGTACTCGGAGCGTCTCGTCCTGGTCCTCCTGCTACGTAGGAGCCCAAAAGAGACGTTCTGTGAACCTCCTACCCAGACCCCTGTGAGTGGCTTCCAGGACTCTCATAAGTACCCTCTCGGACCGTTCCGGACCCTTGGCCTCCCCCGACCCACCCCTTCGTCCCATACAGGTGTGTACGAGGGAAGGCGTCCCCACGTCCAGACACTTGTCGTACGGTGTGGTCCCTTGGTAGTGAGGGGGAAGTGATTCCAGACCTGAACCTTAATCAGACGTTCAACACGTGTAGAATCAGAATTGCACGTGGACGGGGACCACAGACCGTCAGAGTCCTCCCACTTTTAATTCTCCCGATTTAGAATGTAAAACCTTAAGGGACTACCATGTCTCCTACTCTTAGGTGGACGGTTACGACCCTTGTGTCCAAACTAGGGATCAGACCCTTCTAGGGTGTCCGGCACCTCGTTGACACAAGTACGTGGTGTTGATGACTTCGGACACATGGGATTTCGGGTGTACGGCGTTGAGGACTTAGGGACACGACGTCGATGCCTTCGTCCACGTGGATCTCGGACACGAGTCGTCCTCTCCGGTGGCGCTCTTCGAACTCGCGACGCTGCTTCTCGTCCGGGCGGGAGTGGCGTCGCTCTCTCGGGTACGTGTCGTCACTTCCGGGTCGTGTCGGCTTTGTTTTGTAGGAATGAAGGATGACAAACCGATTTAAATCTTACAGTGTCAGGTTGGAGCTCTTTCCGGGGGACCTCGGACAAGTACAGACTCTTTGAGCCTGAAGTCGTCCTCTATAAGGCGAGCTCTACTATCTGACGCCTCTAGTAGACTACCCTCGTCTCCAATACCTTTTCCCAAAGGGATTCTGTCCTGATTTCCGAGTGGACCCGTCCAGCCTTCCCTCTCCGAGAAGAGGCTCATCCCTCTACACCCCTTTCGTCCCCCTACTTCGACCACCGCTCTCCCACAGGTGGTCCCGCTAGAGACCTTTTCAAAGAAAATTACGAAAAAAATAATCCCACACTCCCCTTGTCAGTATATTTTTAGAGGGTAAGACTAGGGAAATATTCGGGAAGGTCCGACGGCGACGTCCTCCCAAACCAGGGCACACAGTACTCCCTAGTCCCGTCTAGACGGACGACGGGGGCGTGGGAAAACGTCCAGACACAGTTTCCTCCCCGAAGGGGTCTTCGTCCGGTACGAGAGAAAGGTGGTCAGAGGACCCCCTTCCCCTGGGAACTTACACCGGTCGACTGCGGTCCCAATTTACACATCCTAGAGTGCACTCGGAGTATTCTTGAAAGTGTTCGTGGACAAAAACTGGGGTGTGAAGTATCTATTCCTTTGACTCCTAATGAACACCCCGACCTCGCGGTGGAGGATGGGGTGTAGGACCGACATCCGTCGGGGACGGAGACGGAGTCACATGGATCTATATTCGTACTCGTTACAGGTGTACACAGTTTCCCTATCCGGCTCTTCGACTCCCGATCCCCGAGGACGGAAGGTAGAGACCTCCGAGACCCCGTAGGTCGGGGGTAGGGGTGAGTAGGACCCGTCCTAAAATGTACTAAGAAACGTCTACCTAACCTCCCTCCGAATGGAAAAGACTCGGAACCCCAGAGACCAGGACCTGTCAGAACCGGGACGTCAACGGGCCTCGGGTGGAGCAGCTTTGAGCCGGTGGGGACCCCGTAGTCACAACTTCAAAGGACTGACTCAGGAAGCCTAGGACACATCTGTCCTTAGGTACCTCTGGCAGTCTCCCGTCCGACCTTCGGGCTCCAGTCACATGAGGGGGATGTATCCCGGAGTGTTCGGTGTGGGTCCCGAGCCCTACCGGGACGAAGGGTCACGGAGGGGACTCCCGGTCGTAGTTCCGGGTCGGAGTTGAGATTGGCACGGAGACCCTACTCCGGGGAGAGGGACCCCCCAGTTTCACGACGGACCCTCCTCCGGGGTCAAAGACGGAATAAAACGTCTGACCCAGTCGTTCCGGTCGTTTCTGAGTCGTGAGATAGAAGTTTCTAGCGAACTCTGTGTCTGACTCGGGACTCCTCCTTCTTTGACCAGAGTGGGTACGCAGAGAGGTTTCGTACACTCCGTATCGGCGTCTCCTACGAGAGTCCCAGACACCCTACCTGACTACGGATTTTACTTACTGTACATACCGTTGACCGAGATGAATTCCTCACGGAAAGTATCAAGAGGAAGAGACCCGGTTTCAGCAGAGAGATGTACATTGGTGAGACACGAAGGACGATAAGGTTGTAGATTAATTTGTCCCCCCAATACCTCTGTGAAACGAGTCGGTTCTTATAATTAAGACTTGTTACATTAATTACTAGTAGTGGTGGTTGAATGAAAGGGGTCTTGAAGAACTACGGAAACCCCGAGGCAAATGGTAGACCACAGTCCCCTCTGACCCCCGACCTGAGCCACGGGCTACTGTACCTACTCAGTAACCGGTGCCGTCACAGCAGGGTCGGTGAAAGACACAGAGGACTCTAACTTTTTTACTTTACTGTACACTTACTGTTCTTCCTTGGACTGGAGACGTTTGGAAGAGGGGTTCGGACCCGGTAAGGGAGTCCTCCTCAGCTCTTGTCAGACGGGTCGGGACAAAAGTCCCGTCTTGAAATGTCGTTCTAGAGTCTCTGGTCATCCCCGAGTCCGAATGGGGTCCAAAAGAGAGACCCCTCAATCACTCGAATTCCGAAGTTTAGACCCACTCGTTTACAGAAGTATACCCCCGGGTGATGAAAGTCCTATTGAGGTCGTTCCTCGAAGGAGAGAGGGGGGTCCCTCTGCACCCTCACGTCCGTCGTCCCTCTGGACCGACTTACAAACCTTTTCCCTCCCACAGGACCCTCCGTTCGTTCCCGCAGAGTGACAGGTGGAGTGGACCTTCCCATGTCATGGATTATGCCCCCGTGACTGTGAGGCCGGTGCCAGAGGTCGGTTGGTTCTTCGTCTCTTCGGTGTACTTCTTCGTTCTCTCCGGTTTCAGGTCGGGTTGTCTCAATATCCCTTCGTTTCTTTATTTGTTCTCAGTAGCTCGTTCTCTCTTTTTGAGTTTGTCTTTCTTTTTATTAGGGTGTTCCTTCCCACCCCACTTCCCACTGACTCGGACTGGACGTCCCAGTACGTCACTCCCCTGGTTTACGAGGACCACGGTGAAGGAGCGTCCATTCCGTAGGTGTGTGTACCTCACTCCCCCCACCGACACTCCCGACTTATACGGTCCGAGGGGTGACGAGAACACGTGTACAGTCTCGAGTGAGTCTAGTCTGATGTCACTAGACTTCGACGTCCTTTCAGGTGTCAGACTCACAGCGATCCTGTGTAAGTAAGTCCCCGAAGAGACCTCAAAGACGTCGGTTTCCGTCATGATCGGTTCTCGTCTTCGGACATGTGACCGACCGAGCCTTTGTCGGTCTCTACTCCTCAGTCCCCACCCCTTTCGAGCTAGTCCTGGTCTTACGAGGGAAGATCGTGGGGGCGGGGGGCGGTGACTAGACGACGACGATAACCTCTTTATGTCTGATAACACGTTTCTGGAGGTAGTCTAGGATTCGTGGTTTTCCGATGACCACCTGACCGTGGGAACGGGTGACTGAGGTGAAGAGATTCCTTTACGAGAAGGAACCTTCTCGTGTATAATAGTGGGATGACCATTCTCCCTCCGACGTCTCTCCTTCCGTCTCTGTCCTTTCTCTAGTCCTCCTGTCTCCTCCTTACCCCTCCCGGTCCCTCCCACCTCACACCACAGATCGTCCCTCCCTTTCTCCCTTTTGTTCTTCCAGTCCTTCCTCAGCTCTCTCCTCCTTGTCTCCTCTTCTCTTTTTCCCCCATCTTATTAGTGTCCACCTTTCTTCCACCCGTGTGTGGGACTAAGGACCCGAGACCTTCCCTTGCCACTCGGGTCTTTTCTGTCGGTAGCAGAGACCTGTACCCTAGTGGGACTCCATGCTGAACGGGTCAGGTGGGTGGGGGTGACGAGAGGTCTAGACCCGACACCACCCCTCCCACGTCCCTGGAGTACGTTGTTACCTTCACGGTTCCGGCTCCGTGGTTTTCGGTGGTCGGACCCCAGACCTGTGAGTGAGTCGGAGTCGCCCGACGAGGGACGCCCCAGGTGACCCCTCCGCCGCCCACCTCTGAACCGTCCGAGAGGTAACCCGCACCGAGGGCCTTCGAAGGGTCCATTGCACCCCATGAACACGAGGCGGTCCTTTCCCGGTAGGATTCCCTTCCTCTCCCTCCCTCTACAACTTAATCGACAGTGAAAGGTGGAGTTTGGGTTAATCCTTTAGAGACCTACGTCCTTGTTGAGGGACAAGAGGTTCTTGGTAAACATTTGACTCCGGTTGAACTTCGGGGAGTTTCGGGTTAATCAGATCCGGTCCGTTATCCTGGTCTCGAGGCTCTTTCTTTCTTTGAACGGGTTTCGACGTATCGCTCTACCCCTGTCTCAGCTCGAGCTTAGTTCCCGACTGTCTTCGGTACAGACTTGTCCTCCGCTTCGGAAACGACAGACCGGAACACGAGTCTCCAATTCCCTAGTTGTCGGTTCTTAATGGAAAGTTCGAGAAACTCGTATGTTTGGTCTTAAGGTTGTTTACAATATGGATAACGAAATGGCATCATCTATTATCATAGATAACTAGCATAAATATTTAGTGTTATTATCAATAAAACTTTCTGTCGTCCATTTCGAAGTGAAAATTCCACTTCGCTCTTCCATTCTTGTGTCAGTCCCCTCTACAGTTGTCCTTCGCCCAGTCTCCCGGTGGAGGGTCGTACTTCAAAGGACCCTTGAACCCTAGTGTCAGACGTACTCCAAGTCGGGTCCCGCCACACGGGACACGAGTCTGAGACCGGTACCTTTCCCAAGGTTTTTCTTTTCAACTAAAGCTCTACTTCTTCTTAACGTAATTTTTTTTTTTTTTTTCTTAACGTGAATAAACCAGTTCTTCCTAAATTACCCGGGATTTGGGTGTTTAGATTCCCTTTGTGTCTTCATTTAAGTAAACTCACTTTTCTTTTCTCTTTAATTTCGTTACAATGGTTCCCTTAGTTAACACCTAGTGAACTAGTCTACGTCTTCAGCTTTTCATCTTTCTACTTTGGTTAAAGTTTTACTTGTTCAGTCTTCTGATCACCCTCTGAAGTCACTGACACTATAGAAAGTAAATCAATTTTCGGTTCACGGGTTATTTAAAGACTTAAGTCAAAGGAATATTTCCGTACGGAATCTTTAACAAACTTTAAGTTAAATCAGTAACTTTTGACTTATGATTAGGATATATTTAGTCGAGTCTTTCTTGTCTCTACTCTTATCACCCGATTTAAAAGTTCCCTAAGACTTCTTTGACCGACCATTTCCTCCTTATTGACTTGAACTTCTCTACCTGTGGTGTGTCAAAAATTCAAGTACTACTGGGTACTCCCTGTCTAACCTGGACAATTTTGAATATCAGTTGTCGTTGTCAAAGGTTTGTGGTCGGGGCTGTGCCCGACCAAATATTAGTGGACCCTGTGAACATTTATATTTTTGGGTCCAGGGCGGCGTGGGTACTTAGTCGGGGACACCCTCACGTGGGACCCTCAGACATAAAAATTGTGTGCAGAGTCTAACGAGACTGCATGTCAGTCTGGGCCCTTGACGACTGACACCCCTTCCGCCGTAAGTGTTTAAAAGGTCTCGACTTCCCGTACCGAGGTTCAAGGTAAAATATGTCCTTTATACCCTCACCCCTTCCCAAGTCCTTGTCTGTAGGACGGCATAGTAGTATTTGTGAGGAGATTCTGTCCCGTCTCTGTCGGTTCCGATGTGGGTACTCCTGATGGGGTCCTCGAGCGACTTCCCGACTCTGAATGTCTCCCGTCTCGGAACACCTTATACCGAAGTTTCCGTCGAGTCCGTGCACTTTTTCTGTCACTTTCTTGGTTCCCGTGACCTTTCCCGAGAGTCGAGACGAGTCGGTTCTTCTCTACGACCCTTCCTCCCTGAGTAACGACCTCTTCCGCTACGTTGTAGTCCTGTGTTGTGTCCCCTTTGCCTTCGCGGGCTTCGGTCAGGGCGTAACGTCCGAGACTCTTCTTACTGGGACCAATCCCCCTACCTTTAGGGTCCGTTCCGACCTTTAGGGTTTGTCTGCCGACTTCTGGGGCGACGGGACTTTCTCGTGTCTCCGTCGCGTGGACTCGTCCTCTCGGATCCGACCCTCAGTCTGGTTGAGCCCGGTTCAAGAAAGAGAAATCGGGGAGTCTTGGAGGTAAAATAACAAAGACTTGTCTCCTATTGTTAAAGACGGGGACCGGGTCGTGTGCTCCTGTGTCTCCGTGTCTTATAGTGTGCGGGCTCCAGATGTCGCTGTCGTCAGTTGCTGTTCTAGTCAGGGACCTCGCTCCTCCCGTCCCCCGTCTGGGGTAGATGTAGTCCGAGTTCACCAGGGCCGTGTTGTCCCTCCTGAGTGACGAGCGAGGTTCCTATACCTTATCCTGGAAAGTCCCAGACACTGGACACGTGTCCTCTACTATTGACTCTGTCCCGGACTCCCTGAGGTTAAGGTTTCGACAGTCCTCGTCCCCTCTGACTGAGTAACGCACCTGAGGTGTCCCTCTCGGGTAGTCACCTCCGTGTAAGATCCTTTCAGGTCTGTACGTAGATTGTCCCGACCTCTTCTTATGTCTCCCACAGAATGTCACAGTTCTCAAGAATCAGTATCTTTCGTTTCCGGTCTGTAGGTACACACCCCTGTGACGTCTTCCTAGGCACGCGGACGCGACTCACACGGGGGCCCACAAAATTGGTACTGAATAGTGATGTCTTTCCTGCTCCCGACTCTAGTATTGTAGAGGGAGGGGTCTCTAGTCTTGTTGAGACGGAATTTTCACCTAAAGAGTCTCGGACACTCTACCCCCTCTATTCTTCAGGATAACGTGTCTATTCCCTCTACTTTCGTGTCCTAGGTCGACTCCCGTGCCTTCTTCTTTCGCCCTCTCCTCCAAAGTAGAAAGGAAAGTGGGGAATGTCCATTGTATAAAATTCCAAAGATTTCGACATTGAACGATTTACTTTTCTGATCGTTTGTCGCGTCGGAGTATGGCTGTTGTCCCTGTACGCCAATTGCATATGATGGAACCCAAGATGGTGCCCCCTCCCGACCAAGGGTGGCTGTGTGACACCCCACCGTTCCTCGAAAAGTCAATACACCTCTCTTTCTCTGGGCGCAATCAGTGCCGTCGTTGAGTCCCGGCGGGCGGCCGGACCTAGACGTTCCGAGTGGGGAACGAGGGAGGGGTAGGGACAGTCTAGTTGTATCAGCCACCTCCCTTGTGTCCAGTGACAGGTCGACGTACCTGTCTGGTCTCCCTCGGAGTCCGTGCACTACCCTTGTTTCGGTGACGCCCGAGGACGGAAGGACCAAAAGGTGACATAGTGGTCCCTCGGACCGGATGACGACCTGGGGTTCCCTAGATGTGTCGTTCCAGTGACCTCACGATGTCCCGTCGTGGGGACACACAGGTTACTGGAGCGACGGGTTCTTAGACACTGGGAGGAGAGGTCGTGTCCCCGTGGGTGCACCAGTTCCCGATCGGGGTATATTCCTCGGTGTTTCGGGAGGAGTACAGAAAAATCTGAGAAATTCTTCGAAGGAGAGGTTAGAAGATGAAATAAGGTATTGGGTGAGGGTCCCCGTAGAAATAGGTGTATCCAATTTCGTAGACGGACGTTACGCCCTCTGGACCCAAGCTAGGGACCCAGCCTGTCTAGGGGACCTCTTCCTTTACCTTTGGGTGAGGTCATAAGAACGGACCTCTTAGGGTACCTGCCTCCTCGGACCACCCGATGTCAGGTACCTCAGCGTCTCAGTCTGTGCTGACTCGCTGAAGTGAAAGTAGGAGTAAGTTTTGGAGACGTTGTAAGGTTCATGGGACCCCTTTATCCCGGTCCTAAATTCTTGAGACCGAGGTAGACTGAGGGCGGAGACTGGAATGGTGGAGGACGAGGGGTTTGGTAAAGGGGTTTGGATAGGTACGGGTGGAGTTGTAGAAAAGATTAGTTGAGGTCCGTCGCACAAGACTGAGTGGGACGGGGATCCTACGGAACTCGGTATCGACTGGTCAAAAGAGTTTTACAAGTATTTTAGGGACGGAGGGGTCGTTGAACTATTTTCGGAGGTACTCCATCCCTGTCGTGGACCGGACGCCCAGGTCCGTGGCACGACTGGAGTTTCTTTATTGAGTCAGTAGAAATACATATCTGACTACCTGACTGGAATAGGTGTCTAAGTGAAGAGTTCAGAAGCTCTGATGTCCTCTCAAAAAAGACTCGGGACCTTTTTGTGTTTTCTTTTGTTTTTCCCTTTGTCAATGACCTCTTCCTCCTTGAATCGTAGTAAGCACGTCTCCTATAAAGTTACAAATTGACCATAAGATAGAACCCGAGTCTCAGTTCCAGTCCTTTTTTGAGTTGTGGGAGAGTAGCATTGACAATGTACATTCTACTCAGACCGGGTGAGACCCCTACCAGACCAGACTGGTACACAACCATTACGTACTCTCGTAGTGACTTTAGGTTTAGTCTTCAGGAATTGTCAGGAGTTTCTGGTTCTTATGTGTTAAGTCACCGTAGTCACCCGCGACCGACAACACGCCAGTATTCTCTTTCGGTTACAGACACCTCAGCTTTCTCTCCTTTCCCCCGGTTATGACGGACCAGACACGTACACTCTCATTGGGTCCCTCCCCCGTCTACCCGTGCAGCCGGTGTCGAGGTTTCGTGGCGGACGACCCCAGGAGACAGGGAGACGAGGTTAGGACACTCGGGCCTCGTCAGACGAGTCTCGTTAGTCGAAAGAACCCGTGACAAAACGTCTCCTCCCTTGGTTAATCTATCTCTTCGCCGTGGTGGTGGGTACCAGTGCTCCCAATGGACACTGTTCCGAGGAACCGTCACTACAAAGAGTCAAGTATACTTATTTAGTCGTAGACAACGATGTGATCAGAGAATCCTCAGATCAGTCACACTCAGTGAGGTACAACTGAAGTAAGACTCGCTTGAGTAGTTGGTTTAAAGAATAAGACGTTTTGATTTTTAACCGGTCAGCGGTAGGGACCGTACTGACGAAAGGAGACCCCGATTTTCGAGTCATTGTTACCGAAATACCTTTTGCCCCCCAAGACTCACGGATCCGACACCTCTGAGTCACGGGAAGACCCCTTTAAGGGCAGTGAACCGACTTTCTGTCGGACGGGAACCGTCACCTCGAGGTCTAGGGCCAAGGAACCTTTGCACAAGATTTCTCGACTGTAGACATTGATCTTCATCCAACTAAAAGCTCCCATAGTCAGTCCTCCGTCAACCACTGGTGTATCCGGTCGGGTGTCATTCGAGAAACGATAGACTTCGAAGGAGTTTCGTTGACCTGGTTGGAGGGACACTCCTCTTTTCTGGGAGGGGACCTCTCTCTCACCTCACAACAGTATCCCGACCGGAGGGAGACTCTCGCCCTTCCGGTACGGTCTCCCCGACCACCGTTACTGTCCAAGTACCACGTCCCGCGAGAGACGAGACTCCTCGGGGACCCCCGTGTCTCTTCCACGTCGGGGGAGGGGCTCCGGGGTTTGGGACCGGTCTAGAGGAGAGTCACTGTTCTTGGACCGGGAAGCCGGACACCCATCCCTTCGGGAAGACGTCGGTCCCCTCCACCCGTACCAAGTACTGACGTGGTGGTAAAACCGGGACGACACCGGCGACGACCCCGGACCTCACGACGGGACTGATACCCTCCCGTCCGCCCTGGTCCTGTCCCACCGACACTAGTGACGGAGCAGACCTCGGGACTCTCCCCGGACTCTCGTGTCGTCGGGGTGCCTTTGCGGACCCGGAGGATGGACCAGAGGTCACTAAAGACGCCATCGCCCCCACCGGGGCGGAACCCTCTCGACGGAGAACCTCTGTGGACGTACCCTTGGTCTTCTCAGTGACCTTTCTTGTCAGTGACGGACCTCTGACCGGTGGTAGGAAAGGGGAATAAACCTGTTAAGGAGGACCCCTCCATGTAGAGGGTGGGACCCATATCGGTGTCCCCGATGTTGTTGTGACCACGGAACGAAAAAATTCTACGGTTGTTCGTTCTATATAACTTTCGGTACCGGTTAAACGGAGAGGAAGATCCGGGGTTCGAGTGTAGGAACGTCGCTGTTCAATCAGGACTGTGGGCTTAGGGACGTGGGACAGGAAAGACTCGAACCAAGACTCGAAAAGGAAAGTAAGTCATTCGGTGACACGTGGGAAAGTTTTCGTAAGGAACAACATTGAATCGGTCTCACCTGAAGACGAACGTTACTTGTTGTGACATTAAGTATGTCAGTTAGTTGTTTGTCCTCGTCGTAGGTGACGGACTGTCCGGTAGTCCCTCCACCCATTCAATTAATCCTACTTTCTAGTTACGTTGTACAGGATATTATATAATTATCTTACCCTTACCTTCCCTGGGAAGAGTAACCACCCTTCCAGTCCCTCCGAAGTCTTCCCTCTTTGAATTCGACTTAGAACTCTCTACTCTTACCCGAATCGTTCCAACTTTTCGTTCCCAGAGTGTCCACCTTACTTGCGTTCGATTACCACCATCTCTTCCTGCGTTAAATTACAGAAGTGACTGAGATTCCCGACAGAAAGAAATCTCGGGCCATAGAAGGACCAGATGAATCTTTCTTGGGACCGTAATATCATGCATCACAACAATTTTCGGACCCGAAAACCCGAGTTCAGGTTCAAGACGATGGATGAACGACACACTGGATCTCGTCTCATGAATGGGAGAGACTCGGAGTCGACGTCGTGTTATTTTCTTCTTAGGGGCCACCCCACAGTACTCCGTATTTACTCCACTCAGTACATGTTACGATTAGTGTACCCATGCCCTATAGTCAATGACGGTGATAACGGTCGTCAGACCCCACCAACGAGACTGATTGACCCGGTGATCTACTGTGTAAACGGGGAGGGAATTAATTTTCCCAAATCGACCTGATTCTGGGAGGAGTCGCACTGACAAGACCTCAAAATTCTTGGAAAATTTAAGACCTGACTTCAAGGAGAAGAAGACTCTAGACATTGATGTTCAAATAAACGGGTCACATAGATCTGGTTCAGGTCTCTGTCGGAATCTTGACCTGGTCTAAAATTTGTTCTCTTTTCCTTTAGACATACGACCGATGTCCCTTCTCTCCAACAGACACTTTGTCCTTACATAGTGAAGTTTTCAAGTAATAGGGAGGTTTACCCGTTCTACGTAAGTAAGTAATTTCTTTATAAACAACTTAAATTGACCCATAACCCGTAGTGACGTCTAGGACCTCTCCATCACCATTTATTTTTATGGGGAAACCAGATACGAGTATAAGGTCTCTCATTTCCGTTTTTATTTGTTCCTTTGGTTAACTTTTTCTTTTCAACCCCGGAGGGACCACCGAGTCACCACTTCTTAGACGGACGGTTACGTCCTCTGTGCCCAAGATAGGCACCAGACCCTTCTAACGTGTGTGGTGTCTCGTTGCTTCGGACACGAAGTGTTCATGACTCGGGCACGAGACCTCGGGCCCTTGGCGTTGCTGACTCGGGCGTACGGCGTTGATGACTCGGGTGCGCGAGATCTCGGACACGAGGCGCTACTCCCTTCGGGCGTGTGGTCTCGGCCTCTCGGCGGGTGTGCCCGACGTTGATCTCTTCTCGGGAGTGACGTCGCTTCTGGGGCGTGCCGGTTTTGTTTCAGATCTTTTATCTTGTCCTTTAAGGATAGGAGTCTTCAGATCACCGGTGAGATGACAAGAGGGGTCGTCCTTGTGTCCGGACACGGGACCGAGGAAGGTGGGAGTCACAGAGGGGTCTCGGAGACCCCACTGAGGTGACGAAATTAAAAGGATGGACAGTTCTAAATATGGACCGTCCAAGGGCTAATCTAGGAGGGGGTCCAAGTCCCGTTCGAGGGCCCCGGACGTCTTTGGGGTGTAGCAATTACCTTTGTGTCATGGAGACTAAATTTATCCAGAAGCCCCGGAAATAAACGTCACAAGGTCAAGGACTTCGGAGGGAGGTCAAGAAGGAGTAACTACCTCTCTCAAGAAAGACTTCCGGGACCTTCGTAATTACGTCTAGTAATGGTGGTGTACCGAACAAATCTTTGGACATTAACATGGTGTTTTAAGATTGCGGCAGAGAGGAAGTAATTCTCCCTGTTTCTTTTTGTAATTGCCTGTAATTTTCACACTAAGTCTTATAAGTAACCTCGTAGACTCGTGTCCGAAGGTCCTCCGACAAAGTTCCAGTCTCGAGTATGACTCCATTTGTTCTCTTCAGGGGTCGGGGGTTAATAAGGAGAGGTTAGAAGAGTAAGGAACCGGTGTCCGTAAGTCCGGGAGTAGATTGGGTTCTAGGTTTTCCTAATCTCCTTTAATCGGACACTGTACACACGTCCCGACCGTCGCCGGGACCCACTGTCGGTCAGTCGGTGTTGGGCTTGATCTCCAACCGAAAAGGGGTTCTCCGTCGTCGTCGAGTCGGACTTACTCTCCAAGGACTCGTGGGGGTATCGTCGGGAGAGGACACTTTGTCGACGAAGGAGCCCTAGACATTACCCTCGGACCCAATTGTCGCACTGGTTGTTCCGTCCGCTAGCCCGTAGACGGGGTCCCACGGGTGTCTTGTGCCTACGACGGGCTCACGACGTAAGTCAGACCCGTCGTTCATACTTTGTGTTTGTCGAGAGGGACGGGGCACTGAAGGATACCCTTGGGTTCGTGGGTCCTTGAGTTTCTTCCGAGGGGTTCACAGGACCGTTGACGATCCCTACGAAAATCTAAGAGGTCCTCCACCTATCCGAGATTAAGGGTCACTCCCATGATTTGACAGAAACCTAGGTCCAAACTGACGTGAGTGACGGAGATTCTTCATACGGTCCCTCTACGTATCGGGAGGACTCCCACCCCTAAGGGTTACCCAGTTCAACTTCCGAAAGGAAAGAACTACTAGACCTATCAAATCAGGGACCTTCATGACTTGACAGACGGTAAACGACTTAAAAGACCTTTAGTTCTCGACGGTCAAAGGATGGTAGGTCCCGTCAGATTGGTCGAGGTAGAAGGACGTCCCGTAAAAGGGTTTATTTTTACTTCTGAGAAGACCGTCCTGACGGGTCGTAAATTGTGTCATCTCTACCTTATGGAACCCCTCTTCTACCATTCGAGGGGCGACGAGAATGGAACCCAACGGTAGTGCTAGAGTAAGTGGGAAGCCATGACCAAATTGTCGGGTCATTCGAGGAGATAGGCTGCCAGGACAGTGTCTCGTTCTGTCTAAAGGTACATTTGTTGTTGTGACCGTGGACTCCACTAAAGTAAACCCCGGGTCCGATACAAGACCCGTGTGTCTTTCCTTTTCGACACACCTTGGAGATCTTGTGAAGTTTCCCTCTGGCTCACGGGTTCGAGACCCCAAGAGTCACCAGCCGGAGGAGCCGACGGGATTTGTGAGGACGAGAGGGACTTCCGATACTCAGGTTAGAGATGAATCTTTTGTTGGGGACAAACTGTGTCGGAAGCTTACCGAGTGTGCAAACGACTCCGTCCTTTGCCAGAGGGATGGGAGGACTACGTCGGTGCCTTTGGGCGGAGGACCAGGTTCGTTACAGGAGATCAACAGGAACAAATCAGCGAGTCAGTACAGGCTGAGAAACGCTGGGTCACCTGACATCGAGACGGTCCGAGGAAGCCAGGTACCCTAAAGGGTCTGTTCTTATGATCTCTGCCAACGGTAAAGGAAGGGTAAGTCCCTGACTTGGACACAGAGGACGAACCGTCCACTGTAAGAAATGGTGACTTGGTGTACCCTTCGGGTAACAGGAGACTTCGATGTACGGTTTTTTTGTTGTTGTTGTTTTTTGGTGATTTTATTTCGACAGCATAAATAGAGTTATGGAATCCTCAGACTCTAAGGAATGTATTATTGTCTCCTTTAAGGGCCTCCCCTAGTTAAGAAGGGGTCGTTTCCGACCCCTGAACCCTACTGTGTGTTTAAAGTCTCAATCTATTTGCACCCATACTGGGACCGAGACGATAGACGACAATGGACTGGAACCCGTTGTGATGAGTTCGTGAAACTCAGAGCCAAAGGACCAGACATTTTACGTCCCGACACTAGGAATCTCGACTGGAAACACGGTCTATCCACGAGACATGATACCTCCACCGATACAATACTAACACGTCCCTAAGTTGCACTTCTTGTTTATTCCGACTACCCAGAGAGCGGTCAAAATACTTCCCGGATAGTGGTCTAGTACTTGTACCCCCTGACCACCTACCGAGAGTTCAAAACAATCTTCAGACTCGTTGTCGATACTGTATCCGTCATTGGTGTCACATAAAACAGGGGTTTTGGTCGGACTTGTCTATACCGAAGTAAGACGGAAACTCTCTAAGGTAAATCCGTTTTGAGGGTCCGTAGTTTCAGTTTTCGTCCATTGACTCGGCTCAGAGGTCCTTCGTCTCCGCCTAGAGGACTGTGAAGGGACTCAGTCACAGGACTACCCGAGTCGGGACGGGTTTCATAGTCTCTGGTCTTCCCTGGTTTGTCTTGGTCCTTCCAGTCGTCCCTTTCCTGTCCCGCCGAGTTACCGGTAGAATGGAACAGAAGTAACCGTTGTTCGTTTCAAAGGTAGGGGTAAAAGTCTGCAACTTAAAGAACCAGATTTTCTTAAATTCACATCCTTCTTAATAAATGTATTTTACGTCTGTCGATCAAGATGGACGATTCTACGATGTTGAAAGACACACTTATTTAATGTGTAGTGAGGAATGAAGAAGTTTCTCGGGTCCTACCACAGACCGTGTGTCAGTCAGAGTAATTTATAAACAACCTATTAAGTTGTTTAATTTGACCATAAAACAGAAGAGAAATATCTGTAAAAAAACCCCCCTTTGTTTTACAGTAAATGAGTTCCTACAGCATCTTCTTGAGGGTTTGAAAGATATTAACTATAGGGTCTTCTTTAAACTGTAAATAGGAAATATTGAACTCATCCGTCCATGATCCCGACGATTGATCATAGTCTCTCTTAGTTCTTAGTGTGTCAGGGTACCTAATATGGTCTCCTCTTAAATTTTACCCTTCTTTCTCTCAGAGGTCGGTTTGTCTCTGTCCTTTTCTTACTAATACATTTTTCTCGGTCCATGAACTGAGTTAATCCTTTCCGTATCAGTCTTAACTGATTGTTACAAATTAACCTAGATATTTATATAACTTTGTTGAGATGTCAGTTCCTTTTGTTAGAATCAAGTAGTATTTGGACGTCTTAAAGGGATACGCGGGTCCCCAGAAACAGTCAGACGCCATCTACTGTCAACCGGAAGAGGGTGAGACCTGGGTTGTCTCTGAGACCTTAAGAAGTGTTTGATCAGACCTCTCGGTCCAGTTTCCTGTTTCGGATTTACCCGACCCTCAGTAAGGCGGTTTATCCACCTCCAGATCCTTAATCGATAAAGTTTAGGACTTTCTACTACGACACTTTCACGACGTGAGCTATACGGTCGTTTAAACCTTTTGAGTCGTCACCGGTGTCCTGACCTTTTCCAGTCAAAAGTAAGGTTAGGGTTTCTTACGAGTTTGATGGCGTGTTAACGTGAGTAGAGTGTACGATCTTATCATTACGAGTTTTAAGAGGTTCGGTCCGAAGTCGTTATGTACTTGGTACTTGACGGTCTACAAGTTCGACCTAAATCTTGTCAGTCTCCTTGGTCTCTAGTTTAACGGTTGTAGACGACCTAGTACCTTTTTCGTTCTCTCAAGGTCTTTTTGTGGATAAAGACGAAATAACTGATACGATTTCGGAAACTAACACACCTAGTGTTATTTGACACCTTTTAAGACTCTCTCTACCTTATGGTCTGGTGGACTGAACGGAGAACTCTTTGTATAGACGTCCAGTCCTTCGTTGTCAGTCTTGACCTGTGCCTTGTTGTCTGACCAAGGTTTATCCTTTTCCTTATACGGTTCCGACATATAACAGTGCGACGAATAAATTGAAGATACGTCTCATTTAGTACTCTTTGCGACCCGACCTTCTTTGTGTTCGACCTTAGTTCTGACGGCCCTCTTTATAGTTATTGGAGTCTATACGTCTACTGTGGTGGGAATACCGTCTTTCACTTCTCCTTGATTTTTCGGAGAACTACTTTCACTTTCTCCTCTCCCTTTTTCAACCGAATTTCGAGTTGTAAGTCTTTTGCTTCTAGTACCGTAGACCAGGGTAGTGAAGTACCCTTTATCTACCCCTTTGTCACCTTTGTCACAGTCTGAAAATAAAACCCCCCGAGGTTTTAGTGACGTCTACCACTGACGTCGGTACTTTAATTTTCTGCAAATGAGGAACCTTCTTTTCAATACTGGTTGGATCTATCGTATAAGTTTTCGTCTCTGTAATGAAACGGTTGTTTCCAGATAGATCAATTCCGATACCAAAAAGGTCATCAGTACATACCTACACTCTCAACCTGACACTTCTTTCGACTCGTGGTTTCTTAACTACGAAAACTTGACACCACAACGTCTTCTGAGAACTCTCAGNTAAGATTTCCTCTAGTCAGGACCCACAAGTAACCTTCCTGACTACGATTTCGACTTTGAGGTCATGAAACCGGTGGAGTACACTTCTCGACTGACTAACCTTTTCTGAGACTACGACCCTCCCTAACCCCCGTCCTCCTCTTCTCCTGCTGTGTCCTACTCTACCGACCTACCATAGTGGCTGAGCTACCTGTACTCAAACTCATTTGAGGCGCTCAACGACTATCTGTCCCTCCGGACCGTACGACGTTAAGTACCCCAGTGATTCTCAGTCTGTACTGACTCACTGACTTGGCTTGACTCGTTAATCGTGTATCAAAAAGGTTTTGTTTCGGGGTATGGGTAGGGTTTGACCTAGGATTTCTCTTATCCATACAGTTGCATTCATTTCAAGTCCTCTGTTCCCCTGTTTTCATGCTTACCCGTGGGGTAGAGGAGACCTACGAACGATATCGGTTGTTCTCGTCCTTCTTACCCAACTGTCTGAAACACATTTATCTGCATCCCTATGTAAAAAGTCTCCTTCCACATCTCACGACGAAACACAGAATCCGAGAACCACCAAACACCTCACTTCCCACCATTCGAGGTCTACTTCTGACGTTTAGAACTACGAAACCCGTCCCGGATTGGTCTTGTTCCGGGATTTCTAGTCGAGGTTCTCCATGGGCTCCGTCCCGGACCTTTCATACCAGACACCCCTCCGTTATCCCACTTCCCCCTTCGGACGGACTGGACTTTAGTACCGGACCCCTCAAAAGATAGGTTTAAATCGTAGTATCTGTCAGATCTCATAGAATCCCCAGACGTGTGAGGTGTAATCTGGTACCCTCTATCCACTGTGTGAGTTACCGACCACTTCTGTGACTCTTTCCGACCACCTCCCTACTCGTATACACAGTGATAAAGGAAGAGGTCGGAGGGGTGGGGTCGTCCCTAGGTTCGAGTCACTACAACTCCGGGCCTCCTCTGAGTCATCACCTCGGTCAAGTGTCCCGGTGTACTGGAGGAGGTCGTTGGGAGACGTCGGACTCCCGTTCTCCTCTTCGACCTTCCACACACTAGTAAAACATACGTTCCGTTTATCGACGTTTATAATTTATGTATAATTATTCTTATAAACTCCTAAATCGGAGAGAAAAATTAGTCGTTCTGAACTTGAGGGATCCCTGGTAAGTGATAGGAAAGTAAATAAGTTTTTTATAAGGAACCGTCGATACCTGACCTACAACACACTCCGAGACACCTATACGAGAGTCCATTCCGTCAGTGTCAGAGACGGTGGTTCCTTCCTGCTGTCAGATAAGTTTCCCTGAAATTTTTTGTGTCGTGGTCAATATCATTTACGAGACTTTCTTTGTTGTCCTTACTACTGAGACTCTTTTCATCCCCGTGGATTCACTCCATCCTACCGGTCCAACCCAGAAAGTTTCTCCATTGTGAATTCAACTCTAGGTGTCCTACTCTTTACTGCCTAAACAAAGCAGTGAGTCCGGGAACTCCCACATAGTCCGCCCCTCGATGGCGTACTGGTTTACTTAACGATTTCGGAGGAGACACTACTACTGTGTTTCTGTGACTTCCCCTCCTCATTTGCGGGGTCTCCGTCTCCGGGTCTCCCGAGGTCACCACAGCCGCGTAGACTCGTTTCGGAGGTCTCCACTCCGGAGCTTGTCCCTCCTCAAGTGCCGGTACCGAGTTGTTCCCTCGACCCGAAACGTCTGGGCACACACGTGTGTGCTTGTGTGTGTGTGTGCATACACGTGTGACGGACGGAGGAGTGTGTCGACAAGTGTGGGTCTCTGAGTGTTCGGGTGAATATTCTTACTCTTGGGTCCGGTTCCCCGCTGACGTGAGACAGTGCCGGTTCGGTCAATGGAAAAAGACGCACCAGTGACACGTCTCGACGACTGGACCTCTCGACCGACACGTCTGCGAGTTAAAGACGTAGGAAGTCCCGGTGGACGAGAACGTCGACCCGATGGAGTCGGACCTTCTCTTTTTCCGTAGGCTGGTCGAGTCTCCCTGGTGGTCTGGTATTGTTTCGTGAAGGTCAGTCTCAGGTCCCGGGTGCCCAGGATCCTGGGCAATCCTTCAATTGTCCAGTCTCGTTCTCGTTTCGTCCTTCTCCGCTCGTCACTCTCCACAAATGACGGGAGGGGTGTTCCACCGCGAGACCCCTTATTTGCACGAAAAGGACCGGTAAGACCTGTGACCGGGAGGGGAGTGGAGAGGTGGAGGGGTGGGACGAGACTGGTAGGATCGAAGGATCGAAAGAGGACGAAGGAGGAGGGGCTGACCTGACCTGAGAAAGGAAGGGGACGGAGGACGTCAGGTGTGTGGTGACTCCGGACTCCTCCACGCTCACACACATTAGGCTCCCGACGGGAACCAGGTTTCTACTTATGAGAAAGATCTGTGCCAGAGGAAGGAGGGTTCTATGAGGACGTTGTCGTACATATATGTGGTGACATTGTTCATGCACGTAGAAAGTAAAAAGGTGGGGTATGTCCTTTATGTTACCTTTCGTACAGTGGTGCTCATCTATTACTCACTCGACTCTCAAGGGAGGGAGTTTGAGAGGGTGGGACTTACGTGTCGGTGACGGAGTCGGGTTGGAGTCCGTGGCTACGAGGAAAGGAGTTTACATTAATGTATGTTCGTGAGTCCATACGACTCACCTGTATGAACACATTTAGTTCGTACACTCACGTTGTGTCCACACGTGTGTCTAAGTGTATCCGTCGACGTGACCCATCATGGGTTTACAGATGACTCATATCGTCTAATTTAAAGTGTGTATTATCCTACACTCCAACAAGGACCCCAAAGGGTCCACCGAGTCACCCATTTCTTAGGCGGACGTTACGTCCTCTACGTCCGTCTGTGCCCAAGTCCGGGGTCCAGTTCCTCTAGGGGACCTCCCCCTGTACCGTTGGGTGAGGTTATTGGAACGGACCTCTTAGGGTACCTGTCTCCTCGGATCGTCAGACGTCAGGTACCCCAGTGTTTCTCAGCTTATGTTGGCTCGTACCCCACTTTCCGTACTCATACTTTCCGTCCCTGTTGGAAGAGTACTCTTCTAGTCTTGACCTACCCAGGGTAGGATTCTCTATGTGACCGAAACCTCAGTTTGTTTGAACCTAAGAGAGTAAAGGATCGACCCATTCACCAAATCGAAAAGACTCAGAACCAAGTAGATGTTTCGGTCCTCGTATCGTAAATCGAGTACTCGAGATCACTCCTCATTTATACTATTACCAATGTTTGTTGAATCGGAGTACGAACCATCTGTCATTCAGGAGTAGTTACGATGAAGATACGACAAGAGTAGGATAAGGAAGGGAATACCCATCGATCAATCAAGAGACTCGTAGTTCAGTCTGATTCTTTCCCCACTCTTGACTGAGGGTCGGTCTGTTGTCGTGTGTGTCGTTGTCGAAGTTGAGACTCATGGGGAGGGGGTACCATCGGGTTACCACAGGGTGGAATTAACACGTTCTAATACAATACCTCAACAGGAAAGTACTCCAGTAGAAACTTGTTGAGTTCATTGGTTTACTCGTGTCCGGACAACCACCGAGAAGGTGGTTTGTAAGGACACAAGTCAAAGTCCTTTGTACCTACCTCATAGGTGAAAGGTAACTGAGGCACGAGTAACGGAAGAATGTGGTTGGGAGTGTCCTTTGGTTCCCTACTTCTTGATAGGGACATGTAGTGACCCCTCTTTCGTCCTCGTCACTTCCTAAGCTGATTCTTATCTGTCTACTGCCGACGGGAATACCCCGATCCCGTGGGTCTCGGAAGGAGGTTCCCAGACCTGTTTAGAATTACAGGGGATTAACCCTGGTACACTTTTGTTTCTCCACCATTCCTCACCAAAGGAATGGGCTTCAGGGATGTCTCGTGACAGGGAGACGAACCAAAGGTGGGTGTCTCATACCTCTGGACTCCGGTCTACACGGTTTGCCAAACACCTCTGAACGTCAGTCCACCGTCGAAGAGTGTCGATTGAGTCCCGGAACCTCGGGTACCCGAATATTAATTACCACTGTCACCGAAGTCTTTTGTAATTGCACACGTACGCACGATTCAGAGAGATCATCACAGGCTGAGACACGCTAGGATACCTGACGTCGGGCGGTCCGACGAGACAGGTACCCTAAGAGGTCCGTTCTTATGACTTCACCCAACTGTACGGGAGGAGGTCTCCTAGAAGGACTGGGTCCCCAACTTGGACGTAGAGAATACAGTAGACGTAACCGTCCGCCCAAGAAATAGTGTTCGTGGTGGACCCTTTGGGGAATCGGGACCCTGAACTAGGTTTACGGAGAGTAATGATATTACTTTTTACTTTCATAATCGAGTCAGCACACGTTGAGAAACACTGGGGTAACTGATGTCGGACGGTCCAATGAGACAGGTACCTCAAAAGGTCCTTCTTATGACCTCACTCATCGGTAAGAGAGGGACGAGGTCACCCAGAAGGACTTGGTCCCAAACTTGGACCCCAGAGGACGTAACGTCCGTCTGAGAAATGACAGAGTAAAGATATTCCCGGTCTGATTAGAACCTTCTATCAGAGAATTGAAAAGAACGTGGAAGATGTGGGTAAAGAGGGGAAGAAACGTCTATTTCACTTCAGATCAAAGACGATCCTTAGGTGTATGGACTAAGAACAGACGTCCGGGGTGTCACCTGTGGTCACTACAGGTCCCCGGATAGATAGTACCCTCTCGGGTCTAAGAAGAGAGACTCCGGAGGCAGACCCACTCCAGTAAATAAATGTTGAGATGTCTGGTTGACCGACTCACGGGGAAGGACATACGGTCAAAAGTGTCTTATCCGGTCTTTACTGTCCACGAGAGAATACGAATCTCTCCACAGACAAGGTTTCGACCCTTCAGATGTTGTCGCGTCTCCGGGACGTAGACTGGTAGTCTTTTTCATACCATGAAGGTACCGGTGACTCTGACCTCAACACACCGTTCTTCAAACCCTGTTTCAGTACGTCTGGCCACGGTTCGTCTCTGCCCCACGAGGTGGAGGGAATTAATTTGGGTCCCTGGTCCGGGAATATCGGCGACGTGACGAAGGAAATCCCTGGCTCTTCGAAACGTGTCTTTTGATTTCTTGAAATTGTTTGTTCTGTCCAAAGTTAACGTCCTTTAATCCTACTGTCCTACTGTGTCTGGGTCTAGTTTTGGAGCGGCACCGGTGAGACTCGGACAAAGGAGTCGTCTTTTTACTTCTATTATTTAGTTGTGTGGAGGGACCCAGTGAAGTACCGGGTTTACTCTTTTGCACACGCTTCCCGAACTGTGTAGGACCGTGTTTCTCCCCAAGGTCTGGACCACCAATAATTTACTGGGTATCATAGAGTTTCCAGATACACGGTTCCGTCTCGCGAAACCACTAAATTCTCGATGAACCAAAATATTATCTTCCGTCACACACATTGAATTTTCCAAAGTGGTTCTGTCCTGAACGAACTCACCTAGTACCACTACCTTCCAAGACTCTACAATGTCTTTGTCACAAGGATCTTGACCCCTGACCCTACGTATCTCGTATGTTCCCTGTGAATCTATTTCTGTCTGATCTAACAGGTCACGACGACGGCTTATCGATATTCTAGACCCCTTTCAATGGATTGATAAGACACGGAGCCAAAGGAGTAGTTATTTCATCAATTCTTTTAATAAATGTGAATATATATGTAGTTGTAGTGTCTCTAAAAAAAAATTTGTTATACCATATTTTAACACTTATTTAATAGTTGTGGTTTTTAATTGTCTCTCTGGGGGGGAGGAGGTTTTTTTCTCTTTACGGACCTTCCTTTATAATTATCACCAATTGAGGACCCACTATATGCTCACTAAAAATGAGGAAATTTAAAAACACTAAATTTTGAATAGAGATTACTAATAATAACAAAAATATTAGTGAATTTCAATATCTTTTTATTTTGTTTCATATTTGATCTACAACCCCTTTTTTTTAAGATTCTACTTTTACCCGAAGGGACTATCGAGTCAACCATTTCTTAGGAGGACGTTACGTCCTCTGGGGTCAAGCTAGGGACCCAACCCTTCCAGACAACCTCTTCCCTATCCGATGGGTGAGATCATAAGAACCTGAAGGGAACACCGAGTCGACCATTTCTTAGGTGTTCGTCACGTCCTCTGGACCCAAGCTAGGGACCCAACCCTTCTAGGGGACCTCTTCCCTTTCCGATGGGTGAGGACATAAGACCGGACCTCTTAAGGTACCTGACGTATCGGGTACCCCAGAGGTTCTCAACCTGTCCTGACTCGCTGAAAGTGAATCGTTATTCTACTTTTACGGATACCCTGATGGACCACTACGGACACCCACCGCGACGTCTCGAGAATCACCTTTCCGTCCGCACACACGTGGGATCCATCGGGTCCGGTCAAGGAGTCCGTTCTTTCAACGAAGTCCCAAAATTCCAAAGGAAGGGAATTGAGGTCTAGCAGGAAGGAGACGGGAGTTCCTTTAGATTGAGACATAAAATTACACTTTAAAGGATAACGAATTCACGTTCGATTAAGTTTCAAAATTTTATGTTACAAGACCGGTTCTGTTATTTACACACCCGACTTAGGTAAAGTTAATCATCTCTTTTACTTTCTTCTTTGTTTTGTCCCTTCTTATTGTGAATAAAACGTTTTTATTATATAGTGACATAGGAAATTTGTCGTCCGAGAAGTTAAGTTATCTTTATACCAAACCAATTTTTTTTTTTCTGTTCATGTATAAAAACCCTTAACGATTTTTATTTCGTACGGAGAAAAATCTTTGACTAATGATCTCCCTGACGATTTAAATTTTATTACGTCGGTTCTATTACAACCGTAAGTAGACGGGATTTTGAGTAGTGAGTATCGCGGAGTCGGACCCCCAACGACACCCCGTGTCTCTGAAACACTGAAGTCGTTGAGTCTTAGAGCCCCCGAAAGAGGTCCCCTTCTCGGGAGGACCTAATCTAGGTAGACGAATGTGTTAGACGTGTGACAACGGACACGTATGTCACCCCAGTTAAGTGTAAAGAGTTCGCTTCCGATGACGTTGGGGTCCGAGTCTGTGTCTGGGAGGGGTGACCCGAGTTTCGGAGAAGTACTTGTCGTCCTGACGGAGAATGGAACCACCGGAAGTCAAAGGTAAGCATGACTAAGGCAAGTAAAAGGTTGAGAAGGTGGAACTAAAATTCCACGGCATCGAGGACGTCATTGAGGATCTGTTCACTCGTTCTGTCTCAAGACTACCAATTTCTCGTCCCACAACGGTCCTAGATGTTGGGACGTATTCGTGTACGTGTCTCCTACTGCGGTTCCGTCCTCGGTGGTAGTCCGAGGCGTGACGCCGACCGAGGCTAGAAATTTCTACCGGCCAGGAACGAAGTCCTTCTCGACACACGGGTAATGTTTTGTTTCCGGACCTCAAAGTCTGTATTCCTTCTCTGTCAAAAAAGAAAATCTTAGACGAGGGGACGTGGAAAGATCGTAGACGTAAGGGACAGCCCCCATGGGTTTGGTACGTGTGTTCACATTTCCCGTCCTCTCCATCCCAAACCCTCGTTCTCTTTGTCTCTACGTTTTTTTGTTTGTTTGTTTATGTTCCGTCGAGGAATACCTGTTTCCCTTCCCTTCGCACGATTCACCCTCGTAGAGACGCGGACCCCTCAGCTCCTCGGATTTCCCTCCCAGTCCCTCCTTCACTGTTCGGTCGTCCTATCTTTAGTTTGTGACGTTCCTGTTTACGATTTCACACTGTCCATTTCCGACTGGACCGACAAGATCAAGTCTCCTCCCTCAACCGAACTTCTCTCCTCCTTCTCCCCTCCGCAGATCCCTCTCCCGTCTGTCCTTCGTACTCCCGTCTGTCGGACAACCCGACCTCGTCTCCTACCCGTCGAAAGTCACCCTTGACTCCGGTCCTCTATTCCACCCCGGAATGACATTTCCGACAACCTACTCTTATATTTCTTAAGACTTCGGTAAGAAATCTAGCATAATATCCTTCGGTGACTTCCAACGACTCACCCTTCCACTATAATTTTGTTGAACGACTACCACCTCGACCTTTAGTCCGGACAATAGAAGACTGGGGACCCGGGGACGAAAGATGTCATGGGGAAGTCATTTCTGTAGTGACTCGTGGGAACAGGGTTTGGATCCCAGGAAAATTGTCTGTTTGCCAGGACAACTAACCAAAGTAAGTCTTTTTAATCGTATTTTCACTAATGAAGGTATCTGAAAGACTTGAGGTTTGAGTACATTGAAAAGTGAATTGTAGAGGTGTACCTACCGTAGACCCGGAGAAGGTTGACAGTACCGGGTTCACCTTGAGAGTCAAGGGGGAAAATCTATAGGGACAGAGTGATTTACCGTAGAGGTAGAACACAGTCTTTGGGTCCTTGGGAGGAACCGTAGAGAAACCAGAAAGGTGTGGTGTATGCATTAGATGTCTCGGAACACTTAAGATGGAAGTGCCTTTAACGGACTCAGAGAACAAATAGAGGTCGAGATGACACCGAGGAGACTAGGTCGTCAGTCACGACTGTCGGACCTGTCAGGGACGACCGACCAAGAGACAGCAGAACGGGAGAACTTAGGTAACCGGGGTACCGTAGGTCCCCTTGTTATGCTGACTTCGGATTCAGACTAGGACCGGAAGGGACGAGAGGTTTCCCGGACTTTAAATTGGACACTGGTTGTGTCGGCCCGGACTGCGACGTGGGACGGACGGAGAACATAATGATCGAGAGGGGTCAGGATAAGGTCGGTGTGGGCATGAACAATCAAGGTAGACTGAACCCGGGAACGTGGACGTCGAGGGAGTCAGACCTCGACAGACGGTCCAATTAGGGACGGGTAGCAAGTCTGACGGAACTCGTTTCGATAGGGTTGGTGGTATGAAGGAGTCTAGAGGGAAGATATGAGAACACCATAGACATAGTAGAAAATGTAGTAAAGGTAAATTTGTAAATGGCCACACTGACGATCACCGACCAATAGGCGGATATGACACTTGAAGTACTCGGAACGATTGGAAACCGTGTATCAGTTCATCCGTAAGAAAGAACTACTTACTTGTGTACGTTGAGTTCGGTAGAAAATTGACCGGACCTCGAGAAACGTAAGACTCTGTTAGGTGGTCTTTCACTGTAACGAAGGTGAACTTGACACATCCAAAATGATTCTAAAAAAAAAAAAAAAAAAAAAAAATATTTTTTAGAAATGATTCTAAAAAAAATATTGACTCCACTGGTAAACAACGACGGGAATTTTTTTTTTTTACAGAAGGTTGGATTCTAATAACGGAGGAACTAGACGTTGTAATCCGAAATTCCGGACAACACTGGACATCATCTGGGTTCTAGTAAAAGACTCATCGACACGAACTCCCCCTGCGGTTCGGACGACTACCGTCTTGGGTTTCACACGTCCAATGACGATTCCTCGCCGGTAATACCCCTGTGGCTCGTCCCGGTAGAGGTCCGAACCACTGGAGAACCCGGGTCGGAGAAGGAAGAGTCGATAAACAACGGGTAGTACTCGATAATTGTGACCACGGGTGAGACTAAAGAGAGTGTTCAGAAAGACCCCACTGGGCGAGAGGTACCCCGGTCGTGGAACGTCTCGAGGGGAAAGGTTTAGACGTGGAGTAGAACTGAGAGTAAAACAAGGGGTGGCTCGGGACGGGGGAGTGCGGGTTCAGTCTCATCTGTAAAAGTTGTGCAGGGTATCAACTCTTATTGTAGTGCCGTTGAAGGATGTCTGCACTGATAGCACTGGAACTGGAAGGACCAGGAGAAGTCATCCCTCGGAACCTCCGTGTCTAGTACCGACACGTCGACGGTAGTGTTCTGTGACTACTGTGGTCATACTCCCCAGTTCAGGTCTTAGGGTCAGTCTATGTGAGGTGTCCGGGTCTCCACCACTCTAGGGCGTTTACACTAGTGCACCCTCTTAAAAGGGGTCTTTGACTCTACTACTGTCAACAGTTTGTATACCTTTGAACACAAGATAAAAGAGTGACCCCTATTTAGGGAAATTTATATTTGAACTTTCCTAAGAAAGTACTACGATAAAAAAAGAATTTATTTTTTTTTTTTTCTTTAGTGTACTCTGCTTTGAAGTAAATTAGAGGGTCGGGTCCTCCTTCTCGACTACAAACTCAGTCTGGACCCTTCCCTTGAGGACTTCGAAGGAAAATATGATTACGGGGTAGTAAACCCCGTGGACTGTGTGGAGTAAGGGCCGGGACTCCCTCTATTCACGTCAGTGGGTAGTCTCCCGACCGGAGAGGGCGAGTCTAGGACGACCCCTAACAGTGTCTCAAGTCGAGTGCCGGGAGTTCCCCCTCAGGGTTCGAGAGGGGTCTCTACTGACGTCTAGGTACAATTCGATCACGTGTGCCAAGACCAATCCTCTGTGGGGCCAGGGAGGCGGTACTCTGCGGGGTGTGTGTGTACGAGGGTATATGAATTCACACCACGGATGTCCACTGGGGAGGGGCACCCGTGTCAGGACCGGCGTCCCGACCCCGGCCCGGCGTGGCAGCGGCCGGCGGCGGAGGAGTCCCATCAGGGATGACTCTCTCTCCGCGAGAACGTAGACGGACACCTACAGGTCGACGTCGGATGTGTAGACGAGGACGTCGAGTGACTAGTGTAAGTCTTGGCTGACATCCTTCCTTCTCTCTCCTCTCTTTTCGTGAGTCCCAGTCAGACGCGAGTGTGTGCCTTGAGGGACCCTTTCGTCTTGTCTTCCTGCCTTCGCACGCCGCCCCGTGGGTCCCCTGTGACAGGTGCTAGTGGACGAAAGAAGTGTCCTTAGTTTTCTATGCCACAAAAGGGAGTGGACGGGGTAGGTGTCCGGACTGGACGTTAAACTTGTTGTGGGGCGGTTACGGAAGCACGGGATGACCCCCGGTGATGGACAGGCCCAGGCTCTGCGTCTCAGGTCGTTGTCGTCTCTACCCGTATGTACACCTGTGTGGGGAAGATGTGTGAGGTTGAGGGAGGGGTTTGTATGGTTGTGGACTCATGGTCCCTGTATGTCGTGTGTTGTGCAAGTCTCCAGGGTTGGGATTCGTGAGGGAGTGCGGGTTGCGGTGTGGACTGAGGAGACTTCGGAGTTCTTGTAAAACCGGAAAATACAGTTGAAGCCTTTTTATGACGTTGAAAAGCTTAAGTATGCATGAATCAAGACTTAGAGAACCTGACCGTCGAGGTGACCCGAAAGGAAATGGATGAGGTGTCTGTAAATCACCGTAAGAAGTCCCTGGGTTCCGGTGTCATTCGTCACCGTGAGTACCCACTCACTCCTCTTTGTGTGTTTATTTTTGGTGTTTACCAATATTCACGATACGGTCCTTCTGTCACCCCGAAAGTCTCTCACCACTCCCTGATTAAGACGGACCCAGTCCAGTCTCTACCCTGCTCAGCGTCACTACAGTTCTTCCGTGTAAGAACTGGGGAGTGGACCCACCCCCATTTCCTCTGCTCCTCAGCCCTTGACCCACTATACCATCTACTGCCATGACGAGTGTAGTTGTTCTATGGGCTCGCCGACCTCTTCTGACACCCGTCTCACTTCGTCTACCGACCGTTATCTAGATCTGTCTCGGATCCCACCGGTCCCACCGTCGGTTAGTGTCACAAACCGGGGAAAGACGGGTGGAAGTGACTACAAGATTCGTGGCACGACTCCCCAGATTGGGGACCACGGACGGGTCCGTCCGTTCCAAAGGTAGGGGTTATCTTTGACACAAAAGAAATTTTTCTTTCCGAGGAGGGGGGATTGGAACAGCACAGGTCCACCGTCGAACCCCGACTCTCCCGTGACCCGAACCCGAGCGGTCGGCAAGGTGAACTTGGACCCCTCGACGTGACGTCCGTACCGACAACACTCGCCCGGGGACCGGAGGGCCGGTGAGACGGGACCTCGATCGAGTGGATTTGGTCGGACCTCTCCCGGGGTGGGACAGAAGTGGGTCTTAGGCACTGTCTTCCGCCCGGCGGGACCCGAGTCAACTGAAACCATTTGTCGAACGTACCGCGGACCGTGTGTCCCCGGAAGCTATTTACCCTCAAGTGAAAGGGGGTCACGAAGAAAACGGTGGTTCATGAACTGGGCATCCTTACTTCCTCTGTTTGACCCTCTCGTTAGTGTTTGTAGAGTTCCAGTGCCCGTATCACTTCCGGGCGCACTGTAACTAGCGACTGTTGTTTTCGGGTCCGAGTGAAGGGTATGACCGGTGAGAACGTCTTGGGAAATCAGAGAGGATCGGTGACCGGGACGGACAGAAGTCTGGACAAGAAGAGAGCGAATGCATTCAAAGTTCTTGAAACCACGGGACTGAGAAGAGAACAAGGGAAGTAACCATGGAGAGAGTTCACTCCCCAGATCTGGGTGACTGGGACTAAAAGCAGTGGAGTAGGGGTGGAGGTCAGAGGTCCGTTTACTCGACCTCGAGACAGAGGTGGTGTGTTCCCCAGTCACGGGCGGAGGACCAGTCTAGGTGTGTGCACAAGAGACAGGAGTTCGACGCACGAGGGAGAAAAATGAGGAATGGAAGTCCTTGAGACTTGATGAGTCCAAGAAGACCGGAGAGAAAATGAGAAAAGGACGGTTGAATAGGTAGTGACGTCAGACACCCAGAAGTACTTAGGGTCACAGTTGACTGAACAAATCAAAAAGAAACCGAAGGGCGGTAGTGTTGAAGTTCCGGAAGATAAAGTCGTAGGTTTACCTGATTTTTACGAGTGGTCCGTCCTTCTGATTCCCGTCTACTGTACTGGGAGATGTTTTTTTGTAGAAGGATCGTCCTTGGAATTCCGTGATAAGTAATAGTAAACCCATGGTTATTCTACGAACGAGGAACCTTCTTTTCAATACTGGTTGGATCTGTCGAATAATTTTTCGTCTTTGTAATGAAACGGTTGTTTCCAGGTAGATCAGTTTCGATACCAAGAGGTCATCAGTACATACCTACACTCTCAACCTGATATTTCTTTCGACTCGTGACTTCTTAACTACGAAAACTTGACACCACAACCTCTTCTGAGAACTCTCAGGGAACCTGTCGTTCCTGTGGGTTGGTCAGGTAGGATTTCCTCTAGTCAGGACTTATAAGTAACCTTTCTAACTGCGACTTCGACTTCGAGGTTATGAGACTGGTGGACTACACTTCTTGACTGAGTAAACTTTTCTGGGGCTACGACCCTTTCTAACTTTCACCCTCTTCCCCTGCTGTCTCCTACTCTACCAACCTACCGTAGTGGCTGAGTTACCTGTACTCAAACTCATTTGAGGTCCTCAACCACTACCTGTCCCTCCGGACCACACGACGTCAGGTACCCCAGTGTCTCAGTCTATGTTGACTCGTTGACTTGACCATGGATAAAACTGTAAGTAGGATTTAAGGATATAGAATAGGTGTTCTGATAGGGTTCGTCACAAAGGTGCACACTACGGAGTGATTTCACCCGTAAAAGGTCCGGATTACGACGTTCTACATGAGGACCGGTTTGGTCACTCCGGGTTGTCTGTACTGAACGAGAATTGTCTGTGACTGGGGATGAAACAGAAGATCGAAGAGTGTTTGGTAGTGTACCAACTGAAGTTTGAGTTGTCTGACTTAAAAGAAAGAAACGGTAAAACTTTTTTCTCTTCCTCCTCTTTTACCAATGAAGGTCAAGAAGTCGTTGAGTGTCTAAAGAGTCTAAGGAATTTTAAGTGAGTGTCGTTCGTGGACACGTGGACACTCTTCGCAGTCGTCTTGGTTCGGGTAAGAAAGAAACTGGAAGAGTGACTCGTCCCTTGAAATTTCCCTTTAGAGGGATAACGGGAGTCGTGACAGGGAAACTCACCCCAAACGGGAAGGACTATTGACAAGTATGTCCACGTGAAAATAAACAGGAAAGCTGGAAAACTTGTTCGGGGAAACTTTTGATCAAAGAGAGTTCAATAGCGATTCGAAGAGGAAAAATAACCATAATAAACACTCCAATGTCAGTCTTTATTGATATAAAGATTCGTCAAGTTATAAAAACTCAGTACAGAAGAAACAGACTTGAAAGTTTCCATTCGAAATGGTTTCAGATGTCACGTACCGTCAGATACCACTCAAAGGGGAGGAGGTGACAGTACTTCAGAGTTTTATTGTTACCGATGAGCGAGGGTTCTGTGAGAAGTGAAGATGAAGTATTTGATCAAAGATCGAAACGAAATCGTAATCTCGGTCTCACCCTCAAAAGGACCAAATAGATGTAAGTCCCGTCTTTGATTTTTGTTCTCCCCGTCCCTTCTTCGTTTTTGTTTTTCGTCGGAAAGTTATGAATCCACAAATCGACCTCCTTAGAAAACGTTCACTTTCGCACTCAGCGAGTCAGTACAGGTTGAGAAACTACGGGACACTTGACATCGGGCGGTCCGAGGAGACAAGTACTCTAAAGGGTCCGTTCTTACGACCTCACGTGACGGTAAGGAAAGAGGTCCCTTAGAAGGGTAGGATCTCTGACTTACACCGACAGGACGTGACGTCCGTCTAAGAACTGACAGACTCAGTGATCCCTCCGGATCTCCTCAGAAAAATCCTTGAGAGGTTTAACGACGAGGGAGGGTAAGGACGGGAACAGACGGAGGTAGCCGGACCCCTAGACCTAGTCCTCACGTGGATAAAAGGAGGAGGTGAAGGACATTGGTGCACCATGTGGGGTCGGTTAAGACCTTGTGAGAGGAGAGTTGGAGGAGAGGTACACCGTCGCGACAAGAGGTCGTACACGTAGGAGTCCGGACGGTGAAGTTACATGAAAATTTAGGAAATAAAAGTCTCGATCGGGTAAAGGAGAGAGTTGTCCAGACAGAGAGAGGGTATGTCACCTCGGAAAACATCGTCACAAAGGTAAGAGCCCGGAGTACAGTACTTCAGGTCCACTGTAAATACTCCAAGATTAGTGATGAGACATTAGAGTCGAGTAAAATAAATGAGGAGGACGAAACGATTGGTAGTTTAAAGAGAAAAAAATTACTATGAAAAGACACTCTCTGATGACCCGTCGAGGGTATTAGTCAGAAAGGATAGGATAGGATGGACAATTTGAACAAGTGTCAAAATGAATCGACAAAAAGAGGGAGAATGAAGTACGAGTCAAATCATGGTAGGACCGTGAGACTGTACAGTCCCACCCTTATGGTGGAGGTGTGGACAGTTTTCCAGTTTACGTACATGGGAAACTGGGAAGTTAAAGTGCAGTTATAGAAGTGTGTAAATGTTTAAATAAGTGTTATCGTAATGAATATTCTTGTTTGTGAACCTTTGTTTACAAGAGGGTTTTTCTCTCTTTACCGATTTATTTACCCCCATCTCTCACTTTATTATATATTTATATTTACTCCTTTCTTTTTAAAATTACACGAACTATACTTTGTTTGAGACTGACGAGTAATTTTTTCTCTTTTAGATTTCATTACACATAGACACGTTTTTACTCCTTCTATTAAATAGGTGGATTTAGACGAATAGGTATATATCCTATTAAGACTTCCTATGTTTTGTTTGACTGTTGTGACCGTGGACGGACGACCGGCCCCTTCTTCTCTAAAACGACGTATATGGAAAGACTTGAGAATTGAATACTTAACAACCTCATATAAAGGATATGTTTATTTTTACTCATTTATTTTATTTTATGTATTTTATTTTTGTTCTTATCATTTTGAGAGGATTCAGTCCGATCGCGGAGAGCCTCGTTTGTGTTAGTAGAGTCGGAAACGAGAGATGAGGTTCAGGTAGTAAGACTAACGGGGTCAAGTCTTTCGTCTTGGGAAGGAAAGGTTTCAGGGTGGGTATCTCTCTTTCACTCGTACTGTTGTCGTAGACACGATATTCTGTAAGGTAAAAGACGGTCCTTTAGGATCTCTGACAAAGACCCAGAGAGAGACTATAAGGACTGGGTAGGCCACTGAGGTAAAGGGTCGTGTGCGACCCAGGGACCAGGGGAAAACCTTCCGACGAGACCATGTTGTGCGTCTTCCCCTACGTCGACGTCCGAGGGACGTATGGGTCACGACCTTCGGTCTACGGGAAGAGGTTCCTTCTAGAGAGGTTCCCGGTATTGAGACATCCCCCCGTTGAGTCTCCAAAAGGAAACAGAGACCTAGCGAAAGAAAGTACAGGGTAGGAGGGTTAACACCATAGATAGTGAAAAGCGTGACCAGTGAAAAGGATAGTAGGATGAAAAGTCCGTATTTGGATTGTCTGGGTTTGTACCCAGGGGACTTTACTGGGTTTTGGTGGCGTTTTCCGAGTCTTCTTTTCCATGTCATTTGTCCTTTGGGTCATAAGTGGGGGCAGAGTATTCCCAGTGGTCGCTGAGGACTCACTCGACCGACAGTCCTAACATAAGCAAATTGTCCTTTGGATGAGGAGTTTCAGGAGCCCAAATATATACTTGTAAACATTAGTGAAGGTATGACTGATATCCCGTCGTCCTATGACCGAATCCTATTTAGGACTCGACGTGTCCCTTTCAAACAAGTCTAGACCGATGGAGTTTTCTTTTTTCTTTTTTTTTTTTTCCGAACGGAGAAAGTTTGACATTCGTTAGTCCGGAATCCGATTCATGTAAGTGATCTTTTTGTCGTCGTCGTATCCTACTCTTCGTTGTAAGGGAAATTAGTACAATGATGCGGGAGTCACTGGACTCGACCGGTTTGTAGAGTGTGTTTTATTTGTGGAAGTGCGTGTCCTGTTATCACGTCGAATTCGTCGGGAGACGTACCGAGACTCGGAGTCTGCGAGGTCTCTCAATGTCTGCCATCACAACCCAGACTTGTGTGGTCGCTTCTGGGACAAGTTAATGTTCTTACTCTTTCAACAAAGTCCAGTCCCCCGACCAGTGACTTATAGTGTTCGAGTTGCCGGACTTTTTAAGGACGTGCACCTTCCTTTGGATTACGAACATGATCGTCGACCCTTCCCGACAATAGACCATCTTGACTCCGGTCCCCGAATCCCGAATACCACGGGGTATATACTTGTCGGATTACCTTTTGTTTTTGTTTTTGAGTCTGACTTTTTATTAGGAAGTCTTTTCTTTTTTATTTCGTTTGTCATTTTACTGACGTAATCACCATGCACCGGATCTTCACCCCCGAGGGGAAGGAAGAGGTCTTTCCTCGACTTGACTAGGTCGAGTCACGATTGGGTCGTAAGACAACGGTACTTGACTGAGAGATTCCGGGTGTAGGTGATGTCACTGACCAAGTCTTGTTTCGTGAACTCGCTTTGATCGGGTCACTCTACGTTAGGACCCCTTGGAAACTTTCTCTTTGAGAGAGAGACGTCTCCGGTGATATCAGCCTAGATTCCGATTGAAACCAGTGGAAGCAGTGTGCACCCTCTCGGAAGGACTCTTATTCGACCACGTACGTGCGAGTAAGTACAGGTTGAGAAACGTTGTGGTACCTGACATCGGGCGGTCCGAGGAGACAAGTGTCTTAAAAGGTCCGTTCTTATGACCTCGTCCAACGGTAAAGGAAGAGGTCCCTTAGAAGGATTGGGCCCCTAGATTGACCGTAGACAATATGGAATATGTAACCGTCCACCTAAGAAATGGTGACTCGGTAGACCCTTCGGTTCTTGTTTACTCTGTAATTTGGACTAAAGATTGCTGTACCATTTCGGTTGACCTAGATTACACTAGTCGAAAACTTTGGGATCTGACAAGGTCAACACACTGAATTATCGGGGGGAGAGAGAGCAAAGAAAAGGAAGGAAGAAAGGCACCAAAACCAGAGATACTAAAATTCAGAAGACGGGGGTTCGGACTTACATATAGGTGTACACCAGTGTACAGAACTTTATTACCATTTTCTTGAGATTTAGACCTCTTTTACGTCAACGAAGAGAGACCTGTGACTTCTTCATATCAGATAAGTTAACTGTGAAGTGTGTCTCTCCGAAAGTCAGACACACTTGAGACGTCATCCAGTTATTACATCGCGTGAGTTGTTGTGTTAGTCGTCATTGATTATTTTCGAACGATAGGTCGTGACACGATTCCTGATACGTATGTGTACTACAGGAAGGCAGAAGTCTTGTTGACTCGTTTAGCATAATGATTAGAGGTAAAGTGTCTTCTTCTTTGTGTCCAAACCCCCGCCCCCAAGTTAATGAAAAGATTCTAGTGTCTCGATCCCTCATCGACTCGAACCTAATGTCGGTTCTCTAGACTAAGTTCTCGCACATGAGAATTAGGGACCTTCTATCACAGGAGTCGAATTACCTCTATTTAAAAGAAAACCTTTGATATGAAGAATGATTACTCGTACAAGAGTTTTCGTTGTGTTCCTTATACGGGGTGTATAATCGTCACAGAGGTAGCGGTCGTAAATGGGTCATTTGTGTTTACACGGTCCAAAGTCCCCTGTTACTACAAACACGAATTAACTTTCCTTGTTACAGGTAGAAATCTAAAATCTATACGGAATTACCTTCGTTCCTACGGTCTAGTATGCTATGTGTGAATTGAAAACAATAAAAAAAAGACTAAAGTATTCTGTTAATGGGTCAAAGGTCTATGTCTTTACCTTCAAGTCTCTCTAATTCATCAATTGAACGACTTTAAGTTTCTCCATAATTAGTCAATCCAGTCAATTAACTCGGTTTCGTAAAGATTTGGATTTCCGATGAGAAGAGCAGTGTAGAGTGTCACGGTGAAGAGTCTTACGTGTCATATGCTTATCTCTCCGAAGACCCATCTCTGTGTGTCTTCCGCCTACGAGGTTAGTTACCGTATACTTCGGACTCTTTTGTTTTGGTTTTGTTCAGTGTCCTTTTGTAAGAGATTCTCTTTCGGACACATGTCCGAGTGGGTGTCCTCGGTAGTCCTCTTTTCTTTGTGTTTTAGATCCCCAACGTTGACCCAGTGACTTTACGTATAATTTCCTACAGAGGTCTGAGGTACTTGTTACTGTCACCGGTAGGGTCGTGTACCAGTAGAGAGTGTCTTCTTGAGAATACGGGGGACTCAGAACAGACGAGGAAAGGTAGGAACGGTCGTCGGACTCCATCCTATTTCGGATCTCGGTTTTACCCCACCAAACCCGTGACGACTTTAGACGTCGGTGTCGTTTTGTACTATTGCACCATAATTGTCTAGTGAACTCAGAGACTACGTATGTACAAAGACCGTGAGTCACCGACAGTCCGAACCCCAACTGGTCTACCGGACTCCGGTGTAATCCTATCGAAGGGGACTAGACTCGAATCCTGTCATACCCACGAAATAACGTGAGTGGAGACGAAAAAAGACGAAGAGGAGGACGAGGAAGACAAGAAAGAGGTACGGGTGGTCGAACTCGAAGTCGAGTCTGTGAAGCCAGTAGTCTAACTCGAAGACCCAGAGTTCTCTACATGCTGAATCATCGAGGACGTCCGTTTTTGTCTAGAGTTTTAGTGTTTGGAGGTATCGTCATCCTTGTTGACATTGAGGTACGTATCGTGCATTCTGTCAGAGATGTAACATGTGACTTTGGCAATGTACACTCAGTGTGACCTTGTCCGGACCCAACTACCACCCAGTGAGTCCCTAACGTGTCAGGGACTACGATAGGAGACACGAGACTCTCAGTTACACTCGATACAAAGAGTTCTTTTGTGTAAACAGGTATCTTTGGTCCAATCTCTTTTTAATAAGTAATAAAGGTCCAATCTCTTTTTATCTACCCAACCGAGTCTCTTGTTTTAAAGAGGTACAGATAAAAATTTCGTTTCCGTCGTCTAAGAGACGTGGTTTTATTTGTTTGTTTGTTTTTTGTTCGATTACAATTATTATATACAAAGTTTTGGTTTCAGAGGTATAGTAGAGGACCCGAATCAAGTTATAAGTCGGGTCAGAAGGTGTGTAGAGTGACAATTCTGGAGCGTCGTTACTTGGATCTTCCCTCGATCCTGTATTTCGTCTATAAGCCACTAATAAATGACTTACCAATATCATATTAGAAGACACTATACATAGAAAGGATCATCAGGACGGTTCAGATTTTGTCATCGTCTGTTGTTGGACGGTAATTGCGTACGTGAATTATTCGTATTTATTCTACTTTTTGTTTCCACTATCCGCTTTATGGACGAATCGTGATGATCCTTAATACTTCCCAGAGTTTTCGGTCCGCCTGGAGGGTGTCAGGTCCCCATTGTAGAGAGGTACCCGTTTTTCCGTTACAAGGTGTTCTAGGGTTTAGGACGGTGAGCTGTCTGTGACCTGTGTGTTCAGGACCGTTCCTCTGATACTATGCCGGGAGTCTCCGGGATCCTTCCGTTGGTGACTGTACTCGTCCACCTTTCCCGTAGGACGGTACCAGACTTGAAAGACACAGTAGAATTCGTTGGGTTGGGATCATGTTCTTACCACTAGAGTTGTTAGACTGGGATGTCGGTGTTTACATAAGACTTAACAGAAGTTGAGTATTTTGGTTTGGTGTGTTCTGTATCTAAAATTGAACCTGTTCTACTAAAGGATCCGGTTTCTGACAATCATAGTGACTTTCGGTCCGATGTTTGGTAGGTAAACGATTGGACTCTCTCATTCATAGCTCTTGGGTTTCTTAAGTCGTTTTACTCGAAACGTGACCCGACTCCTCCGGTCGAGAAGGACTCGGTCGGTCTACACTTTGACCGAATGTCCCGTTTCCACCCCGGGGAACCAGTACTCCTCAATCGGTCTATTCCCTCGGGTCACAACTCTCGTCCCCACCCACCTGTGTCTAAGTGACTCATGGAGGAGACACGAGTTGTGTCGACCCACGAAATGTATATAACAGAGTTGTTTGGGAGTGGGTCCCTGATCCGTCAGTTGTAATGGTAGGGATAAAGTTCTGCTTCTTTGCTCGAGTTCTAAATAACCAGGAAAGTAGATGAACTCCGTCAAACGTTTATCTGTTAAGTTCAATTTTTTATTTGACATTTTTAATTTAGTCCATTCCTTTCTTCTACTTCGGTCTCACCGAAGACCGTATTTTGAGTCTGGGATTTCAAGATAAGAAATAGCTACTAGTTATAATAGATATAATTACGAAAACTTGACCCCACAACCTCTTCTGAGAACTCTCAGGGAACCTGACGTTCCTCTAGGTTAGTCAGGTAGGATTTCCTTTAGTCGCGACTTATAAGTAACCTTCCTGACTACGACTTCGACTTTGAGGTTATGAAACCGGTGGACTACGCTTCTCGACTGAGTGACCTTTTCTGGGACTACTACCCTTTCTAACTTCCGTCCTCCTCTCCCCCTACTGTCTCCTACTCTACCAACCTACCGTAGTGGTACTTTCTGTACTCAAACTCATTTGAGACCCTCAACCACTACCTGTCGCTATGGACCACACGACGTCAGGTACCCCAACGTTACTCAGCCTGTACTGACTCACTGACTTGACTTCTCTAATTCATGTTACACACACTTAAAGGGTCGGTCGTCGCGTTTTCCTTTTTACCTACTAAGATCTTCAGGTCTAGGTATCCTATTATTGTTAACGAAACCTCACGACTCTTGACTCTGTCAAAAGAAGGTACTCTGAAGTTAGTAAACAAGTTGATAGTCTACGGTTCCGGATCGCTGTCCTCTCAATTTTTGTGTCGAGGACACCTCACGAACTCAGAAAATTCTACCACAAATACGTCAGCAGATAACTGATCGCCAGTTCTATATTCTGTTATAGAACTGGATCTATAACTGGGTTATATGTTATAGAACTGGGTTAGGATGGTTCTGTTCACCCTAAGTTTTTTCGAAGTATTCCGTAGAGAATTTCTATTCTTAGATGAGACGAAGGAAATAACGGTCTTAGGGAGACCGACAAAATTTACGGTTCAACATTGACCAGTATGGTTACAATTTCAACTGTTCCTATTACAAGTTTAAGCAACGTAATTTCAAGGTTATCGTAAGGTTAACTATTACCGTCATAAGACTAACCAGTATGATTGGAAGGTTCACCTGTAAAGTTAATCTGTGTGGTTTCAGAATTAATCTTTGGACCCCAACGAATTAAAGTGTACCAGATGACAATCATTTTGAAGATGGATGAGAGAGGATCGAACGTAGATAATCGTACACGAAGGGAGAAAGTAATAGTAGTAGGATCAGAAACAGTAAATATAACTCTTCATGGTAGGATCAGGGACTTGAGTTTTAGTCAGAAGTGGTCAGAATAGGGTCGGGTCGAGGTGGAGGAGTAGAGGTTCGGGTCGTGTCAGAGGTGGGTAACAACACATGATGCTGGAGATAGGATTAATAGTACACACACGAATCAGTGAGTCAGTACAGGCTGAGAAACGTTGGAGTACCTGACATCGGGCGGTCCGAGGAGACAGGTACCCTAAGAGGTCCGTTCTTATGACCTCACCCATAGGTAAGGAAAGAGGACCTCTAGAAGGGTTGGGTCCCTGACTTGGACCCAGAGGACGTAACGTCCGTCTAAGAAATGGTAGATTCGATGATGAACTGGGAGTAGAACTAGGTCTTACATACACAAAACGAAGATTTTAGAAGTTGAGACTTTAAGAGAGGAGATCGGTGTTATGAGACTGGAAAGTTGATCGCGAAAATGAATGAGTTTAGTAGAAATTAAAACTGAAGACACCGATGATCAATGAATTATTGAGGAATAAAAGGATCAAATAGTTGAAGGAAATACGTCATAAACGGAGGTATCGGTGGCATATGGAATTCCGAACAGTAGAGGTAACACGGTAAAGACGTGGTCTTTTAAGAGGTAGGTTGAGTAAGAACGGGGATCCAGACTTCACAAACGAAGTGGACACGGGTCAGGCACGGTTTGGAGTCTGACAACGGATACAAAGGTGAGGGGTACCGGACTCTTGACGACCATTTTCAGTGAATTACTACGGTTAAACAAAGGTGTGTTTAAATGAGATAGATTAATGTCGACTATAAGGTTGTGACGGACCGTTTTGAACATAAGAAGAGACCGACCAAAGAAAGTCTCTAACAAGGTTTAGAAAAGGTAAGAGAAACTCGAGATTTGGGGTGGGATAAGGGGAGAAGAGGAGTTTATTGGAGGGGAGCATAAATGACTTTTCTAAGAATTTCTAGTAGACTAGTCAGTAACTTGAATGTAGGAAGACAAAGTTTCAAAGGACCTTCGGGAGTAAAGAGAGAGAACTTAGTACAGGGTCTCTTTCGTTCGGGTGTTGAGGAAAGACTCCGATCGGACTGTACTGACTTGCGTTGTTGGTAGTCTTGGAGACACTCCGAGATGGTAGAATTCTTGACAAGGGCTCAAAGTGTCTTTTCTTGTTTTAAGACGTTTCGTTAATAGAAAGTTAATTTTTTATTTAATTTTTTTTTTTTTTTCTTCTTGACGAGGGCTCGGGTCATTCGAAGGTCCAACGTGTCATTTTCGTACACAATTTTCTGTGTATCTAAGGTCCCAAAAGAAGACTTAACGGGGTCAACTGGGTGGAAGGACACCGACTTGTCAGGAGGTGCGGTAGGAGAGAGTCGAACTTGCTTCTGAGTCCAATGAGGGACCAATTAGTCATCGTAACCCGAAACAAGATTCAGGACCAAGACAAAGAGGGAGATCGACCATCTCGCCTCACTTCGGACGAGAGTCCCTGGACCCGGGAGGGAGTGGAGACATGACGGAAATCTCCTTCAAGGGTGGTTCAGGCCCGATGAGATCCCATCCCGGTAATTAGTAGGCCTAGACTGTCCGTAAATTAGAGAGGGAGTGGTAGTCGGAGGTAGGGAGTCCGATATTTGTACTAGTTTAAAGACTGTAAACTTTCTTTGAAGGGAGAACTGGAGGAAGGGGAGGTCGCTGGTGGCAGTCGAGGGATCACGAACCTGACCCGTCCGTATGAGACACACACCACACTCACGCTTGTGACCGAGAGAAAGAGAGAGGTGAGGGAAGAAGGGGAGTGTCGGTTCGGCACTTGTCTTATTAGATGAGAACGACGGAGAAGGAGTAGAAGGACAATGAAGAGTTCTTTTGCAGACGTGCGGACGTTGAACCGAAGCCGGAAGTCGCCCGTCTTATGTCTTCGGCAGGACCGAGGCCCCTGGTTACGGGTGTGAAAGTGAAGAGTCGAGAGATGGGTGACTGAGTGGGACTTAGGAGAGTAGTCACATTGAGGTAGAAGGGAAAGGTAAAGGGACTGGAAAGAAAAAAGGAAAAAGGACAGTAAACGATCGAAGAAAATAGGACCAATGGGAAATTCTTATTGTAAGAACCTAGGACTCGCGGGTAGGGGTTCTGACCTCACTAAAGACCCAGGTCGGATAAACAGGTCTTCCAAACCGTGGATGAGTCTGGGTGTCCCACCCTAAGACGACCCTAGATAGGGTTAGTATGTCGATGATATTACCCACCCCACCCCCGTCATACTCGTCCGTCCCCCGACTACTCTCCGATGCTAAAGTATTACAGACGAGAGGACTAACAAAGTTCCGACGGACATATTTACTCTCTTCCGTCCCCTATTTGTCTCCCACCATACTCTGCTCCCACCAAACACAAAGAATGATACTTCCCGGTACTTTGACCTATTACTTTGAAATCCCTCTTTTGGTTACTTATTTTAATAGTGGGTGGGGGGAGTGAAGTGGTGCTGGTCATTAGAGAAGGTCTTCCCGTTTATGTAGAGGAAAGAACCTCTACTTTTTTTTTCGAAGGGAGAGTCTCGTTTGCCAGTAAAGGAAAAAGGTTTCGAGTCTCAGACTCACCCCGACTATTTTTCTCGAACGGAAAGTTGATCTGAGAGGAATTTCCCGGTGTAGAACTTCGTTAATGGAGGTAGAAATTCGCACCTTGGACTGGGTCCCTGAATGACCGGTTACTACCTCCCGACATCGGTCTGACCGTTGGACTTTGGTCTTACTCTCAAGCCCGGTACCTTTCTGAACTTTCCTTTTTACACAGGGAAACGGGGAACTCCATTCTCCGGTTCCGGAACGGTCCTTCAGAGAAAGTCCCTCTCCCCGAGCATGAGTTCGACCTAAACTGAGTCAGGGGTGATTGATTTAGTAGAGAGACTTGGAGTCAGGGAAATGAAATAGACACTTTTCCCCATTTCGTGGATGAAGTGCGACACCAGACCTCTAAGTTGTCGTTTACTCTATTTGGACTCTTTTCGCCAGCAGACGGAGTACTTAGAGGGTGCCCCTCAAAATCCCTTGTTGGCGTTTAGGGACAAAAGAAGTGAGTACTGAGTTCACGGGACAGAGGGACCTGTCTAAACACAAGGGTGTCCTCGTACACGTATCGAGACAAATTACAGGAAAGACTCCGTCTTTATGGAGGGAGTTCCACGAGAAATCCTTAAATACTTGACCCACGACTGCTGCGAAACGACACAAGTGTGTAGACCCGTGTGACCAGGGAGTGAGTTGAGTCCCCGACCTCGACTCGGACCCAGGGAGTGAGAGGGCCGGTAATACGCTACCAGGTCAAAAATGTTTTGACCTTCTTGACATGATGTCGAGATTCTCCACCCGTCTTGTCTCAGGTGTGACAGTAGGAGTCAGAGATATTTATTCTTGTATCCAAGTGACTGAATAGGTCTAGTGCGAGTTCACAATTTAGACGTCTTTCGGTACAGACGTCTAAGGTTTGGGGGAGGTAAACAGTAAGAGGTAGAGAGTGGAAGGGACCACCGAGTCTCCCGTCTCTTAGACGGACGTTACGTCCTTTGTACCCAAGCTAGGGACCCAATTAAAAGTAAATTTAATCAACGTGCCGTTGGGTGAGGTCATAAGAACGGACCTCTTAGGAGTACCTGTACCCTCGGACCGCCCGATGTCAGACACCCCAGCGTTTCTCATCCTGTACTGACTCACTGATTCGTATCGTGTGTGGAGTGGATTTTCCGTCGGTTATGTTTACTCCAATGGACTACGGACCTCGAGGTCCAGTCCATCCTCCTGACTTTATCTCGGTCCCCCGGAAGGTCAAAGGGGTTTCGACCTGACACAGAAGGTTCCTCGAAACGTCCGAAAGGAGGAGGGTGGAGCCTAAGGTATAGGAAAGAAGAAGAACCGTGATTTGTACCGAAGACAAGAACTGTAACTAATGTAGACGACTACCGGTCAGAGACTTTTCATGAGGGAAACCGACGGTCGAGACATACTTTCGAGTAGAGGTGACTTACGTGACCGAAGAAGGGACTTTAGTGGTGGGAGACCTCTTCCCAGTCGTTAGTCTCCGTCTCCTTGGAGGGTCTCTTGGGTGCCTCCGGTGAGATCTTTTTCGGTGGTCCCTGAAGTACTGGACGAATTCCTTGGTTCCCCGTTTAGAGTCGGGACACCCGAGGTATGAGTCTGGTCACTTTTATCTGAGTCCGACACCGGGAAGCTTCTGGGTGAACATGTAAAGGACCCTTTACAAAGAAGGATTACTCCTTCCAAGGGACCCCTTAGATCTGTACGAGTCACTCAGTCTCTGGTATGTTCTTATCCACAATAGTCAGGATTCCCCATAAATACCTACGAGACAAAGGTGGGATACAAGAAGTTGTCTGATGTCTATTCTTCATAAAACGGGAGTTTGCATAGGTATTAGATACACATAGAGTGCATCGGGACAGAGACACGACTAAGCCAAACCAGGACCAAGTGAACAGATAGGGATATTCAGAAGTACGAGAGGGAAAGACCTCTGGTCTACCAATTCACACATCTTCTTTTGTCTACTCTCGATTCTCTAGTCATCAGTACATGTCTACACTCTCAACCTGGTATTTCCTCCAACTCGCGACTTTTCAACTATGAAAGTTAAACACCACGACCTCTCTCAGGGACCTGTCGTTCCTCTAGTTTGATCAGTTAGAATTTCTTTTAGTTGGGACTTATAAGTGACCTTCCTGACTACGACTTCGAGGTTATGAAACCGGTGGACTACTCTTCTCGACTGAGTAACCTTTTCTGGGACTACGATCTTTTCTAACTCACGTCCTCTTCTTCCCCTATTGTCTCCTACTCTACCAACCTACCGTAGTCGCTGAGTTACCTGTACTCAAACTCCTTTGAGACCCTCTATTATTTCCTGTCCCTTCGGACCGCACGACGTCAAGTACCCCAGCATTGCTTGATCTGTGTTGAATCACTGACTTGTTGTTGTTTCTCTAGTCGTGAATCCTCTCCCCCGTCCGGTTTGGTCCGACTCCCCAGGAACCGAGTGTTCAGTCCACACTTTGATTGAAGGAGGGAGAACCCGAGGACCTCCCTCCGACTGTCACCAGTCCTCTTGTCGACACCCCTCTCTGTCGTGTCACCCCAAACCTCGAGTACCTACGTGTCCCAAACCCAATGCACCAACTCATACCCAAAGGTATTCAGGTGGGACGGAGTTGTCACCAGAAGGTCGACCGGGTTCCCCGGTTCAGACCTTAGTTCTAGTCTCCAGGTACCCGGTCCAAATCGGACTACCATTTGTAACACACCAAGTTTGAAAAAAAGAAAAAGGGTAACCAACGGTAATTTAACCGACGGTAATAAAAAAAATTGTGTAATAACCCCTAAAAATGTCTATGATTATGGACGACGTCGACTAAACAATACAATCACTTATTATAACTTTGTGAGGTCAGTTATTGTAAGTCCATTGTTTTCTGTATAATTATACAGAGACCAGTCATTCTACAATTTATCTGGTTAGAAATTTAGGAATATACACTTAAGGGTCGAAGAACACTTTTGACCTTATAGATCGTTATGACCCGTAGGTGCCCGCCAGTCGACGGTGAAGTCTGTCCTGAACAAGTTTCCCGTCCCGACGATCCTTACGTGAAGGTTCCCTTCGTCACAGGTACACGTCAGTCGTCCGGGGTACGAGGAAGTCTCGAGGACCCGGAAATTGTCCTCCGGTCCAACCGAGTCCGTTCTTACCAGAGCTCCCCACCGTCTTCCTCCGTTAACAAACACAGGTAAAAGACGGAGTTTCTGTACTCAGTACGGACGAAGATGGTACTCGGACCCCGGGTCCTATAGTGTCAGTCTAGTCCGTTCAGAGACGGACAGGGGTTAATTCTCCTGTGAATACATGTGTGAGGTTCGATATCTACCGTAATGTAGTCGTGACACCACGTTATTAATTCGTAGAAAAGTTTGTCGTAGTTCGTCTAAAGTCTCTTCGTAATCGTGCACGTCTTGTAAGTTGCACCCTGAATCTCGACCGTTGGGTTGGTAGAGGTCAAGTCCGTGGTGGTTCGGGTCGTTTGTGTGTTCACCCTCGCTACGGAGTCTCCGGGGTATTCTTGACTTGAGTCTTAGGAGGTCCTCTCCTCATGGAATCGTGTGACGAAAGTAAAATGGGAACTTCCTGACTCTCTTGTGCCAGTTTCAATACCCGTATTTTTATTGAACCAATTCAAGTCCTTCTAGAAAGTTGGGGTCTCCCTCGTTCATTCTCGATGATGGAAGATTTTAGATAGTTCGGTTCTGTAGGTAGATACCATGCACGTTTGGTGTACTGACGATGGAGTGGGTGTCGTGTGGTCTTTCTTCTAAACCTTGTATTTGTGCTACTTTCCCCATCGACTCGAATGCTGAAAAAATTTTTCAGATGACTTGAAGAGAACACCAGGTCACCTATTCTTAGACGGACGATTACGTCCCTTGTTCCCAAACTAGGGACCAGACCCTTGTAAGGCGTACGGTGTCCCCTTGATTCAGGAACGCGGCATTGATGACTCAGACTCTCGGCTTTGATGATTCGGACGTGGGATCTCGGACACGACACGTTGCTCTCTTCGGTGGTGTTGCTCTTCGGACTCGTGACGTTGGTCACTCATCGGAGACAAGCGACGTTGGTCTCTTTCGGGAACACGTGGTTACTTCTGGGTCGTGGCGGTTTTTACTTTTTGTTATTAAAAAAAAAATTCAGATTTTAGGTCAGATACCCTATTACGAATCCTCCTGTTCTGTTGGAGGGACTCCACCCCGACCCTCGGTTGTAGTTTGAGGAACCATGTCTGAGTTGTTCCTTCGTCTTTGCAACAGAACTCTCCCCGCATCCCCCCGGACCTACTCGTCTTCCCGTCACCAGTCTCTCGAGTCCATGGTGTTACCTGGTAAAAGATTGGAGGCTAATACACGGACCACTCATTGGTCAGTGTTGAAAGGACTTTGTAATTGGAAGACGGTAAAAAGACTGTGCAGGGGAAGGTGTACGTTCAAAAGGACCTGATGCAGATTCAAGAAAAAAAAAAAAAATTGTCGTAAGGCAGTAGAAGGAGGGATCACGGGCAGAGTCTTGACGTGGAAGACGGAAGAACTTTTATATTAGATCACCCAATAGGATACGTAAGGACACTTTTACGAAAAGACGATAAACTCTAAAAAGGTGGTCCGAAAAGAAAAAAAAGGACTCAGAAGTTTTCCTTCTAAGTTGAAAATTTTTATTTTTCTTGAGGATAACAGTAAGTCTAAAGGTCCCTTGTACTCGTTCTCTTTACCGTGTGTTAAATTTGTCTTATAGTTTACTTCGGTGTTTGTACCATTCAATAATTAGTCGTCACTTTCCTATTTGATTTTTGTCAAAGTCTCGACAACCTTGATCAAAGATGTTTCTGTAAACGTATTTTTATGACTAAAAAAAAAAATTCAATGAGTTTACGTGAGTTTCGATTTTTTATGGACCCTTCATTCTGTGAAATAGGACTCTGGTCTCCAATATAAGTTTCGGACACAAGTAATGATAAGACATCTCTTTATTAAACTTAAAATACGACTGGTCATTTTTTTGTTTCAATCTTGAACCCCCTTTCCTAATATTCGTCAGAAGATTAACTTGGGTGAGTAAAATTTTCTTCCTGAAAGTAAGAAATTTATTGATCACTCGTGTAAAATACACGGTCCATGATATGGTTCTCGATGTTTCACATGAGTGTACTTTAAGTCATTACCAAATAAAAAGTTTTATTGACTTTACGTTTTTATTGCGTTCAATTCCTTTGGATAATTGATCTATATAGTGTAATCAAGTACTTTATGTTGAAGATTAATCGTAGAGTTGTCTAAGACTTTTGTGATTTGTTTTTAAGTTGTGAAGAAGGACGTTTGACGACGAGTAATAAATGTTACCCCAGTCTAACAAGTCCTTCAGTTAATTGATATTGTAAAAATGTTTTTTTTTTTTAGAAATTCACTATCATTTCTGTTGTTGTCGTTGTAAATTTTTACCGTTTTTTTTTTGGGGGTGAGGGAGATACTACAATTCGTATCTTTTAGACTCTTGATTTAGTGTAGAGACCATGTTTATACAAAACATATAGCATACATGTGTATCGTTTTTCCCGGTTACTCTTTGTTCTTCTGTAATTTCTCTACAAAAACTTACCAATTTCTCGTCGATTAAAAAAAAGTAAAACTATGTATAATTTGATGTAATTTTATAATAAATACATTATTACACTAGTTAAAATAGTTTCTTTCCGTGTGTCTCGTTCATCCCCTTCTCACTCCCACCTTTCTCCGCGTTTTATTCGATTGGCTGAAAACTTTTGGGGTCTACGGTGAGTATCCCGTTTCCGTCATTGTCCCGGCACGGTCTTGGCTCCTGATGAACCAGTGCTCCTCAATCGGTCGTACAGGGTACACCAACCGCACCATTGTACTCCCCCTCGAGGAGTGATTTGGTCCGGACCTCTTTCATGGAACTCCTAGACACCTTGGTCGGGTTGTCCAATAAGGAGAGTCCGGACGGGAAGGGGCGGGAGGGGGAGACCAAAGTGGACGACACATTTGTGGCGTTCGACCCGCAGGTTGGCAGGGACGTCCGGCCTGACCTTTCCTTCGTCCCTCGAGAAGTTGGACCTGGGTCTTTCCCCGAGTGCGTGTCCTCGTCACCGTCCTGGGTTCCGGGACCCGGAGTGGGCGGGCATGGACAACTTCGTAGAGAAGCCGTCGTAACTCAAAGTGGACCACGGGAAGGTCTGTGTGAAGGTCCAGGGCTTAGAAGAGAGGGACCCGAAGGTGAACCAGACACTCCTGTGAGTGGACAGGGTTCTCTATTTCGTGTCCGACTCCTAGTCCTGACCGAGGGGTGTGTGGTGACCGAGACCTACGCTCTTCTTACTGGCAAGAAAAACCGTGCACCGTCCACCACCTTTACAGAATCTACTTCCTTCGGGTCCAATAAAAGAATGGACCGGCCCTTCAGAGTCGGTGGTGGGACTGTTTCAGCCAGTGTAAAGGTCGAGAACTGTCTGAGTCCCCCTTTTGTGGGTCGTCGGTGTTCTCACCGGAGGTCCGATCTGAGATCGAGGGACACGGAGGTGTCCCGACGGAGCCGACCGACCGGTCCCGAAGACGGTGAAGTGCACCTTCGTGTTAGGTTTGAAGACACGTCTGCTCGGTTACTGGAAGGGGGAGAGTAGTCCCACACTCCTGGCGAGTGGATAGTCCGTTCCGAAGACTTCGTTAATTCCTTACACCCTGCATTTCCCGTACATAATCGTGACTGTTGTGAACCGACGTCTCTCTGAAGACGTGAAGTGTCCGGTTTTGTACTGAGATTCAGTATTTATATATGTTCGGTGTGACGTATCTGTCATCGTCCTTTTTTTTGACAGAAAGACTTCTTGTCACTCTGACAGATAACCTTAACAATCAAGTATTTTTAGGTAAATGTTATTCAGTAAATTTGACATGGGTTTTATGTCTAACTCTCCTAAAAGTATCGGAAGAGATAGTCGTTTGTCGGAGTCCTGGGAAAAGCAACAAACAATAATTTTCCACTGAGTCTCGTCTTTCTCCTTCTTTCGCGCACTCTTTGGAGACGGTTTTATTTCTTTAGTTCATGACCATTACTATTTTGCTTTAGGAGATGTCGGAACAAAAATTGGTTACCAACTGAGTAGCGATAAATGTATAGGTACTACCATTTAATAAAGAGTTAGACATATCCTTTCTATCGACCTCCTACTCGGAATCACGCTTAAGGAAATACTCACAAATCTGTTTGAAATACTTCATATTCGGAGGGAAAATGTCTCCTTGGTTAGAATTACTTATACCGACGAAATTCGGAAAGTAAAAATACAAGGATTCACTAATTACTTAATAACTTTATATAAGGACCTCGACTACGTACCACACGATTGTAAAGCTAATATTAGGGTTTTACCCGTGGAATAGGAACGGCGGATTGTACTAGTCGTCAGACCCGGAAAGGTTGATGAAGGAGATGAAAGTTTTGTCATCGTAAGGTCCCCACCGGAAACGAGGAACCCGGGGTCTCAAAGACAAACCCTTCCTATACGACACTAATTAGAATGACACTTCTGACTGTGGATTTCTCAGATATGGGTTGACACCCCAGTACATGGCCTCATGGGTCTTCTTATTACGTACCAGAGACCGGGGGATATCGAATATGGGGTCGATTAGTACACTGAGTTCTATGTGTCCCGATATTTATGAGACTTGTACTTATAAGTCAGATTCGATCAATGTAAGGTTCCTTCTATATAATTATTTTCTGAAACCCAAATAAACGAAAATTAAGACCTCCGTTATTTAAAACAGGACTAAGGGGAACAAGAACAGGTCCATTTCGGTCCTCTTGTAAGACCTGGTTCCCGAGGTTACTCAACCCAGACCGACTCGACGGAACACTTAATTCGTTCCGAGAGGGTGCGACCCCCAGCACAGGTAAGGTACCTCGGAGATCTTTGTCACCACTCGTGCATTCTCGTTGAGACTGTCGGACAGGTGTTCGAGGACCTCCTTATCTTTGGTGATGTTACCGGGCTTCCTTGGACTGTGGGATGTCAGGTACCCCAGTGTTTCTCAACCTGTACTGAATCCCTGACTTGTTGTTGTTAGGTGAAGACTGAAAAGAACATTCGTCGAAGGGCTGATACGATCTTAATAAAATTATTCCTAATAAGTTCTTAAACCCTAAAATTTTGATAGTTGCTCTCATGAAGACATGATTTGATGTCAGGAGATTTAACGACACCAACAAATCAACGATTCAGTACAGACTAAGAAAACATTGGGATACTTGACATCGGGAGGTCCGAGGAGGACCGGTACCCTAGAGGGTCCGTTCTTATAACTTAACCTGATGGTAAAGGAAGGGTCCAGGAGATTTATCCTTACAGAATAAAGTCGATGCTTCCAAGGACCAAGTTATCGAACGTTAAAGTAATGACAAACATCGTTTTAAGATTTAACCTGTGAAAATAATCAGTACAGTGACCCTACCTCCAATTTTAATGTGTGGGGAGTTTTGTAGACGTGAGATGACGAGATATATTAGACCGGGGACGATGGAGAGACTTCCGTCAAGGGGCCGAAGAAGTACCAGTGGTCGAGGTCGGTGTGTCCGGGAAGGACAAGAAGGGTGTGTGGTTCTAGTGAGGGTGGAGTCCCACACGCGACCTACCTGGAGGAGGAGACGGACCTTGCACGAAGAGGGTCAGAGGTACCTCGAGGGAGGGGTCACGGAATCCAGAGGAGGATAGTCCCTCCAGAAGCGACTGATGTGTCAGGAATAGGACGAAATAAAAGAAGGTATCATAAATAGTAGTGGCCTTTGTAAAACACTTAATCAAATAACATGTATGTGTGTATGTGTGTGTGTACGTACCTTCGAACTCTTGTTCCTGAAACAGATATAAGAAGTGTCGATGGAGGGGTCGTGGATTTTGGTCACAGATGACTCAACACCCGTACGTTTGTAAAAAATTATTTGTTTAGTTACTTCACTTCTTTTTTTTTAGGATCCTACGTTTTAACACATCAACATATAAACGGGACTCGAATTAAAAAATTTTATCCCCGTCCTGTCCTCTTTATTTTTCTGACCTTCTTTGCCGGTACAATTTAAGAAAAACTACAGGGTTTCAAAGATTTTATTATACAAGATAGTTATGAAGGTAAGTATTTTATTTCACTTTACTTATTTCTTTATTCCATTTTATCTTCACTTTTTCGGTTTGTATGACATCGGAGATTTGTAATCACGGTTGAGATCGCGAGATTCGACTCCGGGTATCAGATCCCTCTCCGGGTCTTAGGATGTGAACGGGGAGGGAAGACAAGGTGATAGTCAGAATTAGTGGTGGGAGGTTCAAAAAATCCTTGACCCTAATCCTATAATCAGAATAATAAGAGGCTTAGTAGTCAGTGTCACAGACTACGCACTTGTCGTGAGTCGAAAAGTCTTTTACTTCGTTCAAAAGTCTGGGTTTTGATAGAAACTGAGAAACAAAGACTTTTCAAAACCTCAAGGAAAGAAGTTTCATTTCTTAGGTGCACGTTACACCCTCTGGACCCAAGATAGGGACCCAACTCTTCTAGGGGACCTCTTCCCTTTCCGATGGGTGAGGTCATAAGACCGGACCTCTTAAGGTACCTGATATCAGGTATCCCAACGTTTCTCAACGTACTGACTCGCTGAAAGTGAAAGTGAAAAGAAGTTTCATTCTCTCAGCGGTTTCCGAATAATTGGGTACAATTGTCGAGGTCCCCCTAACCCGAGTTTCACTAGTCGAACCTAGGTTGAAGTCTACTTAACTCTGACTAGGATACTCGTAGGTAGGACCCCGAAAATTTCTCCGAAATAAAATGATCACGGTACCCCTGTGTAGAAAAGAGGAAACGTTCTGAGGACTTCCTGTCCCGGGGTAAATTAGTCGGACCAGTATCTCGAAGGTCACGTATCTCCGTTCATGAGAGTACGTCGACGACGATGATTCAGCGAAGTCAGCACAGGCTGAGACACACTGGGGTATCTTTCTTCGGGTGGGCACTATTTATTTACTTAGGTAAGTGTCGGAGGGTTTCGGTTCCAGTCTCAATTTGACACAGGGGTCAATGAAAGACGAAACAAAGTCCTTTTCAGAAAACTCTTTGTATGTGAGACCCTTGTCCTCTATGGGGTGTCTCTTTTGGGAATCATGAAGGGAGGGTGAATTTCTTCGACGACGTTACACCTTCAACCTCCATTGTCTTGTTTCACTAAGGGTGGTCTTTCCTGAGTGGACATTATACTCCCTGAGGAATAGAGGAAGATCCGCACGATTCGCAAGGACCATGCAAAGTAATGGCCGTCGTGACACCACTAAATGGACCCTGATTTCCCTTTTACTTTTTGTGTGTGTGAATTTTCCGACTGTTTTGTAGAATGGTTGAAGGTTTACTTCATACGTTGACCACTCCTGTCAAAGTGACTAATAGATGCGTTTTGTTGAGTGGAGTTGTCCTTTGGTGTTCTACAGCTTTGGTAAAGTTGTTCCTGGTCTGGTCTACGGTCGCTATCCACACGGTACTTTCAACCGTTTTGGTGGGGGACTTACTGGAGTGGAAACCGATCTCTCCGAGAGTACCTTGAGGTCTGGGCCGCCACGAACTGTACTGACCCGCACAACCCAGACCAAACCAACCTCCGTGTCGGACGGTCGACGTGGTTGTCGTTATTCCCAGGCGGAGAAACTCCTCTGGTCCCTCGACTATGGTAAGTGGCTCCTTGGTATACCCTTGTTGAGGCCTTGTCTGGAGGAGAGGACTGAGAGGACGGTCCCAAGAGGTTTCGGCTCTGTGTTGAATGTCGCACCTCTGGGTAGGACTTGTGACGTCTCTCGTACTTCCTACTCCCTACGGTTGACGTTCCGAGAAGTAGGTGAGTGTACAAGGGAAGGTCTTTACCTGTTAGGGTGGGGAGTTATTCCCGACACGGTCGGTCCCACCGTGGACCTCAACGTCACGATCTCGACTCTTCTCTTTTCTTCTTGGGTTTACTGTCGGTCTCCCTAGAGATCCCGGTTCGTCTTCCTTTTGTCCTTTATGTTTCGGTCTTTGGTACCTTTAGTTTCCACTTCCTCCAAACTATGTCGTCTTCTCTCCGTTTAGAATATTTTACAGAACTCGATCTCTGTCCTCGACGTCAGTGAAAGACCCACACAGACGGGACCAACATCCGTCCGTCCTCCCTCCGTCGACGATTACCTTGACTTGACCTGGCCGTAGAGGGTGTATGGGAAGGAGGTGTTACTTAAATTCCGGGTTTAGTCTTGGTGTAAGGTTGGAAGTCTTACGTGAAAGGTTAGGAGAAAGTAATTCTTTTCTGTAGTGGAAGGACTAGAACAGGACTGGGAAGGGGTCACGTGTCGGATCCACTCCCGTCTACCGTTTCGGTCCGGACCGAGATTTTTTCCTTGTCCCTGGTTCTTAAGAAATAAGTTCGGAGCCTCACAGTGAACACTCTCTTCCTGCCCGACAAACAACTTCTACGTCACCCTCCCGCTCGGGTCCCCGGTGAAGGGTCCCGCCGACACGGTCTGTGTCCGGTCTGTCTGTCCCGTGGGGACGGGAAGGTGACGGAGAAGGAGGTCGGGGAGAGGTCGGACGTGGAACAAGTAACAATACCTGCGAGAAAGTATAGTATTTGTTTCCCCGAACTGTTCGTGGTTTCCGAAGAGACACAACTATCGTCAAATAATAATAAGGTAATTAGTTATAAGGTCAGTAGGGTACCAGTTTGTGACTGATCATAGGTTTCTGTTAATATTGGTTGTAAAAGAGTCTTGGATTGTTCTCTCCTTTTATCAAGAATTGTCGTCCAGTTAACGAAGATACAGGTTCTTGAGTGTACTACCGCTAAAAGTCTCCTTCCTTTTTTACCTTTCCTGGGTCCGTAGGTTCACTTCAACACGGACAGGTTTGGGTCACGGGTTCAGTCGTGCGCGTGTCCCGGTGGGACGTGACCGTCGACGGTGAACAGGGTGTCCTCCGCTTCCCTTCCGACGAAGGTGTTCTGACGTCATTCGATGGAGTGGTGGGCCCGGAGGCAGTCTGCCTCGCCACACGGGTACGTCACTTTCGGGATGGGGGTGTTAGTGGGTCTCGTCGTCGATGAACTGTTTTTTTTTCCAGTCCTTCAACTGTAGCATTCAAGTCAATTATGTGTTTGACGTACGGTGTCTCAGTATCTTCATCTAAATTTTTTTTTTTTCTAGACTTAGGTGAGATCGTCGGTTACCCTTTTACCTTCGTGTTAACTGAATTTTCTACGTGTCTACTCATACTCTTTGAGGTCCACTGAGATCCTCTTCGTGTTGAGAAGGATTCCTTCCCTCTTTGAAGGGAAGAAAAGTGTCTCTCTGAGACACATCATCCTATTTGTCACAAGTACCCCTATCGGAGTGTCATTTGTCTCGGTTCGTCTTTTAAGTGACGAGAGGATGCTACGAGCGTTTATCCAGTTTCCAATCAGTTAAGTACCCGGTCTCTAACTTCGTTAAGGTACCTTTGATTATGTTACACCAGGTTCGTGACACGAGATATGTGTTTCGTCCGTCATTCCGTCTCTGGTGGTACGCGGTCCGTGACAACTCTGGTGAAAGGTATATGCTTAAGTAAATTAAGAAGGGCGGCGACGACGATTCAGTGAAATCAGCACAGGTTGAGACACGCTGGGGTATCTGCCGTCGGGCGGTCCGACCCACGATAAAAATAAGATTAAAATGTGACTTTCTTTGACGGTACGTTTCACATGCCTGTTCCGTGTTTACCTAATAAACAGATTTAATGATGTATAATTTAATCATTCGAGAGACAATATCGAATTGACTCCTCGTCTAGTCATATGTAAAACAAAGTGTGTAACCCTAACATACTTTCAAGTGAATTTCATATTGTAAAATTTTACGAGATACTTGAAGTCATAAGAAATTATCTCTTCACCTAATTTTTTTTGTGATGCCAAGTGGGTAAAATACATGTTGAACATCGTAGAATTGTATACTCCGTTCATAAATGTTTGGTAGGATGTTTATTTTCTGTATGACCTATCACTTTCATCGTTCTAAGTTTCTTAGTATGTCACACTATGATCTTTTTTATGATAGGTCCCTGAAGGGACCACCAGGTCACCGACTTTGAGACGCGAGGGTTACGTCCCCCGGGTCCAAGTTAGAGACCCGTCCCTTAATCTAGGGTGTACGACGTTGATTCTGGTCCACGTCGGTTTATTTTATTTATAATTTTTTTTTATGATAGGTCAAGGTATTCATAACTATATACGTACTTTTATTTAGTTCACAGACCTTCCAATGTCTTGTTGGGAATTGTCACGAGAGAAGACCCCTTTAAAGACCCGATACTTATCGACTCTGACCCTCCAAACCAGTTCTGACCAAAAATGAAATTGGTGTTATAAACTCGAAAAATGTTTTTATATATATGAGTTCATTGATTTTATGTAAAGTTTTGGATCTTCGTGACAAACTCTTTCGTCAAGATCCTCGAAAAAAGGAGGGGATCGCCTGAACTCACCGAAGGGGCCGCCGTATCACCATTTCTTGGATGGACGGTTGCGTCCTCTGGATTCTTGGTGGCCAAGTTAGGGACCCAGTCCTTCTAGAGGACTTCCTCCTTTACCGTTGGGTGAGGTGATAAGAACGGACCTCTTAGGGTACCTGTCTCCTCGGACCGTCCGATGTCAGGTATCCCAGAGTCTCGACCTGAGCTGACTTCACTGACTCCTGTGTGTGTGTGTCGTCTGGACTCCCCGTACAGGAGACGACCGTCAGACGGGCACATTGACGACGAGTACCGTCTTTTCAGGAAGGGAGTTGGGTTCAGTGGTAAGATCTCCTTGTCCCGTAGAAGGAGAGGATGTCACACGTTTTCAGTGACAAGAAGAGGTCGTTCAAAAATTTTCCATAATTCGTCGTCACTCTGTTACAGGGTCTGTCTTCAGACGACATAATAGTAGGAAACGAAAACCATTTCAAGTTTCAGGACACAAAAGAGAAGGTGTATTCCAACTGTCGAGAGTCTTTTTGACGTGTGTTCGGAATTGGTCCGTGTCTGGTCCTATTTTGTGGTGAAGATGAACTTCTTGGACCTTTCGTAGTCTTTTGTCCCGGTTCTTCTAATGAAATCTTAGTGGAACAACTTACGGTTGTAAGTAGTCGGTTTCCACACCTAAACTCGAAATCACTTATTTACGTAAGACAGAAGGTCATTAATTCGTTATTCAAGTCAGTGAACAACCGTAGTAAGAACCTAATATTTTACAGTCATAGTAGTCCCGTAATTTTTCGGTCTACCGATACTTTTAATAAATTTAATTTTTCTGTCTAAACCCTGTGTTGACAAAACGGAGTGAAATTCTTCTCGAACGAAACAGTCTCCCATGTGGACGAAGGAATTAATATTGTCACCGTAACGTCATCTTCCAAATCTAGTTATGACTCTAGTAGTTGACCTAGGGACTCACTAAGGTTCTAAACCCTCAGAGACTTTTCAGACCAGGTATAAGAGATAATCCATTTAGCCACCATCTCATCAACGGGTCGAGAGGTACGCACTTCAGTCTCTCTCTTTTGGTACAGTTGTAAGGTGACTCTTCCTCTTTCAGTGTGACTTAAGACTTCCTTAGATTATCTTTCACGATTCAAAGATAAAGAAGGGTGGACCCTGTCGTTCACTAGATTTCTTTCAAGACATGTCAAGATGGGATAATTCCTACGAGTAGGGTAACTACTTATATTAAAAAAAATTTTTCTCCAGTAACAAATTGCGTAACAATCGAGGATCCGACCTAGATATGTTACTTTAAGACTACATGGGCTGACTTCACTGAGTCGTCGTCGTTCCATATTATATGTATATGAACTAGTTTAAAAGAGGAGAAGACTACCAATAAAGATGTTTACACTGTCTCCCCTTTTGACTTAGAAGAGTAGGTTTGGAAGGTACTAATCTCGATAAGAATTTTGATGTTAAGTACAATCAATGGACTATATTACAAAACACCCTGGTTCTCTATAGCACTTCCGTTCGCCGGTCACACAGGACGCCTTCACTTCATCGCTGGTGTCTAACGACGACGGTAAGGAGAACGTGGAGAATGACTCCCTACGGTGTCACTACATATATGGGAGAGTGTAGTGTCTTTACTTAGTCGTGCCCACAAGAACACACATATAACAGTTATGATGACTTCGGTTCGGTGGAAACGAAGATAGTTTCGAAACGATAGTTCTTCGACCCGTTTCAGAACCTATTTCCTTAGGTAGGACATTTTGAGTCTAGAGAGGTTCCCTTTATTTTTTGTGTTAAGTCTTTATGGTGTAGTTCCAGAAGGGGTCTACAAGTTGTAGTCATTGTCTGTTTACGTGTAGTTTTAATACTACTCCTGAAGGGATCACCAAGTCACCAATTCTTAGAGGGACGGTTACGTCCCCTGTACCTAAGCTAAGGACCAGACCCTTCTAGGGTGTATGGTACTCCGTTGATTCGAGCACACGGTGTTGATGCCTCAGGGGTACGGGAGGTGTTCACTTCGACGACGTTACTCTTCAGGTGTGACGTTGATCTCTCATCGGGAACGAGTGATATTGATCTCTTTTGGACCCGTCTCGTTGTTTCTGGGTCGTGTCTGAATTATTTATTTTAAATTTTTCTTTTTTTGTTACTCCATGGTGGAATGTGTCCAGTCTTACTGGTAGGGTTTTTCAGATGTTTATTATTTACGACCTCTCCCACACCTCTTTTTCGTTAGACGGCTAAGACGACTATCCTCACATTTAACGACGTCCGTGATACTTTTTGTCATACCTCCAAGGAATTTTATAATTTTTACCTCAATGGTGTACTAGGTCTTTAGGGTGAGGACCCGTAAATAGACCTCTTTTGAAATTAAGTTTTTCTATATACATGTGGGTCGGTTCTGTATCTTTACTGGATTCACAGGTAGTTGTTTACTTGTCTATTCTTCTACACTGTACAAGAATACTACCTCAGACTGAGTCGGTATTTTTCTAGCTTGAATACGGTAAACGTCGTTGTACCTACCTGTATCTCTAATAGTACAATTCGTTCAGTTTCTGTTTATAGTGTATTATAGTGAATGAATACCTAGATTTTATATGTTTACTTGAATAAATATTTTGTATTTGTCTGAGTGAAACCGGTGGACTATACTTCTCGATTGGGTAACCTTTTCTGAGACTACGACCCTTTCTAACTCCCGTCCTCCTCTTCTCCCGCTGTCTCCTACTCTACCAACCTACCGTAGTGACTGAGTTACTTGTACTCAAACTCCGTTCGAGACCCTCTGTCACTTCCTGTCCCTTCGGACCGTACCGATGTCAAGTACCCCAACTTTTCTCGACCTGTACTGACTCGCTGATTTGTTGTTGTTTGTCTGAGTGTCTGTATCTTTGTTTGAATGCCAATGGTTTCTCCTTCACCCCTCCCTTCCCTATTTAATCCCTGACCCCTAATTGTATGTGTGTGATCACATGTACTTTGGCTATTTGTCGTTCTACGATGACATAGCGTGTCCCTTGATACAAGTTTTAGAACATTATTGACATTTTCTTAGACTTTTTCTTATAGACATAGATATATTGACTTACTGAAACGACATATTGTCTTTGATCGTGTAATATTTTACTTGATATGAAGTTAAAAATTTTTTTTTCATAAAGGGTCCGGAACTCTCACTATAACCATTCAGGAGTCCTTGTCTCAGTTATGTCGTAGAGCTGAGGATGTCCGACACCGAGAGAAAGATCTTCTGGGCTGTACGATAACTACGACCCTGACCCGTCCGGATTACATGTCGAGGTCGTCAGTTGTCGGATATCACCCCAAGACAAGATTCGGTAGAGATTTACCTTCTCTCGTCGAAGTGCTACTCCTTCGTCCGTACATACTAGATACCAACCCCCAGTACCTCAACTCGTACGATCGAGTAATCGAAGTCAGTATTCCTCTCTTCACCCTCCCACCTCTCTCGGGTCCACATACCCGGGTCCTTAATATCCTGACTTGTGCTTCTAAGGCCGTACTTGTCTCAGAGATGTCTTTCCCATAAACCCCGATGTGTTTCGAATTAGACTCAGGACGGGGGATGGAGAAGGTACCCAGTCACTTATTCCCCAAATGGTAATCAATTCAAGGAGTACGGTTCTCGACCTATAATCGTCTGAACTCTTTATTGTGTCCAAAAGGTATAGAACCCCCATAACGTAAAAATAATCCCTACTCAATAAATTCAATAGTCTCCTATAAATTCTTTCACTTTCTTTCTTTCACTTCAGCGAGTCAACACAGACTGAGAAACGCTGGGGTACCTGTGGTCCGAGGAGACAGGTACCCCAAAAGATCCATTCTCATGACCTCACCCAACGGTAAAGGAAGAGGTCCCTTGAAGGGTTGGGTCCCTAGCTTGGGTCCAGAGGGTACAACATCTGTCCGCGAAATGGCAGACTCGGTGGTCCCTTCAGCTCCTATAAATTCTACGGGTGGGGGAGTTTGGGAGTAGTAATCAAGAAAGGAGTCAAAGGGAGAACGAGAGAACGACTCTCTTTTGTTGTCCGACCCTAGTAATGGAAGCGATATTGATAAACCGTGTTCACTCCCGACGGTAGAAGAACCTCCAAAGGAGTGGAAAGGGTCGGAGACTACGTTTCGGACCTACCAACTTAGGAAGGAGACTTAAAAATTTGATTCCTTGTCTATTACCATCAACACGATCTTCCAAGACTCCAACAGTCACCGGTTCAGAAAAAGGTGTACCTCCTTCAACCAAACACTGTACTCAGTCGATACTTCGGTCGTAAGTACCTTTGTGTTTACTTTTGGTTCTTTCTCTAACCACCGTAAGAGTGGGACCAAGAACGACAGGTTTCTGTTACTATGTTGGGACGGGAAGGACAACCAGGGGACAACCGGAGATCACCGAGTTTGGTTCAAAGTCAAGGTACGTTGGCTTCAGGACCGATTTCGGAAACAGAGTTTACCACTAGTCAGGTCATTCACTTTAAATGAGGACACCTTTGTGTGAATGATCTTTCATAAGGGCGATGAACCGATATCATGACTTAATGTTTCCCTAAGACGGATGACAAAGGACTTGACCAACTTGACCGTTAACAATTCTTTCTTGACAGTCAAGCCTCGGTTGATATCCATTTTGGTCCTGATAGTCGTTCCCGGTTGTCCCTAGACGAAACACCGTGTCCCACACAGACCCACCCTACGTACCCCTACTTTCTCCGTGGGTAAGAGGAAGCACACACTTTGTCCACTGAAATGCAGGTGATTGACAAACGGAGGTAAGAATGAAGAGGTCATCTCGTTCTTCCAATTCTTCCCTTATTATGTTCTACGTAATCCGGGTACCCGTAGTTGATCTACACACACCTCCTCTCTACTTTATTTCTTTTTGTCCAATTTCGTGCTGTTTTTACTTGTCCTTAGACTTTCATCCCGATTTTCTGTGTCCCACCTACCCTTTACTTATTTACTTCCCGTTATCCGATGTTTTTGTCCCTGAAAGGACCACCAGGGCACCAATTCTTAGTCGGAAGGTTACGTCCCCTGTACCCAAGCTAGGGACCAGCCCTTTGATTCTAGGGTGCACGCCACCTCGTTGATGATTCGGACGTGTGACGTCTTGGGTACACGACGTAGATCTTTTCGGGTGTGTGGTGGTGTTTCTGGGTCGTGTCGTTTTTTTTTTTTTCTTGTATTTTATGGATTGTTGTACAAATTCTTCAATACAACTTTCTTATTGTACGAGATATATCGACATGTTTACGGTCCAGACTTTCGTCGTCGAAGGTACGAGGTGGGAAACGAGTAGACCTGAAGGTCCGTCCCCCCAGGGACCCCTCTAAAAACTCTCCCCCGAAGGTATAAGTACATGTCTTAAGGATATCGGAGGAGGAGGTTTTCCGTCCTGGAGGACGGGTCTCACTGTCGACCCTTATTAGTCCTCCGCCCCGACGTGATTGGTACGTGGTCGAGCCCATCCGGTGGAGTAGAGTTCGAATTTATCTCCTTCAGTATGGAGTGTCTCCCTGGGTCTCCCAGTTAATCCAGTAATTTGTGTTTCTGCACACCCTTATTTACACGTGTCACGAGAACTCTCGTTCTACGAGATTACGAAGGAGACACATTATATTTGTCAAAAACTTACTAGCACCTTTGTACCTTGAGTAAATTTACCGAAACAAATTCGATTTTCTGGTTTTGTATCAATCTGTGTCGAGTAGGGAACGTGACAGCCGAAATTAATTGAGTAAGAAAAACGCGTTCTCTTGTTTTTTTCCGTTGTAAAGGGTATCTGTGGATACTTCATAGATTTCTAGACTTGTTTGTTGGGTGTCCTTGTTATTGGGTTTACGAAACCCCGACCTTTCTTTGTTTCACGGATTCCTTGTTGTGTCTTGGGTGACAATCGATTCTCGAGACCTTAGTACGGACGCCACGGTTGTCGACTCTTGGACGCGGTTGTCGACTCTTGGACAAGAAAGGTAACAGGGACTTTGCACGGGTGCAAGCCTCAGTATAGATGTACCGGTGTCAGAAAGAAAAGATACTCGTAGGATGATGGCATGATATTCAGGAGCCACGATGTATGTACGAATACTAGTGGTGTTTCTCTTAAAGGTGTCAATTATTACCGGCTAGTATTCATGAATTTAAAAAAAGGACAAGGTTAGACTTTGAGTCCAGTTAATTAATTTGTACTCAAAAGGTCGACTTGGGGGTGGGTTCGGGGACCGTCGGAGGAGTCTCAGTAGTGGGAGACTGAGATCACCGGTCAGTCTAAGGGGCCACGAACGAGTGAGAACCGGATCAGGGAGGTAACATGACTCATCGGACCGGTTCCCTACCTGTATAATCCAGAGACGTCTTAAGATCTCCCCCACTCACGGTGTCTACGTCCGGTACTCCTTAGGGGTCCTCAGACCGACCGGAGACGGCCCTCCCATGCGGAAGAAGGACACGAGACCATACAGGAGTCCCCACGACTCACTCCCGTCAAGACGTCGTAAGGAAACCCCCGTACAGGATCTCCAGGAGGACAGCCGTACCGTGGAGTGACTTATACTCCTTTCTCGATCAAGGTTTTGTCAGTTCACCCCACCTCCTCTCCGGCGCACCCCCACAGTAAGCCATACGCCCGTGCCTGACGCCCTTTTCTGATTTCGTCAGTCGAGGGGTCACTCTGCCGAGGTCAGTACAAAGGTCCGACGGGTCAGTTCCCCTAGTATAGTTTAGGTCTTTTGGGTAGAGTTCCCTCGGCACCGACGGTCCGGGTCCCTCTACAGTTTCAGTGATTCCGATATGAAGTTCGAATCCTGGTGGTGAGTGTATAGTTCGAAAAATCTTTGAACCTTTTACATCTGGAATTTTTTATTCCCACTCTCCCGAAGGGAACAGGTCACCTATTATTAGACGGAATGTTGCGTACCCTGCAACCAAGTTAGGAACCAGACCCTTCTAGGATACACGGTGCCCCGGTGATTTGGGTGTACAGTGTTGATGACTTGCACACGAGACCTGGGACCCTCGACGTCGATGTCTCGGGTGCACGGTGTGGATGACTTGGACCCGTGGGATCTCGGACACGAGACGTTACTCTCTTCGGTGGCGTTACTCTTCGGGCGTGTGGTGTTGACCTCTCATCGAGAGCGAGTGGAGTTGGTCTCTTTCGGGTACGGACGTCGTTGCCCGGGTCACGTCGGTTTTTATTTAATTGTTAATTGTTATAGTGTGTAATTTTCCCCCTTTTGGTTTTTTAAATTTTTATTTTTCATCTAGTATTTTCGATGTTAAGGATAATGTACCAAGGTCACATTGTCCGTTCCTTCGGTTTACCTTACTTACGTCCACCCACGAACATTTTTCCTTTCGCAGAGGAGTTATAAAACCAATTCCTCAAATTCCCGGAAGACCGTCAATAATATTTCGGTGAAAAAGATCTATTCCTTGTTGATTCGGTTAGGTAATAGAAACCGTGTCTCGAAGAAACTTTACGTCACACTTGTCTCGTGTTATTTAGGAATCGATGGTCCTGAGGTTGTTCTCTCTAGAATAGGACTGAAACTGGGGGAATACGGGAACCAACGTTAAAACATTCTCCACTGGCTCCCAACGGTCACCCCAGTAGTGATAGTTTATAAAGTGGTAATCCCTTCTCGTTTCGTTTCAAGTGTTTATCGTTGGTTACAAATACGTTAGTACAAAGTAAGTAAATAGATAAGTCACTGAGTTTATAAGGACTTGTGGATACTCCACGGCGCGAGACACGATCCGTCAGGGACGGAACTTTTTCGAGACATCGACATCTCAATCTACAGTATCCGGTCATCCTCACCGTGTCCCCTACCTGCTTAGTTATTATGGAAGTTCTCTCACCTCACCTAAATATCACCTCAGGAGTGAACTTTCTGACAGAACTTTTGTTACTTCCTTAAGGGGGTCTTCTTCTCTCTGGTCGTGGAAACCTTTCTCAGAAAGGACTATATCGATCCGATAGACACTTTGGTACTGTTAGCGGTGGAAAGTCGATGAGACCCAGAGGTTCTTGTGTCTTTTGTTTCCTACAGAATTTCTGACAGACATTCGAAAGGTTGGTTCCTCGACCACACTACATGTACTTCCGAACATTAACTAGTAGGACCTTTCATCTTACTCCTTCTCTCTCCTTACGTAAACTAATTGGTTCTAGAACAAGGTTTTATTATCGGAACGTACTCGAATCAGAGACGAGTTAAGAGAACTAGTGCACCGACCTACGCATCCCTTGGATGTTGTGAACTGACATGTTCACCATAAATATTCACACAACCATAGAACGTTTCCCTAATATAATTTCGGTCCTCGTCTCATTTTTGTCCTCGGAGAAACTCATCACGAGAAAGGAGTAGAACGGTTGAGGTTTGGATTAAGTACTAATAATTTTTGGGGACAGTCTCTGCCCGTCGTAGTCCATAGTCCCAACCCCTATCGTCCCCGTGACACTGACAAAATTACTAAGTGAACCTTAATAATCTTCGTTTGAAGGACTACGAAGAACCGAGAAGTCTGTCTTCCAAGTCTGTTAGGTTCGTAGTTTGTCCGTACTTTCTAGGTATCCACCTTTTATACCCTCATCCATTTTCGGTTTCATTCCCCGACCAGGAAACCAGTGTTCTTAAAATAATCGGGATGTTCTACGGGTTTGCCCTTACTTAAGATCCCCTTTACTTACTCTTCACAATGAACCCTTGATCTCCACTATTGTAATGTCTTCTTGAAACTTTCGAAAGAATCCCTGTTTCGGTCACACTTCACCCAGACCCCCATTCATTGGTCCTTCCTCACGTCTGCCACTCAAAAATCGGACGAAAGTTAAAGTTCTAAGGGCCACCACTTTCCTTGCAATTCAAGATATTCCGTCGTCTCTCTCTCTTGCATCAGTCTCTCTCAAAACAAAAAGAGATTCTTAATGTCTCCTTAAAAGACGGTTCCTGTTCCCTGTTCATCCGTCCCGGCTCATTTATTTATCTTCTTTGTTAGTCTCTTGTTCTCCTACATCTTGTCGAAACCTAGTCCTCCTGTCCTATGGTCCTATCGGAACCGTCTCTCTTCCCTGAGAACTGGGTACTTTAGTTTCCTTCGATTTTTTATTACCAACACTTGTGACAATGTAAAACACCACTTCCCTTCTATTCTATGAGTAGATATGCACCGTTTAAAGAATCATCCACCACTGTAGTTCACTCTCCCCCAGTTCTAACCCCTAGTTACCTTTTCATACTTTCTCGACTATGACCCTACTCCATCTGTCTCTTACGTCCCTCCTCAGTTCACTAGTGGGGGGGCGGGTCGGGTGGGTGGTGCACGACAACGGTCGAGTGTCTTGATGGTCACCGACGTGACGAGACCTCTTGGACGTTCGACGAGTCGTTTACTGGGACCATACTACGGTGAAACAATTTGAGATGACCTTTTCTCCGTACTCCGGGAGAAGTTTGTCGACCATGTGCCCTCAGTGTCCACGACCACCAGTCTCTACCGTCGTAAACTCGAGGATTTAATATGACCCCTTATACTACCCATCCATGTGACCCCCGTAACCGATTTTTACCCTACATGGGAACTCTTTGCCCTGTCGATCTTGTCCCCTGTACGGAAAGGGACCTCCTCCCGTACCGTTGGGTGAGGTCATCAGAACGGACCTCTTAGGGGTACCTGTCTCCTTGGACCTCCCGATATCAGGTACTCCAGTGTTTCTCAACCTTTACTGACTCCCTGATTTGTGTCGTGTCTTTTTGGAAACCCATCGGTATGACTGTCAGTGGGAGGAAGACCAGACTTTTATGGAGACAGGTCTTAGTTCGGACCCGTGTACTGAGACGTTATTGGTCTCCGACAGTCAACACCGGTTCCACTAGTAGTAGCATTGTGGATACTTCGTGAAAGATTCGTGAAATGTCTGTAACTTAATGAATAGATATAAAATGTTTGTTCTCTCGACTGATAGACCCTCTAATTAGTTGACAGGTTCCAGTGTGTCTCGACTCTATACTTGGGTTCCTCAACCTGCGTCTCTAGACACCAGAATCGGTTATCCTCGTCGACAGTGTCTTCGGCGACGGATGAAGTTGGAGTTGAAGTGACGTCAGACTGAACTCTCGTTCTGTTCAGTTACAGACCCCGGTCCTACAGAAGGGTCGAGAAGACCGGGTTCACCGGTCCGATGACCTAGTTGGTAAACTCGTGGTCTACTGTGTCTTATTTCAGAATGTAATTGTCAGACTGGAGTAAGGCGTAAGATGATGTCTTGGGTTCGGTTAACGTACCTCCTCAGTACCACTAAGGTAAAAACTGAAAAAAAAAAAACCACCCCCCCACTCCCTCCCTACCACCTGTCCCAATACTGAAATCAAACCTTAAGTCAAAGTTGTCTCAAGATCTTCGGTCGTCGTCATACTTCTACGACTGTTCACGACCCCAAAGACAAGGACCCTTTTTCGAGGACGAGTCCCCCGACACCCACTTGGGGTGTCTGGGACGAAGATCGATAAAATTCTCCGAGAAAGTCCTGATACACCCAATCTCGGTGAGCCTAGAGTTTCGTCCCCGTCCACACTTGACAAACACTCAGACCGGTCAGTCCTTGGTCTGTCGACTTTTCGCCTCCGGGACACCTACGAGTACCGTCTAATGGAATAGGGTCCCGAGACGGACAATCCCTTCCTCGACCTCCTGGTCGGGGCCAGTCGGAAGAGAGTCATCGGTATCGGTTCGACCGGTCTCGTCATCGGTGACCCCGGAGACCGATGAGTGTCTCCCGGTCCAGGGTCGACATAGGGTATCCCGAAACCAAACTCTGAAACTGGATTTTACACCTTTCCCCGGGATTCACCTTCCTTACTACCGGATTCTACGTGAGGTTCCTCTCTTCTCTTGTAGGGTAGGCGAGTTCTAGAGGGAAGGACCAATACCGGTCATCGTCAATTGAAAATAACTTACAAGGGAGTACGTACCATGAGACGATTCGTAAACTGTACGCAATAGAATGAACTGGGAGTATTTTGGACATACACCGTCCGTGAAAATAGAAGGAATAAAATATCTACCCCTTTAGGTTCTAAACTCCATTAGACGGATTTTAGTGTGTCGTTTCGGTTCTCGGGTTGGATCCGAAATGAAGTTTGACGTACAAGAATTGATTTTGTTATACATCATAGGGCAGGGGATTTCCGGTGTTCTGTTACAGAGAAAAGAGTGTTTACGAAAGGAGATAGAGTCACGTAAGAACCGGTCTTTGTAGAGGGAATGTCGAAGGTTTAAGTTTCTGACAGAACGAGGCTCCGTAGTGGGAGATCCTGACCACGTTCTCGTTCACAAGGACGCGAGGACGGTCCGGTGTGGAGTAGGGCCATGGATAAGACGGTGTTGGTGGGGGAGACGTACCCTTGTACTTTCTCGCACAAAGGTAGAAGTTTTTGGACCCGATTCCTGAAGGGACTACCGCGTCCTTATCCTTAGGTGGCCGGTTACGTCCCCTACGTCCAAGTTAGGGACCAGACCCTTCTAAGGTGCACGACGTTTCGTTGATTCGACGCACGGTGTCGATGACTACGGACGTGCGGATCTCGGATACGAGGTGCTCCCTTCGGTGGTGTTACTCTTCGGGCTCTTGGTGTGCTCCTCATCGGGCATGAGTGACGTTGATCTCTTTCGGGTGCGTTGTTGTTGTTTTTTCGTTACTTCTGGGTCGCGTCGGTTTATCCCCTTCTTTTTTTTTTTGACCCGATTCTCTTTGGACGAGAGATTCGGTGATCTCCGAATTCTTTCGTGCACTCTTCGTCACCCACTCGGTCCGTTTACCTTTCATGATCACTGAGCCCGACCTCAGGTCATCCACGTCATGTCCCTACTCCAGCCGTTTCCTGTGTCTTCCGTTCTTCATACGGACCCTCGAGTCCTCTCATCTATATTTTCCGCTTTGACTTTCCATTCAACTCCGGTCCAAATTTTTCACAAAATTTCGGGTGGTCCGTCTTTTGACTCGAAAGAGTAAGTCTGATTCCCGTTCAGGACCCGAATACTAGTCCCAGTGTCCTACTTTCCCTTAAAAAAAAAAAATTCCCCTAAAATTTTTCTTCTTAGACTGTCATCACAAATTCCATCTTTTATCCTTTCTATGGTTAATATGACGGATACTGTATAGATTATGAAACATGAAAAAAATTACGAGGAATTTTGATCTTCTTTTTATACAAAACGATACTCAGTGGATGCCCCCCAACCCCCCCCCCACCAGACTTCAGAGGAGTGGATCGCGAAGGGAAGGAATGTGCCCTCGGTCTCGAAGGTTGGACCCGGAGTCCTGTCTTCTCGGAAGAATGTAACGGAGTGTACGTCCTAAATAAAGAGACGTCTGTCTTGAAGACGTGTTCCATGTTGTAGATAGGGTCGTCGACCCTGTGACTCACTAGGGTTCGTGTAGTGTCGAGGACCAGGGTTCTGGAGAACTAATTTCTTGAAGTCAACCTATGTCCTTTTATTTCTTCTTCACTACCCTTCCCGTGGAGAATAGAGGAAGTTTTGGAGAAATCATTCCAAAAATGTTAAGAATTCTGTTACTGCGCTTAGAAACGATTTTACAGTCCAGTGGAATCGTGTGAGAAACCACCGACGTTACTGGGGTAAGGTTTCGACCTGTCTCCGACTCGTGTTTGTCCTAAGGACGACCCAAGATTTGGGTATTAAAAGATGTATAAACCAACTTCTTTACTCCCGTCTCTTGACCTGACCCTCTGTCTCTTGTCCCAGCTTCTAGTCCAACGTGGTGATTACCGGTACTCCAAGAATCGGAGAACCTGAAAAATTTTACTCCCCAAGCATGATCAACTAGGGTTGTTTGGGAACTCGATTAAACCAAGTAAACGGAACGAAAAACGTCGTGTCGAATGGTATGTGGTGTAGTATCGATCTCATTAAAAGAATTTTATGTTTAATATAGGGAGTTACATAGAGTACGGTGAAGGTTCGTCGTGTAGAGGGTAATACGTTTGGGACTGGGCGTGTTGGACGGGCGGCGGAAGGGACAGGACACCCGAGGCCCTGGGGCGGGTGCAGAGGAGGTAGTGACTCAAGTGTATACACAAGAAATGGGGTCAAAAGTGCCCTGAGTGAGGATGAAGAGGAAGTGAAAAGTCACTTCACAATGAAGGTGTTTCTCCCAGGACTGGTGAGAAAGAGTTAGTCATTGTCAGGAAACCCTATCGGTAAATTGTCAAGGAGAAGAACCGTCAATAGATAGTTGAACATTTAAAGTTCGAATAAAGGAGGCCTGACAAATTGACGGGAGAGGGTTCGTTACATACCTTCTAGGGGTTCCCGTCTCTGACCAAAATGAAACAACGAATGTTGACCTGTGGGTCCTGGGTCTTGACCCATTCATAAACGACTCACTCTCCACGTCTCCTACGGGTGTCTTCGGTCGTCCGGATCACAACCCCGCACCCCCAACCCCTGGAAGGTTCGGCCCGTGAAGCACAGGGAGGACAAGAAGATGTTATAGTCTAGAGAATAGACAGTCGACGAAAACGGGAAAGACGAAGACCTTTGTAGGACGGAGGTACACTTTTAATTACCTATGGGTAGAAACGGTCAAGTCAACAACAAGTCAGCGATTCAACACGGGTTGTGAAACGCCGGGATACCTGACATCGGGTGTAGTCCGAGGAGACAGGTACACCAGAGGTCCGTTCCTGTGACCTCACCCGACGGTGACGGTCAAGTCTCTACCACTGTTTTTTTCGTTCTCGTACCAAAGACGCTTGCACCTACGCTGAGGTCGGGGGTTGTAAGCGGGTGGCAGCGAGTGAGGTGTGTGAGTATCTCTCAGCTGTCCTCGTTGAACTTTGGGTTTGGGAACCGGAGACCTTTTGTACGTGTTGAGGGTCCCGGAGGGGGCCTTTGCGCCGTCGAGAAAGCCGACTGTCGACTGATTAGAGGTACGGCCTATTGAAGGCTCGTCCCCTCTTCGGGCTATTGAACACTTGGGACACGCCAACTTTCCGTCGCCGAAGGAGAGACTCAGGAGTGTGGTTTTTCGTCACCTACGAAAAAAGACCAGTGCCACAAACCTGGGAGGTTAACAAGTTCACGGTCTCAGTTTTTATTCCTTGAAAGGAGTGAAGTAACAACGGAAAGACGTGTCTCCGAGTAAGTGATCTTACAGTCTCCTCTTTGTTTCTGTCGACTGACAAAAGAGGCGTTCACAGATATTAATCTAAGAGTACCTCTTGAACCACCGTCGTCCCGAAGCGACCTGTTTGTGGAGGGGGGAGTTATGTGTGTGTGTGTGTGTGCGTGTGTGCGTGTGTGCGTGTGTGTGTCACAGAGAGAGGAGTGAGTAGAGCTGCCTCTGGGTGTGTTTCGTCAGTCAGTGAATGGGCGAAGTCGGTGCGCTTTACGAACATTTGTAGTTACAGGGGTAGGTACGACCCGTGGGTACAGTCGTCAATCTAAGGAACCAACTTTTTCGGGAGAAAGACCGGTCTATGGTTTCAGAGAGGAGAAAGAACGGAGACGGGGGAGGGGGAGTCCTTGCAGTTCGGCACAAGTCTAAAGGGGTGCAGGGACCGGACGCAGGAAGTCAGAACGGGACTCTCCAAAGTCTCTGTGTCGTCGAGTCTGGTCTGGCACGACGAGGGCATAGGCGGGGGTGTCTGCGTGTGTCCGTGGTCGAGACCCTACGTCTCGGCCGTCTCACTCCCTTGGATCGTTTTCCACCCCCTCTGTCTGTCTGAACCTGTTCTCAACGTTTGTGTGTGTGTGTGTGTGTGTGCTTGTAAGAAAAACCACTATTATGGTCTCCGACGGTCTCCCTTTGTCAGGACTTCTTTTAAGGAGCAGACCGAAGGGGGAAGACCTCACCGACCTTGAGTAATCCCTCTCTGGGGCCAAAGGACAGAGACGAGGTAAGACGTAAATGGGTGTCCGAGGGTCGACGAGAACCAAATAGACCCTGACCCCTCTCCTGATTTTTATTCACGTCGAGAACCTCCTGACGACCAAGGGTGTGTGTCGGACTGGGGGTGGGTCGTCGGGTGCGGATGGGGAAGAGAAGGTCCGGCCGCAGCCCGACACGGGACTCCCTTCGACTAACAAAGGTTTTTTCTTGTCTAAGTCTTGGTCGAGGTCAAGCCGAAGAACCGGGCCGACCCCCAAACGGTAGGACCCGCGACCGCTGTGGTAGGTCACAACGGCGGAACCTCTCGAGACGAGGGTCGGCAGCGAGGCCCCGAGAGACTCCGGCGTAAGACGTGTCCCTGTCCACCCTTTCTCGCTCAGGGTCCGGACGGAGCGGCCGCCAGGGGTGGGGTCTGCACACAGGCACTCCAGATCCCTCGCGAGGCCCATCCTCGGGACCCTTCCGTCGTCGGACTTCTTTGCCCCTCGACCCGGACGGAAGGATGACCGTCCAGGGTACGACCGAAAGGTCCCACCAGAGGGGTCGTGAGGGGTGTACGACCGGGGGAGGAGAAGTGTAAGGGTGGAGGAAACTCTCGAGAGAATTTTTGTCGAAAAGAGGGAACGGGTCGGGCGTTGCACACCGGCAACCGAGACTGACCAATACTTTCGCCAGAAACTACACCCACGTTCCCCTTGACACCAATGTACGTTCCCGAGACTCGAGGCGACGGTATTTACTGAACGTCTGTGTGTAGAACACTGACGCACCCGGAAGGGCCGTGTGGAACCCTCAGTCGTCCCTCAAAGGACCTCGAGGGTCGGACTTCTCTTCCGTACGGCGAATAGTACCATAGAAGCGATAGGTGTTGGGTCTTCGTCCCGGACTCCTGTTTCGTCTTTTGTGTGTGTCAGGGGGCGTCCGACCAGGGCAGGTGTCTCCTGTGTCTCCGCCGTCCTCCTCCCGAGACCCGTCGTCGACCGTGCTCCCCCTCCTCATCTAAGGACCTCTGTGTGGGTCTAGTCTCCGGTCTTTCTTTTTCGTCCGAGTCGACGGGTACGGGACTCGAGAGTTCGGAAGACCGGAGACCGGGTCAAGGTCTCACGTCACTCTCGGGATGAACGGCTCCAGGGGACTGGACCTGATCCCGTCCTATACGATCAGTTCTAGGGATTCCAACGTCCCCATCAATCTGGAAAGAAAAAAAAAAAAAAAAAAGACAGATTTTCGGACCTTTTNGGGATTCCAACGTCCCCATCAATCTGGAAAGAAAAAAAAAAAAAAAAAAGACAGATTTTCGGACCTTTTCAGAAGTAAAACCAGTTATGTGTAAACGGGTCGTAGGTTTCGTTGACTTTGGTTGAAGGACGAGACTCGTTTACTTCTTAAAGGTGCACGGTGCATTATTTCCATAGAGACCCCACGACCCCTCCTTCTTCGTTTCAGTTAAACTCCCAGACATACCTCTTTCCGGACATGTGGGAACCTCTTTCTGACCATAGGAAACCTTCCAAGGTCACACTCTCCTCTTTTCTCTCCTGACCTGTCGTTACATCGACGGAAGGTGACGTGCACCCGACCGAGGGACGATGGGTACGGGGAGGGGTGTAGTGACGGACGGGACACCATGAGTTAGTGTGGACAAGGGTGAAGTCTGTCCTCCTGCACACAGACTCGAGACTAAGTGTAGAGAGCAAAGATGTGGATCGTGTCAAGAATCGTGTGTCATTGTTGAAGTTACTAGAAACTTACTTTCTTACTCCGAGTTTACCACTTTGACCGTTCTATTCGGACTTTGATGAACCTCCCTTACTCAAGGGGCCTCCATTTCTACGAACTGAGTCTCTTCTCTGTATCCCAGTCGAAGTAGATAATCGAGTTGAGTACACACTACTTAACCTCCAACCCCCCGTCCTTTTCCCCTCTATCTCCTTTCTCTTCACCCTCCCCTCCTCCTTCCGTCCCCCTCCCTCCCCTTCTCTCCGTACCCTCCCTTGTCTCTCTTCCCCTCGTGTCCTCCCCTCCTCCCTTGCCCTCCTCTCCTCTGTCTGTCCTCCGTCCTCCCCTTCTCTCTCTTCTCATCCCTTCTCTCCTCCTCCCTCCTTTAGGTCTATTTGACGTCGATTTAAGAACTGTATAAAAATACCATGGAGTTCATCATTAAGAATGGAGTCAAGAACAAAAGGAAACTTTGGGATTTAAAATATAACATTAATTGAGTTAGGTGTTTATCGTGAGATTTCCGCATCCTAGTTTGGGTATCGACACGGGGGAGTGAGTCTTCGGGTGGGTCGGTCCCCGAGGAGTGTCACTCAGTGTCTCCTCGAAACCCCCTAGTCTGTCCGAGAACTGATGTAGGTATTTTACATATGTTTCGTGATGCTCATACATATTTAGTGATAAAGAGACTTTATCAAAAGTAGTCTAGTAGTTTTACTAGGTACTGAGGGTTTTCTAACTCTCGGACCCAAAATCGGGTAGATTCATCAATGAACCTTTCCTAATCCGACGGGAATAATTCGTACCACCCCCACCAGGGTGAAGATGACATGACGGGACGCTCCGTCTCGGAGTCCCTGAGGGACCTAGGTAGTGATTTCTCTCTTCAGAAGTCCTCGGTGTGTCCTATGTGGTTATTCTAAGTAATGCCATTGGGATATCGGGAGTCTCGGAAGGGTTTTCGTTCAGTTCCAGTCACTCTGAGTTAAGTAATGACAGACCTTGTACTCCGTCGGTCGACTCCCGTTTCTCGTCCGTGGACTAGTAAACGCCCTCACTTTTGTGTGGATGCTCCGGCCTCGGTAGTCACTTAAGTAGGGTCCCAGGTCACCCCTCTGGAGTCCTCTCGACGAATAGACCGACCTTAGGGTGCATACGCCCTTACTGACACCTACCTCAAGACTCTAAACGAGGAGGACGACCACCGGTCCTTAGTCCGTGTTGATACCTGTCTCTTCCCAGTACTCGATCAGTCGACTGGAGACCGGACGTAGGACTCGAGGTCGAGTCCCGACTCGGAACCGGAGACCCGGTCCTACTATCCACGGTCCTGTGGGACTATGTAGTTTGTGTCCGAAGACAGGAAGTCGTCCGTACGACGCGGTACTCGGATGGAGACCCTCTCCTTCCCTACCGGACTCCTGGCACCAGGAAACCCGACGTTCCAGGACGAACACGTTGTCGTAGGACCGGGGTATCGGGTCCATGGGTGTCACAGGTCCGTACTTCTGGGTAGAGGTTTTGCCCATTGTTTTCCCACCGTGTGAGACGGACATCTCCCGGTCTACCGTTTGCAAAGTCCGAAACGCCCGGTATACCAAACAATGTCAGCTGAGAGAGTAAATGTCGTGTTTTCGTCGGTGTCGATTGCACCTTCGGTCACTCCCACCGACACAAGGTCACTGTGAAAGACACACACACACTTGTCATTCTAAATTTAAAATGTAGTAAAAGTGTAGTGTTTAATCAGAAGAACACTAAAGGGTAGTTAGTGACCTTTAGTGTTTTTTAGTGCGAACCGAAAGTCCCTTATTGTCTATCCGTCGTCTGGTTTATGTCTGGGATCTAACGACTGGGGGCCCACTCCTACTACAGAGAGATATATTACTTAGAGGTCCCTGTCTCCCGTGAGAACATTTTTACGTCTAAGTCCGGGTCGTCCAACCCTTAGCCCGGGCTCTGACCCGTAGCGATTGTCAGAGGGGTAGGACGGTCAGAATTACTGATATAAACTCCTCATTTTCCTTTGATAAAAGTCTTCAAGGAACCTCGTGTCCGATGACTCGTCAAACGGACTTCATGCTGAGGAGGACTCGGAAGGATGGACGGACTTTCCCGTCCTGCGGGTCGCGACACTGAGACCGTACGGGAGAAACGTCCGTCTCCCACCCGCCCACAGATGTACGAGTCTGGAGTCCAGTACGATTGGGCCGTTGTAGCGGGTGGTACAGGGGACCCGGGCCTCGTCCTTTAACTCGCCCCTTCCTAAATAAACGAGAGGGTGGTCACAAACGTGTAAGAACGAGTAAATATTTGTAACCAAGAATCCCCGACTTGATCAGAGCTCAGTCCAGACTTTCTTAGGTCTAGAGGTCTTAAAATCATTCCACGTTAATGAACCTTCTCCCCTTTTTTTTTTTTTGGTTGGGGTTTAAGTCCTTTTAATTTTGACGATTCAAACGTTGTCGACTTCCGGGGTCAAACCCCACAATACGGTCCTTTTTTTTTTATGAAATTTTTAGGGGTTCCATATCCTTTGGAGAGATCCTGTTTCGGACTTTTTGTGTCCAGTCCTTTACCTCTCGGTAGGATTCACTATCACACGATCATTTTCCGTGACCCTAATTTCCATAGACCTCTCTCGAAGAATCGAAACTATTACCTTCCACTCTAGAGACGAGGGTCCTGGTCGTCAGTAGGGAGACCAGAGGAGGGGGTTCCTCTTCCCGCCCCCGTATTCGTCACCTCCGTAGGGTCCGGATAGGAAACAGGTGACCGAAGGTTCCTTTTATTAAGAAAAACGGTCGACTGAGTCTATGTGACAGGTCGTTGAAGTAATTACTGTCCTCGAATACAGGAGAAAGTTGCACCGACCGACCCCCACTCCCCTTCGTCCGTCAATAAAAAGAGTGTTTCACCCAAGGACTCGAAATCTGAAAGGTCGTAAACAGGGACTGAGGGTGGATCACCGAAAAAGGTCATGACGTGTCTCTGTTTCCGGGAGGAGGTTGGGCGTGTGGTCGGTAGTCCTCTCTGTCCTCTCTTTCATGGATGTTTAGACTCGAGAGTTCAAGTGTGGATATCTCCCTGTGTGTGACCTTTGACTGAGTGTTTCGGAAGTAAAAAAAAAAAAAAATTACTTTTTGTTAGCGGTTTAAAGGGGAAAAGATTGTAGGTCTTTCGGTTGTAAAAGGATATATTAAGGACGGACATTGAAAAGTTTTACTTGCACAAACGGTGTGTTTATGGGGTAGGTAGGTAGAGAGTGAGGTCCGGGATCCACCTTCTCTCTCTATGTCTCTTAACGTCCCGTTCGACTGCCGAATATTAAATATTTTGTCGAAGAATGGTAGGAAAAAAAAAAAGGGGGATTTGAGACCGAAAAGTTATACCACTTGTCTAAACGAGGAGACCGGTCTTACTTTCTGACGTCCGACTGAGACCGTCCTTACGTCCCCGAAACAAACTCCTCGGTGGTAGACACTGTTCCACCGACTCGCCTACCCCCGACCACCCCCCACCGGTACACGGGAGGACCCAGACCAAATAAAGGAATAAAGACCTCTTAGACCAATTCTTCCATTGACTCTCGTGTACGTATAGACTATATATCTACCTGTCTCCACTCTGGGCTCTACCCTAAGTGAAGGGGCCTGGTCGACTCGTCCGAGGGCCCAGTCCCGTAGGGTAAAGTGGCGAGGTCTCTACTACCGAAGCCGACTCGGGACTGTACCTCGTCGATATGGTTCTCTCCAAGGGATTGGACAGAGATGAAACGTTTGAATTTCCAGGTCTGACTCCCTGAAGAGACCACCAAGTCCCCGATTCTTAGGTGTGAGGGTTACGTCCCCGGGTCCCAAGTTAGGGACCAGTCCCTTGATCTAGGACGTACGGCTTTGATTCTGGGTCGTGTCAATTTATTTATTTATATAAAAATTGTTTTCAGGTCTGACTCCTTCCGTCCCTGACTACCGATGGTCCCCCGACGAGATTTCGGGAATTTGACGTCTTGACCTTACGCACCGGTCTAGGAAGTCTCCATAACAGTTTGGTCGACAGTAAAGGTCATCCCTTTGACTCAGGGCCTCCTCCCTTTGCTTCAGGTGAGTGTAGGTGTACTCCCACCGTATCTCGACCGGAAAACCGAGTAGGGAGGGAGGGTGTGACGGAGTGGACCAGGTAAGGGAAGGTGGACGGACTTGTGCGACTCGTCCTGTGGACGTCGGACCGGTTCCTCTCGGACCCAAGGGGACCCTGCGGTCCGGACAAGGTACTTGGGGCGAAGGTCTTTCATCGTGTCTTATGTCAGGGAGACCTCCCAGAGACGGTTCGAGAGGGGAATGGGTGGGAGGGGAGACGACGAAGACCCAAACAGAAACGAGTCTGAAATCAGTGACTTTGGAGTCCAGAAGTGGTTTTTTAGGGCACCTGGGTGTAGACTTCACTAATTTGTCACCCTGTCAGACCACGGAACACCTACTTCTTACACACATGGGCCGATAATCTCTTCGGGGGTCTTTACGAGGTAGACCTCCGAGACGACCGAGACCATAACGAACCCGTAGAGGGTCCTTGGTCCGAGTGACCCAGATTAGTGGGGAGGGAAAGAGTGAGTCAAGTCAAGTCAGCGAGTCAGTATAGACTGAGAAACGTTGGGGTACCTGATGTCGTGTGTCCGAAGGGACAGGTAGTGGTTGAGCGTCTCAAACGAGTTTGAGTACCTGTAATCCAGCCACTGCGGCAGGTTGGTAAAGTAGGAGACAGCGGGGGAAGAGGAGGACGGAAGTTAGAAAGTATCGTAGTCCCAGAATGACCAACCGAAGAGTGATCAACCGACAAAGGTCGAGGAATGCCCGAGGTGAGAGGGACTCTCGAAGTGGGGATCCAGTGGTGTTCGAATGGACGTGTCTCCCCTTTCTCCGCCGGGGAAAAACCTTGAGCGGAGGTAAGGGCAGTGTCGTCTCTACGACATCGGAAGACCGTACCCGGAGTCGAAGTAGAGGACTTTCAGGACTGGGACTCGAACCGGACCAGACGGTCGGTACTTTCTCCCCGAGTTAGAATATGACAGTTTCCGACCGGAGCAACTACGATGAGACGTCCGGTCCGAGGTCCTTCGCACGAACAGAACCTGAAGTCCTTGGAAAGGACATGTTTTCGGGACAGGTTTCGAGGCACCATACGGTGGATGAAACTCCTATTCGGGTCTCAAGTCTGTGTCTATGACTTTGACACGGGGTGTCTCAAATGTCTTCGATTATTATCTTTAAGGACTTAAACAGAATATCTTGTTGTCTATTCCCTTATCGAACAATTTTGAGAAAACGAATATTTGACGGGAGGAACTAATTCGACTGAACCAAATAAGGAAAGGAAGATAAAAGGAGGGAAATTATCGTATAGAAAGGTCGAAGTGCGTCGGGTCGACAAAAGGTTAATGAACCTTAGTAATGGACTGGTCGTACTCGACCCGTCCCCGACCAACTGTGGTCGGATTTCGACTCAGACACGTCCACAGACTTACTTACCGGAAAACTGCAGTCTCCTAACCTCTTGAGGTGGGAGTCTACTACGATTCCCAGAGGTAGAGGTTGTACACCTTTGCACTCGGGTCTGCGTGGACGTGTCTTGTGCCTAAAGGAGTGTCAGTGGAGAGGGGATTCTGGTGGGACGAGTAGGGTATTTGTGAGGTCGAGGGAGTGGAAGTCACTCCGTCTAGACTCTGTCTCAGAGGACAGAAGAGTCGATGGAACTCTTATTTGAGAAAGAACCGACATTTGATACCATGGAGTCACAAACTGAACGACACACAGTCTGTTTGTCTAGACCAACCCGTTGTCATGACAAGGAAAGGGTCCACCGAGTCACCAGTCCTTAAGTGGACGGTTACGTCCTCTACGTTCTCTGTGTCCAAGTCAGGGACCCAGTCGTTCCAGGAGTCATAAGAACGGACCTCTTAAGGTACCTGTCTCCTTAGGTACACCAGTGTTTTTCAGTCTGTGCTGACTCGTACGTGACGAGGATCTTGTTCCCTTAGGTCCGGGAAGCAAGGAAAATAGTGACTTCGGGGTCTCCCAGAGGTCGTATCTCTCGGGGGGGTGGGGGGGCGGTGTGTGTGAAGGTCTGGATTTCGGATGAGAAGACGGGTCTTTCCCTCCTAGGATAAAATCCGGGATTTCGAGACCTTTATACGAGTGTTAGGTCATGGGGACTTAGGACCCGTCAAGACAAGGTGAACATAGAAATGGTGTTCAGACCGGATAAATATTGAAAAAGGTCCGGTTCCTAGGAACGACGACTACCGGTGACACGGGTGGGGACGGTCGTGGGTCGTCTCCTCCTTGGTCGGGGTGACATTTCTTTGTGTCGACGGGTATCTGTCAGAAAGACTGGTGTCACGTGATCCTGGTCTCGAGGGAGTGGTGAATTCTACATTCCCGTCCCCGGGTCCTACTCAGACGACGAACGACATTGGTGGTTGGTGAGGGGCTGTAGGTGGTACCGGGGAAGTCGTCGGGGACAAAGACACGTGATGTCAGCGGTAGTAGACTCGGACTTCTAGGGGCAACGTCGATGACTACTTGTCTTCTGACGCTAAGGATGGTATACTAGGAGAGGGGAGAGTGGTGTCGATTAATGACCGGAAACCCACCTGTGGACTGGGTTTCCGTCGATCAGGTATCGATTCACATTCACGCTTACAGAAATTAAAGATAAAGAAAACGTAAACTACAAAGAAGTATATGAACCTCCTGAATCAAGTTTTTAAGACTTAATCCAGTTACTCTAAGAGAGGAAGCCCCCAATTGTGTGTATGTGTCTTTTGTACTTGAACAGTCAGTTGTTCTTCTGATTGTAGTTTGGATTTCCTACACACCGTCAGTGGCACTCGAGAGAAGGATTCCCGGTAAGCAAAGGGGATGAAGAACCAGGGACTGTCTCCAAGGGGAGGCGACACTACTCTTACGGTCGGAGGGAACGTCGATCCCATGCGTGTGCGTTTGTTTAGAACTGGTGACCCTGGTATACCCTTCGACGACCCTCCAAAGTGTATCTCCAAAAGGAGGGGTCAAATATTCTTCTCCTGTACAAGATGGAGACCTGTGTTGATAGACACACTTCCCTCCGACGGGTCTCTACGTTCATCGGAAGAACGTTGAACGGAATGAAGAATCCCGTCGTCATGGGGTTGGAAAAATCGTGGTCCCTAGTTAAAGTACCTTCTGTTAAAAAGGTACCCACTCCCACCCCACTTACCAAAGTCTTACTAAACTCGAGTAATGGAAATACACGGGAAATAAAGATTGGATTACGGTGACGACTAGACTATCCTTCATGACCAGACGTCGGATCTCGAACCCCTGGGGACACAATCCCCTGTACGGACTCCTTTTTGGTTGGGGACTTCTACCCCTCCCTCTTTCTATTCTTTCCAGTCACAGATATTGCAGTAGGGTCTCGGTGACTAAATTGGGACCCTGGTGGGTAGGGGACCTGTAAATAATCAATGTATATTGATTATGTACATAATAATCAATATACAATCATTGTATTGTATATTACAATCACTCTATATTTGGAGGAATGACAAGTATAAAATAACTCTTTCTTAGGGGTGACTGTCTACAGTACTCCGTCCCGACCCAGCACGATCCGGTCTAATACTGTTGACTGCAAATACTGCTTCCTCTTGTCACGTTTGTAGGTTCTATGGTGCTTACTCTTTACTCTCGGACCGAAGTTCGATAGAATAATCAAGGTTAAGACTCAGTGTACACAAAAACGCACAGAAAAAACACCCCCACCCCTCCCATTGTTAAACGCACTCAGAGACCAAATTCCGTCACGAAATGTTTGAAATTTCACTTATACTTAGTGGACCTTTACCAAGTCACCCAACCCCTCCCCTCTCCGTTTCAGATCGAAAAAAAAAAGAAATTGTGTTCGATAGTCCCCTACGGTTTCGACGACCGGGTATTTGATGTTAAACTTGTCGTTATGGAAGATTAATTTTCATAGTTTGATCTGAAGGGACCACCAGGTCACCAATCCTTAGACGGGTGGTTACGTCCGCTGTTCCCAAACTAGGGACCTGACCCTTCTAAGGTATACGGTGCCCCATCGATTCGAGCACGTGGTGTTGACGACTCGGGTCCGAGGTGTTTCTCTTCGGTGGCGTTACTCTTCTGGTGCGTACCGTTGATCTCTCATCGGGGGGAGTGGTGTTTATCTTTTTCGGATGTGTGTCGTTGTTTCTGGGTCACGTCGGTTTTCATTTGTTTATTGTAAAATTTATTTATTTACTTTCATGGTTGGATTCCGTTAGATTTTAATTAGACTTCTCCTCGACACCCAAACAAGTGACGGAACTTAAGATAAAGGTATGTCTATTCTGGGCGATACCTGACACACACGTGGTCGAACATTTTACTGAAATTTAGACCCTTTTGCTTTTATGTGTGTCCACCAGAGGCAGGTCTTAGTTTTGGGATTGTTGGTCGGGACCATAGAACCTTACAAATATACTTGAAAACTGGGCGAGGGGGGTTTCATGTGGTGAGTATCCAACGACTACCGGTATTAATGAGGTTTTCTAAATCCTTACGTTGTTGAAAATCTTTGTAGATAGGGTTCCGTTCGTAAAGGGGTTGACAATATTTCTCCGTGGTTTTGTCTAGACGTTTAGACTTGCGTTCGACAAAAGACCCTACCTAGAACGTTTTGGTTGGTGGTGGTGCTGATGAAAATCTAGGTTTTATCAAAAAATTCTTAGAGAAAACCATTTAATATTTTCAATCTAGGAATAAAGAATTTTCTGACGTCTACTTATCTTTAGTTTGATATTTGGATGACCCCTCTCATATGTACACTTATAATAACCAGTTCATCCCGGAAAGATCTTTCTTTTCTTCGAGTTTATCCTTTCTGACTATTTTAATGTTAAGAAAATATTATTTTTTTTTTTGGGGTGGTTTTTGTTGTAAATTTTTGCTTTCACTCCTTTTCCTTATGGTGTTTCGTTTCTCGGTCATTTTTCAGTAATTTATATTCTTTTTGTGATTTTGGGTTTATCCCAGTCCCTCCGTTCTTATGTCTACGATTGTCTAGTCTGATGTCGTCCGTGTCGGTTCTCTGAGTTTTATTAGCGACCCAACACATACACTTCTTTTATAATTTTGATAAAAGAATTGACCAGAAAATTTTTCCTAGAAGATGACCCTGATACAAAATATTGAATGTATATAATTCTGTTAAGAGGTATATACTTATACATATAAACCTCTTACTTAAAGAAAAAAGTATAACCCCATACTCTAGTTTTCAAACCTTTGGTATGTCTTCTTATTTATAGTTATTCGAATAAATTTTTAAGTCGGAAAGATGATTTGTTCCTTTACCTTTCTATTTTACTTTGAGAAAAAGGATATTTTAATCGACAAAAAAGTTAGAATCACGAACAACAACTAGTCCTACATGGAGTTTGGGACGGTTTCTTTTATATTTACCCGTTTTAGAAAGACTTTTCGTCAAACCTTTTTTACACAGTGTTCCGAATTTCTATAATTATGGAAACTAGTCTCAAACGGTCTGAATCGTTTGACGTACTTTGTGTGAATAATTTTTTATAGTAAATAGATTTTAAGGTTGAATTGCCTTGTAAGACGTAAAATAGACAATTCGGACGAAATTGATAATAAGATGAAAGTGCTCAGGTAGACTTCTTTTATAAATCTCTATTTATAAAGATCTGTTTCTGTCAGAGATTCGTTACGGTGTAGTAGAGTTAAGTTGTAATCTCCTTACCGATGTATTTAAGTCCGTGTAGACACGTTCCATTTATATGTATCAGTGACGTTTAATACATGACTATCAGACAGAAATAGGACGAAGTACGTCTATAAGTGTTCAAAACGACTTTTTTACAAGTCACAAAGGACGGGACGTGACCGATCTTTACCATGTATAATGGGTTATGTACACGTGGCAGAGTGGAAAGATTTCAAATTATTCGAGACTCAAGATTTTACGTAGATCTGGGTTCCTAAAGTCCGGTTACTTAATACTTGGACATAGTAAAAGAACTCCGAAGTATTTTAAAAGACATTTGTGACGTCGGACTCAGTCACGATCGTCCTAACGTTCCTCCCTATCTACAGGTACGGTCCTCATTTCACTCGATCTCTCAGCGTCGGCGTGTTTCTCCACTCGTCGTCTACCAGTCTACCCTGTCCCGTCTTCGGTCCTGGTCGTAGTATTTCGTTTATGTCATTGTCGGACCCGTACGGAGAGATCCCTCCGTTTCCCCTAGGAGATCGACCCCTTTTTCTCCTGGTTGGATGGATTCGGTAAGGGGCCGTTAAAGGTTGGATCAAGTTTCTCGTACACCTCCCGAAGGGGTCATCAGGTCACGTACCCAAACTAGGGACCAGACCTTTCTAGGGAGTACGACGTCCCGTTGATTAAGGTACTCGGTGTTGATGACTCGGGAGGGAGATCTCGGAAGCTCTGCTTTGATAACTAGGGTGTACGAGACCTCGGGTACGAGGTGTTCTCTTCGGTGCCGTTACTCTTCGGGGGTGTGTGTTAATCTCCCATCGGGATCGGGGGTAGTGTTGATCTCTTTCGGGTGTGCGTCGTTACCTGGCGTGTGTCGGTTTTTATTTCGTCGTTTATTTATTTTTCTCGGACACCTCTTCGTCCGCCCCCGAAGATAGTAGTCGGACTCTCTCGGTGGTTCTTGGCAGAAGTACGTCCCTTCCCTACTCTTCGGCCAGACGTTTGGTCTTGACATTGTCCGGGTGGGTTCTGGGTGGGTCCTCGGAAGTGGAAGGAGACACCCGTTAGAGCCAACGACGACATTGATTAATGGTGTTTGAGTCACTGAACGTTCCTGTGTTTAAGTAATAGAATGTCAAGACCTCCAGTCTTCAGATTTTACCAAGAATGACCCGATTTTAGTTCGACACCCATTCTGACGAAAGGAAAGACCTCCTCTCCGGTCAAAAGGTCGAGGACCACCGACGGACACAGGGGACCAAGAACCGGGAAGGTAGAAGTTTCGGTCGTCGCCAAACCCCCACCCCCACACTCAGGAAGCGGGTAGGGTAGTGAGGTTGTGACTGAGAAGACGGAGGGGAAGGAAAATGTTCCTGCGGTGGACCTATTGAGTCTGGTGAGAAGGGTGAAATTCAAGTCGACTAATCGTTGGAATTAAGGTGGACTAAGGAAGGTGGTGTATACCTTTGAATAAGTGTCCAAGGCCGTTAGTCCTACATTCGTAGAAGTCTTCTAGTAATAAGAGGGATGGTGGGACCGTACCCGTACAATGTCTTGGGATCCAACTGTCGGATGCATTGCTTTTATAACTTGTTGTGTATAGTACTTGTACTATTTCTTAAGTAGTCACAAGTCTCCTTCCGTACCCCTACTCTGATAGCTGCCTCAGGACTTCTCCTCCTCGATCCCGTGGAGCCTATTTGGACTACCGTAAGGTGCCCGGGGTACTGACACGAGGGGCTGGGTCCGGCACCCGGATGAGTGGCTCGAGAGGAACTTGGTGAGGAAATACATCCGTCGACACCCCGGGCCCTAGACCGAGTCCTCCCGACGGGAGAGGACTCCTACGAGGTCGTAGAGGTTCCGGTCGGAGTTCAGGAGCTGCTCTACCTCGTGGCCCTTCCCCAAGTACATCCTCCGACCCCTCCGGCCAGGTCCGAGTGTCCATGGTAGCGATTATAGACGGGGACAAAATCAAGGACCTTGTTCTCTCTCCACCCTTAGGCCCATTCTTACCACCTACGGTACCCGTTCCTTGACCATTTCTCGTTTCAACGACTTTCCCCTCCCCTCTCCCTGTCTAGTCTTCTGATCTACCGGTGAAGGTAGAGTGTCTTAGTGAGTGTTTCACTTGAAACGTCTTTAGTAGAAAGTAGGACCCAACCCGTACTCTCTCCTCTACTGACACGGGTAACACTGACCGAACCCCCTTGGAGTGTACGAGTCTCTTCGCCCTCCCGTGTCAGTCTGGAATGGACGCTGATTCATGAATACACGATTTTGTCACTCTGCGGTCAGGGGTCGACACTCTACTTATTTATACAGAAACTTGAATTTCGCCATTTGACATACGTGTCTCTCGGCGTGTAGGAACATACGGGTAAGGTGGGGGGAGTGGGGTTCCACCTAGGAGTGAGACCCGACCAGATCACTGAACGAGACTGGTTGTCCTACGTCTCCTTCACTACGACACACCCTAGACCACTCCTCCTCACTTAGTTTTAGAAAGATCTAGAAGGGTCAACCCGCTAAGATATAGGAGACTATGTGAGTGTGGAAACTGAACATAAATTGTGACACACATAGGTATAAAGTAGAGGGAAGTACCTGACATTTCAGAGACTCCCGTCTCGGGGACAATAGTAACCGACTGTGTCAATAGTACGGGGGACGGGTCATCTGACACTCCCCTTGACCGACTTACAGACATATATACGAACCTACTTATCGATTCTCGTTCTTACGGACCTAAAGGTGTCTCTAGACCCTATGACCCAGTCGAAAAAGATTTAACCATACAGGGTTTATCCTGACACAAACGGAAAGATTTGGGGTGGTAATTTTGTCTTTTTCTTTTTTTGAGAAGAAACGTATCTACCACTATATAAAAGATTTTGTTTTGACCCCGTTGTCTCAGATTGTTTCCTAAAGACACGAAGAAAGTAGTCAAGTCTTTGTAAAATCTTTTGTACCAAGTACCACCTTAAAGATCCCGTAAACTTAACAAATATTTCGGTTGTCTTATTTTATAAACTTTAGTCCTGAGAACGACCTTTTACACCCGACATCTCGGTGGTGTAGGTGCCAATGTGACGTCCGGACAGCAGATTAAGGTCCAAGGAGATGAGAAAAGTTTCGGTTGAAGGATGAACGGTACCGTCAGAAACCTTACTCTTTAGGTGTGTCTTCCTTTGTTAATGAAAATCTAACGACCAAACGAAAGACTTTCACGTCCAATCTCCCTTAACACCTAGTGTTAGGTGTTTGTTCAGGCACCGAGACCCCTCGATCCTCTACCGGGGCAATGGGGTTGAGACTACACACGAGTGGTGAAAGACCGAAGATGTTTAGGTTAATTCTCAACGGATCCTTTCCAGTGTCAGTTTTTGAAGTCCTTTCTTTTGCCTGTCTTCACCTCGTTCTGGGGGTCAGAGATTTGTTTACGATTTAGTACGGAGAGGTAGGACTTGTGTGAGGATGTGTGTGTGTGTGTAAATGTTTACATCCTATTCAGTCCGGTCTTCATATACCCTTCTGACTAAAAGTAAGTGAAAGATAGTCACTCCGGAACCTACTCAGGGAAGGTAAGACGCCCGGTGAGGGACGGGGGTTTCGGAACCCTAAAAAAAGAATGATAAGTTGATAACATACACACACATTTCCACATACTCACGCACACATACACAGGTAAAAACGTACATTACACATGTATGTATTTTCCGAAATTAAAAATAAAGAAATGTTAAATGTAGTTATATATCCGAGTCTTTTACCAGGTTTTTACCACTTTGAGGAATCCGGATGGTGATCGTTTCCATTGTTAATGGGTCTTCTGGGTTAAGGTGTACGGTGTGTCTAAGAGATGTCGGTTGCCTGACGAAGCCTTTTTGATGACAGTGTCTCCCTTTGTGTGCCTTTGTCCTGATAGTCTACGTTGTTAATTCGTTGACGTATGGGAGTATGGACCCAAATTGTTTTGTTATGTCTTCACTGTCATTGTCTTCCGTTCTACAACTGGGGATTTTACGGAGAGTCTTTTGTCGTCGAGTGGAGGACAAGTTCGGGATTATTCCAAAGAGAAACCCCCGTTAGAGAGTTAATGAAATAGAACTTGTTATTTCGTAAGAAACCTCTTCTGTCTAATTGTGTTTCCCGAAGTCAAAATATATGTATGACTTTAGGAGATGTCTACGGTCTCAGGGCGGAGGTCCCAAGATCAAACTAACCAGACTCCGACTAGACCCTATTGCTTTTCGAGGGGTCCACTAAGGTCACACGTCAAATTCACCTTTGGTAACTGATCGTTTAGTTTACCTCTCCCGTTACCGTGGGGTGAGGTCATGAGAACGGACTTTTAGGGTACCTGCCTCCTCGGACCATCCGACGTCAGGTACCCCAGCGATTCTCAGTCTGTGCTGACTCGCTGAAGGGAAAGTGAAAAGTGAAAGGACGTAACCTCTTCCTTTACCGTTGGGTGAGGTCACAAGAACGGACCTCTTAGGGTCCCTGTCCCCTCGGACCATCCGACAGTAGATACCCCAGCGTGTCTCAGCATGTGCTGACTTCGCTGAATCGTCGTCGTCGTCGTCGTCGTCATCGTCGTCGTCGTCGTCGTTTAGTTTAATTAGTTAGGGTTCAAAACTCCAAATCTCTCCTGTGAGGACTCTTAAAAATAGACTTCGTGTAATTTTGGTTTTAAATTATGTCTAAGTCATTAACAATCCCCCTCTACTTTGTTGGGTTTTACGTTCATATCCTAAAATAGCTTTCGGAAAGTTACCAGTACAAGTTTTCGTTGATTCATACACATCGTCAATAATCCTAATAAGTCTTTACAAAACCTAGAGGAGGTGAATTCGAATATGACCCTGTTGGAAGACGGGGAACTTCGATGAGTGTCGGTGTACTGAAGGAGACTGGTTATTTGTACTTTTCACTGTAACAGTGAAGATCTTCTTCCAGAAATCCTTGTCCTTGTGTTAAGGAAAATAGAGAAAGTGAACGAGACCGGAGACCGTTACCACCCTTGACTTAGATGGGTACAAGGTTTCTCTACTACTGTGTCTGGTCTCGGGATTCGTCTGGACCCCGTCACCCCCTTGAACACCATATTCGACAAAGTTCCGTTGACTATGACACCCTGACAAACAATGACGTCGCACTGCTGAATCGGACAGAAGTAAATGTACTATATACAATGTGTTAAGTCTCTATGTATGTATGTTTGTTCCATTTGAAAAATTTTTACTAGAAATAGTTTGTTTACTCCAAGAAGCTGTACTCTACTTTATTAACTACTGTCGGAACATACACTTAAAAGTTTCACGACACAAATGTTGTTGAATTTTAAATTTTATACCTGAGATTTTGAGACGTGTAGTTTTCGCACTATGTACAACCATCGAGGTCGTGATGGACCCTCACACCACGTTTACGTCTGAGAGTCCGAGGTGGAGATGTAAATAGCTGTAGGGGTTTACGAGAAGTTGACGAGACCCTACGATATAAAAATAAGTCTTTGATCGAGAATATTACTGTCTTTATCATACAAGCCTATTTCCATTTTACGAACTTATTTTCATAATAAATTTTACACGACCACTCTGTTTTTTAAGCATTAAAAGACGTTTAATCACGGACATTTATGTGCACTGATTTATAATACTCATGAACAGATAAACCCTTATATAAACCTGTATACAAAATGGATTTCCCTTCATTTTTTCCTTCTACATCTTTGAAATTACTTTCCTGTTCTTTCGTACTCTTTTCTTGTCTTTAAACCTTTTCTTGGTTGACCTTTGGTTTTGTGTTTCTTGTGTCAATGAGTCCAATCTTTTAATTCACGTATCCAATCTGTCTACTCTCTTAATGACCTTACCTTCCACCTTCTTCGATAACTTCGTCTCCGCTTTGTCTTTTACCAATACCTAAATAGTGGCTATTTTAGAAGTAAGCCCGAAGGGACCACCGAGCCACCGTCACTTACACGGACGCTTTCGTCCTCTGTGTCCAAGGTAGGGACTAGGTTCTTCTGGGGTGTACGACGTCTCGTCGATTCGGTGTTTGTGACTCGGACGCGAGCTCTCGGACCCTCGGTGTTGACGACTCGGGTGTACGACGTTAATAACTTCGCGGGATCTCGGACACCAGACGTTGTTCTCTTCGGTGGTGTTACTCTTCGGGCACGTTGTATTGATCTCTGTTCGGGAGCGACGTTGTTTCCGGGTCTTGTCGGTTTTTATTTATTTATTTTAAAATTTTTTTAGAAGTCAGAAGAGTCAAATTTCTGTGTGTAACTCAGGGGTTTCCCTATGTAATTTTGTTTAGGATCGTTGTTGTGTCACTTTGACTTCTGTTTCTATTTTCTTTAAATTTTCGTTGGTCTCTATTTTCTATAAGATGTTAATCTGACAGTTTCTGAAGAGTAGTCGTTATTCAGGGCTACTGGTGTTTTATAGAAGTCCATCGCTGGTTGGATATTAGACATGTTCTATTTGATGGTGAGTTCTAAATTCTTATTTTAATCCTGTAAAAAGTGTATTCACTACGCACGTTAAGTAATGACCGTCTCATAAAGACTTCCCTAAAATTTTCTAGACGAAGTACTTCGTCCTTTTTGACGTGGTCGATTTTTCCTCCCCCTATCTTGTTAGTTAAGACAGTCTCTTCAACAAATTTAACAAGTGATTTGTTTTATTTATGACAGTCAAATTTTTTGGGTGTACCGTCCCCTCTCCCCGTCGAGACTTCTCACCAACTTGGGTCCCAGACAAAGGGGTCCCGGTCGACGTCGGTGGGGGACAGAGAGAAGGTTCTGTTCGTCTTCTTTCTGGTACACTCTTGTGTCACTCTTTTTTTATCAGGTGTTCGTCAATCTCTCCAGAATGGTCTTTAGTTGGGACAACCGTGGAACTAGAGTCTAAAAAGCCGGAGGTCTTGATAAAAGGTAAAGAAGAACTACGAGAAGTCACCATATGTCATACTGTTTTACGTGTACTGTCCTCATAAATATCTGTCGACAATGAGTCCGCCTCGGAAACTTTATCTCTCCTCGACGTCGAAGTGGGAGTTCTGTGTCTAGACGTCGGGGAACCCGTGGTAGTCTGTGGAGGTGACTTCTGGGTCTTACCTCTGGTGACCTGGTGTACAGGACATGTAAGAGACTGTTGATGAATCTGGATTCCAGAAATAAAGTTGTAAAAAGAAACTCTCGATTCTGATCAAATACTTTATACCCTACTATTTTTTTTTGAACCTAAAACTCTAAGTCACTTAAATCATAAAAAAGGATTAATACGAAAGGTCAATTAGACAGATACGGAGTTAAAAGACAGATATTTTTTTCCTATCGTTGTGACAAATAGAAAGTGTTAAAAGTATTTCTACTCCAGTTCATTACGAAATACTATAGACTATTTTTTATTTACAAGTTACTTATTATTATTTATCGTGTTATGAGCCCCCTGATATTTATTTCTACTATGGTCTTATGTTTTGATGCCTTCTGCCCCGTGACTACCCTTAATTTCGTAAGATTCTGAGTACATGATGACTTCTCCTTCTGTCTTAATAAGATATTTCTATAAACATAAAGTGGAAACACCATTCCTAAGTATGATTTTTACATTCCTACTCGTAATTTTTATGTCTTTATCTACAAACTGAAGGATTGTCTCTATATTTTTGTTGAACTAGTTATGTTGTCTCCGGTCGTTCCGTTTTGGTTTTTGTTCAATTTTTTTTTTTTTCAATTTTTCTTTGTTTTTGGATTTTACCTCTTTATTCGTGTATGGATAGATATATGAGGGGAAGTTCCTAGTGTCAGAACAGTACCGTTTCCCCGAACCTATTGACTTACTTCGATGTTCGTACGAACGTCGGTGGGTTCTCTCTGCCCAGTATCACTTCTCAAGACTGTTTTGTACCAGGGGACCTCCTCCCTTGCCGTTGGGTAGGGTCACAAGAACGGATCTCTTAGAGTACCTGTCATACTTTTCCTTTTCTCTATACTGTGGTCCTCTACTTAGGGGATCTAACCATCCACAGGTCACATAAGGGACCACCGAGTCTACCATTTCTTAGGTGGACGTTACCTCCTCTGGGTCCAAGTTATGAACTCAGTTCTTCTAACGGACCTCTTCCCTTACCGATAGGTGAGGTCATAAGGACGGACCTCTTAAGGTACCTTTCTCCTCGGACCGCTCGATATTAGGTACCCCAACGTTTCTCAATTGTGACCCCTTCTGACCTCCCGTTAATAATTATCGAGGTCTTTCTTACTTTGGTGACCCGGTTTCACCTTTGCTACGAGTCGACACCTATACAGATCTCCACTTTCATCTCATGTTACAACTTTCATTTCATTACAACATTTCCTGTTATAACGAATCCTTGGACTTTTCAGTCCAGGTACTTAGTTCCATTTAACCTACACCAGTTTGTCCTCTACCGTTGTAACTTGTAGTTGTAGAATCCTTAGTCACTTAATTTTATCTGTCCTTACCCACTTAAATTAACTCTACTGGTAATATAGATGATGACACCTATACTTAGGGAATCTTCTTTACCTTATCGGGAGTATCAGTTGTTCTCAGACTTTAAGTCATGAACCTACGTTGGAGTTTTTGTTGTCTTACTAGAACCAAGTAAAAGTTCCATATGGTAGGTTGTAGTGTCATTAGGTTCAGATACGGGGTTGGTAACTACGGGTTCTTCGACTTTGACTGACCAACGTACTTCTGGATGTTCTGGAAGATCTTCATTATGGTTTTTTCTTTTTCTACTGGTAAAACAGTATCCCCTAACCTTACGTTTTCATCCTTCAGTTCTCTATGGACCTTATTGTCCATTCAAACCGGAACCTTATGTTTTATTTTGTCCCGTTTTCGATTGTCTCAAAACAGTTGTCTTATGTGACCAGTATCGTTTGTGGGAGAAGATTGTTGTGTTCTCTACTGAGATGTGCACCTATAGTGGTTTAGTCAAGTTAAGTCAATTCAGTGAGTCAGTACAGGTTGAGAAACACTGGTGGATCTGACGTCGTTTGGTCCGAAGGGACAGATAGTCGTCGAGCACCTCGAACGAGTTTGAGTACAGGTAGATCAGTCACTACGGTAGGTTGGTAGAGTAGGAGACAGTAAGGGAAGAGGAGGATGGAAGTTTAGAAAGGGTCGTAATCCCAGAAAAGGTCACTCAGTCAAGAAGTGTAGTCCACCGGTTTCATAACCTCGAAATCGAAGTAGTAGTGAGGAATGTTACTCATAAGTCCTGACTATAGGACATCCTGACTGTTTGACCTAGAGGAACGTCAGGTTCCCTGAGAGTTCTCAGAAGAGGTTGTGGTGTCAAGTTTTCGTAGTCAAGAAGTCGTGAGTCGAAAGAAATACCAGGTTGGGAGTGTAGGTATGTCCTGATGACTTTTTTGGTATCGAAACTGATCTACTTGGAAACAACCGTTTCATTACAGAAACGAAAAAGTATACGACATATCCACTCAGTATTGAAAAGAAGGTTCCTCGTTCACAGAAAATTAAAGTACCGACGTCAGTGGTAGACGTCACTAAAATCTCGGGTTCTTTTATTTCATACAGTGATAAAGGTGACAAAGGGGTAGATAAACGGTACTTCACTGCCCTGGTCTATGGTACTAGTATAGTGGTTTACCAGTTGTGGTTTTAGTCTAACTAATATAATAAACGTTGGTTTCTACCTCTTAGAGTAGAAAACGACTATATCAGTCGTTTTTGTTCTGAACCTTGACTAACCGAGTCTGGTACTCGAGGAATAACTTTTTAAGTCCTAATTTAACTTGTGTTATCACTTTAGGTGATCCGGTAAGTCCATACTGGGTTTAGTTTAAGTAATAGTAATATGTCGCCTTCATTGTTTATCTAAGTTCCCCAATCTAGACCATCTGTCTCCCGGACTTCTTGATACCTACCTCCAAATATTGTAACATGTCCTCCGTCATTGATTTTGGTCGGGTTTCTTCTTTAAGTTCTACCGTCTCACCAACAGACTCTTCCAAATCTTTGTGGACTTCTTTCTTCTATTCCCTTTCTTTTTCCCGGAATTACTGGGACTAATGGTATTACCATACCAGTCAGTGGATCTCGACCTGTAGAACTTCACATTTCACCCGGAATCCTTTATAATTATACTTGTTTCGATCACTTCCACTCTCTTAAGGTCGAGTTTATAAATTTTAGGATTTTCTACTACGACACTTTCGCAACATGAGTTATACGGTCGTTTAGACCTTTTGAGTCGTCACCGGTGTCCTAACCTTTTCCAGTCAAAAGCAAGGTTAGGGTTTCTTTCCGTTACGGTTTCTTACAAGTTAAGATGGCGTGTTAACGTGAGTAGAGTGTGTGATCGTTTCATTACAAGTTTTAAGAGGTTCGGTCCGAAGTTGTCATACACTTGGCACTTGAACGTTTACAAGTTCAACCTAAATCTTTTCCGTCTCTTTGTCTAGTTTGACGGTTGTAGGCGACCTAATAGCTTTTTCGTTATCTTGAGTTTTTTTTTCAGATGAAAACGAAATAAGTGATGTGGTTCCGGAAGCTAACACATCTAGTGTTGTATGACACCTTTTAAGAAGTTCTCTACCCTTATGATCTGATGGACTGGACGGAGGACTCTTTAGACATACGTCCAGTTCTTCGTTGTCAATCTTGACCTGTACTTTGTTGTCTGACCAAGGTTTCGCCCTTTCCTCATGTAGTTCCGACATATAACGGTGAGGCAAATAAATTGAAGATACGTCTCATGTAGTACGTTTTACGACCCGAACTACTTCGTGTTCGACCTTAGTTCTAACTACCCTCTGTATAGTTATTGGAGTCTATACGTCTACTGTGGTGGGAATACCGTCTTTCGTTTCTTCTGGATTCCCCGGAGAACTACTTTCACTTTCTCCTGTCACTTTTTCAACCGAATTTTGAGTTGTAAGTCTTCTGATCCTAGTACCGTAGACCAGGGTAGTGAAGTACCGTTTCACTACCCGTCTGATGACGTCACTGTACTGTACTGTTACGTTTGTCTGAAGTAAAACCCCCGAGGTTTTAGTGACGTCTACCACTGACGTCGGCACTTTAATTTTCTGTGAACGAGGAACCTTCTTTTCGATACTGAGTGGATCTATCGTATAATTTTTCGTCTCTGTAATGAAATGGTTGCTTCCAGATAGATCAGTTTCGATACCAAAAAGGTAGTCAGTACATACCTACACTCTCAACTCGATACTTCTTCCGATTCACGGTTTCTTAGTTACGTAAACTTGAACCACAACCTCTTCTGAGAACTCTCAGGGAACCTGACGTTCCTCTAGGTTGGTCAGTTAGGATTTCCTCTAGTCAGGACTTATGAGTAACCTTCCTGATTACGACTTCGACTTTGAGGTTATGAAACCGGTGGACTACACTTCTTGACTGAGTAACCTTTTCTGGGACTACGACCCTTTCTAACTTCCGTCCTCCTCTTCACCTACTGTCTCCTACTCTACCAACCTACCGTAGTGGCTACGCTACCCGTACTCAAACTCATCCGAGGTCCTCAACCACTACCTGTCCTTTCGGACCGTATGACGTCAGGTACCCCAACGTTTCTCAACCTGTGTTGACTCACTGACTTGACTTACCGGAATTGTTATAATACTACCAAAAACAGTATGGTAGTGTAAGTACAGTAAACACAGTAGTTGTACTTAACCGGTATCCATATGTTTATAGGGGAAGGAGAGCTTGGATGAAGGGTGGAGGGAGGGGTAGGGTGGGGAGATCCAATAGTGTTTCGTGGTCGAAACCCAAGGGACGTAGAATGTTATTTGAGGGTGACAACATGTATGCCATTACAAAATGTGTACCATTACATATACAAAGTTACGATAAGAGAGTTTAGTACTTTTAAGAATTACTCTACCCTCATGGTCTGGTGGAAGTACAGAGGACTCTTTGGACATACACTCAGTCCTTCGTTGACAATCTTGACCTATACCTTGTTATCTGACCAAGTTTTAACCCTTTCTCATACTATTCCGAAATATAACAGTGGGACGAATAAATTGAATATATGAGTGTAGGACACTTTACGACTCGACCTATTTAGTGGTCAACCTTAGTTCTAACGGTCCTCTTTATAGTTGTTGGAGCTATACGTCTACTAGTCTGAGATTACTGTCTTTTACTTCTCCTTGACTTCTCGGAGAACTACCACCACTTTCTCCTCTCACGTAACTACATTCATAAAACTAGTTTTTTTTTAATTCTGATTAGTGTATATGTGTATTAGTGACGTATTTTACTAAATTTTTTTGTAAACTTGTTTGGATATTTTTCAACTTAGTATTAAACTATAAAAAGGTGTCGCTTTTATGGTCCGGTGTATGAAAATGTTCAATCGAGATCAGTTACAAGTACTTCACTTACTAAGAGTAGATTGAGAACACAAGTCATATCTTTTTCCTAACAAGGTTTGACGAAGTTATTCCTATCGACGGTTATGTTGAATATCTGGTCTGACACTTACCACTGGGGACATTGACTTGTTAAATCGTCAAGACTCATGATGTTTCCGTTTAATGTTCGGAAGAGTGACTACTTGAATGTATAGTTTAGGATTTGTCTTTACATGTCTGATTAAGAGTATCACATATTTTTGTTGGGAGAGGGAACGTAGAGGGTGTATCGTCCGTCTAAAAAGTGACAGACTCGGTGGTCCCTTCGGGATATATAGTTTGGTATTTATATTTAAATGTTTGGTTTAGTGTGTCACATATTTTTTCTGGGAGAGGGAACCCTTTACTGTCTAGTTCGTCCGGGGTTTTATTTTTGAAGTCACCACTATATGGTTTTCTGTATATTTGTTACTACACGATTTGTGATCTCTGTCACGTACCACAAGTTCGTGCATATTTCGGAAAAAAGTTTTTACTGGTATCTGATCCGGTATGTCTTTAAGAATCGTTTTTAGTTCTTAACGATAATACCCATGATAAGGTCAGAGGTATAAAGACACCCTCCTCTCTTACCAAAGGTGGATAGAGGGGAGTGTGTCGAGAAGGAGTTGTCTCCTTATGGGGACTACTGTCTTGATTTTCTACCTTAAGAGGGATCTCTACGGACAGGGGTATACGTCCGTAATAGAAGGTTCCTTCGAAAGACTCTGGTCGAGGTGGGGGTCGTTCTACCTTCAGATCTTCAAACCCTCATGTAAGTTAAGTTCCTTCACACATCCTACTCACCTAAGTTCTAGGACTGACACCGAAGTCCAGGTCAATTCCAAGGATCAGTTAATTTGATTACTATTTCGACTATGAAACTAGAGAAAGATAGACTGAGGAAACAGACAAGGAAGTCAAGTCAATTCAACGAGTCGACACAGACTGAGAAACGCTGGGGTACTTAGTGTCGTGCGGTCCGGAGGGACAGGTAGTGGTTGAGGGCCTCAAGTGAGTTTGAGTGCAAGTAGTTCAGTCACTATGGTAGGTCGGTAGAGTAGGAGCCAGCAGGGGAAGAGGAGGACGGGGGTTAGGGAGGGTCGTAGTCTCAGAAAAGGTTACTCAGTTGAGAAGTGTACTCCACCGGTTTCATGACCTCAAAGTCGAAATCGTAGTGAGGGAGGTTTCTTGTGGGTCCCCATTAGAGGAAATCTTACCTGACCGACCTAGAGGAACGTCAAGTTCCCTGAGAGTCCTCAGAAGAGGTTGTGGTGAAGTTTTCGTAGTTAAGAAGCCACGAGTCGAAAGAAGTGTCAGGTTGAGAGTTCAGGTATGTGCTGGTGACCTTTTTGGTATCGGAACTTATCTACCTGGAAACAACCGTTTCATTACAGAGACGAAAAGTTATACGATAGCTTCAACCAGTATTGAAAGGAAGGTTCCTCATTCGCAGAAAATTAAAGTACCGACGTCAGTGGTAGACGTCACTAAAATAAAACCTCGGGGGTTTTTATTTCAGACTGTGACAAAGGTGACAAAGGGGTAGATAAAGGGTACTTCACTACCCTGGTCTACGGTACTAGAATCAAAAGACTTACAACTCGAAATTCGGTTGAAAATGTGAGAGGGGAAAGTGAAAGTAGTTCTCCGAAGAATCAAGGAGAAGTGAAAGACGGTATTCCCACCACAGTAGACGTATAGACTCTAATAACTATAAAGAGGGCCATTAGAACTAGGCGCCTTGGTTTATGCGTCCCCTTATTTACCTACGGTAAGAAAAATTTAAAAAATAAATTCATATCAACTAAATGTTGTAACATTCCCTACAGTCAATAATGGAAACACCATCTTATTACTGGGAGGGTTTCTACAGGTGTAGGGTGGGGACCTTTCATGCCCACACAAACAATGGATTATATCGTCCTCCCTGAGATGTCTGTACTAATTCTTAGTACTCTACCTCTATAGTAGGACCTAAAAATTAGTGTACTCGAGAATCTTTTCCCTCCGTCTTCTTACCCAGTCTCTCTATACTGTACTCCTGAGCGGGACGGTGACGACCGAAACTTCTACCTCCTTCCCCAACACTTGGTTCCTTCCACTGCCATAATGTCGACGTTATCCCGTACAGTACTGTCTGATCCACATGAGTCTTTTTAGGGTTTCCTGTGGGATTTTAATTTTTTGTGTTTATGTATATGAAAAATTTCGTTGACTTGACTTCCTTTAAAGTCTCGAGTCCTCTTTTTCTCGTAAACTCGAGTACAAGGACCGTGTGGACCCGAACTTACCCGGCGAACTCCTGTCCTCTGTTTCAAGTTCCGGTCTCGTTTCCTTCTCCAGTTTACCTTCTGGAGACGTATTCCGGTCCTTTGTTTCCCGTTATGGGAGTCGGACAGTGATCTTTTTTTAGTGGGTGACTTGAACCGGAACTACGACCTTATACTTGTGTGTATTTGTTAAGATACAAAAGTTTGTAATTTTCTTCCCATCCTCTTCACTTCTTTCTATTCACGTCTTTAGTTTTTTATTTTTCAACTATTTGTTTACTCTGGATCAGTTGTATTCGAAAGTGTGTTGTCTCCTTTGGTAGTTGTTTTTCTGTTGGATTCCTTGTCCTCTTATATAAACGTGTACTGTGACGACTTTACCTAATTAAAAGTTTTATATGTTTGTCGAATGCGTTGAGTTGTTGTTTTTTCGTTGTTGGGTAGAGTTTTTTCCGTTTCCTGGATCGGAAAATAGGTATTCTGTGTGTCTGCCGGTTGTCCGTATACTTTTTACGAGTTATAGTAGTGATTAATAATCTCTTTACGTTTAGTTTTGATGAACTCTATAGTAGAGTGTTGACAGTCTTACCGGTAGTAGGTTTTCAGTTGTTTATATTTAAGACCTCTCCCACACCTCTTTTTTCTTAAGACGATACGACAACCATCCTTACATTTAACCACCCCGGGAATACCTCTTGTCTTACCTCTTTGATTTTAATCTCAATGGTGTACTAGGTCGTTAGGGTGATAACCCGTATATAGACCTTTCCTACTTTTCACATTGAACTTTTCTATGTCCGTGGGGTTACAAGTGTCGTCGTGATAGACGTTATCGATTCTGCACCTTCCTTGGATTCACAGGTAGTAGTCTACTTTCTTACCTATTTCTAAAAGATGTGGGTGTGTGTGTCTTACCTTATAGTGAGTCAGTGTCTTTTCTTACTTTATTGCGGTAAATGGCGTTGTACCTACTTGAATTTCTAATAGTATGATTCGCTTCATTCAGTCTTCCTCTTTCTGTTTTTGGTATACTATCGTGAATTTACACCTTAGATTTTATTACTATGTTTATTTGAATAAATGTTTTGTCTTTGTCTGTTACAAGATCAGTTTCACTGTTTCGTTCTTAGTTATTTAAGGTTTTTCCTAGCCTTTGGAGAAATTGGTGATGTTAATTCAATCAGTTAAAATTTATGTATTATAATATATAATAACTAAACAATTCGACTTGTCTATCTAAGTTCATTTATCTTGTCTTTTACTATTTCTTATATATTGGTTTCTTCAATTTATACATGTAGTCAAGTCAAGTCAGTGAGTCAGTCCGAGAAACGTTGGGGTACTTAACGTCGTGCGGTCCGGAGGGACAGGTAGTGGTTGAGGGTCTCAAGTGAGTTTGAGTACAGGTAGCTTAGTCACTACGGTAGGTCGGTAGAGTAGGAGACAACAGGGGAAGAGGAGGACGGGGGTTAGGGAATGTAGTAGTCTCAGAAAAGGTTACTCAGTTGAGAAGCGTACTCCACCGGTTTCATGACCTCAAAGTCGAAATCGTAGTCAGGAAGGTTACTTGTGCGTCCTGACTAGAGGAAGTCTTACCTAACCGACCTAGAGGAACGTCAGGTTCCCTGAGAGTTCTCAGAAGAGGTTGTGGTGTCAAGTTTTCGTAGTTAAGTAGCCATGAGTCGAAAGAAGTGTCAGGTCGAGAGTGTAGGTATGTACTGATGACCTTTTTGGTATCGGAACTGATCTGCCTTGAAACAACCGTTTCATTACAGAGACGAAAAGTTATACGATAGATCCAACCAGTATTGAAAGGAAGGTTCCTCATTCGCAGAAAATTAAAGTACCGACGTCAGTGGTAGACGTCACTAAAACCTCGGGTTTTTATATTTCAGACTGTGACAAAGGTGACAAAGGGGTAGATAAAGGGTACTTCACTACCCTAGTCTACGGTACTAGAAGTAAAAGACTTACAACTCGAAATCCGGTTGAAAAAGTGAGAGGAGAAAGTAGTTCTTCGAAAAATCAAGAAGTGAAAGACGGTATTCCCACCACAGTAGACGTATAGACTCCAATAACTATAAAGAGGGTTAGAGCTAAGGTCGAACACGAAGAAGGTCGGGTCGCAAAGAGTACTACATGAGACGTATCTTCAATTTATTCGTCCCACTGTTATATGTCGGAACTGCATGAGGAAAAGGATAAACCTTGGTCAGACAACAAGGTACGGATCAAGATTGACAACGAAGGACTGGACGTATATCCAAAGAGTTCTCCGTCTATATATTTCGTATTTATGTATTACACACACACACATATACATATATACATATATATATACCTACCAATCAACAAACACAGATAAACCGATCCAGTGTTATGAGTCTATAAATCAGTTTATAATAAGATCTACAAAGACACTTCTATACAAAAAGTTATTTTAATTATAAATTTAGTCATCTGAAACTGTTTCGTCTGATAGGAGGTATTGTACCCACCCGGAATGGGTTAGTCACCTTCTAGAATTATCCTTTTTTTTTTTTGACTGAAGAGACTTTCTTCACCTCCAAACGGTCGTCTACCAGAAACCTAAACTTGACGTTTTGACCGAGAAGGAACCGGGAGGTCCGACGACCGAATGGGACGTCTAAAACTTGAACGGTTGAAGGTGTAAGTATACTCGGTTAAGGAATTTTATTTACAGAGAAAAAGAGACAGAGAGAGGTGTATGTATATATGTTTGTGTGTGTGGGATAACCAAGACAAAGAGACTTCTTGGACTCGATTATGTATGTGTGTAAATAGATTAATATCTTATTTATTATATGTGAGGATGATACCCCTGACTAGTCGTTTTTATTAAGAAACTTTTGTCAGTAATTTTTTATCAGAAACAGTTCTGACTAGTTTTTTATTTCTTTTCCGTTTGTTTATTCGTTATGATCCTTATTTTTGTCTCTATTGTTCACATCGTTTGGAATTTTTCTATTTTGTATTATTCGTTCGTATACGATTGTTTTACCTTTTATGACCATTTTATGTGTTTATAGATCTTTTTATGTCGTACGGTCTTGAGTTATCTCCTTTTTAATTTGGGACTGATGGGGATTGGTAATTCTTCTCTGTACTCTTTTATGTTTTAGGTCTACCAAAACGTCCAGTCAAGGATATTAAAATTGATATTCGTTTATAAATTACTTGTTTACTATTAAGGATTAAATGGATGTGTGAAAGTCTCTTATCTTTTACTCCAACCTCTATACCTGAGACGGTCGTTCCCATTTTTAGTCTTACGTCGACAAGTTGTCCCGAGGGTCGGGGTGACACCCGGTAGAGTTGGAGAAATGTGTTTCCCGTCGGAAATTGTAGAGTCGGGTGATCTGTGGAGGTTTTAAGGCGGTTGAGAGGAACCCAGTCACAGTTTCATCTCCTGAGAGTTGGACTCAGGACTGACCCTTTGTCCACCGAAACACTGACTACTGGTGAGGTGTGACTAACCGGAACCTCTCCGACCTCTATTCCGGTTGATTGACAAGTCTCACACGGAACTTACGGTGTCGACTTTAGTAAGTACCCGGGTGTCCTCATTAAGGTCAGAACTAGTCTTGAAAGAGACGGGAGTGTGTTAGAACTTTCGTTTGTTTGTTTTTTTTTGTTTTTTACCTGTGATTAATCCCAACCGTCTCCCTAAAGCGACCAGGTCACCAATTCTGAAGAAAGCTACGTTCCCCATGTCAAAGGTCAGGACCCCTCGACTCTGGAGTGTACGGAGTTTCGGTTTTTAGGTTTTGGGTTTTGTCTTCGTTATAACAGTGTTTAAGTTATTATGAAATTTTTTTTATTTTTCCAGGTGTAGTTTTTTTTTAGAAATTTTTTCTTTTTTTCTCAACCTTTTTTCCGGGTCTGTCTCGTTGGAGAAACCAGTTGGCAGTAATTTGTCTAAGGAAAGTTGACAAGAGGTCGTCACCCATATCGAACATCTACTGGGATACTCATTGGAGGGCGTGTCACTTCTCTTTATTCACCGGGAGACACAGGACTGGTCCCCAAGAGACCAGTATGTGTGTGTGTTGTGTGTGTGTGTCGGAGGACCTCGTCGGCGACTGGGGTAAACGGGTGTCTACTTCGGGATGCGTTTTAATCACATACACCAGCAACGAGTCCCAGTAGGTGTCCCTACGTTAATTCGTCGTATCACAAGTTAAAGTTAGTAGTTGTCACATTAAGTTAATACCATAATAAACATCCGACTTAGTGTCCCTGATTAGTTCTCCTTCTAGTCTAGTTTCCAATTGTAGAATGACCTTCAATATTATGACCAGAAAACATAATCTTTGTTGAGTAAACCTGTTTCCGAGACCCAAAAGATTCAGTGGAACAGGTTTGAAAGACCATACTTTAAGAGCCCAGGATAAATTTATGTTAGTGTGAACCCTATGTGGGTAAGTCTAAAGTTCTTAAGTCGAAATGTTCCTCAAAGTGAAGCACAAAGACGAAGTAAAGGATGAAGACGAATCTTCCGTAAATAGAGTACAGAGGTCTCGTCTACTTACGGACGGCTACTACTCCCAGTGGTACGAACGGAGCCGTCCTCGCATAAACCGTGAACACATAGTCCTACAGGAGACTCAAAAGGACCGGACCAACGAAGACACTTACTAGTAGAGAACGTGGTAGACATGACAAATGTAACTAGTCTTCTTCTCCCGTGAAAAAAAACGTAATTTCCGAATTGATATATGTGTAACTATAGTGTACGGGATTCATACGAGAAGACCTTTGAGAAAACCTTTCTCAAAACCTTTCACTTCTCATCGGACAGTATGACATCTCATTAATTATTCCCTTTCAAGACCAATATGTCACAATATTAGTAATTATTAGTAATGACTTCCTTTGACACAGGTAAACTCATCCTTAGGTAAACAAAGATGTATTTACGAACGATAAACCCCGTACATCCTTCGGGTATTTTTGAAGAAGTGATTCTATTCGTATTGACACAAAAGCATTTCACTCTCGTACATCACCAAACTCAGGAAATGGTCGGCCTTCATCATGAACTGTGGGAAGTTGAAGTTTAATCACTCTCTTATCTTTGTTTCTTTCCTGTTATATTTACAAGTGTGTTTCTGCATTAGAGATGTCTTAGACTAAGTACTACAACCACGGTGTCAGAAGTTGAAGGAAGATCGACGAGATACGAGTTCGTTTGCTCGAGAATGAACCTTCGACTTACATCTTCCCTTCTCTCGTTTCGGTGACACTGGGTGTACGACCCCTGTTCCTGTCCTGACCTGGGAGGAGGGTCACTTGAGGGATCTGTCGGGACGTGTTGGGGTCCCCGACACGACGTGTAGTGGTACTCTACTCGGGTCCTCACTTTGCTCGGTCCTTCTGTAGACCTAGAGTCGACCGGCCCTGAGCTTAGAATCAAGACAGTAAATGGCCGTGATATCGAGCTCACCGTTTTTATTACAGTTATCATTATAGTTGTTTTGGTTCCATTAAATCTCGGCCACTCGTGAATAATCCATTGTCCGTGATAAGATTCACGGAAGAAATGGAATTAGAGGGGTTATTGTACTCTACCGTGACAATAATGGTGACAGATATGTGATACTCCTTTGACTCCGAGTTCCCCTAGTTCGTTAAACGGGTTTCTAAGGTGTCGGTCATTGTTCACCGACTCGACCCTAAGCTTGAGGTTGTCAGATTGACGTCAAATGTAATTATTGGTGTTTTTAGGGATTCGAGAAACCGGGTCAGACGAACTTTTACTCCCACCGAAATTATTAGAACTCCTTTTCATAGGGTGTGTTTTCGTAAGTTATTAATAATAAGAAAAGTAGCGTTTACCGTATCTTGTATACGGGAGGTCTGTGAGCGATTGTTGGAGTCACAACTTAATAGACGGTTTATCGAGGACAGTTTACAGACCCACTCGGTTAATGACGAATTCTCTACCGAGTGTCCTGTACGATTGGTGTCTCACAATTTTTTTTTTTTTTTTTTAATCACTAAATAATAACGTGTTCTTACTCGGTTTCTGTGTTCTCTCTTTTATTAGTTACTTCAAGTCGTACGTCTGTCTGTCCCCTATCCATGTCTTTGGTCATTGACGGTGGATTATTTACTTTTCCCCTCGAATAAGTGTCTTCAGTCAGTTTATGTGTACCCTGGGTTTGTAGATAATTTGTTCATAAGACACGACGTGACCTCTACGTCGTCGTTTCGGAGACGACAGTGTCTCGAATGTAGGACCACGTCCTCCGTCTATTATTTGTCTACTTATGCTTGAATTACCCAGTTTACCATCATTCACGATATTTCTTTATTTTTGCCCTACGCTCCTACCCTCCTCCCCTACATCCTACGATGTACTCTCTCGCAGTCCCTTCCGGAGATGTACCACTGTAAAGTCGTCTCTGGACTGGAGTCACATGAACCTCTTGTAAGGTCGTCTCCCTCTCGTTCATGTGTCCGGGACTCTGTCGGATACGATTTCGTTCTGTGCGGTCTACCTTCCATACCCTCCACGTCGGTGTGTCCGTCGGTGTCCGGTTTAGCGTATGTCGTAACGACGGATATTACCCCTGAAATCTACAAATAGGACTTTACGCTTCCGTAACTTCTCAACAGCCCTCTCACCACACTAGACTAAGGAGGCGACGAGACACCTTCTGTCAGATGTTCCCCCGTTCTCGTCTCGTCTCGGGTGAGTCTCTGAGACGTAATTAGAACATCTGGGGTCCGCTCGGATTCTCCGTACTTGTTCGGAATCGATCTGTTACTTTTGGTGTCGTGTGTTTACCCACTTTGTTCCTGGACTTATTTGCTCTTGAGTTAAATAGTTCTCGACTGTGAAATATCACGCATCATATACCGTCCGAGACACAATTCGGGGATGTACATATTCGTGTCGTTAGAAGAATCCACCCAATATAATAATATGGGTAAAATTTATACTCCTTCGACTTCGTGTATAGTACGTCCATTGAACTACGTCTCGATCCTAAACTTTGTTCGTCAGACCGATGTCCACAAGGAGGTTGGTTTCTTGAGGAACCTTACAAAATCTGGTGGAGAATCGTGTTGAGAACGTAGACAAGGTCTTTGTGGGTCCCGGGAAGGTTTTCCTCAGACGGTCCCACCTCCGGATTCCTTTGTCCTCTTCCCCCTCGTGCGTTACGACCTTCCCTTGTCCTACCCTCAGGGACCAAGACGAGGTCCTTGGTGTGGGTGTCGTCCAGGGGTCAGTTCGGTTCCGGGGTTCATAAGTCTGGGTATTAGGAGCGAGTGTCTGTCTCCCTGGTACGGTCCGCGAAACAGTAAAGTCCCCACAGACGCACCCCTTGAAGTCTCCGTCGTCCTCCTTCACTGGGGTGTGACTGACGGAGAAATTCCTCCATAGGGTGAGTGGACAGGGTCGACAGATTCTCGAGGCGGACGAGGTCCCCGAGAGTGTCAGAGGAAGAACGGGGACCCGACCCCCGAGCCGTCACGACTGGTGGACTCGATCAGAGTCTCGGACTGAGACTAGAGTTACGTGTCCTCCGGGACCTTTGAAGATCCCCTCTGAGAGACTTTTCTGACGGTCCTTTGGGTGTGACGACTAGTAGAGGAGAGTCATCCCGAAGACCCTGGGAGTGGGCCTCGTTTTGTAGGGTTAGAGCCTAAGAGACTTTTGGACCTGCAACCAGCTGGAGGACTCCTGGGAAAGACAAGTGACTTTTTACTTCTCGGACTGTCTACTGTCGACCTTGTACAGTAGACACGTGGTGTTGTGTGTCTGCAAAGTTCTGTGCCTTGTGGATGGAGGAGACGGGTTTCGCGTTTGTGGGTCTTGGAGTCACGGAGCCCACGGAGAGACGTCCTACCTTCCTGTCTGTGGCCCGTTTCAGTCCACGGGACACGTGCGGGACCCAAGATCAGTGTGAGTTGGGTTTGTACGGAGGACGTCGATATCGAGGTGTGTTGCTCCTCATTTCAGGGTTTCTTTACGGGTCAGCCGTTTATTCCAGTGACTGAACATAGTCCATTCCGGACGCCGGACGTCTCTTTTTAGAGGTTACTGTTCGAACAAGGTTAGTCATGTCCGAAGTCAACAGGGGGTAGTTCCTCAATTAGTCGGGTCCGTCGGGTGCCGCTGAAAGGTTAATTTGTCGAAACGACCTAGAAAAGTTTTCTTACAAGGATTGACCAAGTATGTTTGTACTTCGGTTTGTCAACGTTATTATACCGTATTTCTTGTAAGAAGTCCACTAATTCACTTAGTTATGTTTTGGTGAAGGACTGTCTGTATGACCTCTGGTCGGTCCCTTACCTTTACTGTGGCCACAATCTCCCGTTTCAGGCGTTATAACGTTCAAAGTCGAACTGACTTTGGTACGACATGAGACTTTTGAAGTACTATTTTAGTCACGGTGACGTGGACAACGTCGGTCCTAGGTTCCACCCTGTCAATAAGTGTACGATTATGTACCACGTCGGCGTCAGAGTCGTCTCTGGATCTGGGACTGGTCGATAGTCTCAGACTCAAATGTGACAACTTTTTCTCACGTGTGTGTCATTTTATTTTCTTTAGGTTGTCCCCGGAACAGAGACGTGGGTTTCCTCTTCAGGTTACTCTCCTTTTACCAAAGAGTCACGCCTCCAGGGGTCCTGGGGACTCGTATGGACGTTACTAAGGCAGGTAGACGAGGTCCCGTCGAAGATCGTGTACTGACCGGAGACTTCGGTACTCAGGAAAAGAGAGGAAGCAGAGGAGGATGACTTCTAAGTTTGTGTCGTGTTTCCTTTTTAATCTCATAAAGTACAATGTATGGTTCTGGTGACTCGGGAGAGTAAGGTGGTACCATTGGCGTGAGAGTATCCTTAGACTCACCGGGTGTCACCCAAAGACGGTGCAGGGTCGTGTTCATGAGGTACTTAGAAATCGTCCACTAGGGTGAACAAAGACAGTTCTTTTCGGTGACCCCGAGAGGTCCGAGTGGACACCGTCGTTCCGTCGCTAACGGTGATGGTGGTAGTAGTGTCAGGGTCGAGGTCTTCGACGTCGGTGGGACCCCTTCCGAGCTCTTCCGTGTGTCGCTCCTGAGGTAGCCCGTACGGGCCGTCGGGACCCGGTGTCGTCCGTAAACGCCAGAAGATGGACGTAGACAGGGTGAGGACGCCACGAGAGGATCCCGTCCATACTAGGTCCGACTCTCCGGAGTCGACGGTGAAAACGAAGAGTACCCCCGGTCACCCGGGGCAGATCCTTCCAAAGTCCGTGTGACAACGCCCCTCTCGTGTCAGAGAGTAAAATCAGGAAGGATGAGGTGGGTCCTGGTAAGTTCCGCGTCTTAGGGTAGAAGAGTCGTACCTTCTTACAGAGGTTTTTATGTGACAGATCGGTAAAGAGACTACGACTCGGAGGGAAGATTACTCTCTCCACCGTTAACCAAGGTAGAGGTCTGTTGAGACGGTGAGTCGTTCCAGAAATGCGCTTTGACAGAAGGACGTCGGAGCAGAGTAAAAAGAGTGAAGGGTGGGAGAGGGACCCACAGTCTGTCTCTGAATCTCCTCGTCAACATTAGGAATCTGAATTGAACGTAGACATTTGACCACCGTCCACGATAACAAACAGACGAGTAAATCGTCTCAGGTGTACACACGGGTTACCCGTATTCACGACGTCTCTTCTCTCCGTCCCGAGGGTCTAGGCTCCCACCTATCTCGTCCAGTCCGTTGTCCTCTAGACAACGAGGAAAGGGGGTATCTCAATATAGAAGTCTCACTTCTCTCCTTGCACTCGTTGGTGTCCTTTCACCAAACCTCTCCCACACCTATTCCTACAGTTCTGGTGTTTCTTGGTGCGACTTGTCGTGATGGTCCGTCCTTGTCAATTTATGGGACCCAAGTTTCGACCGAGACGGTGAAGGAGACACTAGAGACTTGGAGTCATAGAAGAAGACATTTCACCCCTCCTACTGTCATGGTTTGAGTGTCCCAACTACAGTGTCAATTTACTCATTAATTGTGAAGTAATTTTTACGTCCGGAACGTACATCATTCCCGAGTCATTTGTGACTCGGTGGTCCCTTCGAGGTTATTTGTAATCGGTAAAAATGTCCTGCATAAACACGGTCCTATCATGTGTCCTACTCCCTGAAATTTCACCCAGTCCAAATCCCTCCCCCTTGGATCCATACAGGTTCTCCGACTGGGACACCCCCTCCATCCGTGTCGTTTCGTTCCATTCGTTCAACCTCCCCCCCTCCTGCCCCCCCCTCCCGAGACTCAGTGTCCCCGTTTCCGGTTTTTCTCAGTCTTTGACATTCTTGGTCCCACGTCAGTCGAGTCCCCTCACTCTTACCCCCGAGCACCTCCCCACCCCTCGGAGGGACCGTGGAGCCCCGGCACCGTCCGCGGTCCGTCCGACGTCGTTCCTCGTCGGTCCACCGAGTCTCGTGTGCGCCCACATCCAGAGTCCCAGACTCACCTTCACTCCGACCCTCCACCCCCAACCTCTTCTCCGTCGTCCTTTTCCCCTCCTCTCTTCTCCCGGCCAAAGTCGTGGAAGTGGACGAATCGGTATGTCTGTCATGTTCACACTTTAGGTAGGATGGGAGGTTCCGGAGGGGTCGTCGAGGGTCCTTCTTTAGGTTTCAGGTATGGCACTGGACGCCTTCGTCGAACCGTCCTAGGTCGGCCCTGTTGGGGTGTTCCGGGTGAGGGGACTGGAGGGACGAAACCGTCGGAGTCCGTGACAGGTGAGGGGGTCGTGAGACTCGGGGAGACGGAGGGGACTTTGACGTGGATGGTAAGGAGACGGGACTTTAGTGGAAGGGCCTAGAGACGTGCCGACTAGGTCGGAGTACGAAGTCCGGAGTTCTCTGCGGAAGGAACGTGTGGACGTAGATTTCGTCGGGGAACCGTCGTGTCGCCAAGGTTTCATAGAACAGGTAGATACGAAGGAGCGACTGACCGGAACGTTTGGGAGACGGACCTTCGACCGCTCGGACAGACGAAACGAGTGGGGACACACGGGTCGTCTCACTGACCGGGTTCCTTTGAATTCTCATTTATCAACACTTATTTACTATCTAGGCATACCGGTTGTGACGGATTTAGGACGACACGACCCGTGACCCCCACCTCCCCTATAACTACTTAGTCTTGAGTTGGGATAAGGGAGTCTGGTACGTCACATCACCTCTTCTGTCTTAATCCTTATTAATCCTACGCTACACTCCATACGACTATCTCCGACCATACGTCAAAGGGACCAGGTATTCCCGACTCCTCCTTGAAAGAGTCGTCTCCTCCCACTAAGGTCCGTCTCCCCCCGTCACACACTTTCCCTTTCACTTCAGCGAGTCAGCACGGGTTGAGAAACGCTGGGGTACCTGTCATCGGACGTTGTTCGAGGAGGCAGGTGCCCTAAAAGTCCCGTTCTCATGACCTCACCCAACGGTGAAGGAAGAGGTCCCTTAGAAAGGTTGGGTCCCTAGCTTGGGTCCAGAGAGCGTAACATCTGTCTCGGTGGTCCCTTCACACTTTCCCTTCCTTCGTACATTTCTGTTCTACATCCACCGTTTACGGTTTTGCCAACCGCTCTAATATGTCCTCGTGGGTCGACGAGTGATACTTAGTTTCGGGAGGTGCCCTAAATGCATTCGCACTGATTCCGTCAAGTTATTCTCCTCGAACCCTTAGTGTGGGTGTCGTAGTCCCTAGACCTACGTGCGACCCGTCGAGTTCACCGGAGTCTGCATTTGAACTACCTCTAAAAAATTCTCTTCCTGGAACATAAAGTCGTCTGACCGAGGTGAGCCCCAGAATCAGGACCCCACGTTCCACTCTCCAGTCAATCTTTCACGGCTCGGGAAATCCTGTGGACGTTGTCTTTCCGGTATTTTTGTTGAGTGTCCGGGAGACGGATTCCTACAAACATGAACCGTTTACCGTTCAACCCACCTGGGCACCCTCGACCGTTCTTCACTTTGTACTCAGTTTCTACATAGTAGAAATGCCAGGTCTTGGACCCGGTCATTCTGACCCTCACGAGTCCTCGGCCTTGGACGAAACCCGCTGACTACTCGAGTCAAGACCCAGATTCCACTACCGTCCTACGTCCCTCTTGTCCGAGACGGTCGGGGACACTCTTCAGTCACCACAACCCATGACCCCCTTAGCGACTTCCCGGTTTGTGTGGTGTCCTCACTACAGAGGTCCGGGAAGACACTCGTGTCTGTGAGACTGACTTGTCCCTTCGGTACCAAGGCAAACGGTTGGTAAGGGTGAGACCGTCGGAGTCGGTAAAAGAGGGGAGTGGTCAAACCTCGAGGGGTAGTTATTGCGTGGGACCCTGTCAGGGACGAGAGTGCCTTAACCCCCAGAGTCTTCGTTTGCACAGTAGGTCAACTTGAGTCACACAGACAAGTAGGGGTGTCACTGTGTCGCGGAGGGGTCCTTGGACCCAAGCAGCCCCTACACCCCCAATTCACGTGTCTCGTAGTCGTCGACGGACACTCCTCCTGAGGCGTCTCTTCGTTCCACTTCTCCCGCATGGCCCTTCTCCGTCGTTGGGGTCCCGACCCTTTCTCGTCCTAGGTCCTGTCGGGGGTTCGTCCACAACCTCCGACCTGTCGTCTCCTTGACTACCACACGGGACTCCTGAGCTTCCGTTGGGGTGTTCGGGTTCTTTCTCTCCACGTCCGTCTCCTCCTGTGCCACGAGAATTGTGTCAGATGATAGATCACTGTCATCAATTTAGCCGGTTTTCGTCAAAAGAAGAGAGACCTGTGCACCTGATAATTGTCTCGGGACGTAAACTGGGACTACTCGTCCGCCAGAAGAGTGTGGTTCTTTGACCGAGTGTGCCTCGACGTCTCTATTCCATTCCTTACAACAAATTCCTTTCCACACCAGGTAACGAGTACGTAGGAAGAGAAGGGGGTGTCCGGAGAGATCTACGACAGTAGGAGAATGGACAGTACCACGGGTTGCGACCCGAGGGGAGTTGTCTGGGAGGGGAGACGATGGTCGGTCCCTCCTTTGGTGGTACGTCGACACTCAGGTCGACACTATCCACGGTCTCAGTTCACTAGACGTGGTGTGTCTACGGACACCGTGACACTTGAACTTATTCCCCGTCCCAATCCACTCGGTGTTAATCGGTGGGTTACGGACCACCGGAGATTCCGTCAATGAATCTATACCATAATTGATGGAAACACAACTCGTTTCCTCCTAGTCTTCATCCGTCCTTGTCGACTGATTCCATTCCGAACTCGTTCATTTAGAATTGAACAGAGGTAGGTCCGACTTTACGTTCGACGGTAAGATAAATCATTCGGTGAAAAGAGAGTCATTTCCACCAATCTCTACGGTTCACAAAACCCGTCCGAGTCTCACAGGGCCTGCCTCCTTAGTCCTTATCCAGGACCAGGGAGGTCCCAGACGACTGAGGAGTGTCACCGTCGGTCTGCGCGGGGTCGTAGGGACATGTTTCTTTCTAGGCCCCTCCTTGGGAGTCGGTTCTTAGGTGGTGATGACTTGAGTCTAAGTAGAGTCTGGAGAGATCGGGAGTCACCGGTTGTCCACCATTTCTTCGTAGTGGTGTATGAAACACCAAATAGCGGTGTTTGACCTCTGAAAGGGGTGTTAAATGACCAGTAGGTATTTGGTGTCACCGACCGAGAAGTTTACCAGTAAATTTCCTTATAGACAAAAATAAGGATTTGACTCCTTTGCCGAAGAATTTTCATATACCCTTTGAAGATAGAAACCCTATTATCTCGTTCTTCGGTAAAAATCGTACTTTTTGATTGCTATTTCTACCTCCTACGATATGTTTCTGTCAACTACCGTCACGGATGTAAGAGATAGTGTAGGGTATAGTTGGTTCTAATTGCAAGAAAAATTTCCTGTTTATTCTTTCTTGCATCCCAAATATCGGACTGTCAGAACTCAATTTTGGACCCGAGACGACGTTCAGCTGTCCCGGAAATCCGTCTAATGAAGAGACTCGGAGTTGACAGAGTACATATTTTAGTCATATTTTGGCTGTGGTAACAATACCCGTTTTCATTTGTTCTCTGTCTCGAGTCTTTTTATATCCTCTAACTTCAGTTTGTAGATTAAATCGATGGTGACTTTGTTATCATCTCCTTAAATAAAACTTTCTGTATTCGGGTGTTCCTGTACCTCTTACACTATTCTCTGTGTTCCCTCTACGGTCCCGTTATCGACACGTCGTTCGTCCTTTCCCGTCAACCAGGTGCACCCTCCCGAAGGTTTTCGAGACTTTCTAAAGAAGTCATTATACTTTAATTTCCCTATAGATTACGTAGGTTTGTCGAATTCTTTAAATATTTCAACTTCTTAAATCAAGGTACTATTCTTTTACTCATGGTTCGTTACTGTTTTCTTGAGGTTCTTTTGGTTTTTCATTTTTATTAGAATCAGGAACGTTGTTTTGTGGCGTATGTACGCCTAAATTGTCTTCGCCGTGACTGTCCTACACCCCTACCTTTTCACGAGCACTCACTACCCTTGTTCCAACCTCTGTCGACTAAGTAGAAGGTCCTACCCTTAAGTCTTCAGTGATCTATTACTGCTGACTTTTTTCTTATTTCATCGTCTTGTTCGTAAAAAAGATCATTGTACCTATTTTTATGACTCAGACTTCACCGAGGTAGAGTCTTTCTCGTTATACCCACACATCTACCCCTCTGCCGGTGAAATTGTTTAGCATATGCTAATAAACTCGGAAGTGTAACACGTATATATATCATCACTAATTTTTTTTAGTCTTCTTAATTTTCTCTATTACACACACCACACGGACCGTCTCAGCTCTGAACTAATGACCCATGAATAAAGAGGAACATCGATGACATGTAGTCCGTTCACAGTCATCGACGGACGATTCTCAAATAGGTTGTGAGAGAGTGAATTAGGGGTGCACGGTGAATCCTTAATAAGAGGGGGAAATGTCTGTCTATTTCGTTTCACGAACTCCTAAGCGGGACAAAAAGGAGGGAAGAAATTTGAAAAGGAAACTCCGTCCTTGGGTGGATCATCTCCCGAAACTCGTGTCCTCCCAGATTGAATGGAAAGTTTTCCTAATAAAACCGACGATGAACTTGACCCCCATCCCCCCACTTCCCCACCCCTCCCCACGTCGTCACTTGTGTTCTTTTGGTCCGTTCTCTATTTCCATCGAACCTGGTCTTACGAACACCATCTACAAGACTAGGAATTATGTACAACTCCTGTTTCGAACATTCGAGATGACTATCCCACCCACACCCGTCCTCTTTCACTTTGGGGTCCGAAAACGGGACTCGAAGACCGTCTCACCCCTCTTGACACCCTTGTTGTTACGACCTCTCCCACCCCACCCTTCCCACACTTTAATCCTCCAACCAAAACCTTTATAAGTCAAATTCTACGGGTCCCTGTGGATCTCTCTCTACGACTCATATCATCGGTAAACCTTTAAGTTCTATAAACCTCTTAGACCTGACCTCTATAAGACCCTTGGCAAACGTATTTCCGTCATAAATTTGTTGGTGTCCTTCATTGAATTTTTCATCACATTCTGGTTTTTTTTTTTTTTCTCCGAGGTCCTGAGAAACTTTGTGAGGTTTACGCGTCAGTCCCTCCTCTTAGTTACTTTCCCTGCCTCCTCCTTGTCGGTCCTCTTGACTCTGTCCCCACGTGATATTTGGTGCACTTTTCAAAGGGCGCCTCCTGTTTTGGTCCCCACGGTGTACAACGACTCAGTCGGGTCTCCGGTAGAAGAGAGGTCTCTGAGTGACCCCCACTGGAGTGGACGAGGTGTTGGAGTGGACGGGGCCGGAATGGCGTGCGTGGGACCTGCCGTTCTCGGACTGACTGACGGGACGGGGATCTGTCGGAGAGGTGAGCGGGACGTGACTTCCGAGTGACTGAGTTACGAGGAGGTTGGAAGCACAAACAATCTTCGTGGATCTCTCAATTACCACGTTCTCCGAGTCCACTAGGACTCTGACTGGTTTCAACTACGTTACGTTTGTGTCGAGGGTTGGCCCGTGAGTTGACGAACACCTCTCAAAGTCCCCGGGTGGTGGTCGGTCCCATCTTAATACGAAGAATGGTTCAACTAAGTTGGATGTAGTCGACGTTGAGATGCACAGGGAGTCAACACAGGCTGAGAAACGCTGGGTCACCTGACATCGGATGGTCCGAAGAGGCAGGTACCCTAAGAGGTCCGTTCTTATGACCTCACCCAATGGCAAAGGAAGAGGTCCCCTAGAAGGGCTGGGTCCCTGACTTGGGCCCAGAGGGTGTAACCTCCGTCTGCGAAATTGGAGATTCGGTGGTCCCTTCGGGTACAGGTAGAATGAGGTACCGTTTGGAATTGGGGTAGGGTTGGTTACAGAATGATAGTCGTCCGTCTAAGATTCGTAATTGACAGACTTAGGTCCTCGAAAGGTCGAAAATACGGGTACGACCGATTGAAAGGTAGAAGAGAAACTCGGTTGAGAAGGTCTTTTGGGACACATGTCAGTCCAGTGAACTCTACCGACAAGAGAACGAGAGACATGTAGGAGACGGGTTGGTCACGGACGAAGTGGGAATAGAATTCATGTACTGACTGGAAGGACGTATGAACGGGGTCCGGGGTCGAATAGTTTCCCTACCACTCCCCGCACAGGGAGATCACCAAAGGGCCATTGACTACTCGGGTGGACTGTAGTTAAGGAGGATATTAATCATTAGAGAGAAAGAGGGCCCTCGTTTATGACGGTGGTACAGGACGGACGACAGACGATATGTCCCATCCCTCAACGAGGTCCTGGAACGAAGTCTGTACATTCGGTGAGGTAATTTGATGCGTACAAACATAGAGACAACTGCTGAGACCCGAGCGAGAAGCCAGAACTTCGACCCGTTCGTGTCCGGAATCTCCGAATGTTTTACGTGGTACAAATTGGACGAGTGGATTTACACTAGTGGGGTAGAAACTAGAACGTCCTTTTCGGACTCTCGTCGACACGCGTCGGTAGAGGGGTGTTCGGAATGTACACTGACCCGGGGACTCTCGTAGGGGGGAGGACCGGACCCTTTAGGGTACCTGTCGACTCGGACCTCCTGATATCAGGTACCCCAACGTTTCTCAACCTGTGCTGAATCGTTGACTTGTTGTTTGTATTTTGTCTCCCTTTGATTTCGGACCCTCAACACCCCCGAACCTCCTCCTCACCGTCGTCCACCGGGTGGGGAAAGGGGTGTGACTGTGGGTGGAGGGGGGAAGAACCGGAGTGTGAGTCGTCCGGGGTTATGTATCCCAGAAGGGGTTTGGCGGAGTCAGTACGGTGGTGTCAGAGGTTCGGTGTTTGGACCCCCAGTAGGGATCGGAAGGACGGGGAGTGGGTGTAGGCCAACCAGTGGTACAGGTCGTTTCAGAGGAAGGAGTGGGTGAGAGACCAGACAGGAGAGTAGGAGTGGACAGACCGGAGTCCGGTGTAGTAGAGGGTAGTCTTACCGACGTGACCGAAGGACCGACGAAGAGGACGGACGTCCTTTTGGGTGCGGGGTGAGTAGGAGGTGTGACCCAGAACGTGTTTATATTGGTATCATGGAGTCGAGAACATGTTATTAAGTGGACGAAGGACAGTGGGTCCTTTGGTAGGTCTCTCCTTCAATTCCTGGGTCCTCTATCAGTTCTCACGCACGAGACATCGGTCCGAAGGCAAACTTCGGTGAAAAAGGGTAGTGCCCGGTCTGGAACCTGTTCAAGGATTGTACGACTCGAATAAAGGGATAATATTTTCCATCCACCTTTGTATGTACACCATCCTGACACCTGTAAGGTACTCTGGTACGTACACCTTCGGGAGACGTATATTGACTCACTCTCACATGTTGTTATCGTCCGTTTTAAGGAATCTATGTTGTCGGTTTGATCAAAACGGGGGTGACGAAAATGAGATTCCGGACGAGTCCTACGTTACAAAAACCGGTTCTAGGGGAAGGGTGGACGAGGTAAGGGAGAGGAGAAAGTTCCGGGTTAAGGTCGTAGTGACTAAGGTCCTAGGAGAGGAAGGGGGTCTATCTTCACTGACGGGTCCGAGTCAGGGAGAGAGGTACGAGTACGGTCTGAGGGAGTATCTTGGGAGATCTCGTGATCGGTACACCCCAGGAAACAGACTCGTCGTCGAGGATCACCCGTCTCGACACAGAGACCCGGGTCTCCCCGGGTCGTGGACTGGGTATCGTCGGTCAGTCGATGTGAACAACCTACCTACTTCTCTTGGTGTGTACACAGACTCCTTCCGTCGACCTCCGACTGGTCGTCTTTTTAAGGAAAGACAGACACATAGTCACTTTGTTCAACAGAGGAAGGTTTTATGTCGACCTGTCCCTGTCCTATCTGTAAGGGTAAGGTCTTCCCTCTTTTACCTTTTTTATTTCCAGTGATCAAAACTGACCGACTCTTTCGTTACCGTTGAGTGAGGTCATGAGGACGGACCTTTTAGGGTACCAACCTCCTCGGACCATCCGACGTCAGGTAACCCAGCGATCCTCAGTCTGTGCTGACTCGTTGAAGTAAAAGTGAAAAGTGAAAGTACGTAACCTCTTCCTTTACTGTTGGGTGAGGTCACAAGAACGGACCTCTTAGGGTCCCTACCCCCTCGAACCACCCGACGACGGATACCCTAGTGTTTCTCATCTTGTACTGACTTCGTTTAATCGTCGTCGTCGTCGTCGTCGTCAGAACTGACCTTCGACTCTCCGATGTCCCTACCGTTCGGACGTATGCCCTGGGACTCCGACCGACTCCAGGACAGGTCGGAACTCCAGAAGCAGGGGTTCCCCTGCCCGGACTACCACGTCTTTTCGTAGTGTGGACCGACGTCCTGGTACGGTCCCGGGTGTCTGTGGGTGCGTCATAGTCCTGGGTTCCTGTTCCGGTACCGGTAATAAAAAGGTGGTCCTGTCTCCTCGGTCTGTGTCTCTCTGTAGGACAGTCCTGTGAGGTCCCCTCAATCTCGTCCCATCTCCCTGGTCCTATGACTTTTTCGATGGTAGTCTTAACCACTGACGGAAACTCAGATTATTTTCGCTTCTCCGTCTCGGAACTAAAGCAAACAGTTACTTATCTTCGAATTTGTCGGATTCTTTTTGACGTGTCCTCTTTTATTTTCTTACGGTGAATTCCACTTGTTCGTGCAAATTGAACAGGAACAGATTAGTACCATAGTCAGTGAGATTATTGTTCATAAACAAATTTCGAAAACCGAAGTCTTTACAAAAAGTGTGTGTTCCGAAGAGTAAGGGTGGATTTGTAGGGTCTAGTCTGAAAAGCCTAATCACTCTGTCAATTCGACTCGGGTCACCTACGGTTCTAGGTAGTCTGAGTGGCTTCCCAGGATTTGGATCCATGTCCGACCTCCACGGTCGACTGTCGTCACCTGCCTACGTTGTAAAGAACGGACCACAGAAAAAGGACGACATGGTCCAATCACTCAATACACGTGACCCGTAAGGGTCGGTGAGGGACAACCCACTCAAGGTTTTCTAGGGATTCTTATAGACGTGACCTCGGGTCGAGACGACTTGGGTGTCTTTCCTCAGGGAAACGAAAGACCGGGAAGGTAAATTTCGGGACGGGTCGAGGACAGTGTGCAGTGACGAGGAGGTCGTCGGAGGAAACCGTGCAGACCTGGGTCTACGAAGGTGAATCGTAAATGGGTTTTTCGTGAGTGGGAAGAGTGGTTTGGTGTCGGGAAATTTATCCCAACGTACTAGGGTTTGTCGAGAAGGTGGTCACACGGTATCCCCAAGTCAGGGTTTCGATTTGTGATAAGAGACTTCTTTCCTCACTTGTCGCGGCCCCTGACTTGGAGTGGAGGTCTACGGTCCCAGACTGAGGGGAACCGAATCGACAAGGGGTCTGCGACCTGACCGTACGAAGAGAAGGAACCTTACCGTCCGAAGAAGTCTCTTCGCGGCGGGGTTTCTGTCCTCGTACTCTGTGGTGTTCGGGGAGGGTGTTCCTCCTCGGTCCCGGACCGACCCTTTACCCACACTCTGTGCGCTCCCACAGTCCGAGTGTGGGTCTGTCGTGTCGTCTGGCAGGCCCGATTCCCCTCCCTCTCGGCTGTGACTCAAAGGGAGTCACGAAGCAAAATGGACGGACTGACAGGAGTGAAGGGTACAAGACGAGAACTGGAAGGCGGGGGTTCGACCAGAAAAGGGGGTTCAGTTTCTAAATAATAACACATTTTCTCCAGTGTTGTTAGAGTCCCTAGTTCCGGTACCCGGAATTTCACTCGGACGGTTACTTACCGAACCCGTCTAGAGTTTCCTGTTTCCTATGTCCACGAGGTAGTTCCTCTCCCTAACCCTCTGGTCCACTACTCCGTCCTTAGACTCGAAAACCCTCCTCATCCTACCCCTCGAGACAGGTCCCCCGTCTCGTAGTGGTTCGGGGGAGTAGTCAAACGAGGAGTTGTGACACGAATACTGTTCATGTAGGCATAGGAGTGATGTCGGTGGGTCTCTTCAGCCCTACCCTCCAAGAAGAGGAAGGACGGCTCTCAGAGTCTTCTCGGACAGACTCCCACAGGGGAAGTTCCGATCCTACACTTCCTGGTCGGGTCTGTTGTTTGTAGAGGGGTTGTCCTTCTGCATTGACTTTGGCACCACTCGGGGTGCCGACCGGTCGGTGGTAGGTAGTTTACTACCGTCAAGGGTTGTGCGAGCACGTCAGAGGTAGATCGACATTTTCGGTGGACAGACCTTCAAGTGTCTCCCAAAGGAAGGAGGGAGAATGTCACCGTTGTCGGGGACATTTATCTGAAACAGTAGTAATAGAGTAAATTAGAAGAACCATTATTATATCTTAGGACACTCCCTACATCACGTCAATAGTCGGGGTGCTTGTTTTCTCCGTGGACTCTATGTTTCTATAATTTTATCACGGTTCCGGTGTGCCGACTTCAAGTGGGTGTTCCAGGACAAAGAGTGGATTCAGACGTGGACGAGAGGGTCGGTGTGACGGGATAGGACTAAACGAGTCCCGTCATTTCTCGACCTTCTACCGTTTCAACCACAGGTACAGGTTTGCTTTTCTCGAGTTTGGTGGATGTCTGTACTCTGATTAGTGACGAGACTCTAAGAAGTGCCCTTGAGACGGGCGACGGGAGGAGGTTGAGACAATGTTAAGTCATAGAATGGACTCTTTTCTGTGTGTCTTTTGTCAAGAGTATTTTTACATGCTTGGGGGGGGTAGTTGTATAATAAAGAAAACCTAATAGATAAATTGCTTATGATCAAGGGGGTGAAAGTAGTCACTTTGTGACACCATCTACGATACTCTCCTTTTTTTTTTTTTCACTTAAATTCTGAGACACTAAATAGAGGGGGTCTGGTTCTTAGAAAGTAGAGAGTAGGTACAGTTAATCTGATACTTCCGAAGCACATCTTAAACCGGAGATAGACCCTAGACACTCGGTTTCGATTGTTTAAAACAGAAAACGGTTGAATCTGAAGTCTTTAAGTATTTAATTACCAGATTAAAATTTCGTCGGTGCCATACGAAAACACTCTTCTTTTTGTAGTAAAGGGACTTTAAGGGTAGGAGAGATTTTAATTCAAGTCTACCGTTAATTGACACTTTACAGTTAAGAGGCTACAGTGATCGAGTTGTTCGTTCAAACATAATCAAAGTCTGTTCACCTTTACGTTTTTAGTCGGTAAAGGACTCGTAGAATACCTGTTACTCCAAGTGGAAAAGTAGGTAAGTGAGTTCGACTAGTTGTAGGGTCCCCTTGGAGGACCCACGGACCGTGGTACCTCTTGGACTCCTAAAGGTCCCTCTTTCTGTCTGTCTGTCTGTCTGTGTGTGTGTGTGTTTCGTTGTTGTGTCGTCCTCCACACGAGGACCCTCTCCCTTCAAGTCGTCTGAGTCTCGTCCCGTCGTCGTCCTCCTTCCCTCCTGGTCACGTCATACCCTTTAGGATCTTCCGAAGTACCTCCTTCACTCTAAAGAGGTTCACCTGACGTCCGTAACCACGTTTATGTAACGTTCTGATTTTTCGTATGGGAGTTCCATAACCCTCCCCACCCATATGTCTCTCGAGGCACACCGGTCTCTTGTTGACCCTTTCTCACCGTCGTTCACTCGGGTCCTGATTGGACACTTCCCGGAGAGTGTCCTAGAGTGGGAATCTTGAACCGGAAATAGGTAGTCTGTGCCCCTTGGTGACTGCCCTCGATGGATCTTCGACGGACAAGAAGAGGTCGTTATTGCGTCTTCGTTCGTTCCTTTCCTCATGTGGTTCTGACATATAACGTTAGGACGAATAAATTGAGTATACGTCTCATGTAGTACGTGTTACGGTCCGACCTACTTCGTGTTCGTCCTTAGTTCTTACGACCCTCTTTATAGTTATTGGAGTCTATACGTCTACTATGGTGGGATGTACCGTCTTTCGCTTCTCCTTGATTTCTCGGAGAACTACTTTCACTTTTTCGATCGAATTTTGAGTTGTAATTTTTTTGCTTCTAGTACCGTATACCAGGGTAGCGAAGTACCGTTTATCTACCCCTTTGTTAACTTTGTCACTGTCTAAAATAAAAGAACCCGAGGTTTTAGTGACGTCTACCATTGACGTCGGCACTTTAATTTTCTGTGAACGAGGAACCCTCTTTTCGATACTGTTTGGATCTCTCACATAATTTTTCGTCTCTGTTAGTAAAACGACTGTTTCCACTCACATCAGTTTCGATACCAAAAAGGTCATCAGTACATGCCGACATTCTCAACCTGGTATTTCGTCTGAATCGTGACTTCTTGACTACGAAAGCTTGATACCACGACCTTTTCTGAGAACTTTCAGGGAACCCGTCGTTCCTCTAGTAGTTTCGTCAGTTAGGATTTCCTTTAGTTGGGACTTATAAGTGACCTTCCTGACTGCGACTTCGACTTCGAGGTCATGAAACTGGTGGACTACGTTTCCCGGTTGAGTAACCTTTTCTGGGATTACGACCCTTTCTAACTCCCGTCCTCCTCTTCGTTTACTGTCTCCTACTCTACCAACCTACCGTAATGGCTGAATTACCTATACTTGAACTCGTTCGGGGCCCTCTATCGCTTCCTGTCCCTTCGGACCACACGACGTCAGGTACCCCAGTGTTTCAGGGCCCTCGGTCGCACTCCTTAGGGCGGGCTCCGTTACCAGTACTCCTTCCTTCGGTCTGTTTTGCGTTTCCGCACTAGATCGAAGTCCCCAAGGGGGACTCAATAGGACTTATAGATGGGGGTTTTTTGGTCTCAGACGGACGTGTGGTGGTGATGAGAGACCTTTCTCAATTGAGCCCCGACATCAATTGTCAGAGGACGTTTTCCTCACAGAGTCGAGTGTGGGGAGACTACCGAGAGATTGAACGGACTGTCAATCTCTGAAAATGTTAAACACCTAACAAATGTCGGGGAGTTGGTGTTCTCCGTGTTTCGAATTTCGTAGAATTTTATGTCTCGGAAAAGATTCTCGATTTTTAGTATAACCACTACCCAAAAGTGACAACTGAGTTACTGACGACGGTCCGGAGGTATAAGAAATAGAAAATCTGTAGACTTCCTATAATTAGTTACATTATCCCTATGTCTTTATCCTTACATCATCAAGACTACAATCGTTGTGATCTGAAAACTCAATTAATGAAAAGAAACAATATTTAGTGACATGAGGAAAATGAACAATGTTTAACAACATGGAAACGATACATCCTTACATTGAAATAAATCACGAAAGACTCTCACCGTGGTCTGAAACCCTTCTTGTTGTGTTTATTCAGAAGACCGACTGTTTGGGAATAGTCTTTTCCCGACATTTTACAATTGACCGGGAGACCGATCTTCTACTACATTTAGTGGATTCTGGACACATGTGTTAATCCATACGTCTCTCTTTCGGACCAAAACTACTCAGTCTCGACGACTACGACGTATTAAAACATAATGGGTAACTAGAGACATGTTAGTTTTTCCATATTTTCCGGAAAGATCTGTTATCTCCGGTCCGATCAGTGACCTGACCAAAGGGGGCACAGAGGAGAAATGAGATAAAAGACCGACTTAGGGGTAGACCCCGCACCTCCGAGCGGTACAGATGAATGAACGGGACCGAAGATTCTAGGTGCGCTCTCCCTCGGGTTCCACCCCGTGGGGGTTGATAAGTTCTCCTGCGGTCACCGGATTGCATCTACCACGTTCGAGGAACAGACCTTGAAATAACCGAAAGGTGCATTTGGTTCAATAAGTCGGAGAAAAGAGGTGATTTAAAAGGATGATATGGTGAAGAAGGATTAAATTAGAATATAAAGATTAATTTATTTATTTATTCAAAAAGGAGCGGGTACGGCAGGGACGAAGCTTAATGGGACCTAGGTGGTCCCGACCTGGGGTCGTTGTTTCTCAGCCTGTGTTGACTCACTGACTTGTTGTCGTTGCTTTCGTTCCTGGACCCCCTTCCTAGGAAGAGTCTCTTCGAGAGTCCCGAGGTACTTTCGGAGGTGGACCTCATTTGGTCGGATACCGTCGGACAAGGGAGGGGAAGGGGTGGAGTCCTTAGGAGGTTGTGAGAGGGGTTGAAGAGACTGAGCGGAAGGGGAGAGTGGTGTGGGAGTAAGACCTGTCACTCCTACCTCCGGAGAATGACGCCCGGCAAACGTCAGTCGCATGTCCTGGTAGGGGATTTAGAGACGGACGGAGAGAGGAGGGTGTGGGGGTCGACGTGGTTTGGACGAGGTGACAAGTGAGACGGAGGGTCTGTACTCCTCCACTCCGTCAGTCCTGTTCAGTACCAGTCTTTCCGTCTCGCTCGACCTCTCGTCCACAGAGGGGAAGGAGGGCGAGTGACTGTACTTTGGTGCGTATATCGAGGTAGTCTGTGAGAACGTGGGTTAGAAATTGGAGTTTGAAGGAAGGAGAGTCTGAGGAGAACTCGTTTACGGGTACGTAGAAATCTTTGCCCTAGGGAGTTCAGGGAAAGGTGGAGTTTGGAGGGGATTAGACAGTGGGGACTCCGGGTTGGAGAATTAATAAGGGAGAGACCCGACTTAGGAGTAGAGATGGGGCGAAGACGAGAAAGGAGGATTTGGGATGTCTGTAGTTTCGGAGACGGTGGGATTTTGTGAAGAAGCCCGGGCGTAGGGTGTCGATGGTAAAGTAGGAGGAGGAGACGAAGTGACGGCTTCTCGAGTGGAGGGTGAGGGAGGAACTACTCTAAAGGTGAAAGTGCGGACTCCCCGAGAGAGTAGTCTCGAAAAAGTCAAGAATAAAGGGACTCCCCATCGTGCACGTCCCACTCCAATTTCGTGTTCGACCTCTTGGTCTGACGGACCCAGTCTTATGGCCGAGGGATGGGAGTACCGATACGTGTTCAGGATCCGATCCTGCGGACGAGAGACCTGGAGGCGAAGGAGTATGTCTTCTACTCTTATTATTTTCATGAAAGAGTTTCCACCAACACTTCCAATTTACTCTGGTCACTAGTCAGTCGTAGTCGACCCAAGCGGAAGGAACCGTTTGGGGTCCCTGCGAGGAGGAGACCGTAAACCCCTGTTCACAAGAGCCCCAGGAAGGAAGTGACTTACGGGACGAGAAGTCGATGAGAGTGACGGGCCCACTCTCCCGACTAAGAACAAAGAAAGATACCGAAGGGGGACCTGTCTGGTATAAGGTAGAGGTAACAATATTGAGTATATTGTGATCTTACAAGGATATTCGAGGTCTGAGTTTATGGGTTTCTGAGTGGTCGAAAGACCGATGTAGAATCGTCGGGGACTCTAAGTCGTACTAGTCTTTACGAGTTGTACTAGGACGGGGATAAACTCTCGAGGTTCGGAGGACCTGACGTATGGGACTTGAAGAACCCCAAGAGGGGAGGCGGAGGGCACGGAAGTTTGTCTCCGGTGTAGGGACCCGGAACGAGTGACTTCCCACGCGAAGAGGTAGAGTTTGAAAGGTGAGGTCGACCGGGTCGACCCCAAGTCCATAAGTCTTGATCTGTGACTTCCCTAAGGAGAGTGGACTCGTCATGTACCGGAGAGGGTACCGTCAGGTTCGAGTCTTCAGACCGTAGGTTCGGACTAGGGTTTAATAGGATCTGTATCCTGTCATTATTATTACCGACGGTAAACAACTCGTGAGTGGGACGAAACTGAATTCGTTCATGTACAATAAAGAATAGAGTTATCAGTCTTGACAATACTAGGTTAAAAATATCTGTTCCTTTGACTTCGAACCTCTGTGATTGGTGGTACCATCTTAGTGTGTTGGTCCCTCATCTACTCTACCCGACACTTGGGTCCGTCAGACCAGGGTCCCAGTAAAAGGAAAAATAAAAACCGGCACTGGACACCGTACGTCCTAGAGTCAAGGGGTCGGTCCCTAACTTGGGCGTGGGGGACGTCACCTTCGCGTCTCAGGATAGTGACCTGACGCTCTCAAGGGAGGTTCCAGTACGAGAATTAGTAAGACGTCGTGAAGGAGAGGTCGGACCAGTGAAGGTTGGTGTAGAAAGACTTAAGGACTGTGAGGTCGGGGTCCTCTCGTGAGAGTAAAACGGTACGGGAAAGTACAACAAGGGAGTTCGATTTCCAGGAAAGAGGGCAGACAGGTTGTCCTGATTAAAATATTCCAGGTCTACTAAGAGGAAGGAGATTCTATCGTAAGGGTGGTGATGGACACGTTCTCTTGAAGACGACTCTGGGTCTCGTGTACGAGTGTGAAAGTAAGTCAAAGGTAAAGCACAACGGTACCCCTGTCGGTCACCCTCCTGACACGGTCAGATAGAAAGGACTAGTAAAAGTGACTCCCGTTGATTCGTAGACCAACCACCCTTACGCTCTCCCTTGACTCGGTACGTCGGGTCGGAATAGGAAGGGAGACAAAGGCCCCGGCGGAACGGTCTCCCTTCACCAGGTGTACGACACCTCGATGATTCGGGCACACGGTGTTGATGACTTTGGGTACACGGGATCTCGGACGTGAAGCGTTACTTCTCAGCGAGGGTGTGACGGTGGTGTGTCGTTGTTTCTGGGTCGTGTCGGTTTTTAATTGTCTACTTATTTGAATGTAATTTTTTGTTTTCCTATGTGACCCTCATGATAATCGGTGTAAGAGATTTGTGGAAATAATCGGGACCTTGACTATAGAACCAGAGGTGAACAGACTGAGAACCAGAATAAAAAGTTAATTACGGTTTGAGTCTCCCGTAAATTCACCATGTGAATGGTGTGTGGGGAGGGGGGACTGTTGGTCCCAGTGAAAGTCACTTCCTACTTCGTTGTCATGGTTGTCTTCGTGACCAGTCCCAACCAGACGCCGTGTCTATATGGTAGAGACGCCCATGCTCGTCACTAGTGATGTTCCGTCGGAGTACCGTCGGACCCCACTGTACGGGGGTAGGTGTCCCACGGAAGAGAGACCCTCGGACCGAGGGGTCGGTGGACACCTACCGGAATATTAAGTGAAAGGGTCGACACCAGTACGGTCCTTCCACCCTTTTGTCCGTAAGCATCATCGGCGACCTACTGTAGCCGGTTTCGTTTATTCAGACAACCACAGACCAAATATCAGGTCCGGACAGTCAGACCAGTCGTACTTAGTCTGGGGTCCGGTGTTCCTCGGAGGCTGCCTACCTTCTACTCCCACGGACTGGGTCGGGTGCCTGGACGTGTAGTCGGAGTGGAGACAGGAGAGGGGGCCAGGTGTGGGTGGACAGGGACCCCGTCTGTCTTGAGATAGAGTGACTGTCCTCGGAGACCCTCCCCCGCACCCCAAGGAGTCCGGTCGTGTGTGGGAAGTTTCCGTCGATGGGAGAGCCAAGGAGAGTACCGTCTCTTTTACCTGTGTGTGAGTGTGTGCACGTGTGTTGAAATCCGGGGCCCTTCTTGTTTACCTGTAGTTCAGTAAAGTGGTGGACCTGGACTATCATCTGTCTAAGTCTCTGTACGACTTTACGTCGGGGTCGAACTTATGAAAGTTTTCGGAATAGAGTTTCTAGTGGGGTATTTTTTTGTCTTGGTCACTCTTCAATCACAACTTCGACCCAAAACCTACCCGTCTAAGTCATTTGATAAGGAAGGTGAACATACATACAAATTCCGAAAAATTTTTTATTGTGTTCAAACGAATAAAGAAATTAGGTGGTGAATCCCTAGATCTGAAAAGGTCTCTCACTGTGGTCTAAGCCTCGGTTGTCTTGACTCTATACTTGGATTCAAGGACTGTTACGTCTGCCACAAGGAAGACGTCCCGGCAAGTCGGAGGGATTTTCAGGAGTGTAGACTCGTTTGAGAGTGGTGGAGACAGGTCTGGGAGTGACAAAGAGCAGACCTAAAGGTTTCGACAAAGGGAGTTGAAGGACGAAGATCAAGTGGGAAGAAGTTGAGTAGAAAGGGTCTCTTCCGTCCCATTCAAAGGGCTTCGAGGACTGTAGGGAGGAGACGAGAGTCGGGGAGTACCGAGAGGTGACAAAGTCTCGTTTCGACGTACGACATCGAGACGGTAGTTTCAAGAGGCCTTTCTCGGTGGAGGGGTCGACGTGAAGAGTGACACGAGAGGCAGTGAACGACAACAAATCAGTGAGTTAGTACAGGTTGAGAAAACACCGGGGTACCTAACACCAGGCAGGTTGGTCCAGGAGACAGGTAACCTAAAAGGACTGGTCTTATGACCTCACCCAACGGTAAAGGAAGAGGTCCCCTAGGAGGGTCTGGGTCCCTAGTTTGGACGTAGAGGACGTAACCGTCCTCCTAAGAAATGGTGACTCGGTGGAGAGTCAGTGACGGATGAGGGAGTTATGTCTTTCCAAAAGGACAAAGAGATAAAGGAGACAAACCCTACGAAAAGATGTAGACATGAAAGTTTTGAGTGGGTAAGATTCAGAAATATGTTTACGTGGTTGGACTTCTTCGGAAAGAACTGTGGGGAGGGAACCCCGGGGTTCCACGATTGACGGAGGTGAGACGAGGACTGTGTGAACGTAAGGGGAAATAGTAGAGGGAAGGTCGAGATAAATATACTAAAGAGTTATATAGACCGAGGGGAAGGTTTAATTCTACGAACTCTCGTTCCTCCTACACAATAAGTGAACAGAGGAGTCTCTTGGTGTTGGTCATAGGTGAAGGAATGAAAGTGGTGTGGACTTCGGGGAGAGAAACACCAGACTATGAGTCTCCGCTTTCGTCGAGACGGTCTTCTCCTTGGACCGGTGCCAACCACAACCGCACTCGATTGACTACTACGTTAATATCAGTGTTTCGTGGTTACCCTCTTCTTCTACATTGAAGGGAATTACCTACTATTTTGGTCCGTAAAGAGAACTAAGATAATAAACTCTCACGATTCGTTGTTCCTTTATTTGTCTAGACTTGACCGTTCAAAAGAGATAGTAGATCTCAAAGCCCCGGAGTACGTATTGAAAACGGAAGTCGGTCGATGGAGGATGCTCGGAGGGTTCGACGGACCCCTCCTCGTGTCCGGGGTCTTAAAACCGTCCGAGGACCATTTATGATTAACTTAATTAGTTGTAAATAAGACATAAAACTTGTAAGTAAAGTTGTACACAATTTCTCAAATCAAAACTTTGTTACGTTATCGAAAGGAAAACATATATTTTTTCAAATTTGGTTATCCTCTATTGATTTCAATTTCCGTCCTACACACGTGGTCGTTGTCGGACCGAGGACGGAGGTAGTCGTCTCTTCCCCCGAGAGATATCCGGGTCGATCTCTCACAATCACCTCCTAATCGTTGAGACAGAAGGGACCTCCAGACTCCCCTGCACCTTTAACCCACTTCGGTGGTACGTCTTGGGTGACGACGGTCTCTCTTATATCCCTTACCAAACCGGACCTGACAAGACCCGACTCGGAAACCTGCTTCGGTTAGGGTGAAGGAGGTGATCGACCCGGCTCAGATGGACGGAGAGGACCAGGGAACCGTCCTGACCGTCACTACGGAGAGGTTGGGAGTAGTACTGTGGACCGGAACAAGTGACTCTTAGACCCTTTGTGGGACAATGACCCCTGTGGGACCTAACACAGGGGGAGAGGGTTTGAGTCTACAAGTTCAGGATTGGGGATCCTAGAGTCTTACACTGACATAAATCTTTATTCTAGAGATTTCCCCATTAATTCAATTTTACTGTACTAATCCCACTCGGGATTAGGTTAGACTGACCACAGGAATATTCCTGCGTCTGCCCATGCCTCCCTTCTCGAGCACTTCTGTGTGCCTCCTCTACTGATAAGTGTTCGGTTTCTCACCCCGGAGTCTTCTCTGGTTAGAACGGCTGAGGAACTAGAATCTGAGGATCGCAGGTCTTAGTACTCTTCTTTTTCAAGAGAACGAATTGGGTGGATCAGACACCAATAAAACAATTCCGGCGGGATTGTCTGACTGTGTGAGGGGGTAGACTAGACCCTTCGTACGACCCGTTTCGATGTCCTTCTTCCGTCAGAGGAGAGGTCTCTGTACCCATAGACAAGAGTAGGTGACCAAAAGAGAAGGGAGAGTCAGATTCTCTGACCGAAACATAGAGGTCTGGCATTTGTTGTAGGTCCATTCCTGTCAAAGATCGTCAGGAAAGAGAGAAAAGAAACATTTAGTCGAGACTCAGTTCAGGACGGACCCCTGCTTCTGGTAAGTCACTCTGGTAACCATACAACATCCATCCTTTGGGTTTCTGGAGTGTCGAACTGGTCGACAGTTCGACGTAAGTTCCTCAGTGCTCGGGACTCGGGTCGGGAGAAGAGAAGTTCCGTTAAGTTGTTAGGTCGCAAACTACCCACTTCCCTCCCCGATTCGGTCAGGGGAATTGGAGTCGAGTGGTCAGTGTTCTGTGAACGGTCAGTCTAGTAAAGGGAGGGAATTCCCGTGAATCCGGCCTCACCGAGTCCCTGAAAGGATTCTTTTCGCTAGGTCCTTAGGGGGTAAACGTGTGTGTGAGTGTCCGGTCGGCCGACCCCTGACGGGACGTGTTCCACAGCGGAGGGACCCGTAGGTACTCCAGACCGAGGACCTTCAGACAGTCACACTACCGTCCCCTCACCCTCGTGGACATTCTCGAGGCCCCCCGGAGAGAAGGTGGAAAGAGTTGGCAAGAAAAGGTAGTTCGTCCCGGTAATGAAGGGGTACCCTCTGTGGACTTTTCAAGGAGACAGAGTTTCACCTTCCACACCTTCGGGCACACAACATTTCACCGGTGTCTTCCCCTTCCGTCAGGACTGTGGTCTCCGGGTCGCGGGTCGGGTTATGCCCGAGGTCCAGAGACACCGAGGAAGGAGGAAGTGGACTTCCTCGTCTCGTGTCATGTTGTCTCAGGTCCGAAACCTGAGTCTGGCTGGACCCCAATTTAGGACCGAGGTGATGAATCTCGACCCGATCAAAGACTGGAACCCATTGTGTCTAATTGGAGATCCAGTGACACATGACCTCCATAATGGTAGACAGAGTGTGTCCCGACCAGTCTCCCAATCCTCCCCCGCGTCAGTTGGTCGACCGAGTCTCGGACCGGGGAGAACCCCTGACACAGGGGTGACGTGACAATCGGTTCTGAGGAATCGTCCCGGATTTACAACCCTAGGTCTTTTTTATGTATAGGTTGTGACTGAGAGAAATTCTTTGACGGTTTAGAGGACTCCGGTCGGACGTTAATTAATCCCCCTGGGACCCCATCCCAGGGGGATTAATTAACGTCCCGGAAGTCTTCCATTCCAAGGATAACTACTGTACGCGGAAGGAGTCGGTAAGACGGTCAGGGTGGGTCGTGAGTCGAATCCCTCCCTCTCTCCCTCTCAAATACTACGAGTTCCCGGTAGACCTCCGTCCGTGGACAGTCTCTTCAGTGTCGACCCCTCTACCTGGACCCCCTAGGGTTTGTACCTCCGATTTAAGGTCCCCAACTCCTCTCCTTTCTGGTTTAGGACTGGTATAGGTACCTCGACCTCCAGGGGTCGGGGCCCGTGACTACAGTCCGTTCGGGAATCATTGAGTCTCTACCGGAACGTTCCTCTGGCGGTTGCACATGACCACAGGGTCTCTCCGGGTGCTAACGAGGGTCACCTGTAGCGTGAGAGTATCTGTGGATCTTAGTTTGTCCGTTGTGAGGGTTCAGTGATTCCTTGCCAAAGGTATGTGCACACATTGACCCTACGTTACTCTGCGTACGAAGTATACCGGACATCTTAGGAGGACACTTACAGTAAGGAGCGAACTAACATTGGTCCGAATAAACTTTAAGAGAAAGTTCTCAAGGGACCACCGGATCACCAATCCTAAGGTCCGAAAGTGACGACCCTGGGTCCAAGTTAGGGACCAGACTCTTGACTCTGGGACGTTTGACGTGCCATACCGGTTTTTTTAATTTTCATTTGAAAAGAAACTTTACACTCATTAGTACTGTATACTCCGGACCTAAAGACTGGGACCTCGTCGGGGATTGTCAAAGGGTTCACGAGTCCTACTCGTCTGTCCTGTACTTCCATCTCGCGACAGGCGGGGAATTCACGGGACAATTGCACTCTAGGGTTCTGTGACGTCGGGTGTATGTGGGAGGAATCGTGTAGTCGGAAGAATCCGTCAGAAGAGACCGAAGGAGGGCCCGACTCCCTTTGGAAGGTTAATCTTCGGACTTCCTGAGGTCCTGACGGGACTCCTGTTTTCGACCCACACCGACGGTCCCGACCCAGACCCAAGATTCGAGGTCCTCCTTCCGGCTTGACTTGTCGTCGCCGGGGTACATTCGGACTAACTAGTCGCCATTCCCCGTCTGAGGTGTCCTGTGTCCTATTCTTTCTCGAGGGTTGACGTCGTCCGTCGGTGGTCGTCGTGGGTGGACGAGTCTGGGACTTGTGCTGTGACCCTTGTTACTCTTGTTACGAGAGGAAAGTGTGTCCATAGGGTCACGGGTGAGGTGTGGGGACGTGCCCGTCCGAGGGTCGTTTGCGAAGGTCTTATCAGCCGGAGAGGGGAGGTGGAGGTGTGGAGGTGGATCCGATGGTGGGTCCAAAGAGAGAGTGGGAGTGGGGTGAGAAGGTTGGGCGGTAGAACGAATTGTGGGGAACTGTCGACTGTGGTATCCCCAGGATTGTCCACCCCATATTCCTTGAACAACGATTGCTATTCCGTCGATTTCAGTTCTTAGAAAAACATATTTAATCTTTACTAAGACCGAATAGAACCCAATATAAAACTCACCCTCCCTTTTATCTCCTTAAGTCGGTCCTTTAGTCGTTCACGGTTATCGTGAATCCTTTGTACTCAAAGACACTGTGGTACATGTTGACACGTTGGAGGATAAAATCTCTAAATTAAATATTTACACACACGCGTACGTTCGCACACGTATATAATACAACCCGGGTCATATGTAGTGCCGTTGGACCGGGACAGGCGGTTCACGAAGATTGTCCGATTACGGCAGACTGGTGGAAGGACGGAGTTGTACTTCTCGACTAGAAGGACTATTTGGTTTCTGAGACTTATTAGACTTGAGAGTTACGCCACCGTGTTATGTCACCTTTTTAGTGCCCAAACTCCTAGTCCATCTAACCCGTAGTCAGAATAAAGCCGGTGAGCAGTCGGTCCCTTGGCACCCTTTCAGTGAATAGGACTCAGTCCCAGGAGGAGTCGATCTCGGGACTGTCCGAGGACACTCTACATTCACTCGTGTAGACTACGTGTGACGTACGAATCATTTACTGTCAGAGGTCAGGGGCCTAGGGAGCGATTGGAGGGAGTGAGGAGGTCGAGATCGGTTTGGTTTCGTGACCGACAAAAGGTGTGTACGGGGAATTGAGTGGTAGGTACGGAACGAAACATGTAGCGGAAAGGGAGACGATCTTTACGGGAGGAAATGGAGGTATCTTTCCCCACAGAGACCAGGTTGGAAGGAAGTTCTGTGTGGAGTTTACGGGAGAGGAACCGTTCGGTCCACGGGGTTGGGGAGAAAGGAGAACTCGTAGGTAACGCGAAAGAGACGCCAATAATGACAGATGAACCTCACCCCCCATGTAAGGAATTTAAGGTAGGTCCGTCCCCTGTACAAGAATGAGTAGAACACAAGGGTGGCATTGTCAAGAGGTGTACCTTCTACTAAATTTTTTTTTTTTAGTATTTTTACTGACTTTACTATTTACTCCATTGTTCAGATGACTGAGATCCTATGAATCCTTAATACAAGGTAGAGACGTCGATTTTCTCAAAAGGATCTAGGTCACCCTGTTACGAGTAAACCCCCGAAGGAACCGGAGGATGGTCGGAATGGTCCGAGGGGAGGGACGGTGGGACCGACCCTGACACACGAGCAGTCCGTAGGTGCAACGAATTGGTGTCGTGAGAGATAGTAGGGTGGCGTACAGGGTGGGTTTTGGAGTCGGATGTACTTCTTCCGGGACGAGGGGTGTCGGGAAGGGACGGAGGAGAGCCCCGACCCTCGACCGAGACACAGGGTCCGACGTCTGTCATCTAGTCTTAAGGACCACAACACGGGTGGCGGGAGGACCTGGAAAGGGAAGATGTGGGTGGCAAGGGAGATCCTACGTTGCTCGAGTCACAGAGTCTGGTGCACCGGGACCAGGAGGTCCATGGTCCTGAGGCACAAACATTTTGGAAGTTCCTTCCCGGGTGCTCGGACATTCTCGGAAACACGGGGTCAGTCCACCAGTCCCGTTCCGTAGTCGTCCCTTATGTGCATCACGTTAGTGTAACCCTAGTACCGGAGTTTTCAAGTAGGGTGTTTCCGTGTAGGAGTCTCGGGAAGGTCAGAGGGTTGAGGACGTGACCCACCCTGAAGTAGGATACTGGATCCTACCTCTTCGAAGAAGTGTCGAAGTGACGGTGGGAAGGGGTCGGAAGGTGGGACCAAGGGGTGGTGGATGTAGTCGACGTTCAGTGACGAAGAGACGAGTCTTCTGTGGTAAGTAGGGAGGTCTAGGATGTCGTGAAAATCATTCTGGAGGTTGGAAAGTCGTTTCAGACGGAAGAGACAATAAAATGTTTAAGGAGAGATCAGTTACGACCGACCTGTTATGGGAGATGTCCATCTAAGGTTATGTACGAGATTTTGTCAGTGGACCGGGATCTCTCTTCGAACTCAATAAACCTTGAAGGATGTAGTACAGTTTGACTTTGGATGGAGAAGACATTAGGAGAGATGGTAGTGGTGGTACTGAGGAGTCAGGACGAGAGACTCGTTGTGTCTTATACCGTCGACTTTACGTGTCAGTGTTGGCAACATAAACGATAGACAGGGTCCTGGAATGTTCCGAATGTTCTGTCCCTAAGGTCAAAACTACGTCATTCCCCGAGAGGAGATGACGAGGGCTTCACACCACGGGTCCCATGGTGGAAGTCCACACCGGACGGAACCGGTGAAGTCCCTTTTTATCCTGTTCGGGGAGGGGTCGTTCCAGATTTCGGTCCTGAAGATAATTGCGTCCGTTCGATTTCGGTTCAAGACACCCGAAAAGATGCTCCGACCCACCTTTTCCATGCTTAACTAAAACCCTCGGATTCCCGTCCTGAAACGGAAATGGGGCGGTGCAGGGTAGCTCGACCAAGCTCGAGACTCGAGACAAACAACAGGAACAGGGCGTGCGACCACTGACCGGTAGTCGTTAGTCGGACAGGGGAGTGGGACGGTACCTGAGAACGGAGGACCTGGAGGACGAGTGGAGGTGACATCCCCAATGTGGACCTCCGGGTCTGCTATGATGAACGGGGGACTTTAAAGTAATATTTGGGAGACCCACTACCTGGGGTGAGGAGAACTGCTTCAGATAAACGGTCCGAAGGACTCGGTTCCTCCGATTATTACGGTGAATCATGAATACTACTCGGTTTGCGATGTCGGTTGTAAATTATTGCGCAGTAGTAGGGTGTTGTAGGTTTACTTTAGTTGGGTAGTAACAAGGGTATACTGTCCACTCCTTAGAGTTCGAGTCTCTCCCTCTGACCGAGTTTCCTTGTTGTCTTCCAGACTCCTCTCGGTCCTAAATTTACTTCCTGACAGACTCGACCGTCTCGGGAGTCTCTGCTCTATTCGTTTCAGGGGTCCCACCGTCTGTGGGCGGCGGGCGGTATGGGAACAGTTCCCCCACCCACTCCTCAGTCAAAAGAATAGAGGTCGTCGTCCCGTTGTGGAGACAGTCTCCGAAACACGTCGAGGTCACTCGGTGCGTCACTTTTGGATCGACCGGTGCGTCCCGTCACCACGGACAACAATGGCCCTCTCGCCGTAACGTAGTTTCTTGGTCTACAGAACCGACCAACGTCCTTCTCGAATACATTATTTTGAAAGAGTACTGTTCGTCGTCTCCAGTCCACAGTCTCGGTTCTTGATGAGGACACGACGCCATTTTACAGCTTAATTTTCTTAGGAGGAAAGAGTTGGCTTAAACTCAAGATTGAAGAAGGACGGGGTGGGGTGGTGGTGGTCGGGGGGGGGGTGGGGGGCGGGATGTGATTGGGAATAAGGGGGTCGGGGAGAGGGTCAATAAATGACTTAAACCTCAAACTCTGGTGTGTAGGGTCCTACGGACTCTGTCAGGTCAGTAGGGTCCTAGGGCAGGTCGAGTCGTAAACGGAGGAGGAAAGCGAGAGTCTTCACAGGGTCAAACCTGTTATTTAATTTAACTGATAAGATCTTTGAATGTGTGTGTGTGAAAGGAAGGGACCGTGGACGAGGGGAGCGTATTTACCCTTATTGTGACGGGTGGAGTCCTCTGATCGGGAAACATTTTGGGTGGTTTCGGTCTTCAAGGAGAGACGGAAGGGAGACCTCCGTCGAAAGGGTCCAGTCAGATGTATGTTGACAAAGTAGGTCCTTCGTCAAGTCACAGTTCGATCTTTGGAGACGTCAAGTACGTCTTTGGAGACTTAATCCCTTTGTCTCGGACAACGCCCTTCCTTTGGCAACGGGACTTCTCTCCTCAACAGTGCACACGTACGTTCCTTGTTCTCGTTGGACAAGAACCAGAAGGCTTGGACTCGACACCGAGACGGGAAGAGACGAGGGAACCAGGGACACCGTCTAGGGGACCGAGGATGTGTTGAGAGAGAGAGTGTATGTGTGTGTATGACAGTTGTGTTCCTCAAGGAAGACCACCCGAGAGACCTGGAAAGATAGTCCTCGTCAAACCTCTGCAAACGAGTCTGGAGAGTCCTGTGGGGTGACGTCAGTATCCTTACCAGGAGGACCAGTCTCACGAGGGACGGGTCGGTGTCGACTCACCCGGTAAGGTTGGTACGAGTGTTCCGTGACACCTAAATACAGAAATCGACCCCCAGACCCGTACCGAGACTGATACGGGTGGTTTTTACGGACCGCTGGTCGTCTGTGACCGCCGCAGGGACTCGGTCGTCTCGTTAGGACCCTAAACCCAATGAAGGAACGGATGTGGACAGGAGTAGGACCCTCCTTTGTCTCCACGAGTTCTCGTGTCGGGACTCTCCACTCCCTCGTCGACACTGTCCTAGTCAAGGGGTACCGGAGTGGACCCAACTGTTACAGAAGGACCTCCAAACAATCATCCGGACGGTGGGTGAACTGAGACTTATTCGACAAAGTCTCTGTCCCTGTTGAGTTCATAGGTCAGACGTTAGATCCCGACAGCGACTATGAAATCGTACCCAGTCGTCCGAGTACGTGTGTGAAACCAGAGTCATTTTATGTGTGTGTGAGTTTTGTTCTACTTTATCTTTGAACAGTCTGGGTCGATGTATTGAGTTTTCTTGGTTCTCCGAACGTTCAAACTGAGTTTCAACTTAGGGTCGTAAAGAACACAGAAACAAAAATAACCCGTTAATAGTATACGGTCCGTTAGTAGATTTCCGAAGTGTGTACAATTGGGTCGAGACGGACGTTTGGCTCCATTGGTGACACAGTACTGTTTCCATCCTGAGTAGGACTTTCCGACCCCTCGGACCGGTCCATGTCTCAACACCTTCCCTTTCCATTCCTCCCCTCCTTTAGGTTGGAGTCCCGGTGACTCAGAGAACCGTCGTCACATCTAAGATCTTTTCCGGAAGGGAGGAATAACCTGTCGAGACAGGGAGTGAGTTGGTAGATTTAGGGACTGTGACCGGGATGTGTGTCCAGAAACGGATCTTTTCCAAGAGTTCCAACCGACGGAAGGGGTCTATCCGTAGGGGTGGTGGGAGTGAGGTTATGATGTGTCCGTTGAAGAGTATTGAGAAACCTACACAGGGATTTTGAACGACCACGATTCTTCTCCCGTCCCACCCCCTATAAACCCAGGAGTCTTATGTAGAAAGGCACCTTGACTGCCTAACTACGAACGTAAGGGTCTTTTTGGTAAATTATGGGTACATGAACGTGATTCGTGATTGTTCATATTCTCACGACTATGGTATTTCGTGAGGGATGAAGGGTAGTGGTGTTTTGTCTTTCTAGAGTACTCGGAAGTGTGGCGGTCACCGAAACCGACGATGTCTGTGAAGGGAGACTCAGAAACTGGAAATTCAGAGGTCAGAATCGACAAGACGTCCGACTTAAACGGGGTTTGGACCAGAGAAAGAGCAAAAAGTATCGGATTACCTCAGAGGTAGACCTGAAAGGCTGTTGTGAGTAGACAAGTTTGGGTGACTCGATGTATCCTGTCTTGGGTCCCGGTCTTCCGGACTAAAGACGGTGGTCGTCGACCCACTGGGACCCATCCACAGACACCTACAGTAGTAGGAGTGCCCATTTTTATATCCCTCGTACGTTCTTTGATGGGTTCCGAGGGAGGACTGAGGTTTCCCTCAGTTGGTGGGAGTAGAGGGAAGGGGGAAGGTTCCTCGAGGAGGTATGAGAGTACGACGATTGTTAACGAAGTAAGAAGAGGGTCGTTTGATCGTGTTTTACAGTCACAGGTCAAACTGAGAAAAGAGAGAGGGAGTTTAGATTAGTCAGTGGTTTAGGACGTCCTAAAGAACCGTTCGAGTAAGTGGAGACAAGTGAGGAGAGGTGGGTAACTGAACTAAATCCAGGATTAGATGACGTTACCCAATAAGGTTATCGTGTAAGAGTAATTGGGGAGGGATAGAGAGGTTGGACGGGAAGAATCGGACCTTAGGAGGACTTTCGTGTCGGAGGTGGATCAGAGTTCCAGTAGCTGTAATGTAAATTTAAGAAATTGAAGTCGAAAGTTCTGGAAGGTCCTAGAGAGGGGTCGGATTCTGAGGTCGGAGTGAAGAGGGTATCAGGAGAGGGGTCGGGTGGGATACTGAGGTCGGGACGTCCGGTGAGTAGTCCGAACAGGATCAGAAAGTCCAAGACGAGAACAAGGAACGGAATAGAGGTCGTGTTTTGGTAGACGGAAATGGGAGAAAATGACTTCCGTTGTGACATTGTGGTCGATCGAGTTCCAGGAGGAGACGGTGTTTGAGAAGGAGTTGTAGACGACTCACGACCCACCTTGTATTCCCGACTGCGTCGGGGTCCCGTCGAGGTCTCAAATCTCTCCCACACCTGTCTCTCTGTACGTTTACTACACGTAATTCATGGTATCGTCTCTAGGCTTGGCCTACGATGTCGTTTTTACTGAACCCCCAACCCCTCCCTCTCCACAAAGTTCTGAAACTAGACGGAGGACTTCCTAATCGTTCTCACGTTCGTAGAACGTCTCGTCCCTGTTTTCCTGAAGGGTCCTTCTCTTTTATCACATACATTTCCGTCTCTCCGTGTTTTACATCTTTAACAATTCGATGAACCAAACCCCTTGTCGCCTCTACGTCGATCACTCAGTTTAATAACGGTCGGAGACACCTTGAGACTTACGGTTTATTCCTACCATATGAAATAGGGAAAGTCTCCGTTCGGATAAGGTAGAACAGATATGGAAGGTAGATGTTCAATGTCTTCGGTTCTAATGATATGTTGTACCTTGTACTACTGATTTTCGTGACACGTATCACTTTCGACCCAAGAGCACACGTATTTACACAAACACTGACTTTCTCCTTTAGTTTCATTCTTAATGTTCCTTCGTGGTATCATTCCTGATGGATCTTCGTGATTATCTTTAGTATTTAAAGGGCTTCTACTTCGACTCTCACTCGTCGTGGGACCTTGAGAGTTTCGGAACTCCTCTAGATCCAGATTTCCATTTGTCTACGAGATTCTGCCGTAGAGGATCGTCTCGTAAGTGACGTACTCTCTATTTTTACCGGGAGTACTTCTAGACGTTCAGGACCGAAAGTCTCAGATATTTCCTATGTCGGGCGGGAAGACCCTGGTCGTGACCTAAGACGTTTTTGACTCTATGTGTCCACAGTAGTTCACAACTTTGGTTTCTTGCTACGATCCTTTTGTTCACCTTGACGAGACTCCTTCCTCCTTCGTCCTTTTTATCGCTGAGTCCTTTTGTGTTTCGACGGTTCTCACAGTCGGATCAACACGGGTGTGGTTCACTACTGTCACACTGTAGAAAAAAAAAAAAAAGGAACTCACTAATGAAGAACTTACTCCCACGAGTCAGACCCTTGAATTATTTGGAAATTCAAATAACGGAGTTGTAAATTTACGGAGTTGCCACGACAAGTATAATCGATAAGGAAGGGTACAAAACGTTTTCCCCTAGGTGGTCTTCTAAAGTTCGTCTTCACAGTACTTGTTTAGATACATAGTCCTTCCTTTACAAAAACTATCGGTTCACTTTTTGTCGAAGGTTTTTAATGGCGTTTACACTGTCGGATTCCGATGCATGCGGTAAGGAACAACTTTCGCGTTAAGAAAGTCCTGACAAGGAGGGAGGAGTGAAGAGGTAGACCGGGGGATCGGGTATCTAAGACAGAGAGATCAGAGAGGATGGACATAGGAGAGACCCTAGGTCGTGTCCGGGATCAGTGAAGATAGAATTAACTAGAAGGCGACCCGAAGAGGTTGGACTCCCAGAGAATGGGTCGTCAAAGGTGAACCGGAAGTAGTCTTAGTGTCTCCTTAAACCATTTTTGTACGGTCTGGATGAATTAGACTCATTAAAATTTTCGAGGGATCCGTTAAGACTCAGAGTCGGTCCAAACGTTTGACAAAAACAAAAAAAAAAATTAGGAACGATATGTATTCACTTCCCCGACATGACGACTCTTGAAGGCTCTTTACGTCTTACAGTCCAAGGTGGGGCTGGATCCTTAGTCTTAAACGTAAACTTACTCTAGGGGTCCACTGAGAATTCGAACAATTTCCAACTTTTCGTGACGATGATTCACAACGGTCTAGTAAGTAAGGTGTTTATAAATGATCTAAAAGAGGTGACCCGATCTCCAAACCCTCCGACTTTCCCAGTTCCCGGTTCCAGGGTCTGAAATTTAAGTCTGTTGGTAGTTAGTTGGAGGACGAATTTTCGGTAATAACTCCGAGTACTAAAGTTTCGGGTCTGAAGAGGTGGACCGGAAGTACCGGGCGACCCTTGTCCAAAGAAGGAGTAGTGGTCGAAATAACAGAGAGCGAACGGTGACCTCGGTTCGACTCGGTGAACGATGAAGAGCCCGATACTTCACGAACGGACGGAGAGTGTCCCGTCCAGTGTGAGATGGATGGAGACGGATCTCTTTAGGAAGTTCCAGGTGGTACGTGCACAGTGGGGGAAGGACTTTAATAGGGTCCAAAATGTGTCAGTCTACTTTCTATTTAAGGATGTTGTGAAACGAGAATGGAGGAAGTATGGTAAATAAAGTAAGATGAACAGTCCGTGGACATCGTGTATCGACTGGGTCATTTCTCTGGTATTACGACAAATAGAGACATCATCGTTATACGATTATTGACCGTGTAGTGACTTAGAGTTCATTATGATTGTTATTACATAATAATTCATTTTTAATACTTACTCACGTCATTTTCAAGTGGTAAGGGGGAGTAGAGGGTGAAGTTTTAGTAGATTTATACTTATATTCGTCTAATGTATGTCTGATGGATTCGGAGTTCATTTTCTCTTTTGGAGATTTAGTTCATAAAAAAGTACATCATGTTTGTTGTTTCTGACTTGTTTGTCTTCTAGTTAAGACACATGTCGGTTGACGGAAACAACCCGTAATTTGAAGTATCTTACGTTGTATTTTAAACCATTGTAACGTCTAAACATCATATTAACTAATTTCTTGACCCTCTTTCTATACTCTGTCCTTCACTTGCTTTTATATGTTTCCCTCTGTTTGTGGGTCGACGAGATTTTCATTTTTACGAGACCTAAACAGAAAATTCTCCTGAATGATTTACGACCGATCTCACGGACAAAACTAGAATACGCGTGAAACCTTCGGGACCAGAAATTTATATATTAGAATAAAAGTAGACTCATTGTTGACTTCCAGACCTCAATCCTACAGTGCTTCCTCTCCTTGGGAGAAAGTTTGTCTTGGTAAGGGCAGAACGGCAGACAACCCTGCGACACCGAACTCCAAACCTTTTCGGACAACGTAAAAAGGTTAATGTTATGTCTCACCTAAAGTCGATTCCGCAACATCGACCTGCGTGCGAGACACCTTGTAGCTGAACGAACCCGTTTTGCCTGGCATTCGAAGGGCTGGTGGAACCCGATAGAGAGATCTGATGCGGCGACGAGGTTGGCTGACTCGTCTCGAGACTGTGTGATGTGTGTTGATACTACTGACCGGTGGGACGCGTAGAGGTCCCGGTAGGGCCGTGGACATCCCCGCGCCTGTCAGGCATCTGAGGTCTGTCCTGACCCTCCTCTGCGCTTCGTTTAGGGGTCCTCAATATAAGAGGAGGGTAAGACCGTTTTCTTCCCCTCCTCCCAGGGGCGGGAGCGCAGACCCTATGTGAGCCCCTAGAGTCAAGGATTCGGTTAAGGGGACGCCCCCGAGGGTCAAGTCGGACGCGTCACCCGGGCCCCCCGCACCCCTCTTGGGTGACTGGACTCACGCCCCGAGGAGAGGCCTGTCGAGTCCACACGCCCGGAAAGTGAACAGGGGGGGTGGAGGTTTGTACTCTCGGCTCTTTGCTTGTCGTCCGGTGACTGGGTGGCTGGTTGATTGGCTGGTTGGTCGCCTGGCTGGCCGTCGCCGGCGCAGGCCTCGGGTGCACTGCCCCCGCCCCTGGGTGACCTCTGAGCCCTCCGATCAGGTCCTCGCGGCCGAGGGTCTGGCGGGGGGAAGGGGGCCCTGGCGGGGAGGCGGTGCGGGGGAGGGAGATCCGAGGCACCGTCGGGCGTCCCTGGGTTGGCGGTGCTCAAGATCAAGGAATCGCTGGACGGAGCAGTTGGGGCGGGGAAGCCTGGACGAGTCGGGAGCGGCCAGGTCGGGGTCGGGGCGGGTAGGGGTCGAGGTCGTGGCGGAGGATTCGGCTGAAATGGCAAGGGGATTCGGGGCGGAGAGAGGCCGCCGGTGCGGGGATCCTCGGGGCGGGGACGAGAACAGTGGAGGGAGAGGTCGTGGGAAGGTCGGGGCCCACTGCGGACCGCCAGGAGCCGAGGGGCAAGGGACCCGAAGAGGTCTGGAACTCGTGGCAAGGAACCGGTATCCCTTATTTTCGCTTTTCGTCTTTCCCTTGAACCCAGCTCTTAACGTTTTTCTCAACAGTATCTTTCTTACAAAATCTTCGTCAGGGTCTCGTCGTTGGCAACCCACACGCCTGAAGACCCGGGTTCGCTAGATCAAGTTTAACTCCAACCGGACTTCCGTCAGAGTAAAGAACAGAGACTCGCGGGGGTTAAGCCTTCTGACTCAGTGGGATCCTAGACCGGCGAGAGCTTGGGGCGCTGGACCTCACCTCCAGGGAGATCGCCAGTCGCAGTCAGTTGCCGCGGCCGTGGGCAAGAACACTTGTCGACCCCTGTTCATCAGGACAGGACACGGGTCGTAAATCCGCCCCCAAGGTGTCCGTGTTGTTTTCGAAACGACTCGTGTCCTTACCTGACATCCTAGCCCCGTCCTGACCCGGAAACCCCTGGATCAGGTTCCGGAAGAGGGCCACATCCCGTATTTAGGGGAAACCACCATGACGATCTAACAACGGGACAGACCCGGGGTTCTGAACCAACGAGTCAAGTCGCCTAATTTTAGGGACACCCGGAGTCTACCGTAGTTGTGGTTCCTGAGACCGTATCAGGGGTCGAGACCGTCCTCAGTGATGGAGGGATTGGAGTCAAAAATAGATGTAAAGATGTCCGACCCAACAACTAGTTGAGGTGTTCTGTGTAATAAAAAATATAATAGGACTACCAGACTTTAATGGTCACACGGGTCTGAACATGTACGTTTGTTTTGAATTCGGTGGGACCGTTTGTACTCTGAGACCAGTGACGTCCTTGGACCGGTCTCCGTCCGGTTCCCGTTTCGGTCGTCTCCTTCCGACCCCGGTCGTCTCCTTCCGACCCCGGGCGTTCTCAACACAATGTTGTCCTGTGAGAAGTCAAGAGAAAGTGAAGGAATTTTATCGTCGAGTCTCCGAAAATATCTCCGCCGACGGTACCAAGTGTGCTCAAGTACCCACAAAGGTCTAGGGTGTACAATAACGGGATCACCTGGGCGTCAGGAGTCTTTTACAATCAGACAAGAAATCTTGATATGTAATGAAAAATTTTTAGTAGAAATTTTTACCACATTCAATGTCTGTAACTTTTATTTAAGACCAATGGCTTTCCCTTTCCCCTCACTACTTATTTGATCCTCAAACCCTAATCGTCGAAGGGACCATCGAGTCTCAAATTTCGTAGACGGACGTTACGTCCTCTGGACCCAAGCTAGGGACCCAGCCCTTCTAGGGGACCTCTTCCTTTGTCGTTGGGTGAGGTCATAAGAAGGGACCTCTTAGGATACCTGCCTCCTCGGACCACCCGAAGTCAGGTGCCCCAGCGTTTCTCAGCCTGTACTGACTCGTTGAAGTGTGTGTCCATGTGTGATTAAATATATTATTTGTTCCTAAATGACATATCGTGTCCCCTGATATAAGTTATAAAACATTATTGGATATTATTTTTCTTACACTTTTTCTTATATGACGTAGTGAAACGACATGTGGACTTTGATTATGTTGTAACATATAGTTAATATGAAATTAAAAATTTTTTACCACATTTAGTAACTGAAAGGACGAATGTGAAACCTTGGTAAAATCCCCTCCCTTGAATTTTTAATGTCGTGACAGACCAGGGGGGAGGTCTCCGAGACTGACTTACTAGACCCCCATACCGAACCGTAGTCCTAAAAATTTTCGAGGAGTCCATTAAGAATCCACGTCAGTCCAAATTCTTGGTGACCAGATCTAGAATCCTCGAAGTTAGGAGTCATTTTAGGTTGTTCTCTGGTCTTGACTTTTCGAGTAGACTTTCTTCGGGTTCTTCACAGGTGTCTGGATGTACAAATGGGGACCGAGGGTCCTTTGTTTCACGGGACAATTGCCCCCGAAGGTCCTCTTTTACACAATTGGATTTTTTCACTAAGACCGATGTCTTTAAATTCCGTACTCTCACCCAACAATCACCGTCCACACGGGACGTATTGACAGTTTCGTTTCGTATAGTGTGTACTTACCATCTGTCGTGTAGTGTCCGTCGGAGAGACGCGGAGGTTTCCTTGGCACATACGTCCTAAATACTCATTAGGGTGAGACTAATTACGGGGACGATGGGAGTAGACACTCCGTGTAAGGAAAAGGGACACTTTGTCCATTACAATAAAATGGGTACTCCGTCGTTTACCGGGGGTTAGGTACTTTACCCATTATAGTGGTGTAAATAAATAAGTATGGACGGAGTAAGGTGTTACCTAAACTCGAGAGACATAGTGAGACAATCTTGACACCCATTGACACGATACAGGTACCCCAATCGTTAAGGTAAGACGGTTTGTCGATGAGTTTACGATACCCTTTCTTTTTCTTTTTTTGTTGGTGGGGAGAGAAGTGACGGATACCAGGGTCGGACCCGAACCGTCTCAAGTTTTTGTCGACGTTTGTGTGTCTCGTTTGGGAGAGTACACTGGTTGGACCCTTCTGTCTCCGGGGTCGTGTACTGTGTCTGACCGTGGTGTCGGACGTGAACACTGGGCTTGGTCGGACGTCACTTGTTTACACACCCTTTCTCAAACTTCTTCGGGGAGGTCTGTCCGGGTCCACCAGAGACAGGGGACACGGTGCACCGTGCGGACGACACCGTCCCTCAGGCAGCGGACGATAGACCGTAGGTAGGTCTAAGGTCTTATGAATGACTTCCGGAGTCACTCAACCCCTAACAAGTGTCATTTAGGTCCGTGTCCGTCGTGAGGGACTTTGAAAATACGACTCCCGTACATCCGTTTACGTTGGACTACTCCAAATAAACGAATCACAATGAAAATAACACAAAGTCCGTTCTTCTTTCTTCGTCCCCTTCCATTCCGTTCTACTCAGATGTCTTCCCAGGAGTCGGAATCCGACCAAAAGACCTCCTTTATCGAAAAGTTTCCGGATTTCCTCCCAGAACACGTCCGTACTTTGATCGATTTCCCCGTCCGATAATAAAAATCCGACTTTACTAATTGTTTAAAGACTCTTTTCCAACCCACTTGTTTGTATATAAACTACGAAAGAACCTGTTACTGTTCTAATACCCGAAACGCCATAAAAGATCGAGAAAGGAAAACCTCGAAACCATGAAACTTACTGAGTGGCTTTGGGAGACAGATATTTCCGAACAGGGTAAATAGAGTATTCCCACTCTCCTCAAGATTGTGTCCGCGTCTGTGAAATATTGACCTTTCACCATACGTTTATCCTTATAAAAGTGAAAGAATAATGCTGGCGGAACGAACCACATCCCTGTCATGGTCCCCTTTAGTTTTAATTTGTAGTTGATCTTTATAATGAAATGTGATAACTATGATACATATCTTGTCTATTGATTACTCTTGGATGACACATCGTCATGTCCCTTAAGACGAATTACGTGACGCCACTGGACTTACCCTTCCTTCGGGTTTTCCCTCCCCTATGCACACATACGTCCCGACTAAGTAAAACGGCATGTCATCTTTGATTGTGTTGTAACTTTCGTTGATATGAGCTTATTTTTAATTAGGTTTTTTATCATGAAGTCAACCCGTCACTTATTATCTTCTTATCGTTGTCCGTTGATATTTTCTCCTTTCTCGGACCCGTTTCCGGTCTCCCCTCTTTTCGGTCCTCATACTCCCACACCGGACGTAAAGATTACCGACTCTTCCACTCTCACCCCTCTCAATAATTTCATGTACGATGTTATGAAATGATTTTTCTTTTCCAACCTTCATTCGACCTAGTCCTACACCTTCCGGAACTCGTGGTTCCGTAACCCTACCCATTACCTTCAAGGACTTTTAAGGACTTACTGTCTGACAGTAGATTCGAGAATCTTCTATGGTTTCCGTCATGGTAGATCTTTTCCTACACACACGTAGGGGTGAACGTCGGGGAGTAGAGGGACACACAGTAATCACCCTACGATAATTATATAATTATGATGTCATATAACGTCTCCCCGGGACCGGGGGTAGGACCTCGTGTCGTAGGGACCGGTAGAGGGAGGGGTGACATTACGTAGTGACCTCTCCGACGAAAGAGGACCAGACCTCAAACATTTACTAGACTAAAGGTAGTAAGGTCCGTATCTCGACGAATAGAGACCCCAACATTACCTAGTACCTCACTGAAGAGCCGGCGGACCCTTTCTTGTTCAACCCGTCTAAGAGAAGTTACTACCACGGTTCTCCTAGTATCTGTGTCCACTACGCTACACCCGGTACCGGAGGTCTTGACATCTGGTGCATCTCCTGGGGTGTGTTCTCCTTGCTCCGAAGTCGCAGGACCGAAGACGTACCTCACAGGGTACTCACAAGATGAGGGTCGCACAGTCCGAGTTAAAAGCACTCTTGGTTTACCGACGCCTACGGACCGGGACTCACCTACCGGGTCTCGGGCACGAGTAGGTGTCGGTCCAGTTACATTCAGCTTCCCCTCACGACCATCCGGTCCCGAGACGGACGAGGAGGTTTCTCTTCGTAGGCCAGAAGATGTTAGGAGAAAACGTCTAATATAAACTACTAGAGTAACCCTCAGGGAACCGACACTTTTTTATCCTTTGGAAACATCTAGTGAACCGGACAAGGGACGGTCCTTACACAATCTTAGTCGAAGGCCCCCCGACCGAACCACGATAGAAGGTACTTCCGGGCATATAACCGTTTAAGGGTCTGTCACAACAAAGACCTGGGTTACTTCTGTATTTGGAAACCTCTCAGTGACTGTCGTAGAAAGTAGGTTCTCGGTAGATACAGGTAGCAGAAGAAGTGATAAAAGTCTCTGAAATACGGGTAGTCGTATAACAGTGTCGGACCGGTGTTTCCTCCTTTTCCTCTCCAATGAAATACTTGTATACTCTACAGACGAAAAGAGTGTCTAACGAAAAAAAAAAAGGAAGTCATAGATTATAATTTAATAGTGTGTTTCTAGTCAGTTACTAACATCCTAAGTTACTTAGTTTCTAAAATTTCTTATTGACTCAGACACTTCCCTCAAAGACAGGTCAATATTCTCATAAGTAATCAATTCAATTAGTTTAGTTCTATATTTGTTGATAAACGACACAAGATCCGAGACGAGTGAGAGGTCTCATGAAGTCCACTGGGTGACTCATACCTTGGTGGATTAAGTTAACACAAACGGTTCTAAAATGATCCAAAGATGACATATGAATCGAATGTCGTGACAGAATCTTGTCACGATTTATGATTCCTATTGTTAATATTATAGTTGGGATGTTGAACTCTTCTACTGGAAGGTCCTTCCTAAGGCCAAGAATTGGGATGATCTTGTAACAACAATAACAAGTCAACGAGTCAACACTGGGGTGCCTGACGTCGTACGGTCTGAAGGGACAGGAAGTGATGGAGGGATTTAAACTCAAACGAGTTTAAGTACAGGTAACTCAGTAATGAGTAAATGAGAACTTACGTACGTACAGAAATTTGTCGGCTGAGATCTATGGTTGTTTTTCGATCTATGATTCGATCCACAATACTCGACCTCCATGTTACCCGACCCCATGTTACTATTTAATCCGTGTCAAGAACGAATTATCCACGTACTGAGATCTATATTTCGAATTTTACTTTAAAAAAGTTTTTTCTCCTGTCTCTTCTCTATATAGTAAACTATGTCCCCTCTTGGACGGAAACTCAATAGGGAACTTTCTACGGAACTTCCTGTAAGACTTGCCCCATCCTCTTTGAAAGGGTTTCAATTGTTTTAACGTAAACCCTTTCAGGAAGTTTGAATCACTTCATCATGCCTCAAAGTAGGTTATTTTCGATTTAGGAAACACATATTTTGATCTACGTATTTTGTTTGATCAACTTTGGACGAGACACGGACCTTGGAACTCCCACCTCGATTCCTTATACCTAAATTAAGAGGTCCTTCCATCCCTGGATGACTTCGAAAACTTATTCTTATTTTGTACCGGTTCGACAAGATGTTCTGATTGATTCGACCATCAGTGCACATGTTATCTATGTACCCTTTCTCTGATTTTACTCCCTTTGGTTCGTCTTCCATAAAGACATTAGGTTTGTCCTACTTTCCCAGATTTGATCCACCTCCTTCTACTTCCCCGGATATAAAGAGATCGAGGAGTGACCGTGAGTCTGATAATGAGAGAGTTTTTTCGGAAGGAAGAAACTAGGATCTAGTCAAGTTTCTAGGCGGAGACGGGAACTCTCGACACACAACCACTTCTTTTAGAGTGTAACCACGGACGACCATAGTAATGTGATTCCCCAGAGGTTGCAGTTGACTCCGGATTTATGATATGACGAGAGGTACGAGTCGGGTAGAAGGTGTACCGTTGATAGAATTTCGGGAGGGAAACGGGGTGTTGATCGGGTAGCTACGAAGTATTATTGCCGAAATGTTTGTATTTATGATGATCTGTACTTGAAGGAGCTGAAGGACGAGGAGTGAATATCTGAAAAAGAAGTTGAGGATTGGAACGACGACGACGTTTCAGTGAAGTCAGTACAGGTTGAGACATACTGGGGTATCTGCCGTCGGGTGGTCCGAGGGGGCAGGGACCCTAAGAGGTCCATTCTTGTGACCTCACCCAACGGTAAGGGAAGAGGTTACGTCCTTTCACTTTTCACTTTCACTTCAACGAGTCAGTACAGGCTGAGAAGTGTTGGGGTACCTGACGTCGGATGGTCCGAGGAGGTAGGTACGCTAAAAGGTCCGTTCTCATGGCCTCACCCCACGGTAGCGGAAGAGACGGATTGGAACGAGGGGAGGGTGTATAGAATCTGCGCCGGTACAGTAAGGAGGACACTTCTGATTAATCAAATGGACGCGAGGACAGAAGATCTAAAGGAGGTACTTACTAAGGGGCAAGATAGAGTCTAAAGAGGAAGTGATGATCAAGAAATCGAACATTTATAGTTAAGAGAGTGTTAATCTATGGAAAAGGTTGAATGAAGTGAGATGGTAAAATATCTTGATCTAAAAGGATGTCAAACATGAGAGACGTGGGTAAAGAAGTGGAGGGTAAGAAAGTGAAGTGATATTGAAGTGTTTTTACTGGGAAATATTGTGCTGGTCCCTAAAGGATTGACTTTTGAATTTGGAAAATACAGACATAGAATCGACTGGAAAGACATCTTTCCGTTATACCTAATCAAGGAGGAAGAACTTCCAAAAAAGGAGGGAGCTAGAAAATTTATATATATATATATATATATATATATATATATATATAAATTGAATAAAGATCATATAAAAAACCGACTCGACCTGGAAACAACGACACGCCCGAAAAGAGGTCTCCGTCGTTCAGCTCCGATGAGAGATCAACGTCACGCACTCGAGACCCCGTGTGTCCGAAGTCAGTAACACCGCGTAATCGAGTCGTCAACACAGAGGACCCGAGGTCTCGTACCCGAGTTATCGACACCACTTGTTCGGATCAACGAAAGACCGTACACCCTAGAAGGACCTAGTCTCTAGCTCGGGGACAAAGGACGTGTGGTCCGTCTAAAAATGGTGACTTGGCGGTCTCTTCGGGAGGGAACTAGAGACACAGTCGTGTCTCTGTGTACAGACACAAGTAGTCCCCGGTAAAGTCAAAGGAGAAGAGGTCCATGCGTAAACGTCGGAGGAAACATGTATTCGCCGTGGGTGACTAGATACAGGACAGGTCACCCTACACCTGTCTTCACCACATTCGGGAAAGGTGGACCGGGAATGTATACGATAGAAGTTCTTCTGGAGTCCCAGAACCCTAAGAGTACCACTTGTTCAATCTCTCTCTACACCTAGTTCTAATCTACTTACGGTGAGCAGTAAAAACCTTTTCACCCAGTAGTCAAGGTCAGTACTCGAACAACGACCCTGACGGGACAAATCTGTCAGACAACACTCCACTCGTCATAGTGTCTCCGTCCCACACCACCGGACTGATTTTCGTACTCTTTAGGACATGTGGAGGGAGTTTAGGACGGCTCCAGATATAGTATCCATCCTCTCCTTTCAGAATTCTTTTCGTGTCCGTCAGAGACCCAGAGGGAGTGACGGACGATATTCCCACTCCACCACCTCTCTGTCAGTTTACATATTGTCAGAGAATTTCTCTTGACTTGTAAGGTTCCCGGAGGCGTTTAGGAAGGTTTTCGAAGTCATATTCTTTGACCTACATGGTCACCGAACAGTAAAACAAGAATTATTTATGTATCCAAGAGGTCCGGTTGACCTCCGGTTGACCTCAGTCTCCTTTTCTTTATGTCACTTTCCTCTCTCTCACCTGTATTCCTCCTTTCTACATACCGGTCTCTTCAGGGTCTCCCCCTCCACTCGTTCGTAAATCGTTTGACGCACATGACGGTCGATAAACCCTTCGTCAGTACTTACGGTTCTCTTTTTTTGGGTCTTTCTACCCTCCTGTTTCTTTTCGTTTCCACAAGATGTAGTTCTCTTCTTTCTCAAAGTCCCTCTTAATCGTTAGTCCATTAGTTTCAAATGACTCTTCAACTAATCCTACTTCTGGTTCTTAACTGAGAATCTAAAACGTTGCACCTCTAACAACCACTGGAACTCTTTTCGACTAGGTCACCTCGTCCGTCCCCTTAAATCTGGACACCTCTGGACCTCGACTAGACTCATCGAATCCCGTATTAACGTTCACTCCTTGGGATGGTATCAAGAAATTAGTTAAGTAGTGGGTGTTACTGGCATGGAAGAGAAGAAAGGAGTTCTGAGGTAGTATCGGAGGAGTGAGAGGATCCTTCTAGAGTGGAGACTAAAGTGATTCTTTTGTCTACGTCTCTTGTTATAGTAGAGACCGTACTTAATGACGTTATCGGAGGATGGATCACCGGTGTGAAGGTAGGAACTGGAATCTCCGGTAAGAGGTGTCGACGGCTTCCATAGAAACTTTTTACATTCAGTCTAGTAAAGGGACGGACGAATTTTGAGTGGTCACTGAAGGGTAGACTGAGTCTCATTTCGAGTCCAGATGGAAGGGCCGGTAGGTCCCGACAGACGGGTGACGGAGAGACGGAACTAAAGACGTTTGAGGGGATGAACCTCGTAAAACAAGTCGATGTGACCGGAGGGACGACACGGAGTCTGACACGGTTCGTGTGAGGACGGAGTCCTTTAACCGTGTAAAACAAGGGAGACTAACCTCGGGAGAAGGACTTCTATTGATGTACGGAAGGAGGGAACGAGGTAAATCCAGACGAGTGTTTTCAAGGGAGTAATAGTTCCAGAGGAGAGTAGTGGGATAATTTTTACCGTCGGGGGAAGAGGTCGAGACGTATTGGGGGAATGGGATCGAGTAGCAAGAGGTGTCACGAACAGTAGAAGATAGACTACATAATATTTAAGTAGACAATTGTATAAATAACAAGTCGAGGGGAGTTGTCTCATATTTGAGCAACTCCCGTACTCGTAACAGAATAGACAAAGTGAGTGACGACACATAGACCGGGGACCCTATCGTTGACCGTGTATCCTTCGGTCACAAACGACTTACTTACTCAAAAGGTTGATTGGTTAGATAATTAGTTAACGTGTACTTGGGTATGATAAACGGAAGGGAGGACGAGAGAAATGAAAACGTCACTTAGAACAAGGAGAGTGGTTGTGTTCCTGAATCGTGGACTTTAATGGAGGCAAGAGGACGGGTTGTCAGAGAAGGAGGGGGAGACATTTGTTCGTCTGATAGTCTAGTAGGATCTTCGAAAGATCACACTGGAGTAAAGAGACGAGGTGAAATATTATTTTGAGGAATTTTCTCCTCCAAGGAGTGGAGGTGAATACGGGATTCGATGAGTCTAGTCGAGGTCCAGAGGTGTCAGATTTAAGGGGACGGACGAGGTGACCTAGTCGAAAAGAGTTGCAGTGGTTGTTGGAGGCACAACGTTTTAGATTCCCAGTTAAGAGTCAGACGTAGGATTAGTTGAAGAGTCATTTGAAACTAATGGACTAACGATGAAGAGGGACTTTGAGAAAGAAGAGAACTACATCTTGTGGAAACGAAAAGAAACAGGAGGGTAGAAAGACCTAAAAAAAAGAGAACCGTAAGTACTGACCAGGGAATAGTATGTGGAACCTCACAAAACAGGAGTCTGAAAAAGAAAAGAGATAAATGCTATTGAAAGGTTCATTGAAGTAAGAAAGGGTATCGAGACTTATCGTGACATTTAAGACTTATTACTTATTTAGTTTTAAAGATAGACCTTACTGTAGAATAGATCTACAGATAAATCGGGGTTTGAAAAAGTAGGTTGACGGATGAAGTACAAGGATGAAACCGATGGAAGTTTGAAGGAGACATGTTTCGTCTTGAGAACGAAAATAAGGGGTTTGAGAGAAGGAGAGGGTAAAGTTCGTTTTTAGTAGATAGTTTAATGGACAGGTCTTCAGTAGAAACTAAGGAAAGAAAGGTAGAGAGGTCTGACCGTTCACGACCATCATTTGGATAGAAATTTAATACTACAATATGAATTTAATTTTACGAGTGATATAAAGATATAAGAGGAGAAACGTGGGGGACGAGAGGGGGCGTGAGACACTTAGGAGTGGAAAACGGACCTGGTGATGGTGATTAAACAGACTCAAATGTAAACGAATAGATGTCTTACAAGAGGTGTTTCGTCCTCCTCACTAGACATATTTTTGTACTTAATACACTGACTGAACGATTTGTGAAAAGGGATGGTGAGAACGTCATTTTAGGACGATTCAGCGAAGTCAGCACAGGTTGAGACAGACTGGGGTGTCTACCGTCGGGTAGTCCGAGGGGGTAGGGACCCTAAGAGGTCCGTTCTTGTAACCTCACCCAACGGTAAAGGAAGAGGTTACGTACTTTCACCTTTCACTTTTACTTTCACTTCAGCGAGTCAGTACAGGCTGAGGATCGTTGGGGTACCTGACGTCGGGTGGTCCGAGAAGGTAGGTACCCTAAACGGTCCGTTCTCATGACCTCGGGGGATTGAACCGGATTTTGTAGATAGACTAAACCGAAGAGGGACAGAGACCCCGAACTAGGAGGTGAAGGAGGAATATGAGGGTTGAACGGAGTGACATGGAACGGAGTGACACACTTCTAATGTCGCCGAAAAGCCGATAAGACCCTCGACAATTCAAACAAAGACGGAGTCCCGAGAACGTGAACTTTAAGAGAGACGACCCTCACAAGAAATGAAACTAGGAGGTGTCAGACGAGGATGAGTAGGAAGTTTGGAGTCAAAGTTAAAGTAGAGGAATTCTCCGAAGGACACTGACGACATAGATTTAAATTTTACTAGATGACATCGTAGAGAGAATAAAGGAACTCTAGTAAATAACTCAAAACATTAATACAATAGACAAAATAAATGACCACGTGACAGGAAGAGGAGGTGATCTGATATTCTAGGTGTTTTCGTTCCGGAAACACAAGTACAAATGATAACATGAGATGACGGACTCTCGAGACACCCAAGTTATTTGTAGATAACTTAATCATTCCTTCCATCCAAGTAAGTTCGTCTACAAAAAGAACCCAAATTTATCACGACGTGTGGGTCTCAAGACTGACGTCTAGACAGCATTCATTATTGTTGAACATTTTATGAAATGCCAAAAATGTTATGAAAGTTTACGTAATAAAATAAATTTTTACACTGTGTTATAACAGTGGTTCCGTCGTATACCGTCCCCATACCAATCCCTCTTGGTTCAGGATCTCTCAGTCAGGAAGGTTGTCAGTACGGTAGACACCGACGAGGGTCTCCTGAACACGCCGAGTGTCGTACCGGTCCTGGTTTGAAACCCCGTTCGATAACTTTGACTTATCTTGGGACACCTCGAGGATCCGAGTCTTCTGAAAGACACAGGGGACAAAGATCTCTTATCTGAGGTCGAAGGTACTGGAAGGGACTCAAAGTTTCCCGTCTAACCTTGTCATTAGTCCCTTCTCCCTCCGTTTCAGTTCTTTGTCATCACGTCGGAACCCCGTCCCAGAACCAACTGAAGTTCTCTATGTATATTATCATAGAAACTCGAGAAGACTTCTTGATTTTAGGGATCGTTTACCTTCTGTGAGTCAAGTCAAGTCAAGTTAGAGAGTCAACACAGGCCTGAGAAACGTTGGGGTACCTGGCGTCGTGCGGTCCGGAGGGACAGGTAGTGGTTGAGGGTCTCAAGTGAGTTTGAGTACAGGTAGCTCAAGCACTACGGTAGGTCGGTAGAGTAAGAGACAACAGGGGAAGAGGAGGACGGAAGTTAGAAAGGGTCGTAGTCTCAGAAAAGTTTATTCAGTCGAGAAACGTAGTCCACCGGTTTCATAACCTCAAAGTGGAAGTTGTAGTCAGGAAGGTTACTTATAAGTTCTGACTAAAGTAAATCCTACCTGACCAACCTAGAAGAACGTCAGGTCCCCTGAGAGTTCTCAGAAGGGGTTGTGGTGTCAAGTTCTCGTAGTTAAGAAGTCACGAGTCGAAAGAAATATCAGGTTGAGAGTGTAGGTATGTACTGATGACCTTTTTGGTATCGAACCTGATCTACCTGGAAACAACCGTTTCATTACAGAGACGAAAAATTGTACGACAAATCGAACCAGTCCAACCTTCTACAATCGTAAGAGGTAAATTCTCTTCCAGTGTCAAACTATTGGAACTCTTCGAGTAGTTCTTTGGTGGACTCCGGCATAATTTCCTCCCGTCCAGGACGTGTATGGAACTAGGAATAGTCGATGGTGGGTTCTTGGTGGTTTAGGAGGGTCCAATCCTGATGTCCAAAAGTCCCCTGGTCAGTCAACACAGGGGAAACGGACCGTTTGGTTATTTCGATAAGAAAAGATGAGATGGGTTTTGAGACAGAGACTCTAAGTTAAGATGTGACCATGTGTCTCCGACTGAAAAGTCGTAGTAATACCTTCAGAGAGTCGGTTGTCAAAGGTGGTACAGCGTAATGACTGGACGAAATGGTCTGATCCTCTAACAAAGGGATACCGGAGACCCAGTCGAAGTAGGACCAACCGGATCCAATATCTCTGGTTTAGGGATCTTTTCCATCTCTGCGGACCCTGTCGACCCTTGGAATCTTATTCAAAGTTTATAGAGTTGTACCGTGAGTCCCAGGAAACAGACGTAACGTCCTCGTCGATTGTCTTCCTAGGGGGAGGTACGACTTGAGACTCCCGATACTCGACACTACATCTTCTCTCTTCCCACCCGACAGGACAAATGGTCTTGGATAGAGACGGCCCCGAGTCATATGGAAAAGAGTCAAAGGGGTCGACTTAGACAGAGTACACTTACGAGAGGAGAAGGGTGTTCGAGACACTACTGTCTACTACTTGCTTGTCCCTAAATCCTGATATGCACTAGTGTCTATGTAAATTACCCTTTCCCCACCAGGGTACCCGGTACTCTCTTCGAGTCTTCGACAAGGGATAACACCTTGTTCATGTTTTAATTATTTAATTATTTATGGATGTTTATGTACATTATACGAACCATGACACTAATCCATGAAGAAACGAATAGATCTAGAATGCCAAGGAGATTCGCCATCTATAAAATTAGAGATAGAAGGTTTAATTTTTCGTTTCCAAACCTATTCATTAGACTATCTAGTGGGTTAATTCCCTCGGAGACTCGAGTTAGACTCAACCTTCCGTCCCGGTCGGTCCTGTGGGGATCGGTCCTGGCGGGGGGCGGTCGAGTTCCCTGTACCACCTACCCGAACACCTGTACCACCCTTCCCCACCTCTTGCTCACTCGGACTCATACGGATGTCTCCCTCTCTACTTCCGTTACCTGAGGGACCCCGGATAATCGTCCCACTATTCTATAGACAGGACTGCTCCCGCGAGGGTCGGACGGGTAAGGAGAACCTCCTTTCAGTCGTCTGAACGTCGGTCGATACTCCCTGATACCGATTCTTTTTCTGTGTTAGGTACAGAGTAGTCACTATTTTATAAGTAAATTTTATGTCGTCTTTACCCTGAAAGGACCACCAGGTGACCAATTCGAGGTGTGAGAGATACGTCCCCCGGTCCCAAGCTAGGGACTAGTCCCTTGATTTAGGGTGTACGGGTCGATTTGGACGCAGGGTGTTGATTCTGGACCGTGTCGGTTTATTACTTATAAAAAATTTTATTATATTATGTCGTCATTAATTGTGTTTATAAGAAGAAGGAGGAAGATGAGGAGAAACTTCTTTCTCGTTTTGTTCTCTCACGATCTACCAAAACTAGTACCTTTGTGTCAAGACCCCTTCTTTCGTGTCTTAAAAGGAGACACACGAGGGAAGTCGAAAGAGGACAGGGAACATCGATCTTGGACCCTGACCCCCAGTCTCTAGAGTCACCAGACTTGAGGTAAACCAAGAGATACACTGAGGGATTTTCAGGGAACCAGTTAGATCGGAATCGAAAAGGTGGACATTTTACTCTCCAAATTGGACCTACAACATGTCAAATAAGTCCACTTATAAGATATTAAAAAAAGTATTTAAAGAGAAGAAAGCCGTAAACCCCTCTTATATGAAGGTTACAAACTCATTGTCCCTTTCAATTTTGAGGGACGACACGGAGAGAATCTTCTCTATTAATCGCCCTCATTTTCCAACTCCTTCCTATGCTTTATTTAACTTTTGGAAACTCAGGTCGGTTCTACGTTTAATAAATTGTCTCTATGACTGTAAAACGTTTGGTCTCTTACTTTTAGACACTAAATGGGGAGTCCGTCTTAACATCTGTTCGTTAATCCCATCTTAAACCGGGTTCCGGAGTCTCACTTAAGTAAATATTTATAGTGAATAAACTTTTAAGAATTATAAAAAGGGGAATAAATTATTATTATGAGAGGTCTGAACCACTCTGAAAAGGGAGGTATTCCTCACTGAGTTAGTCTCAATATAAAATTTTTGTCACTATACCCTGAAAGACCACCAGGTCATCGATTCTGAACCATGAGGATTATGTCCCCCGGCCCCAAACTCGGGACCAGTCCCTTGATCTAGGATGTGCGATATTGATTTCTAGGATGTACGACGTTGTTTCTGGACCGTGTCGGTTTATTCATAAATTTTTAGTTTTGACGACCAATAATCATCTCTTAATTGACCCCCATCTCCACCTCCTCTCCCCTATGTCCCTCTGTCCACCTCTCAAACTTTCGTATTAGGTCTACTCTTTTTAGATTTATCACTACCCTCACTTTTTTACCCGTGTCTAAGTTCTTTGTCTTTCTCTCCAGTCCATTGACTACTCAAACACCCTTGACTCACTATTCGGTCTGAGTCCAAACACTCTGTCCTCCCTTCCCTTGTCTCGTGTTGGAAATTTTCTTACTGTCACTCCTGTACTGTTTTTGACTAGTCTCGACTGGTCGGGGTATACCGCATTCTAAACTGTAGGTGATCCGGAACTGGGAGGAATATGCGAGGAACATTATGTAGTCGTTCGATTTACCGTGAGGGTGGACGCGGTACTGTCACGACTCCAGTTGGTTGTTTTCCCTTGTAAAACTGAAGGACCCCGAAGAGACCGCCAGGTCACCAATTCTTAAACGGACGGTCACACCCGTTGTTCCCGAGCCACGGATCAGACCCCTCTACGGTGTATGACGTTTCGGACGAGAGACTTCGGGTGCTCAGTGTTCATGACTCGGACACACGAGGTCGATGACTTCGGGTACACGAGTCTCGGATCCCAAACGTTGTTCTCTTCGACGACGTTACTTTTTAGGTGCGTCGTGTTGCTTCTCTCCAGGGGCGAGTGGCGTTGATCTCTTTCGGGAGTGTGTCGTTCCTCCTGGATCACGTTGGTTTTCGTTTATCTAAACCTGAGGAAGTTGGTGGACTTAACACGAGTACCATTATTTGTAAACAGTCATGGATCGTTCACTGTCAATGCACCCCTACAGTTTTTACTGTCGAAAGTCTACTCATCAGTTAATATTTTGAAGCTCGATAAACCACACAGGACCTTTAATCGCCGTCAATACGAAAAAGGGATATATATATATATAGAAAATGCAAAATAAAACATAACCCCATATCGACTAATTGTTACAATTACAACACTATCAAAGTCCATTTGTCACTTCCCTGAGTGGATATGTATATCTAAATAAGTAAGGGGAACTTTGAGGGGATGGTAGGTCCTTCGGTGTATTGTGATTCCTCTCAAGGGACACGATATCTCATCCAGGAACAACCAATTGGTAAAATTTATATCGTCACACATGTACAAGTAGGGTTTGAGGGATTGATAGGGATGGGGCGTAGGTAAGGGGGTCGTTGGTATTCCAGTAAGAGACACTCAGACAAAGGGTGTCTTATGTAAAGACTATACAGTCGTATCCTGGGTCCCAGGAAGTCGACTGGAGAAAACAGTGAAGGGGTGGTGCGACCTGATTAATCATTAGTGGTTCGAACGATACCGGAGAGTGTTCAAACTCTGAAGCGGAGATGAAAAGGAATCGAGTAGAAGCGATTGAACCCTATGTAGAAGAACAGGAAATTTTGTTTTAGAGACTGAGAACGTCTCGTCGATGAACGACAAAGAACACACAGGTCTCGAAAGACACGTCAGGAGAAGGTCCCGTTGAGAACCCGACTTAACTTTAACGGATGAGTGACAAAGGAACGTTCGTAAAATCTGTCTTCGATACGAAATAAACAGAAAAATAGGTGTCCCGGACCCTTTCACTTTCACTTCAGCGAGTCAGCACAGGCTGAGAAACGTTGGGACACCTGACATCGGGTGGTCCGAGGAGACAGGTACCCTAAGAGGTCCGTTCTTATAACTTCACCCAACGGTAAAGGAAGAGGTCCCCTAGAAGGGCTGGGTCCCTAGCTTGGGTCCAGAAGACGTGACGTCCGTCTGCAAAATTGGAGACTCGGTGGTCCCTTCGAGGTAAGCGATAACTTTAAAAATAACGAATGACAGGTTTGAGTCCTTAGTCAATCTAAGTCTATTACATCATAATCAGTCAACGATGGGGTTACGTACGATCTTTAGTTCATCTAAGTCTATTGTTCTCCATGTGCACCTGTTATCGTTCACGATAAAGTGACAGATCTTTCGGACTAATCTACCTTCCGTCCTCCCGTCCTCCTGGTCGAATATACCTTACCATGAGTCACTCGGTACCCTTCTAGACCGAGACGTCTTCCCGACACTCAGGTCCCACTCACGAATTTGTTTCGGACCGTATGTTATGTACGAGATACATAAAACTACTCAAAGTGTCTTGAGAAATCGTTTTGGTGTACGATTCAGGGAAGTCAACACAGAATGACAAACGCTGGGACACCTGACATCGGGCGGCCCGAGGAGACAGGTACCCTAAAAAGTCCGTTCTTATGACCTTACCCAACGGTAAAGAAACAGATCCCTTAGAAGGACAGGGTTCCTAACTTGGACAGACACAGAGAATACAGAACACGTAACCGTCCATCCAAGAATTGGAGATCGCGGTGGACCCTTCGGGTCGTTTTGGTGTAGTTTCCAAATAGATCCAAGGGTTGAGATTTTCATAAAGTACCGTGGGTCATGTCTCGGGACGGTCGAAGGAAAATAACCACTAATCGGTAACTCAGACTCTTTCTTTTGCCTCCTACGGACCGACAACCAAACATACCGATACACGACGAGTTGTCTTACCTCACACTCCTCCGACCCTTCTGGACACTTATCCTCACTCACGTGTCGAAGGTGACACTCAGAGATATCGACCTCAAGTTGTGTCGGTTGGAGGAAGTACACACAGGAAAGTCTTCTCCGGTCGAAAGGTATTGGAGGAATGGAATCGACCAAAAGAAGACATCATAAATTGAAGATGGACTGTATACCATTTAAAAGTACGATTGTATAAACAGTAAACTGGGGGGAATATCTTACAATGCCTCTTCCGTTACCGTGGGATTAGGTCATGAGAACGGACCTTATAGGGTACCTGACTCCTCGGACCATCCGACATCAGGTACCCCAGCGATTCTCAACCTATGTTGACTCACTGAAGTGAAAGTGAAAAGTAAAAGTACGCAACCTCTTCCTTTACCGTTGGGTGAGGTCACAAGAACGGACCTCTTAGGGTCCCCGCCCCCTCGGACCACCCGACGGTAGATACCCTAGCGTTCTCAGTCTGTGCTGACTTCACTGAATCACCGTATCTTACAATCAAGACACTCCCGTCCCGAAAAACGGATTACACGATACAAATGACGATCTATAGGACAGGATCTAATCGTAGACCGTGAATGATGTTAAGGAGATAAAATTGACACTTATACAATTTATAGTTCTCTACAATTGTATGTAGTTGTTTTTGAGAGATCCCAGGACTCATTAAAAAAAAAATTACATTACTGAAAGACTCTGTTTTCAAACTCTTGACAACAGGATCTCCTAGGTCCGACCAGTTGTGAGTACGTGTTCATTTCGTGCCTTGACCCGTCAGGAGGTTCCTTAAAGACTAGTTTGTCGGAGACAAAACGTAATCAATAGATTGACAACGTTGTAGAATTCGTAAAGTTCAAATATTAATACTTGAAAAACGAAAATAAATTAAAAATAAATTTCTGATTCGACTCAAAACCAAAGACGTATCACCCAATAAATAAAAAAAGGGAAATTATAAGAATGAATTTGACTTTTCCTACTTTTAAAAGAGTTACAGTTCCACACTATGACGGTAGGAGGGTAAATAGATCGATCTTTTGTCTTAGTAAAACTGTAAAACGGTACTTAAGGAGGATACGTTAGTCAGTATGACTACGACAAGAGAGGAAAGAGTTTCATCCGACCACATCGTGAACGACTGGAGTAGGATTTGAAACGTCGTCGGTAGACTGTCCAAGAAGTCGGAGGGGAGTCAGTGTGATTACGAGGCAGGTAACGGAAGTATATCTATAAACGTATGAATTTTTGAGTAGAACTACTGACGGAGAAAGGTTTTGTCATTCTGGATTTCAGAGTATGCCTACAATAATCTCCAAGATAACCTTCCTACCCGAGGTCTCGGTCTGAACTTGAACGAAACCGTTTTTTTTTTGAACCACTTTCGTTGATCTAGAACCATACGCACACGGGAGAGGGAGTCTGTAGAAGGAGTTGGTACTCTTGTTCCGGTCCAAGTAGAGGTTTTCTAGTCTACGGTGCACCTCTTCTCGGTTCGGTGTCGTCGACTCCGACAGGAATCGGCCAGTGGCGGACCCCTTGTACGGTGATTGACACCTACGTGCTCCCTCAGACGACTCTTGTCGATTCTGACCGGGTCCGACTGTCTTGACGGGTCGGTGGGACACCTGAGGACCCTTTATTAGCTACTAACAAAATTAGGTGATTCAAAGTTTCACCAAACAGTATATCGTGACACCACCGTCTATGGACCACGCTCCGGTCCCATTCCCTTGACACTCGTCTGTCCCTTTGACTCTACTTAGATCCCCCACCACGAATCAGAAGTTGTATCGTTCTTTGAGACTCAGTGTCAAAGTAGTAGACTTATCTTCAGTATTATCATCGATGGATCGACTCAACAGTATCCATACCCTGTTGTATGGTCTGTTTTCTCCGAAGTACCCTAGGGACCATTTATCAACGAAGGTGAAAGGTTATTTGACGAGGAGTCAAATAAGTCTTTTATGACTTGGGATGAGACACGGTCCATGACACAATCTGAACCCCTTTCTCGTACTTGTCACATCTCTACGTACCTCATATGAAATCATATGATATACTTTCATTCGAAAGTCTTATCGTCCAAGTTGTATCGTATCTCTTAGTCCATCTACCTCTATCTGTCATGACCCTGTTCTGATTCGACTTTTACAAGTTTCGACGACACAAGTTTTGAATACCAATGGTTTCCCCCTTCCCTCCCTCTCTGCTTAATCCTTAAACCCTAATTATCTATACTGTCATTATATACATAATTTATTTTTTGTTCCTGAATGAGATATCGTGTCCCTTGATATAAGATATAGAATATTATTGGCTATTACTTTTTATTAGACTTTTTCTTATATATGTATATTGGTTTAAAAATATACGTATTTTGACTTAGTGAAACGACTTTGTGACACTTAGTGGATATACAGTTATTTTTTTATTAAAAATTTTTTTACTTATTTTTTCCACGACACAAGTTAACAACCGAACAATAGATGAAAATATTTGGTCATTTATGCTATCTATGTCATATATGATACAGGCATCAAAAATAAATTAGTCGTCTATAGTGAAAGTCTCTCTTATTGTTTTGTTTAATAAATTTCTTTCAATCTAACCCCATTCAACATTTCCTGAATTACAATAAAATACCCCAAACGAAATGGGACATCCAACATCAACGGAACTTGCTACTATTTCGTTACTATTGGGACCATCGTTATGTTCTACTTTAGGACCTTGTCCTTCTAGTCAATCCTCAGAACATGTTATTAGTCCTGATCTCTGCTACTCTCTCGTCCCATCTCCATTTCTTATTTCAACTCCCTATAAGTCTTCCTTCTTAGATAACCTATGCCACTGAATAGTCTACTCCGGGTTTCCTTACGTGGACTCTAAAGGTGGTGTCCTCACACACCACCCCGAGAAGACAATTGACTCGTTTGTGACCCCTTTCGTTTCCTTAAAATAGCCAATTTTTATTCACTTCCTTTCCGTCCCTTAATTTTTGGTTCCCAATCTCCCTCGCCCTTTAACTGGGAAGAACCGGTCCTAAACTTTCTTACTAAATTTCGTTAAACAAATACTCACTTCACTTCAGCGAGTCAGTACAGACTGAGAAACGCTGGGGTACCTGACATCGGATGGTCCTAACAGGCAGGTACCCTAAAAGGTCCGTTCTCATGACCTCACCTAACAGTAACAAATACTCATCCTTAGTAGTTTATTACTGGTTCTCCACACTGAACCACAAGTACGTACAGGGTGTTATTATTCCGGGGAACAATTACGGGGATTATTACGGGGATTTATTTCCGTAAATCTGAGTCTCGTCTCCCGAAGATGAACTCCTGGAGACACTGTCGGGACCTCTACCGGACAGACCGAGGTCAGAGAGGGAGAATACTCGTGGGTTTGAGGGGATGACGGTCTGGTAAGACTTGTGACCCCGGTCTTACTAGAAGGTTTTTGTGGATGGACTTGGCCCTGTGAGGGTGCGAATGTATCCTCATTCGTTTTGTCGTGCCACCCTTGCCAATCATACACATCCTCAGTCGGACAGAAACAAACTTAGGAGGAGACCCTAATCGAGGAGTGTCAAGTGTACTAAATCAATACGTCACGGGACTAAAGGTATAGATATTTTACTTCTGATTAAGAGTATGAATAGTGTATCCAAACAACACTCTTAATGGACTACATTAGGTTATTCTGAGGAAATTTATGAATTTCTAATGTTCCATGTAGTATTCGTGAGTTATTGATAATTGATGATAATAAGTAACATAAAGGTAAGAGGTGTCGATCTTCCACTTCTCCGAGTCATGTTTCCTCAAATCGAAAACAGACAAAGAAAGTAGAGAAGAGATACTGAAGGGGGATGTGGTCTGCAGACGTCTTGTGATTCGGGCTAATCCGGATACATGGAGGTATACGACCAGTAAACGAACTTCACGGGAGATGAGAGAAGAGGTAAATTAATCAAGAAAAGGTTGTAATTTTGAGTCGAACTCTGAAGGGACCACCAGGTCACCAATTCTTAGACGGAACGTTACGTCCCCTACGTTCAAGTTAGGGACCAGTTCCTTAATTCTAGGGTGTACGGCGTCTCGTTGATTCGGGAACGGAACGCTGACGACCCAGATGTGTCATTACGGACGGGATACGAAGACACTGTGGGAGGTAGTCTCGTCGTTAGTGGGGTAGAAAATAGGACCCAAACAAATCCACCAAAGGGATGATCCGAGGTTCGGAGAACTCCTGTTCTTACAATAGGATCCGTTTCAAGGTAGAGTTTACGGACCGTATTATGGTTGTATAAGGAGTTTAAGTCAATCTGAAGACAACTCACTTACTTATTTACTTACTCAGTATCTCTCTTACTTACCCATCCAAGTGAGATGGACCTCGGTTTTCGGTAGTCGACTCTGTTGAATTCCTAAGGGACCACCAGATCACCGGTTCTGAGACACTAAGGTTACACTCTAGTTTAGGTCCAAGTTGGGGATCAGTCCCTCGATTCTAGGGTACACACTCTAGTTTAGGTCCAAACTGGGGATCAGTCCCTTGATTCTAGGGTACACGACGTTGATTCTCAAAAGTACCGTTTTGATTCTTTGGACGTACAGGGTTGCTTCTGACTTCTACGACACAGGATATCGATTCTGGACCGTGTCGGTTTATTTATTATTCATTCATAATTTTTTTTTTTGTTAAAACCCTGGAAGAAAATTATGGACACACTACCAGGATTACCATAGGAGTGTCTAGTGTCCGGAAGGTCAACCTATGTGTTCTTTATGTGACCGGAAAAACTTGCGTCGTGTCACTGGATACCCTGAGAGGTCGTCCGTCGTGTCTTATTCGACCTACATGTGACGGGTCCATGACTCGTAACGACCATAAACCATAACGACGGGTCCCAAACACTTACGTCGAAGAGACACACACATATACACACGTGTATGTGTATGTGTGTTTGTGTTCATGAGAGTATGAGAGAACGCGAATGTGGACACATATGTCGAAACACCCTCTATAAGAAGAGACAATGTTAAATTCTCGATATGTAGAGAATTACAAAACAAGGTGAGTAGTGTTTGATTACCTGGACCCCTAAACCGAGTGTTTATGCAAAATAAACCGAAGGTCACCCTAAAAACGAACAAACAAAATAAAACAAACTAAAAATTGTCAAAACTTACCCTCCGTGAGTTTCCATATGATGGACTCACCTAGGGTCTCCGTACACTTAAACGTCGTTATGTGAAAAAAGAGACTTTGTACTAGATTGTTTTCTATACTCAATAAATGAATTCATCCCTCTCTCAATAACCTCCAATAAACGTTCGTGGGAACGTTTATTTCCTCGACCTGATTTTGTCCTTTATTTTATTACGATATTACTGAACAAAACTGACGGAGTTCTTAAAAAGAAATATTCGACAAATGTTCAATTTTTCTCCAATTATAATAAGACTAAGTGTGTTCTTACGTCGGACACCTTAGACGGTTTCTGACAATCAATTTAAGAATTAGACCCGTAGACTCGGTGACCACGAAACGGTATTCAACGGTTCACATCGTTTTAAAGAAAAAAATGACTATCGTTAAGATTATGGTTTCTGAACCTCACTGAAATATTCAATTTAACATAAGTCCATTGAAAGTGAGTGACGTAAGATTTAACACACAATCTGTCTTTTCTTCTCCTCCTTTTTTTCTTTCTCTTTCTTCTCTCAGATATACCCAATCTCAATTCTAAGATTCTTAAAATGGAATAGGGGTTTGTAGGGACCTTAACACCCGGAGTGTACTTGTAGTAAACTCCTAATGAAGATTTATTTCCGATTTCTGACCTCCTGTGGAGATCTTTTTTTTACCGAATTAATGTCTCGTTGAGATGGAACAAATGATAGGGATCGTAGGGTAAATCTGACAACCAACTTTAAAGAATCCTTTAGAGGATTCTATGTCACAACTTGAAAGGTTCTTTCAATACTATAGGATAGAAAGATTCCAAAAGTTTCTGTGAGAGACTCTGCCGTGCATACATACTTACTTTGAGAATTACACTGGAGATCACTGGGAGGGATCGGGTATTAGGGCATAAACCGATGTGTTCCCAAGACTGAACTCAGAATTCTTAAGGACACCTTCAAGGTCTCAACCGTGTCAAGGTCACCGGTTGCAATCTTCTGTCCTTCTATCCTCGGAAAACCCTTCTTCCACCCATCTCCTTTGTCGTGGTCGACCCTAAGTGTCTTAAGATTCCAAGGGTGGAGGTGCCAGTACGGGATGTTTGAAGGAGGGGAACTCACTCCCGTCGTGGACACTTATACTATCAAGACGAACTGATCTGTTTTGATTCCTTTAAGACATCTACATTAATTCTAGGGTCCCCGAAGGGACCACCACGACACCAATTCTTAGACGGAAAGTGACGTCCCCTACATCTAAACTAAGGACCAGTCTCTTGATTTTAGGGTGTACAGAGTCCCGTTGGTACGGACGTACGACGTTGATCTCTTGGACACACGGTGTTTGACGTCTCGGGTCCGTGGCGCTGAGGACTCGGGTGTACGAGGTCTCGGGTACAAGGTGTAGTCTTCGGATGCGCGACGTTGACCTCGTTTTCGGGGTCACGGTGTCGCTTCTGAGTCACGTCGGTTTTTTATAATTTCCAGGATTTAGTCAACTGAAGTTCAATTAGTTTTCCTTCTACTAATATCCACCCGAACTGGATTTCGTCTATTTTTTGTCCCCGACTCGTGAAGGGTTTCTCTTCGTGAGAGGAGGGTCGGAACTTCCTCTTTATTGGTGTACCACGTGACGGACACCTCTCAGCACCGAAGAGCTTCGACTCCCGGAGGTAGGATGTCCTTCCCGTTAAGACAGTTGTAGTCACTCGAACCTTCTCCCTGGGCTCGAGTTCCACTCTTACATCCGGTCCATTGTGGAACTGACATGGGAACTCTCTGACAACTTACTTTACAGGTCTATTCGACATGGACCTGAGGACTTAGGTGTCTTTGAGTTTCTGTTATTTACATATGATAAATTTTGACGATTTCAACACCATTAAACAACGTGTCATAATCGTATTGATTGTATCCGTTTCGATGATTCTCTTTGCCGGGTTCGTTACCCCCTCCCCTGTTGTACATTTTGTGTTTGTCACGTACCTTCCCCTTATGCGACCGTGGGGTTTCGGGTAGGGACCCGTGTCTCGGAGACGTTTGTCATCCGGTCTCGTGATTGGTGTGGCAACCCTAACAAATGTAGAAAGGGATTTGGTTCGAGACTCCCCGTGGCGGTAGTCGTAGAGAAGATGTCTGTTACAAATGTCTGACGAGGAGCCGTCCAGGACTGGGACCTAGACACTCATGTCGTTACTTCTGCAGTCCATACACGTGTCAGACCAACTCCACAGTTTATGTGTGTCCACACACATCGACTCACAATCACGACGGAGTCTTCTGACTTGCTGGACGAGATCCTCGTGATCCCCGGTTGGGCAGACCACCCCCGGGGTCTTTACAAGAACCTCTTAGGTGTCGTTAAAACTCAGTACTTCCCACCCGTCTTTTTTAATATATATATAATATACATATTATATATATATATATATTAATAATATATATAATCTCACCGAAGGGGTGGTCCCAAGGGGACCCCCGAGTCTGTCATTTCTTAGACGGTCGTGACGTCCTCTGGGTCCAAGTTAGGGACCCAACTCCTTTAGGGGAACTCTTCCCTTACCGATAGGATATATACTTTCACTTTTCAGTTTCACTTCAACGAGTCAGTACAGACTGAGAAGCGCTAGGGTACCTGACGTCGGATGGTCCGAGGAGGTAGGTACCCTAAAAGGTCGGTTCTCATGACCTCACCCCACGGTAACGGAAGAGGTTGGGATATATATATATACATGTTTTTAACGATGACGTACACCCACTCAATACCCCTTCTTCTCCCCGTAGTCGAGTCCGGTGAAACACTACCCGGAAGGGGTAGATTTTACGACGGTAAACTCCCCTAAAAAACAACGGCTACTATTAACTATTGTTTGTTGTTTTTGTCAGATGTGGTTCCTCACTCTCGTACACACACAAAACCCTTCTACGTGCATTGTCGTCTGCCGTCGTCCTCCATTCTGGTCTCCGTTCTCTGCGTCACTCTTTCGGTCTCGTCCTATGTCCACACAAAGGCGAACGAGGAAACAGGGACGATACTCGTGTCCCGGGTGGGTTCTCATCCCCGTTTTTCACGAATAACTTAGTATTTGTCTGTCTAGTAATTTTCTCCCGAGGGTTCCGTTACCCGTACCGACGTCGTTAAGGATTTTTCAACTTTCTCAAAAGTGAGTGGTACCTCGACTCTCTCCCCTATAAAATCCGTAGGTCCCACACTCCCTACTCCGTTTCCTGTTCCCAATATTTTTGTCTTTCAGGTCTGAGTCCTGGAGACAACTCGAGATCCACCTCATCTTTCCCCGGTGGAGTTCCAGACTCCCCAAATCTCACAGAGTCCCTAGGTTAGGTCGTGGTACTAAGCCGAACCCCAGGAGGGACTGGGAGCCGTACTTTCAAGTCCGTGTAAGATCGAGTCCGATGTAATCGTCGGTGAGAAGGGAGGACCAGTCGAAAAATCCCTCGACAAGTAAAAGGTGACCGAGTAGGAATGGGAAAGCGGATTAGGGAGTTGGGTACAAATGGGAGTTGACAAGGGAAAGTCTCATAAGGGTCTACCACGATCACCATTTCTTGGACACACGGTTACGTCCTCTAAATTCTCTGCGTCCAAACTAGGGACTCGACCCTTCTAGGGGACCTCCTCCTTTACCGTTGGGTGGGGTCATAAGAACGGACCTCTTAGGGTACCTGTCTCCTCGGACCTCCTGATATCAGGTATCTCAGTGTCTCCACCTGGACTGACTTCACTGAATCGTACGTGCGTGCGAAGGAGAGTCTTCCTCCTCCAAGTAGAGCTCTGTTCCGACTTTTCCTGTGAGTGAACTGGTCGAACTGGTTCACGAAGAAGAACATCTACTCCGTCAGAGGAGAGACAGAAGACTGAGTGTCTATTCTACAAGAAAAAAGATAGTTTTGGATTATTGAGGAGACGGGTACGCTTGTCAGGGAGACGGGTAAGTAAGTAAACAAGTGAATCAATGACTGTTTATAAACAACTTGTATCTGTGATGGGATCCGAGACCCTGAGTTGTGACTTGCACTTTGTGTCCTAGGTCCGAGAATATACTCTACCCCTCCGTATTTTACTTGTCGTTCGTTTATTTACTTGGTCTTCTCGAGTCTCATTTTTCACGAGGTCCTTTTTTTGGGTTTTTTCTCACTTCATCATTCACGAGGTTTTACAGAGGACCCAAAGGACAGAGTTGTATAAAGTCTGGTTGGTGGGTTACCGGATTCGAGGTTTGGATCCTTCGTAGAACCTGAATGGGAAGAGTGAATAAAAAGTGTAAGTTAATAGTCAGTGTTTCGGTACGTATACGGTTGTAAGTTACTGCGAGGTTGGGTAGACAGGAAGAGGTGGGGTGACTGTGAAGTACGTCTCTGCTAGTGAACAACAGGTAAACGACGTCGTAACGGGTCTAATCACAGGAGAGAGATCAGAACGGGACAAGGACGGAGAGTACCGAGACGAATGTTAACGAGTTATCACCTCCCTCCGAGTTCTCCCTCCCATATATATACACAAATATATATATATATATTTGTGTATACATATATGTGTATACATATATGTGTATATGTATGTGTATGTATATCCTGTCTTTACCATACCTGTATCGTCTTCGTCTTCTATAATTCTTCTCCACCGTTCTTATGTGTCTTCTTGACATGTTTTTTCTAGAAGTCCTGGGTCTATTAGTACTACCATACTGGTGAGTGTGGATCTCGGTCTGTAGAACCTTACACTTCAGTTCACCCGGAATCCTTCGTAGTGATGCTTGTTTCGATCACCTCCACTACCTTATGGTCAACTCGATAAAGTTTAGGACTTTCTATTACGACAATTTCACGATGTGAGTTATACGGTCGTTTAAACCTTTTGAGTCGTCACGGGTGTCCTGACCTTTTCCAGTCAAAAGTAAGGTTGGGGTTTCTTTCTGTTACGGTTTCTTACGAGTTTGATGGTGTGTTAACGTGAGTAGAGTGTGCGATCATATCATTACGAGTTTTAAGAGGTTCGGTCCGAAGTCGTTATACACTTGGAACTTGAAACTCTACAAGTTCGACCAAAATCCTTTCCGTCTCCTTGGTCTCTAGTTTAACGGTTGTAGGTAACCTAATGACTTTTTGGTTCTCAGGGTCTTTTTGTAGATGAAGACGGAATAACTGATGCGGTTTCGGAAACTGACACACCTAGTGTTATTTGACACCTTTTAAGACTTTCTCTACCCTTATGGTCTGGTGGACTGGACGGAGAACTCTTTAGACACACGTCCAGTCCTTCGTTGTCAATCTTGACCTGTACCTTGTTGTCTGACCAAGGTTTAACCCTTTTCTCGTGTAATTCCGACATATAACAGTGGGACGAATAAATTGAATATACGTCTCATGTAGTACTCTTTGTGATCCGACCTACTTCGTGTTCGACCTTAGTTCTAACGACCTTCTTTATGGTTATTGAAGTCTATACGTCTACCGGTAGGAATACCGTCTTTCGTTTCTTGATTTTTCGGAGAAATACTCACACTTTCACCTCTCGCCTTTTTCAACCGAATTTCGAGTTGTAAGTCTTTTGATTCTAGTACCGTAGACCAGGGTAGTGAAGTACCCGTTATCTACCCCTTTGTCACCTTTGTCACTGTCTAAAAAAACCCCCCCCTCCCAAGGTTTTAGTGACGTCTACCACTGACGTCGGTACTTTAATTTTCTACGAATGAGGAACCTTCCTTTCAATACTGCTTGGATCTATCGTATAACTTTTCGTCCCTGTAAAGAAACGGTTGTTTCCAGGCAGATCAGTTCCGATATCAAAAAGGTCACCAGTACATACCTACTCTCTCGACCTGATATTTCTTTCGACACGTGGCTTCTTAACTGCGAAAACTTGACACCAAAACCTCTTCTGAGAACTCTCAGGGAACCTGACGTTCTTCTAGGTTGGTCAGGTAGGATTTCCTTTAGTCAGGACTTATAAGTAACCTTCCTGGCTACGTTAACTGAGTAAACTTTTCTGAGACTACGACCCTTTCTCAGAGGTGGACCCTCCTCTTCCCCTGCTGTCTCCTACTCCACCAACCTACCGTAGTGACTGAGTTACCTCTACTCAAACTCATTTGAGGCCCTCAACCACTACCTGTCCCTCCGGACCTCACGAAGTCAGGTACCCCAGAGTTTCTCAACCTGTGCTGACTTGCTGACTTTACTTGACTTGTCTTGTATATCGACTAAGAGAGTACAACATGTGATCTTTGGTTCTGTTGTAACATTTCGTTAACTTGAGGTTATTATTTTAAAAAATCTTTTTCTTTTCTTTTAGAATTTGTCGGGAGTTTTTAACAAGTTACCAAGAGTTATCAAAGAAATCAGTGCAAGTTGGCAGACCTGAATCGTTCGTTCCGGAAAGTGATAGACCCACGATGACTGGGAAGTCGGAACGAGGGGCCGTGAGAGGACGGGGTGTGTCGAAGGTGAGTCGGCAGGGACGTCTAGATACACACCTTCACGATGAACGAAAACTAGACAACGGTGAGAACGAACTACGCCGGAGACGAGTAGAAAGAGATTGATGACACAAGTTTTGAGTCTAGTCTTCAGTGGAGTAAAACCTTCTAGAAAGAATATTTACTGGTTTCTTCGAAAATGTTCCTAATGTACCTTTTCTATGTACTTTGCGAACCGGATTTCTACCGTAAGTCGACGAATATAGAACAAATGGACTACCTTACAAGAAAAACCCCGTCCGTATCAATCGTGTATTTCAAAAGGATAAAAGTAACTTTTGTAGAGTCTTTTGTCGGAGACTCCGTGCCTGAACAGAGGGAGTAACAAAAATTACTCTACCTGAGTACGTGTCCTTTAAAAGGAAGAGTAAATACAAAAACAACGAACTATGAAAAATAATAGTAAACTCGAGGATTAGGAATAAGAATTACCGGACCTTCACTAAGACTACCTAGGATTCTAACCTCTGTTTGTAGAACTTATATAGTCGTAGGGTTGTCGTGTTTGTTATTATTAAGTGACATCTGGAACCGGGACTCCTAACCGACAACGGTAAAGGTTAAAATATAACGAAGAACCGTGTGAGAGGGTCGAGGGTCCCGGGACTCTCTTAGGTGGTTGGACGGTGAGAGGTACCTTCGTACCCTGGTGTGTGGAGATGGTTTGATTCGGGAAGGGACCCAACTGAAGACTGTGGTAGCGGGACTCGAAGATACCTCCAAAATCCTTGAGAGACCTTTGCCCTTTCGGCGAAAGACTCTTATGTAAAAGGAAACCTATGGACAAGGAACTATTCTAAAGAGAGGGTCGTGCACGGGTGTTCTCGTGTGTGGGTCAAGAATGAACCAGTCAGAGGGATGGACACACTCCAGACACAAGACTTTCAGGGGTCTTCCCCACCATTTCTACCTCAAGAGAATGAACGCAAATCATCGCAGGCCTGGGAGACGAGAAGGAGCCGAAGAACCTGGTCGAAGAGACGGTCGCGGAACAGGAGACTGAGACGTGTGTGCAGCCGGAGGGCGTCCATGAGGTCCATCAGCTCGAGGGCGACCCGCGCGAGGTGAGAGTCGCGGTCCAACACATGACGTGAGAACATGAGTGAACACATCCACACTGTAGCAGGGTTGTATTGCCTATACAAAAAGCTCTTGAGAACCTTTAGAACTTACATGCGAGAACAACGAACCCATGTAAAGACGTCAGGAACGAAGTCAGTCTTTTATTTAAGAGTTTAATAAAGGTCAATAAATTTAACGGGTTCATTACAGTTATCGAGAATAAGTATCTTTATCTGAATATTTTATGTTTGTCAATTTTCCCCCACTTTAAATTTTTTTTTTAGTGGGTATTAAGGAATTGAGTTTCTTGATAACTGTGAAATCACATGTTTAGAAATCCAAAAGGATACGTAAATCAGTATGTGTATATTTGTATACAATTACACTAAAACGATGTACACACAACATATTGTAAAATTTAAACGACTATATAACACTTGTATAAAGTTTTGGTTAATTATATATAAATCCAGTGATCCTCAGCCTGTGCTGACTCGCTGAAGTGAAAGTGAAAAGTGAAAGTACGTGACCTCTTCCTTTACCGTTGGGTGAGGTCACAAGAACGGACCTCTTAGGGTCCCTACCCCCTCGGACCACCCGACGGCAGAGACCCCAGCGTGTCTCAGCCTGTTCTGACTTCGCTGAATCGTCGTCGTCGTATGGTATTAAAATTATTGTGTTAAGGTAAATTAACTATAGGGTAATAGATAAAGTAATCTGAGAAAGATTACTTGAAAACCCGAAGGGACCACCGAGTATACCATTTCTTAGACGGACGTTATACCCTCTGGGCCCAAACTAGGGACCCTACCCTTCTAGGGGATCTCTTCCTTTACCGTTGGGTGAGATCATAAGAACGGACCTCCTAGGGTACCTGTCTCCTCGGACCACTCGATGTCAGGTACCCCAGCGTCTCAGTCTGCACTGACCCGCTGACTGTATGTGTATTTGTATTACTTGTAAATGTATCAAAAGTTACTAGGCGGTGAGTTTGTACCACTTCTTTTAGAAACAGAAATGCATAAACACGAAGAGACTAATAAAAGAATCCTATGTAAAGGTCTACACTCGAGGTGGGAGTCGTGGACGAGTCGTGGACTGTATCAGTGTGAATTATACTTGAATGACTTATTTTCTTATTCAATTCCCCGGAAGGGACCACCAGGTCACCAATCCTCAGACGGACGGTAACGTCCCTGTGTCCAAGTTAGGAACTAGGTCCTTCTAAGGTGTACGGCACCTCGTTGGAGCGGGCACACGGTGTTGATAACTCGGACGAGCGGTCCCGGGACCTCGGCGTTGATGGCTCGGTGTACGACGTTCATGACTCCCGACGAGTGAAACTCGGACCGAGATGTTCTCTTCGGTGGTGTTACTCTTCGGACTCGTACCGTTACTTCTCACCAGGGGTGAACGACGTTGATCTCTTTTCGGCACGTTTCGTTGTTTCTAGGTCGTCGGTTTTTCTTAATTGAATTTTTTATATAAATTTTTTTCCTTATTCACTTACTTCCTACCTTTACCCTACCCAAAGACCCAGTCCTACATATGAATTTCTGGTAAACCACCAAATGGTTTTACGAGAGGTGTTTTCGACATTTTTATACATGAAACTTGTCGTCCTACATTCTGACAAGTGACTTCTTACTTTCTCTCTAACTCTCTCTCTCTCCACACACTCTCCCTCTCTCTCTCTTTGTCTCTGTCTTTGTCTCTCCTACTCTCCCTTTCTCTCTCTCCTCTCTCTTTAACAGATGTAGATAGGAGAAAATAAGAATGGGGTGGGGGTGGGGTGTGTTTGGGGACCTACACCCTAGCGTAGTGAAACGTGCACAAACGGACCGGTTGTCACCTCGGTGGACCCGGAACCGAAGGAGGATTCCAGTGGTGTCAGTCCCACCCTTCTGGATGTATTTAGTATGGGAGAAGAAAAGTCAGGTGGAAGTATCGATACTTTCATAGGTAGACATGAGTTATGGGAGCAGACGTCCGTCTGAGTTCAGAACACCTTTCGAACGTCCCTACTCTGAGCGGGACTTAGGGTTCCGCCCAGACACCATTTACTTCTCCCTGGTGTCAACTCGTATTAAGAGTGTGTGCCCTCTTTCACTCTAGCCCTTCCAGAGACTCCTCTCTTGGTCACTCCGTCGTCGTTCTCCGGTAACCGGACCCTTGTAAGGTAGACACCGAGGGTCCGGAGCCGAGTGGTCTGGAGTCTTTGGGTCACGTCGGACGAGACTCCTTCACAAGATGGGACTGACGTTGGTTTATCAAACCTGAATTTCTCAAAAGTCCTTATATCTTTGATTTATGGAAAGTCTCTTCCTTTTATTAAATAGTTTTACATTGAACATGTTTTCATTCCACCCTGTATTCTTTATCGACTACAGTTACGGGCACACACAATTTCCAATCCTGTCGCCCAATGTAAACGGGGTCCCTCAGACAGGGACGACGTTTTTACAACCCAAAACGTTTAAAATTACTTCACCGTCGATGTTTCGAACCCTTTTTCCGGGGCCTTGAAGGAGAGACAACTTGTGACGACTTAGGACGAGTAAAGATTTTAGTTTAGATCAAGTCGTTTTCTTCGTGTTCGAAGAGTCATTCGGTTATAGTACTGATAAATGTCACTGGATTTCAGAGTGGTAATTTTCTGTGTTTCTTTTGCTGTTACACGATAGGAGGACTATATCATTTTGTACTTCTTTTGCACTGGTTTTACAAATTAAAAGGATAAATTTTTGACTCGTTAACTTATTATTGTAAAATCTGTAAATGGTAGTACGGTCCGTTCCAAGATTCATCCTTAATTAGGTAATTTAGAAGACTTATAATCATTCTCCATTTAAGATAATTACCGGGGTAAAATGTTTACTCTCTTTGACGGTTTAGTCCGTTGTCTCCTTTCGGGACAAGTTCTTTGGTGATCTGTTACTTTTTATAAGTCACATGGGAATCGTTAGAATAGTAAGTGATAGACCTCTTTGTGTAGGGTCATCCATCCCTTCACACCCATTCTATTTCACTGAAGACCCTCCGTCCAAGGGACCCAGTCCCCGTACCTACGGTGGATGGAGATTCTGAACTTTCGCGACTATCTATATCACGTGGTACCGGCCCAGGACCCGCGCACCGCCGCCCCCGTCCTTCCGGTACTTCTGGTGTCGGGACTTTTACGTTCGAGCGGATTCTCGGTCGTAGTAGGACGTTTGGTGGGTCCCACCCTTAGGGACGACGACGAAGGGCTTCCTCTGAGTTCCCAGGGCCACCACCAGAGGACGAAAAGTCGGCGACGATTCTTTTAGGAGGTTTTTGTCGGCCTGTCGTTTGAGACGACCAATGAGGGAGACTACGCACTAGAGTGAAACGTTTGACCACTAGTTCAGGTCGACAACCGTTCAGGCAGGGGCCTCCGGAACGTCCGGTTGAGCCCCATCTCCCAAGGGACCCAGGTCGTAGACGACGGTAGTGGAAAGTGTGTACCCCTGGGAGACGTCTATCACCGACGGGGGAGAAGTCCGTACCCACTCACACGTACCCCACCCCTCCCCCGGCCCTCCTAAAGAGGGGAGAGGGGACGAGAAAAGAAAAATGAAAACGAAAGGAGGAGGGATCTCTTGACACGTCAGGTTAGTGTCGGGACTGGGGTATGTGTGGTGGGGGTTGAAGAGTCTCGACCTGAGAGTAAAATCAAAGACCGGTTTTAAGGGCTCTAGGAAAAGGGTCTTTAGGACAACCCTCTGGGGTGGGGCGGAGGTCTGAGAGAAACGTAAGGACGTCGAGAATTTCCGTGTCGTTCCCTTGTTTTTCTTTCGAGAGAATGTGCAGACAGAAGTTCGTCCGTCCCGTGTCCGGGGTAACGGGGAACCCCTTCTCTCGAGGTTACCCGGTGTCCGGATCCGTGGGTCCCTCTATCGACTCCTTGGACTTTGAGTTCGAGTCTTCTAAAAGTAATTCTTGGTTTGTCAATGACTATGTCCCCGTGAAAGTCTCGGTTTGGTAGTCCTTACCTTGAGGAATCACTCCTCCAGGAACTCAAAAAAGTGAGAGGTCATCGTCTTAAGGGAAGTGGCCTTCCTTGTTCGGTCGGTATGTTTCCTAAGTTGAGTGTAAGAATCATGGTTCGTCATTTTAGAAGGCTAAAAAACGGAAAAGACAACTCCGGATGAATAAAATTGGAGAGGAAGACACCAACCCAGGTCCTATGAGTACCAAGAAAGAGTTAGTGGTTGGTTTCACCTCTTCCAACCCGTAGATACTCTTCACTTTTCTTGAGACTGGTCCTCAGTCTTCTGGACCCAAACATAAACTAGGGACGTTCACTGTGAATTTCTTAAAAGGACGCACCGGGGACGTACAGGAACAAGGGTAACCAACAAGGAGATGGAGAGAAAGTTCACTGAAATCGCGGATTGACAGGGAGGAGTGGGAGAACCATAGTAACGTCTGTTGCCAAGGAGTAGGAATTCCTGTTAGGGATAAAGATTCTTGATAGAAACTGCTACAAGTCCGGGGACACTGACGCCTACATTCACATGATTCAGTGCAGTATATTTCCTACACTCATGACACCCTAAAACCATAGAAACCCTACGTCCCGCCCCTTACCCGACCAGGATCTTGTTTAAGAGACACCTGTAGTTCTCCGTTTCTTTAAGAGACTTTATCCACTTTGAGACGACTGGGAAGTAGAATTTAAGAGTATTTTTATGACGACCGAGTCGGAGGAAGGGGTTCAATTCTTCCGAGAAAACCTTTTGAGAGTACGGACGGAAAAATTTTATTTCAAAATACGGTTGTCACGAGACCAACTAAAAGAACTACTTACGGAGTTGAGGATTGACCCTCTATCACTTGATTTTACCTATTCTAGGTCACCTCCACTTTGTGTTAAAAATCCTTCACCGTAAAAGAACCCTATGTGAAAAAGAACCAAAAGATATCGTACCAATGTAATAAAAATAGTACTTCATATGTAAGTTGACCTCTTCCTTTACCACTGGATGAGGTCATAAGAACGGATCTCTTAGGGTACCTGCCTTTTCGGACCATCCGATGTCAGGTGTCCCAGCGTTTCTCAGCCTGTGCTGATTCGTTGAAGTGAAAGTATGTAAGTTATGATCCCCGAAAGGTCTACCGTGTCACCATTTCTTAGACGGACGGTTACGTCCTTTACTTTCTCTACACCCAAGCTAGGGACCAACCCTCCTGGGGGACCTCATCTTTTACCGTCGAGTGAGGTCATTAAAACGGACCCTTTAAGATACCTGTCTCCTCGGACTACCCGATGTCAGGTACCCCGGTATTTCTCAATCTGTTCTGACTCGTACCTTCTCCCACAAGCGATACTGGTCACGTAAAAGAACCGTTTTGAGATAATCAGAAACGGGACGAAGTAAGGTATAAGGTTCCGGTTTAAATGGAAAATGAGGTCCACAAAGAACTGAAGGATGAAAACGTAAGGTCAGGCGATATTACTTTTCCTATAGAAAAAACCCACAATCAAGATTTTCCAGAACATCCAGAAGTATCTTGGCAAGTTGAAGTCGAAGAAGTCGCAATGACCAAACCCGTATCTGAACCTATTGACACTATAACTTACCAAACGGAACCTTTGTTTGTCTCTAGTTTACGTGACCAGTATCGTTTGTGGGAGAAGGTTGTTGTGTTCTCTTCTGAGATGTGTACCTGTAGTGGTCTACCAGTTGTGGCCTTAGTCTGTCTAATATAAGAAACGTCGGTTTCTACCTCTTCGAGATATGTCAGTTGTTTTTGTTCTGGTCCTCGACTGACACCGAGTCTAGTATTTAAGGAATAACGGTTTAAGTGTGAATTTAACTTCTTTCATCCCTTTTGATGATCTGGTAAATCCATACTGGAGTTATTTTAGGGAATACTAATATGTCACCTTCACTCTTTATCTAAATTCCCTGATCTAGACTATCTATCTCACGGACTACTTGATACCTGTCTCCAAGCACTGTAACATGTCCTCTGTCCCTAGTTCTGGTAGGGGTACCTTTTCTTTACGTTTTTTCGTTTTACCGACAGACCCCTCCGGAATGTTTATCGACACTTTTCTTCTCTTCATTTTTCGTTTCCTCTTTTCCTTTCTATAGTCGTAGACTTACGTCTCAAGGTTTCTTATCGTTCTTCTCTATTCTTTCGGAAGAAGTCGCTAGTTACGTTTTTTTATCTTCTTTTCTTGTCTTACCCTTTCTGATCTCTAGAGAAGTTCTTTTAATCTCTATGCTTCCCTTGTAAAGTACGTTTCTACCCGAGCTATTTTCTGTCTTTGCCATACCTGGATTGTCTTCGTCTTCTATAATTCTTCTCCACCGTTCTTATGTCTTCTTGATATGTTTTTTCTTGAAGTGTTGGTTCTATTAGTACTACCACACTAGTGAGTGGATCTCGGTCTGTAGGACCTTACACTTCAGTTCACCCGGAATCTTTCGTAGTGATGTTTGTTTCGATCATCTCCACTACCTTAAGGTCAACTCGATAAAGTTTAGGACTTTCTGTTACGACACTTTCCCGATGTGAGTTATACGGTCGTTTAAACCTTTTAAGTCGTCACTGGTGTCCTGACCTTTTACAATCAAAAGTAAGGTTAGGGTTTCTGTCCGTTACGTTTTCTTACGAGTTTGATGGTGTGTTAACGTGAGTAGAGTGTTCGATCATTTCATTACGAGTTTTAAGAGGTTCGGTCCGAAGTCGTTATGTACTTGACACTTGAAGGTCTACAAGTTCAACCAAAACCTTTTCCGTCTCCTTGGTCTCTAGTTTAACAGTTGTAGGTGACCTAGTACCTTTTTCGTTCTCTCACGGTCTTTTTGTAGATAAAGACGAAATAACTGATACGGTTTCGGAAACTGACACACCTAGTGTTGTTTGACACCTTTTAAGACTTTCTCTACCCTTATGGTCTGGTGGACTGGACGGAGAACTCTTTGGACATGCGTCCGGTCCTTCGTTGTCAATCTTGAACTGTACCTTGTTGTCTGACCAAGGTTGATCCTTTTCCTCATGCAGTTCCGACATATAACAGTGGGACGAATAAATTGAAGATACGTCTCATGTAGTACTCTTTGCGACCTGACCTTCTTTGTGTTCGACCTTAGTTCTAACGACCCGCTTCATAGTTATTGGAGTCTATACGTCTACTGTGGTAGGAATACCGTCTTTCACTTCTCCTTGATTTTTCGGAGAACTACTTTCACTTTCTCCTCTCACTTTTTCAACCGAATTTGGAGTTGTAGGTCTTTTGATTCTAGCACCGTAGACCAGGGTAGTGAAGTGCCGTTTATCCCTTTGTCACCTTNCACCTTGTTGTCTGACCAAGGTTGATCCTTTTCCTCATGCAGTTCCGACATATAACAGTGGGACGAATAAATTGAAGATACGTCTCATGTAGTACTCTTTGCGAGCTGACCTTCTTTGTGTTCTACCTTAGTTCTAACGACCCGCTTCATAGTTATTGGAGTCTATACGTCTACTGTGGTAGGAATACCGTCTTTCACTTCTCCTTGATTTTTCGGAGAACTACTTTCACTTTCTCCTCTCACTTTTTCAACCGAATTTGGAGTTGTAGGTCTTTTGATTCTAGCACCGTAGACCAGGGTAGTGAAGTGCCGTTTATCCCTTTGTCACCTTTGTCTCCGACTGAATTAAAAAGACCCGAGGTTTTAGTGACGCCTACCACTAACGTCGGTACTTTAATTTTCTGTGAATGAGGAACCTTCCTTTCAATACTGGTTGGATCTGTCGTATACCTTTTCGTCTCTGTAATGAAACGGTTGTTTCCAGACAGATCAGTTCCGATACCAAAAAGGTCACCAGTACATACCTACACTCTCAACCTGACACTTCTTTCGATCCGTGACTTCTTAACTACGAAAACTTGACACCACAACCTCTTCTGAGAACTCTCAGGGAACCTGACGTTCCTCTAGGTTAGTCAGGTAAGACTTCCTCTAGTCGGGACCCTAAAGAAACCTTCCTTACTACGACTTCCACTTTGAGGTCATGAAACCGGTGGAGTACGTTTCTCAACTGAGGAACCTTTTCTGAGACTACGACCCTCCCTAACCCCCGTCCTCCTCTTTCCCTGTTGTTTCCTACTCTACCGACCTACCGTAGTGACTGAGCTACCTGCACTCAGACTCACTTGAGACCCTCAACCACTACCTGTCCCTCCGGACCACACGACGCTAAGTACTCCAGTGTTTCTCAGCTTGTGCTGACTCACTGACCTCACTGACTTGACTGACTTGACTTGACTCGTACCTACGTGTGTGTATGTAATTTATGATTACCGTGCACCTCCTAATGACCTCTGAGTCACTCTTGCTTCGTTCTCCGGAATAACATGATACACAGGAACCCGATGAAGGTCCCGACGGGAAGAGGTGTACGGAGACTTTCCCCGAGGTTTCTCGAACCAGTCTCCGGGAGTCAAGTCAGGACCGTCTGTGAGGGTGAGACGAGGTGTCCGAGAGAGGAGTAAGTAGACGAAGTATCTCTGTGCGGACCGGTGTGGACCAGAACGAACCACTGGAAATGAGAGCACTAAGGGTTCCGTCATTTCAGACGTCGACCTAGGGGATTGGGTAATCCTAACTACTCGGTACTCCGTCTTGGTCTCACCTTTGGGAGTACAAGAATACTGGTCTTTAGAGTGTTTCCTTTTAATTTGAGGAAGCCTCTATCAGTGTCGAAACTGACTATATGTCACCGGTTGGCACCGGAAAGAATAAGTCTCGTCTGGAATTGAGTTACCTTTCTTTTCTACCGGACCACGGGAGTCGGACGACAACCCTATTTTAGTAAGTGAACCGAGAAGACGGAGGGAACGTAAATTAGAGACCGGAACTGGTGACGATATTAGAGGAATTCCTCCTGTCACTGGTTCGTGTCACAGAGGGAAAAGAGGAAACGTTGACTTCTAGGGGACCTCTTCCTTTACCGTTGGGTGAGGTCATAGGAACGGACCTTTTAGGGTACCTGCCTCCTCGGACCACCCGACGTCAGGTACCCCAGCGGTTTTCAGCCCGTCCTGACTCGCTGATTGTGAGCACAAACACTGTGAACACCAGGAAGACGAGAAGACGGGACCATAGGACTCTCTCCTTTGAATTCGGGAACTGTTGATGTTGGTACAGGGAGAGGTCACACGGACCTAGACTCAGGGATCAGGAACTAGACATTCGGGTCGGGACTCAACGATAAAAAGGAATTCACTGTTCAGTCTTGACCTGTGTAGTTACGGGTCGGATTAGTCGGGTGACTCCGACTAGAGTGAGTCGAAGGGTCAGGAGAACCTTAAGGAACGGTAGAAGTAGTGACCACCAGGAAAACGAACCACGGAGGTATAATTGACTGGGATGACTAAAGATCTCGGAAGAGATGAGGGACGTGAGAGGTGAAATAACTCTCCACGACCGACTGAGACCCTTTCAGACATACCTCCTCTTGAACATAAGAATCCGGTCAAGTTGTCTTGGGGTAGACCCTATGATCTTAAGTAGTAAACCGAGACTTGTCCTTCAGAGAGAAGAGAAAAATGGGGACCAAAAGGGGAAATAGAAAATAAGTGGTGAAGACAAGGGGGTGGGGATTATCGAGAAACGGAATTTTAGTAGGAGGAAGGAGACACACCGGGTCACAGAGATGTTTCGGGTCTTTGTAAACAAATGGTTTGTGAACGAACAAGTAGAGATACATTTAACTCTATTGGAAGGTCGGAAAATGTTGATTGACGTAACAAAGGACGAACTCACTCTCCTCACCAGAGATTAATGGATACAGAGAAATCTATTTTGTAACCGACGAAAATATGCTTTTCCTTTCACGAACTTTTACACTGGAGTCGGTTGGGGAACACCCCTCCTTCTTTAAAAAGAGATAGGAAGATCCAAGGAGACCGACCAAGATTCTTAATTTAACTGTACTCTGTCTAATTGTCCTCTTTTAGTTTGTTTTTTAAATTTTTATATACATGTATACACATATACCCTCTTTTTGGGTCCTTTTGTCTCATTGAGTGGTTTTACTGACTTCGAGAATCGAATTTATGGTAGGAGTCGATTTCTGTTTTCACCAACACATCACTAAATCCTGAAGTTTTCCCTCCTTCCGTTAAATGTATCTCTACTTGTTCGCTCACAAACCATTTGTTTACAAAGACCCGAAACATCTCTGTGACCCGGTGTGTCTCCTTAAAATTGTTTAAAAGGATCTAACGAAGGATAGATGTGTGGATTAAGTATGAAGGAATAGATACCGGTATCGAGGGAAGGACCTTCTCCAGGAGATAGATGTATGTAAATCCGTTAATCCTGTTCAGTTTACTAAAAAGTTATAGCGTCATTAGGTTCAGATACAAGGTTGGTCATTACATTTCTTCTACTTCAACTTACCAAGATACTTCTGGATGTTCTGGAAGATCTTGATTGTGGGTTTTTTCAACAGTAAAAACAATATCCCCTGACCTCACGTTTTCATCCTTCAGTTCTTTGTGGACCTCATTGTCTGTTTAAACCGGAACCTCATGTCTTACTTCGTCTCGTTTCCGATTATCAAAACGGTTCTCTTGCGTGACCAGTATCATTTGTGGGAGAAGGTTTTTGTGTTCTCATCTGAGATGTGTACCTGTAGTGGTCTGCCAGTTGTGGTTTTAGTCTAACTAATGTAAGAAACGTCGGTTTCTACCTCTTCGAGAGATGTCAGTCGTTTTTGTCCTGGCCCTCGACTGACCCCGAGCCTAGTACTTGAAGAATGACGTTTTAAGTCTGAATTTACCTTCTTTCATCCTTTTGGGTGATCTGGTAAGTCCATACACTCACTCACTTCAGTGAGTCAACACAAGCTGAGAAACACTGGGGTACCTGCCATCGGGTGGTCCGAGGAGGTAGGTACCTTAAAAGATCCGTTCTCATGACCTCACCCAACGGTAAAGGAAGAGATCCCCTAGAAGGACTGGGTCCCTAGCTTGGACCCAGAGGACGTAGCGTCTGTCTGTGAAATGGTAGACTCGGTGGTCCCTTGGGGAGTTTAGGGAATACTAATATGTCACGTTCACTGTTTATCTAGGTTCCCTAATCTAGACTATCTCACAGACTTCTTGATACCTGCCTCCAAACACTGTGACGTGTCCTCCGTCCCTAGTTCCGGTAGGGGTTATTTTACTTTACGTTTTTCCGTTTTGCCGACAGACCCCTCCGGAATGTTTGTCGACTCTTTCCTTCTCTTCCCTTTCCGTTTCCTCTTCTCCTTTCTATATGGTAGACTTACGTCCCAAGGTTTCTTATTGTTCCTCTCTATTCTTGCGGAAGAGTCCCTAGTTACGTTTCTTTGTCTCCTTTTGTTATCTTACTTCTGATCTTTAGAGAAGTTCTTTTAATCTCTATGGTTCCCTTGTAAAGTACGTTTCTACCTGTGTTATTTCCTGTCTTTACCATACCTGGATTGTCTTCGTCTTCTATAATTCTTCTCCACCGTTCTTATGTGTCTTCTTGACATGTTTTTTCTAGAAGTGCTGGGTCTATTAGTACTACCACGCTAGGGAGTGGATCCCGGTCTGGAGGATTTTACACTTCTGTTCACCCACAATCCTTCGTAGTGTGTTTGTTTCGATCACCTCCACTACCTTAAGGTCAACTCCACAAAGTTTAGGATTTTCTACTACGACACTTTCACGACGTGAGTTATACGGTCGTTTAAACCTTTTAAGTCGTCACCGGTGTCCTGACCTTTTCCAGTCAAAAGTAAGGTTAGGGTTTCTTTCTGTTACGGTTTTTACGAGTTTGATGATGTATTAACGTGAGTAGAGTGTACGATTATTTCATTACGAGTTTTAAGAGGTTCCGTCCGAAGTTGTCATGTACTTGACACTTGAAGGTCTGCAAGTTCAACCAAAATCTTTTCCGTCTCCTTGGTCTCTAGTTTAACAGTTGTAGGTGACCTAGTAGCTTTTTCGTTCTCTCAAGGTCTTTTTGTAGATAAAGACGAAAGAACTGATACGGTTTTGGAAACTGACACACCTGATGTTGTTTGACTTTTTAAGAGTTTCTCTACCCTTATGGTCTGGTGGAATGGAAGTAGGACACTTTAGACATACATCCAGTTCTTCGTTGTCAATCTTGACCTGTACCTTGTTGTCTGACCAAGGTTTATCCTTTTCCGTATGCAGTTCCGACATATAACAGTGGGACGAATAAATTGAATATACGTCTCATGTAGTACTCTACCTCTTCCGTTACCGTTGGGTGAGGTCATGAGAACGGACCTTTTAGGGTACCTGCCTCCTCGTACCATCCGACGTCAGGTACCCCAGCGATTCTCAGCCTGTGTTGACTCACTGAAGTGAAAGTGAAAAGTGAAAGTACGTAACCTCTTCCTTTACTGATGGGTGAGGTCACAAGAACGGACCTCTTAGGGTCCCTACCCCCTCGGACCACCCGACGGCAGATACCCCAGCGTGTCTCAGCCTGTACTGACTCACTGAATCGTCGTCGTCGTCGTGTAGTACTCTTTGCGACCCGACCTACTTCGTGTTCGACCTTAGTTCTGACCACCTTCTTTATAGTTATTGGAGTCTATATGTCTACTGTGGTAGGAATGCCGTCTTTCGCTTCTTCTTGATTGCTCGGAGAACTACTTTCACTTTCCTCTCACTCTTTCAACAGAATTGTGAGTCGTAAGTCTTTTGATTCTTGTGCCGTAGGCCAGGGTAGGGAGGTACCGTTTATCTACCCCTTGTCACTTTTGTCACAGTCTGAAATAAAACCCCCCCGAGGTTTTAGTGACATCTACCGCTGACGTCGGTACTTTAATTTTCTACGGACGAGGAACCTTCTTTTCAATACTCGTCGGATCTGTCACATAATTTTTCGTCTCTATAATCAAAAATAAATAAATAAAACGGTCATTTGTTGAATCAGAAAATAAACGGGTTCCGGTCGACAACGTCCGTGACTCCGGGGTTCTGAAGGTCTTCCCTACCCCCAAACCCCTCGGTAGGACGGAAGGTCCACGACGGACGGGATAGGACGAAGTGCGTCCTCTACCCTCTCATCTATTTCACATGGGAACACGGCAGTTCATAGAGGAGTTAAAACACACAGTCAACGAGTCAGCACAGGCTGAGACTCTGACGTACCTGATATCGGGTGGTCCGAGGATATAGGTTCCCTAAGAGGTCCGTTCTCATGACCTCACCCAACGGTAAAGGAAGAGGTATTTTTTCGTCTCTATAATGAAATGGTCGTTTCCAGACAGATCAGTTTCGATACCAAAAAGGTCATCAGTACATACCTACACTCTCAACCTGATGTTTCTTTCGACTCGTGGCTTCTTAACTACGAAAACTTGACACCACAACCTCTTCTGAGAACTCTCAGGGAACCTGACGTTCCTCTAGGTTGGTCAGGTAGGATTTCCTTTAGTCAGGACTTATAAGTAACCTTCCTGACTACGACTTCGACTTTGAACTTATGAGACCGGTGGACTACGCTTCTTGACTCAGTAACCTTTTCTTGGACTACGACCCTTTCCAACTTCCACCCTCCTCTTCCCTTACTGTTTCCTACTCTACCAACCTACCGTGGTGCCTGAGTTACTTCTACTCAAACTCCTTTAAGGTCCTCAACCACTACCTGTCCCTCCGGACCACACGACGTCAGGTACCCCAGTGTTTTTCAACCTGTACTGACTCACTGACTTGACTCCGACTTTACCAGAAAGACTCAGAAATCCCCGGAATTTTTGTTAGTCGAATTCACCTTGCAGTGGCCACCAGGTCACCAGTTATGAGGTGCGAAGATGACGGTCCCCGTACCCAAAGTAGGGATCAGTTCCTTGATTCAAACCCGTCAAGTCGGACTTTTAGTTTTGTTAGTCGGATTTAATTAGGAGAACGGTTTCTCTGTGTTAAACCCCGTCGTTTAAGACGAGGAGATATGGGAGAATAAATCGAGAATAGTAGGGGGTGTAATTTGGAGATGTTAACGGTGTAGATTAAAGGGGCTGTAAGAGATACTTTAAATTCTGAAGATCAAAAGGATGGTGGAGGAGTGGAGGTGGGGTCCGTCTTATTGGAGGAGTAAATAGACAAAGGTCCCCGTACAACTTTAGACTTAGAACCGTCAAACTCTCCTTCCAAGTAAACCAGTACCCAAGGGACTACCCCTCTACACCCGACCGACGAGGACCCCACCGTCCCTCCTTCCTTCTCCTTTTCTTTGTATCCACACAGTACCCGGATTGGGACACTGTAGGTCTGCCATTTCAGGATCGACTAATCACGGACTCTTACACTGACGTGACCCTCTGTCTCGGAGATTCTCCCATTACTCCAACTTGGCTCCAGTGATCCCACCTGGGATTAGACTAGAGTGTCACAGGACTACTTTTCTCCTTTGAACTTGGATTTTTCTCTGTGGTTTCCTTTGTGGGACACTTCTGTGTCATTCTTCCTCCGGTGGACGTTCGGTTCCTCTCCGAGGAACCTCCTCTGGTTTGGAGAACTGCGAAACTTGGACTTGAAGACCAGGGCCTTGACACTCTTCATTAAAGGACAAACAATTCGAGGGGTCAAACACCATGAAACAATGCCGTCGGGGTCGTTTAATTACTCGTACGTAACTCAACGTCTCCTTCGTTATACTCCTGTCTTTCCTCTCTCTAACGTCACCCCCAGACGTCCTACGAGAGTTATTCAATTAACTATTCCCTTCTCCAGGAGAAACATGTAGGAAACTCCGTCAATCCCCGTTCCAGTTTCCAAGAAGAACTCAGAACCCGGAACTAACGAAAATTGAACTTTATTAGGTTTACGGTTTCTCGCAAATCCCACCGTTTAAAACGAGGGGATGTCTACGTTCTGTAAAGACCCCGACATAAGAGGTCTCGTTATGGACATCCCTCCTACTTACCTCGTACTCACCCGTTTCTCTCTTCAATTTGACGTCACGTCGACGTCGTGTCCGGGGTCGGCTAGGGTGGTCCTCAAGACCGGGATCGGCCAGGAAGTCTACACAGGACGTACCTCCGGTCCCCGGTTACGGAACCGTCGGGGTGTGACTCGTGAGTCACCACTCCCAAGAAGGACCCTTCCTTCGTATATGTCGGAGTTCACGTCGTCGAAGGAGACCGACTCCTGTTCCGGACGTCTTCCTGAGTCGACACTCGACAATCACCGTTGTGAGTGTGTTGAGTCTCTTACTCACAGGAATAGGACTTCCCATCCAAACTCGTTATACGGTATCTTTGGTGAAGTCATCCTATTCGTCTCCGGTCTGAAACGGTGCAAACATTCTGTATGTGTGGTCCACAAAATCTACGATACCCTTCTTCTTACTCTCTTGTTAATCTCAAAGTTCCTTCACCCGATATGTTTATCTAGACATAAAGTCTCTCTGGAGAGACCTCCGATCCACTTTCGTCGTTCTGACCTAAGTTCCACCCTCTGCCCCTCCGACGTCGCCGAGTACCTCTCTAGTACTCCCGGTCTTACTTTCGTCACAGTCGCCTCACTCTCTGTTTACCTACAACACCATAACACTGACTACTATTCTTTATGTATATAAGCCAGAAGGAAGTGACAAGGACCAAGTCTCTAGGATTTTAGGAACCTCCCAAAAAAAAAAAAAAATTTACTCTCGTTACCTTCCCAGAAAACAATACATACTCCATCGAAACCTTTAGTGGATTCTTACCCCCGACCAACAGCCACCTCGGTTAGAACACTAATTTCTCAACTTTGAAAGTGAAGGTAGGGGAATAGACCCTCTCCTTTCTCCCCGACCTTCAACTGTAATCAGTGGTTACCGTGTCGGTTGAGTTACCTGTATTCAGACTCGTTCGAGACCCTCTACCACTTCCTGTCCCTTCGGACCCCACGACGTCAGGTACCCCAGTGCTTCTGAGTGTGTGTGACTCGGTGACTTTTTATTGTTGGTTGCCGGTTACTAAATTAGTTGGTACAGAAACATTACTCCGGAGGTCCTTTAGGATTTTCCTCTTTCTCAAGTCTCTCGGAGGGTCGACCACTTGTACACCTCTAACTCCTCTCCGACTAGGGTCTCTCGTCCCTTCCCGGTGCAGGAAAGGGGTACGGAACGTGGGACGTAGCGAAGGCAGACTGACGAGGACTCAATGTAGGAAAAATTTTTGTGAGCAGTAGATCATTTTACAAAGAGACTCAAGACACTCGACGAGGTCTTTTAATTCGTTTGAGTTCCTCCACTGACACCCTTGGTGACTAACTATCGGTCCACCAGTCTTCGTGTCCACTGTACTGTTGGACCTGAACACGGACCGGAGACTTCACCCTTGTCAGGACACCCGGACTCTGGACTTGGATACCCTGAACTGGGATGGAGGTCCATCCACCATAGTCTTAACTTAACCTCCTATGGGCCGACTATGACCTCTTAACCACCATACCCCCTCTATTGTACGTAACGTTTCTTGTAGTTTCTTGACGTCTTCAGAAACTCTTTATAAATCTCATATCTTATTTGTCTTGAACCAAGGACTGGTTTACTCCCCATTCCTCTCCCCCCTCAGTCCGACTACCGGTCTAAGACGTAACAAAAGTTGTCAGAGGTACGTCTGGGGAGATCAGATTGTTAGTCTGTCGTCTGTCCCACTACCTCTGTCAGACGTTTGGAGTAATACATTAAGACGACAAAACTTCGGGACCGACAGACGGATAAGGAGGGATTATTTAAGGAGTCCGAGTCCCTTCCGGAACGTTCATCCAATGGGGACTTACTTCTAGATATCGACTTCATCTTTCGTCCGGTTCCTCATCCCCACTCGCTCCACGGGGAGACCATCGCCCTCACGTCTATCGGGGAATTCTCACCGAGACCGGTCGTTCTGTGAGGAGTCCGAGCTCGTACGGAGAAACCCTAGGCTAAAGACGACGAGACGAATACAAACGGCGTCCAGAGGGTGAGTCGGGAATCTCGGAACACGTCTGCATGTCGGGACGAATCTGATTGAGGACTTTTTGTCTTTCCGTGGAAAGGAGAACTCGACCCGAGTGTTGACGGAGGTCTTGACCAGGGAATAGATTTGGTACGAGTGAGGGTAGACCGTCGGTCCTGTATGGTGGATCGTCCGAGAGACTTTCTGTGCACCTTTAAGTGTACCTACTACATGTTTGTAGTCGAGGTAATATCTGTGGGTGCGGGTGAAGCACCTAAAATCGTGACTGAATTTTAGAATAAAATAAAACTTCCTTCAACCTGTCTACACTCGGGTAAAGTGACACCAAGTTGTCTCGGGTGTTCTGGTACTTCTGACTTAGGATCCTGCACAGTCAAAATGTTCGGTACGTAACGATCCCTGTGTTTCGGAGGAAAGAGATAGGAACGACCTCTTACTCTATAAGAAGTATTTGGTCAAAAGTCTTCCATGTTTAAAAGAGAAAGGAACCTTTTACATTTTTATAAAACTTGGAATTTATAAAAGAACCTTTAGAAGGGTTGATAGAAAGTTTATAAATATCGGTAAGCAATAAAAGAAATTTTCGGTTAATAATAAAAGAATTACTGTATCCACTGTAATACTTCTAATCGATAGTATGACACATGGCCCCAGAGAGTCTCTAATTCCATACAGCTCCGTAAACGAAACCATGAATGACCCATTCCTGTTAACCCTAAAAATCAAGATCCTAGACGAAAAATATAAAAGAGACTGAAAAAGGGAAAGGAAGAGACTGAATGGGTTAGGAAAATCTTTTTTTGACCGAGTAATAGTGCGACCATGGAAGTTTATGAAACTGGTGGACTACATTTCTCGGTTAATTAACCTTTTCTGAGACTACGACCCTTTCTAACTTCCGTTTTCCTCTTCTACCGTCTCCTATTGTACCAATCTATCGTAGTGGTTGAGTTACTTGTACTTAAACTCGTTTGAGGACCTCTATCACCTCCTGTCTCCTCGGATCGTCAGGTACCCCAGAGTTTCTCAGTCTGTGTTGAATCGCTGATTTGTGTTGGAAGTTCCGTACACTTTATCAGACCCTAATAAAGTCGAGTCCGAAGTGTTTTATAAACTCCGATGAAGGATTAACATGATGAGTCGACGAGACGTAGAGGGGCAGAGGACCCGAGTACTAGACAAAGTTATTAAGGAAGACCGAGACGGAACATATCTTAGATCTTGACCTAACCCCGAGTAATAAGACTAAATTTAGAATCGTGGAAAGATCTAGAACCGCAGATCATAGAAATGAGATCCAAGTACGGAATTATCACCCATTCCTTTTAGGGTACCTGTCTCCTCTGACCACCCGACGTCAGGTACCCCAGCGATTCTCAGTCTGTGCTGACTCGCTGAAGTGAAAAGTGAAAGTACGTAACCTCTTCCTTTACCGTTGGGTGAGGTCACAAGAACGGACCTCCTAGGGTCCCTGCCCCCTCGGACCACCCAACGGCAGATACCCCAGCGTGTCTCAACCTGTGCTGACTTCGCTGAATCGTCGTCGTCGTCACCCATTCTCCCTGGGGTGAGTCACTGTGGTCATCTCAGCAGACCCTGGACGAGTCTACCCGACTGAAGCCTTAGAGTGAGACAAGAGAGAGTGACAGAAGGTTCACCACGGGGTTATGGTAGACGTGTCGAATGGTTAGAAACGGGGTTCAACGGGGTTCCTTTGACGGTCAAAGCTGTCCGTCTCTTCTAGTCCTTCCTGAAAAGTCCCAAACTTCAAACAAAACAAAGGAGAATCCGATTTACCGTTAGGTAAGGTCATAAGATCGGACCTTTTAAGGTACCTGTCTCCTCGGACCGTCCGATATCAGGTACCCCAGCGTTTCTCAACCTGTACTGACTCACTGAGAGTGAGTGAGTGACCCGACATTTCCTAAGGGACTTATCCCTCGTATTTTGAGGTCTCCCAAAAGATGTACAGTTCTTACTTTGGTAGAAGGAAAGAGGGAGACGAGGTGGGAGTCTCTCTGACGTTTTCCATTTAGACTTAGGAGGTCGGAGGTACTAACCTCCTGTGACCAGTTTGGAACTTTTACGTCTGGTGACCCCTACCTCCTCCCCCTGACTTACTTCTCCCCCTGACTTTATGGTGTAACAGTTTTTTATAGTCCCAATCATGGAAAGTCATACATTCTTTTGGTCTCGATCTTAGGAATTCTCGACCAAAATCACGGTTTTTTCCTGCCACGTACACACACACCCGCGAGTCAGCACAGGATGAGAAACACTGAGATACCTGACATCGGGTGGTCTGAGGAGACAGGTACCTTAAAAGGTCCGTCCTTATGACCTCACCCAACGGTGAAGGAGGAGGTCCTTTTCCTTACAATTCGTATCAAATATTATTCGTACGGTTCCCTACCGACGGACTTCGGTTAGGGAAAATAACTACGGTCACACGATACTTTCATTCTCCGGTACTGGAACAGGAGTTCCTCGAATATTAAATGATCGTGAGTGTGTATGGATGTGGGTGATTGGTTGGGTGGGTGGGTGAATCGTTATATTTTCTTAGGTCAACACTTCCACCCCCGACCACCGAGTCAGCGAGTCAACACAGACTGAGAAGCTCCGGGGTGTCTGACATCGGACGGTCCGAGGAGACGGGTACCTTAAAAGGTCCGATCTTATGACCTCCCCCAACGGTAAAGAATGAGGTCCCCTGAAAGGACTGGATCCCTACCTTGGACGTGGAGGACACCGAGGACGAGACGTCCGTCTAAGAAATGGTGACCCGGTGGTCCATTCGGACTACTACACCCAAAGTCAAGTCAGTGAGTCAGTACAGGCTGAGAAACTCTGGGGTACCTGACGTCGTACGGTCCGAAGGGACAGGTAGTGGTTGAGGGCCTCAAATGAGTTTGAGTAGAGGTAACTCAGCCACTACGGTAGGTTGGTAGAGTAGGAGACAGTAGGGGAAGAGGAGGACGGAGGTTAGAAAGGGTCGTAGTCTCAGAAAAGGTTACTCAGTTAAGGAGTGTAGTCCACCGGTTTCATAACCTTAAAGTCGAAATCGTAGTCAGGAAGGTTACTTATAAGTCCTGACTAAAGGAAATCCTACCTGACCATCCTAGAGGAACGTCAGGTTCCCTGAGAATTCTCAGAAGAGGAACACACATTTATACTACGCGAACCCACTGAACTTTGTCGGAGAAGGAAAGAATTCAAGACACTAAAGAGGAGGTACATAATTAAAAGTACAATTAAACGAAAAGAGTAGAAAAGTTTAGAAACCTAATACACTTTTCCTTCCTCCACCTTTACTTCGGTATCCTTCACCGACGTCTTTAATTAACGGTAAAGTTCTACATTATTTTTCCTTGTCTGTATAACGTCTTCCCTGAATTTAATCTGTCATTCTTCTCACAAGACCCTTAAACCCCTATTCTCTAATAACTTCGTCCAACCAAAAAAAGATCACCTATTACTCTATAAACCCTTTAGTAAAGTTTAAGAAATCTCTACACACACTTCTTTACCCTTCAGCCCCTTCTTAGGGGTTCTTCTATTGTTTGTTCTGTCAGTATACATTTACGAACACGATACAGATTTGTGGATACCATGGGAGAGCGGGTGTCTGGCAGACGACACAGTGGTTGGAGAAGTAAATAGTAATTGAAGTGTCAAACTGTCCTCACTCTTTAAGGGTTCTACGAGGGAACTAGAGTGAGTGGAGAAGGATGGGAGGCGGGAGGAGTAAGGACCGGACTCAGGTAAGTCTCGTGTGTGAAGTCAAGACCCCGGAAAAGGGGAGTGAGACGAGAAACTTTATTTGTGGTGCACGTGGTCTCAGGGACCTATAACTAGTGAGACTAAACCGAAACCTTTGGGTGGACCGTCAACGGATACTTGACTCAGAGGGGTCTCCTGTCACAACCCAGGGTTGACCGTGGTTTACGACATGTTCCGTCGACACCGACCAGTCCGAGTCCACCGGATAAACCTCAGAGACAAGGATGTCGTGGACCATTGAAGTAAAGTCGGTTTTCGGAGACTTCAGAACGGCTACAGACGAATCGGACCTCTACAAACCCTTGTCTCCCACCTCTCGACCCCCCCACCCCCACCCGCCCTTGATTAATTACCCGAGGTCCTACCTTACTCTACTCACTAAAGTCCACCATACTCTCTTAACCGACGTCGACCTCTTCTGCACGACCGGCCCTCTACTGCAGTGGTCGAGTCCGAGGAAGGGGTCACCGGGGACCCCGGCCCAACAGTCGTATGCCCCAGCCCACTCCCTTGGACTCAGAGTAGGTCCGAGACACAGAGGGGGTCTTGTCCTGCATGAAAACCAGAGAGGAAGAGGCGACTCGTCCGAGGGTTCATTCACTCCGGAGACCCCGGGACACTTGTGAATTGGGGGACCCTTGTCCCGGGGTCCTTAATTCCGGTTCCCAAGCGGACTACAGGGGTCTCTCGTGGCTGAACCCACCATGGTCAAGTCCCAAGGTTCGGGTTTGTGACTTGCTTTATCAGTTGTGTTTATAAACAAACTCGGAAAGAGGTGATCTCCCGTCTCCGAAAAGACTGATACCGATCCCAGGATCAGGAAAAGGATAAATTTAAAGTTAGTCTTAAATGGTTTTTTTTTTTTTTTATTATTATTATTATTAACTCAGCCGTAGATGTTTTTCACGGGTGTTTGGGAGAGTGAAAAGAGGGAGGAGAGGATTATTTAACTATAAGAGTTGGTCTGACTGATTTGCCTATCTTACCTATCTCACCAAAACAAAAGTTTTAGCAAGGGTGTCAGACGTCTCGTAATCCGGGATCTTTAGGTGTAGAGCTCGATCACGAGTACACCCGGACCACCTACCCGGCACGACCGGACGCACTCGATGTGCGAAACCTCTTCCTTCCATGCACGGGGTTTCTGGAGACTGAACTACAATAGTCGTGTCCCGACTCGACGTGCCCCTCAATTACCTGTTTAGGAGCCTCGAAGGACCCTAGTTCTAAAGATAATTTCGACCTCCACTCCTTAATGTCCGACAACGACTTCTACTCCCAGGTCCTTCCTCGGAGTCGTAGAAGGGAGAAAGGACGGAATTGAGACTTGGTTTACGTCTGACAGGAAGGGGAAAGAAGTAGAGTGTGCTGATGTAGATCTTCAGGAAGAACGTCCCTCGAGAGAAACGTCGACGGGAGAAGGGAGGAAGGTCGATTCGTCGTCTTGTCCTACTTGAGAGTCCCCACCTAACTCTCTTAGAGATACCATAAATTAAGTCTTACCTTAAAGGAGACGAAACTCCCAAAGTCAAGACCAAAATGTTACGTGTTCTCTGTAGTCATTAGTAATTTTCTAAGAAGTCCTCCAAGAGTTTTAGTTTAAGGAAAGTAAACAATTTTTATTTTTGGGTGTCTTTTTCCTCGAGTTTATTACTTTTCTCCACCTGTCTCTCGACTACAAGAGACTCTAAGTCTTTTTGCAGGTGGTCTCCCATACGTGAACCCACAGACCCGTTATCCTTAGAGTCTGACGAACCCGGGGTGGGATCGGTGTGCCGAAAGGGGCACTGTCCGTGTCGTCAAGGAGTCTGAGTCCCTGTGTGACTGGGTTCTCTACCTTCCTCGTGTCTTGTTTGTCCGGTCGGAAGTACACTCTTCGTCGGCCCTCGTTGACCGTACCGGGGTCGAAGTCTCTGTCCTCTTCTCAGGATCCCGGGTTGGGTCGGACGCCGGGAGAGACGACACAGGACGACGTGGAACAGAAACAAGCGGAAGGAGTCCAATCGTTAGGTCAATTTTGGGGACGTACACTCACCGTCGGAAAGTAGTCTTTACCGTCGGGGTTGTTTGGGAGGTGGACTCTGACATCAAAAGCTGAACTAGGGAAGAACTTGGATGTATGGTACCGGGACCTCTCCATCTCAGTGGAGATCACTGAAGAAAGGACCAATACCTACATCTTAGAACGCATTTTACTCCCGTCTCTCAACGTACTGACTCCCAGTACCCTTCTTGGTCTCCCGAGGAACGATGTTTCTCTGCGTGCTCGAGACAAGAACCGAACCGAGTCCCTGGACGAGAAGATTCAGTAAGGGGAGACCGCTCCTCTCTGAGCTTCGGGCCGTGGTCGGAGAAGACTCGACCGGGACACGTTACTGACTCAAAGACAGACACACACAGACACGTGTTACCGGACCCCTATGGTTCGTGGTGCTCCATTTCCATGCACTCCCCAACCCCGTCCCCTCCTTCAAGTTCCGTCTCCAAAGAGTACCGGGACAAAGACAACACTCGAACTCAGGAAGCCCCTGACGGAGAAGGTCCTTCTGGAGACTTCGGGTCTTCTCACCCTTGTTCATGTCGGTGTCCGCGTGACGACAAGAGGGAGCCGACACAGACACCAGACGAATACGGTCTTGGATGTTCCCAGGTCCGTCCCGGGGGACTTCCGACCGTCTCGTCGTCCTTCTATTCCCGACCTTCAATGTCGCGACCAGTCACCGTCTCGTCTACGAGTCGAGGTGGCACCCGTCACGACACAGATTAGCGTGAGTTGACCAGACTCAAGCAAGACGTAGAAGATCCTGGTTGACCAGAGACGGTCGAACAGATGGTCTTACTCCGCGTACAAAGTACTAATCCCGAGTTTCGTCACTCTAATACGTGATCTTATCGAAGTTCACCACCCATTTTCAAATTAGAAGGAAGGGTCAGGAATTGAGGACGTATTAATGTCGAAGTTTGGACTTTAGACGGAAGAGGTTTGATCACTAAAATGAAACAAGGGACCTCAGTCTTTTCCAGTATTCAAGGGGAGAGTAAATGCATTTACGGAAAGGGGTGTTCCTGAACGGGAGACGTGAACCTTCGTACTCTGAACTTCGGTCGTGACCCCAGAGGACTCAGATGAGAGGAGAGGGTTCGGTCTTTCCCGGGGAGACTCCCTGACACCCAGGGGGACTCCGAAGTCCGTATCCTTGTCAGGAAATTCTTCCGTGAACAGTTGTTGAAAATTGGATCTGACCCTTGTGACTGCATTCCCTCGGTAAGTTGGTTTACAGTCATAAACCAGATGTTCTGTCTTATTCACAAACTTATTAAATGGTTTGAAAAGACCAAAATACCCTGAGAAAGTTCAGTGTCTACATCGGGAGAACCCAAAGGAAACTCAGGTGACGAATACAAGAAACTTTAAGGTAGAAATACAGGGGATTTGTAAGTTCTGGTTATTTGAATTTTGTATGTTTTTTTATTTTTTATACCGTAAACCCGACCGAGATCTTAAAGGGGGGTTAGGGGACGTGCGTGTGTGTCACCGACAGGAACAAGACTAGGACAAACCACTGTGCCCAAGTAAGAGGAAACCAAACTTAACAACCACCTTTTTTTTCTCTTAGTTGAAAGGCTCACCCCTCTCAGTTTTAGTTCACCATCAACGGCGATTTTACCGTAATAGAACTGGGTCTTCGGGGACCCAAACACCTTCGACGATTCACTGACGACCACCTCACTTCCCCCCTCCCCAGTAGGCCCCCCCCTCGACAGTGACACTTTCCCGGTCGTCCACAATTGTCGTGACCAATTCCGGTACTAGTTCGTCCGACGAAGGACCCCTAAAGTTCACACCTTTTGTGGGCTTCCGCTTCAAATTTACATGAGAACAATTACACTGAGTTTGTTTACGTTAATAAAGTTTTGAATAATCACGACAAGTTCTATCACACTGTGAAGTGAAACGTCTCTTGTTTTATTTTAGTTATATATAAAAACTTTTTATAAATGAAACCAACTTTGTGAAAGTTGGGGTCCTCAAGATTAAACCTTTTATCGTAAATCACAAGGAGAAAGTAAAACGTGTCATCGACTCTGTGGAAGAAAAGAGGTCTCCCGAATGAATCGGGTCCTGACGGACCCAGAATAAGAGTTACTTTGTAAAGACATAAGTGAGAAAGATACGTCTTTTGTTTTAAAATTTTATGACTGGTATTACAACCCTGTATTACACCGAACAGATTCTTTCAAACACTTAGAAAAACCTAGGTTCTTCGGCTTATTCGGGAGACGTCTCAAGGGTAGACTCAAACATCTGTGTGTCCGTCCCTCTCGTGTAGACAAACGGAGATTCTTTCCATACCAAATACCATTACAGAAAGAAATAAAGACTGGAACGAACATCAATGATCACGTGAAACTTCCATTTCTAGTGAACTTTTGATAAAATCTGAATTGTAAATTGATCAAGGCTTTAAAGAACTCCTTTTTAAACATAAATTTTTTAGTAATGGACAAACTCTACTTCCATTTTGAACAAAGACCTTCTAAATAAGTGGCAAATATATCAGGTATACAAGTAGAGACTCCGGGACTTATGTTCATAGAAGTCCATAAACTTCTTTACTAAAATAATAGACTTTCGAAACTCAAATCACTTAATCTTTTAACAGAAATAAACTTTTAAGTTCTATGACAACTGTACGTTTTTCTTAAGATAGATTTGACACTTTTTCAGTCACATAACCTCTACTACAAAGGAACTATCCTTTTTGGTAGTTATAATGATACAGTTTACGACCAAACCTTTATCGAAATTACGTTACCTATTGACAACTTTATTGATGTTATTGAAATCGTAGTTCGGTTCTACTATGAACACACACACACACACACACACATGATGAAAATGGTAAACCTTAGTTTTAAACTTAAAAGTTTTTATAAAATTTTTACCTATTTTTACTATGGTACGTAATATTTGGTATTTTACACCATAATAATACTACCTAAAACCTCTCCGTCGTAGTCCCTCAATTCCGCTGTCCGAGACACCGGGTCCAGGGAGATCGGAGAATAGATGATCCTCCTCCATGTACTCTTAAGTAGTCGGACGGACGCCTACTCTACCCCCTGGGACTACGATAACTTTGTCGGTTTCATACCCTGAAGTCCCGACCGAGAATTAGGAGACTCCGTAAAAAGTTAGAACGGGTCTCGAGGACCTGTGTCGTTCTTCTGTAATCCCTCACTCCCCTGTCTTCACTAGTATGACGACCAAATTAAAACGTCGGATATTCAGGTCCCTTGGATTCGTCGTCCACTGTTCAGTCGGAGAACTCACCTTCTTCACCCGAGACGGTAACAGGGACTTCTCGGAACTAGACAAGATACCCTTTGAAACATGGACTGTAGTTGTCACCTCCGTCCACGTGCCGTGACTACCCAAGGTGAGAAGACGAGGAGAAGAAACCTTTCCCGTAGAGTCTCTGTGATCGTAGGAGACTTGTGACGGGTACTGATGAGAGACCGACTCTTCTATTCCACGGTTCGTCCTCGAGACACCACCCGTAGTGACCTAGACACCAATTCTTTCACGGATTCCACCAACAATTTCCTGTCACTCCCCGATACCGGAGAGAACCCGGGATTCCTAACTTCCCCCTTCTCTTAACCTTCCGGGACAGTCACTCTTTTGAGCTCGGAGTCTCTCCCGAGTGACCGGCGAGTCGGAGAACACGAGGCACAGTGGTTCGTCGAGTCCTTAGATCACACACTCTCAATCAGAAGTGTCCCGAGATCTTACTCTGTCATTTCTTTCACAGGTAGGAGAGACCGAACTCACACCCACCGGTAAGGTCCTGGGAGGGTCCGACCTGTGAGAGTATCGGGAGTCACTGGTAGTCACTTTACCACCGGTGCCCGTCGATTTACCGGACGTCTTAAGAGTCCTAGGTGTATGTTCGACGTCTGTAACAAAAACCGGTATGTGTGTAGGTGTCATTGTAGGAAAAGAGCCAAGTAATTTGGTGAAAGATATGGAAACGTCAAGATCGCACCACCGACTCAATCCTCCTCGGGTCCGACCTCCCCTCTCGTCACCTGACTGGGACTAATAAGGTAGGTCGTCCTGACGACGTTCTCTCCCTCCCCGTCTCCCCTCTTCCGTGGTGCCGTTGTCATCGGTACACTCCCGGAGTACGGTCCCCTGTTGACCGTCTCCATACGAATCTGATCTAAACTATTCAAGGGAGAAAGGATTGAAGTCGTTAAGAAAGACTTTAGAATTCTTTTCCCCGTCTACTGGAGACGAGTATATGAAACGTAGAAGTAAAGATTCATACAAGGGTTCGTGCCCTTACAGAACAAACGTGAAAATGAAACCGTCATTTCTACTCCCCCCCTTTTCGTAAGGTGAGTTCGAGAACTTGTTAGTGATCTTAATGTTAAAAGGAGGTCCGAAAGAATACTGTAGTATTTGATAAAGTCAGTGTTGATACGTGAAAAGAAACCGAATACGAAAAAACTTCATAAGTACCTATCGGGAAGGGGAAGAGGAGACTGGGAATAATGTGGGAGAAGGTACGTACAATTGATTACGTACACAAAAATTTCACTGTCGTTAACTCCTTAGGGAGGGGGAGGTGAGGATAGGGGTGATAGAGGTTTCACCGGACCTACTTGGTGTGAAAGGCCATAAAGGAAGAAACCATTAAGGAAAGGTGACTTAGATCCGTCCGGGATACAGAACGAGAACTGGTTGTCAGACACCACCCTTGCTGGGACACAATGAAGACTCCAATAAATCTTCTCAGACCGTCGTAGAGGACGGTGTGTCCGAGACCCTCTTCGGTCGGTGAGACATTGTTCAGACTAACGGAGCTCTGGAGGTACAACACTCCTTCGTGTTCGATTGGTACACCTCTCTGATAAACGTCTCTCTACGGGTTAGTCGGAAGTCGACAAGAACGGTAGGGTTCCCTCCTCGGTGTGTGTCTACGTCTCAGACGATACCTATAGGACGGGTCAGACCGTAAGTCTACTATGGTCAGAGTCGACGGTAGTCTGTCGTTGGGGTTCTGAGGTTCCCGTTCGTTAGTGGATTTGAGACGGTTGGGTGTCTTAGTACCTTCTATTACTGAACAATAAACTTGGTGATTCGAAACTTCACGAAACGATACGTCGTCATCTATGAACCTCGTGGGTGGTGGCCTCCTGTCCCACCGGTACTTCTATTGGTCTGTAAAGGGTATAGATAGAAACAGTCAGAGCAACTGCATTCATACTCTCATACGGAAAGAAGAGAAGTATACTTTACATCAAGGTGACTACCGGTACTCCCGATTTAGATTTAAGTTAAATCTCAGTACTGACAACCTCGTAAAACTTTTATAGGTGTGACATCTTTATGAGGAAAGGGAGGGGAGGTAATAAAGAGGAGAGCAGTCCGTGGTCACATGAAGGACCTATAGTGTAACGGACACTTTACACGGGTCAAGTGACCGACGTTACTGCGAAAACGTCGTTGTCCGTAGGTTCCGTCCAGAGGAACTTCTGTTTCCGTCCTTCTCCTTACCCGAGTCTTAGTCCCGGCCCACCGTCTCCCTCTGTGAACCAAAGAGGAGTAGAGAACCTTGGTCGAAAAGACTTCCAGACAAGGCTTCTAGATTGGTCCCACCTAGGGAAAGGTGACTGTAATGGTAAAAAAAAAAAAGGTTCTACTATGAAACTAAAGGAAGAGATAGGACCTTTTCTGTTACCTGTGAGGGGAAGGGGGGTTCAATTTACTTTGTTCCAACCTTAAAAAATTTTCCTTGTAAATGATCCTTTGATTTCCCTTTGGTTTGTCTTATGTTCTCTTGTCTCCGTCTCAACGTCTACCCCAGTCCCTCAAGTCTAAACATTGGTCGGAGACCGGTGTCGACCTGACGATCCGTTTCAAAAGGTCTATGTTCGGTGAACGGACGACCGGGGATAATTTCAGTGGAAGATAAAGGATGGTCGTTCGGTCACCGTATGAGTCGGGAGGTCCGTCCTTCTAGAACTCTCGTCCCCTTGCTATCCGAGTCGATGGGGTCCTAGAGGATAGTTCCGAGGGGTAAGGTTCCTGTTCAGTTTCGAATAACCCTACCGACGGACTATAGATGGCCCCGGTCAGACCAAAGAGACCCTGATGGAAAGACCCGAGTAGACGGTCCTAGATTTCTATTATAAAGACGACTGATAGAACGACCGTGATCAGGAAGTACGAAACCAAGATTTGTGACCATACTACCTTCTACAGGCTTACACCTCCTTGTCCGTCTCCCCTTGGAACCCGTTTCTTTAACTTAAGAAGAGTACAGTTGTCTGTATCCGTCTTGGGACCCAAGGGACAGTTAGAAGTTCCAACTTTCGGTGAGTCTACCTTTACCTTATGTGTCCAACCCCTAGTACACTTCGACCTTGTATCATTGTGACGGAGTATGTTGGTTTCCAGAGGTAGGAAAATTCTAAACTGTAGTTCCATCAAAGAACATGGTCCGTCGGTACCGTTGTTCTTGAAAGACTTCCGGACGGATCAAGCACGAAGACGGGTCAATTAGGACATACCTTTACAATTAAGTTTACTTCTATTGCTCAAAGGGTCCTTCCATTTGATGTCAGGTTGATACCTAAGACGACGTTTCTCTGACATACTTTCCCTTTACGACTGAACCTCTTTACCACGTTTACATAACCGTCCCATGGAGTGTGGGTACAACCCCTTCTCTCCTAGTGATCCATTGTGGGGGTCGGGGTCCCGTACGACTCTGGAAACCAAAGTAAACATATCTTCGTCTTCGTTCCTCCTGCACCTTGTGTCGACCGTCACCCAACCGACTACACCAGTGTTTCCTTCGACTCATTACCTACACTATGGGCCCCTCTCGGGAACTGGAAGTGAGATCATCCATGAAGGTAAGGGGTTCACGACACTTACACTATATACATAGACCTTTACTTTCCTTTGGACAGACACCAACGGGTTCCGATACGGAGACCCGACAACGTATACCTTTATGGGTCTTCCGTGAGTCCGGTTCTTCCGGGGTTTCGACACGGAAGTTAGTCCTTGGTCGACACAGTAGAGAAGTGCTTGAGTCGAGTGAGTTACCATGTAGACAAAGACTCCGAGACGGGAGTCTTCTGTTTACACGGACCCTTTCCCATAAGGTCTACGGATGCGGTAACTCTACATACGGAGAGATTGTCCCTACTGTTACTGGAGAGTAAGATAAACGGTTATGGTCAACTTTCCTTCACCGACGACCGACAAGACTTTTGTCACGACCCCTAAGACTGAGACCCAAATCGTCTTCTCTCCCGGTGTCAGTTGACCATGAGTGACGGTGTCTGTTCCCTCATCCGTCACTTAAACGACACGTGATCTGGCGAAACGTGAACTCAAAAAAGTCCCATTACCGGACGAATAGGATAATGAGAGGACCCCGATAAGGAACGTTTCGACCTCATGAAGAACCCACTTGAATAAAAGACCTCTATCAATAATCGAGTCATCATCAGGTCACATTTAATCTAGACGACGGATGAATCGTGGACCTATCTAAAATTCTATAAGACAGCAAGGTCCCGGAAGTTCGTTTATTGTAGTACAGTCTCCCTGTGACGGCCCGTCGACGACACTTGGGTAGTGGTTCCCGGGACACAATTAGTGATGCTCAGGACCGTGAGATCCACGAGACTCATGAGAGTGATACAGTCCGCCAAAGAAGGTGTCAGGTCAGAACTAAGAACCGGTCTTCTCTACACGAAGGGGATGTCGTGTGGTGGAATCCGGTGGACTTCTGCCGACCTGGTAAGTGCAAGTCGTTTGGGTTGGACCTTTCTCCCGGTCAATAACGACACAAATGTCGACTCGTAAACCAGTGATCTCAGTAGACCTACAACGACCTACCCTTTTCAATGACTTCTAGAGACATTCTACCAACAGGATAACCCAAGAACTGTATTCACCAGGAGAATGGGTGTCAGTAGCAAAGACATCCTTTTTCTTTGTTTTTCTTACGAAACCAAAAGTAAGTATCTTTATATAAAATAAAGTCAAAAGAGAAAAATTAACTTCATGTCAACTAAATGTTACAACAGAAGTAAAAACGATTTGTCGTTTCGGCAAGTCAATGTGTAAGAAAAATTTCATAAGAAAAGGTAATACCAATAGTATCCTGTGACTTATATCAAGAGACACAATATGTCATCGTGAAACAACAAATAGGTAGGATATATCCTTTCAAACGTAAACGATTGGAGTTGGAGGGTGAGGTGGGGAGAGGGTTACGGTGGTCGGACAGGAGGTACAGAACCGTTGGTAGTCAGACAAAAGATACAGGTACTAAGACAAAGTGTCTAACTAATTAAACACAGTATAAAATCTAACGTGTATATTCACTGTAGTGTACTATGAACAGAAAGACTGAATGAAATGAATTATACTATTGGAAATCAGCAATAGGTACAACGACGTTTACCGTAATGACGTAAGAAAAAAATTTCGACTCATCATAAGGTAGTGTATATACACGGTACAGAACAAGAAAAAAATGAAATAAAAAACAAATTAAAACAAAAACCCATATCGGTCAATTGTTACAAAATTCAAAGTCCACTTGTCGTTTCCCTGAATAAGTATATATATTTACATAGGTTACGAAGGGGTTTGAGAGGAGGGTAGGTCCGACGGTGTATTGTGACTCGTCTCGAGATACACGACATGTCATCAAGGACCAACCAGTAGGTAAAATTTATCGCACATGGACGACGACGACGATTCAGCGAAGTCAGCACAGACTGAGGATCGCTGGGGTACCTGACGTCGGATGGTCCGAGGAGATAGGTGCCCCAAACGGTCCGTTCTCATGACCTCACCCCACGGTAACGGAAGAGGTCACATATGGATGGGTAGGGGTTGGGGGATAGGGAGGAGACAGGGGGTCGTTGGTATTCAATCTAAGGTGTATATTCACTGTAGTGTACCATAAACAGAAAGAATGAATGAAATGAATTATACTATGAGATCAGTAATAGGTACAACGATGTTTACCGTAATGACGTAAGAAAAAAATTTCGACCCATCATAATGACGTAAGAAAAAAATTTCGAAACAAAAGATTCAGACACTCAGAGAAATACAAAACATTGGTTCAAGTAAACATAGTTAAAAAAAAAATTGGTATGTATTCCCTTCAGTATACTATAGACAGGAAGAGACAGACTGAATGAAGTGAGTCATACTGGTAGAGATCCAGGTCGTAATAAAATAAGAAAAGTAGAAGAAATGGGTAAGCAGACAACTACCTGTAAATCCGACAAAAGTACAGAAACGATAACACTTACCACGATGTTACTTGTGTCCTCACGTACATACAAACTTAATCTCCAGACAGACCTATTTACGGGTCTTCACCCTAACGTCCTAGTATACAAACAAGAAAAAAATCAAAAGAACTCCTCTGAGGTATACCAAAAATTGTTACCGACGTAGTTGATTGTGAGGGTGGTTGTCACATCCTCCTAATGAAAGAGAGGTGTTGGAGAGGTCGTAGACAATAAACATCTGAAAAATTACTACCGGGAAGACTGACAATCCTCTACCATGGAGTAACATTAAAACTAAACGTACAAAATTATTTATTGTTACAATTCGTAGAAAAGTACACGGACGACCGGTAGACATACAGAAGAAACCTCTTTACAGATAAATCAAGAAGACAGGTGAAAAACTAACCCAACAAAAAAAACAACAACTCGACGTATTCGACATATAAACCTTTAATTCGGAAACGACCAGTGTAACAAACGTCTATAAGAGAGGGTAAGATATGTGACAGAAAGGAAAGGAAAAAAAAAAAAAAAAAAAAAAAGGAAAGGAAAAAAAAAAAAAAAAAAAACCCAGACACCAAAGGAAACGACACGTTTTCGAACATTAAAACTAATCCAGTGTAGACAAATAAAAACAAAAATAAAGATGACGGAACCCACTGACTGGATTCTTTTGAAAATACTAAAAACAGTCTCTTACAAAACACATACTAGAGAAGATCCGCAAAATACCACAGTCCAGAATACAAATACAGAAATTCAGTAAAACTTAAGTCTGTTATGACGTTTCGGTGCGATTAGTTTTGTCGTACCATAACCGTGTTTTTGTCTGTATACCCATTTACCTTGTCTTGTCTCTCGGGTCTTTATAATTATTTGGGTGTGTGGATACGAGTCAATTAGAAACTGTTTCCTCCGTTCTTATATGTTGCACTTTTTTTGTAATAAATCGTTCACGACAAGCCTTTCAACTTTCGTACATTTAGTTACTTCAATCTTATGTGGGAGAATGGTATGTGTTTTTATAAAGGAAATAAAAAAATTTAACTTCATATCAAATAAATGTTACAAAGTTTATATATCGTTTTACTAAGTCAATACGTATAAATATATACAAGAAAAAGTCTAAAAAAAGGTAATATCCCATAACATTAACTTATATCAAGGGACACGATGATCATCCAGGAACAAATATACACTATCGCACATAGACAAGTAAGGTTTAAGGGTCAAATAGGGAGAGGGGAAAGGGAAACCATTGGTACAGACAGAAGATATAGACAGTAGGTATATAAAAATTACACATAGTCTGTTCACGGTCCGTGACACTGTCTAAGACCTCTACCTCTATGGTACTCCTTCTGTGTATAGGACGAAAGTTTCTCGAGTGTCACCCTCTATATAATGTTGTACTCTTCGACTCGTTTGATTTTACTCGTTTCTCCTCCCTTCCCGATTGAAACTCCCCTGACTCCAGATATCTCTCCTGGTATTTCTACAGAACTCGACCCGGTAAAACCGACTTCTTCTCCAGTAGTCCTCCCTTTCTCCCTTCCGGTGACACCCGTCTCCTTTCTCGGACACGTCTCCGTCCTTTACCGTAACTTCCTTGATAGTCTTACACCACACTCCTCGTCTCGTCCTCTTTAATTCTTCTGACCCCTCCTCTCCCAGACGCACCCCATTGTATGGAAGGGACAAGAGTTCGACACTCCTACCCGGGAAAGTGACCTCGGGGTCCGAATTCTCATCCTCCTTGAGAACACTCAGTGTGAGTCGGGTCGTAAGTTGAATTCTCATAATTACGACGTCAGTGTCTCTCTTTCTTTTGACGTCAATGAAGGTACCTGTGTCGTTATTGTTTTTAGTTTGTACATTTGATATCCTCTCGACGTTTGTAAGAGTTTGACCCTACAGACCTGACGTAAAGTTTCTAGTTTGCAAGTACGCACTCCGGTAGTCTCTTCCATTATGTTCGGTCTCCCATGGACCTTCTTCCCTTTGTTCAGACAGACACTGTAAACCGAGACTTCACACACGTACCCACACCCGTATGGGTAAGAGAACCCTTTCCTATAATAAAAGACCTATTCCTTCTTTTACACTCACCTATAAAGGGGATATAACACTAAGTTTATGTTGTCTTCAAGGGTCTATGAGACCTCGTGGGAGGTTAACCGAGATGAAGGGTTGGGTGGTAGGTGTAATCCACGACCAGGGGTTTTGGGGAAAACAGTCGACAACTCTGAGTATGGACGTCCGGTCGAACGGTCGGGGACTTAGGAAAGAATAGTCCTTCCGTTCGGTAGTTGTCCGAGTAGGGGTGGTTACTTACGGTGCACCAGACCTTAATCACACGACGATAATCGGTCCCACCGGTGTACGGAAGTCAAAAACTAATTGATATCGAGTCTACCATTTCGCAGACCAATGTTACGCCCTCTGGACCCAAGCTAGGGACTCACCCCTTCTAGGGGACCTCTTCCTTTACCGTTAGGTGAGGTCATGATAACGGACCTTTTAGGGTACCTGTCTCCTCGAACCATCCGATGTCAGGTACCCCAACGTCTCTCAACCTGTGTTGACTCGTTGAAGTGATATCACTATACTTGAAATGTTGGGAATTTTCTTGATAGACTTCGAGAAATGACGTCCTATGTCCCTACCTCTCTCTAATTAAAAGGATTTCAGTACAATAGTCTCGACCTTAAACTAAGGTTCTGAAGATTGATGTCAAATTCGAAGTGTCATAAATGTTATGGATTCTGTACCTTCCTTGTATTTACAGGTAGTTGTCTACTTACCTATTTCTTCTACACTATGTGCGTGTCCTTATGTTGAACTAGTTTTTTTTTTTTATTACTTTATTACGGTAAAAGTCGTTGTATCTACCTGAGTCTCTAATAGTATGATTCACTTACAAGTCTTTCTAATTATGGTGTCCTGTAGTGAACATACATCTTAGGTTTTACACTGTGTTTACTTAACTATATGATTTGTCTTTGTCTGAGTGTCTGTATCTTTGTTTCCTTTCCCCCAACCCCTCCCTATTTAATCCTCAAACCCTAATCGTCTATGTTTGATGATATGTATTTTATCTGTTCTTATTCCAGGATGATATATCGTGTCCATTGATGTAAGTTATAGATTGTTATTTGGTATTCCCTTTTCTTATATATATATATGTGTTTGACTTAGTGAAATGACATGTGGTTTTTTTGTGTTGTAACATTTAGTTGATGTGTTTAATTTTTAGAAAAATTTACTTTTTTTTTCGCCTTCGAAATCGTTAACGTAGTAAAGATTCACATGACGTATCCAAGTTAGATATATAGACTGGAAGACAGAACCAAAAGATCTGTGAGACTTAGGTCGGTCTACTCCGTTGAAATTCTTTGAGATCAGGTTCGATCGTCGTGCGTCGTCCACGACATAAGGTAAATGTCGAAGGACGGAAGAATAAGGTAAAGAACCCTAGGGGGACCGACCACCGGATGTATACATAGAGTGAACAGGGAAGTCGAGAGCTAGGGTCGGAAGGGACAATACTGGAATCAAAGTAAAGAAGTAGACGTCTCAGGGAAGTCTGACGAAACCCATCTCGAGAAGGATTTGTAAGTCGGACTACCTGATGAAAACGTAGACCAAACAATGGATTCCGGACATATCTCCCGACCCGATACTGGAGTCGGGTAAAAAAATGGTCAGGGGTATAGGTCCTTATGATGGTCATCTCCGGTACGACGGTTACCGGTTTAGTGTCGTGTCGAGGTTTGACTGGAGAAATCGACCCGAAACCAGTAAGTCACTTAAAACAATACACTGAGTTCGAGTCGGGCACCCTTATGACACCTCCCGGGAAGACCAGATGGGGAAGAAGTCGACCCGCTCAAAAGACCCAGGACTAGGACGGACTAGAGTCGTAGGAACAAAGGGATGAGACTTGTCATGGTGATTCAGGGGTCTCACGGTCAGGTGTTCTACTTCAGACGATCGGGTGTTCTATTTCCCTATTTCTTCAAAGTTGTGTAAACCACCTCCCCACACCAGTGAAGATGGTCCTTAGAATCGTAAAAAAGTTTTTCTCTTGTTTACTTTTTATCTGTTTATATACTTTGTCAGTAATGTCAACTTATAAAAATTGTGTTAGACGAGTCTTTGACTAATTTATATTTTAAAACTCATACGGTACCCACCTAACACGACACCGAGTCAGGGAAAACAGACAGGACACCTTCTGAACTTTTTAAGTTGGTTACAGTTTTTTTTTTTTGTGGTTTTTTTTGGTTTGTTTGGTTTTTTCGTTTATTATGAAAAGATTTGTGAATATTGGATTATTCACCAATGAATCGGTTCTAAAGATTATTTGCTCCATGCTCCTTTCTAAAAAGATGTCAAATCTTCTCGTGACTGGGTCGTCCCCACCACCACCCTACCCCACCACGTCTGACACCGTAGTTCTGGTCTCTGTCGTCACCACCGAACTCGGGACCACCGGCACTCCGACACTCCGACCAAAGTCACGACTCCAGTCCTGGTCCCCCGTCTTCTTTTCGTCGCAGGAACAATAGTCCGTCATGGTCCGCAAATCTTCCATAACCCTTGAAGTCATCGTAGTTGTCCTTCACCACCAATGTCAGAATAGACTTGTCTCCCCTAAAATTCGTTTAAGTTAACAAGGTTCTGTATTCCTAAACTAAACTTACTTTAACTTAACTTTGGTTTCTACTCTTGACAGGGCTACTTTTGACATTACACTTCACTGTAAAGCTAGTGTTTTTACTGTCGACTACACTCAGTCCGGTAACTCTGACTGGGGTTTAATTCTTGTACTTTTCCAACTCACCTAGTAATCTATTATAGACGGACACTTAACCTTTTACCCAAAACTAATGTCCTTCATAGATTCCCGAAACTTTATCCTTCGGGCAACTTTTAACTTCACTGAGTAATGTACTAAGTTAGAATAACATGAATTTTGACAATTTGAACATAAAATTTTAAAATAAATTTTTCGTATTTTTAGAACCCTAAAGCGATAAATAATGAATTGTGTCGAAACGTTTATATATCCTTGTGGTAGGGGACGGGCGACTTTTGGACTCAGAAGGGAAGAGTTAAAGGGGTTCCTCCCGACAGAAGTGAAACGAAACGGAGAACTTCTTAGTCGTACAGTTTCTTTCACACTTCCATTGACGTAAAGGACAGTCCACACACACACACACACGCGCGCGCACAATCAATGAATCAGCACAGACTGTGAAACGTCGAGGTACCTAACCTCGGACGGTCCGAGGAGACAGGTACCTTAAGAGGTCCGTTCTTATAACCTCACCCAACGGTAAAGGAAGAGGTCCCCTAGAAGGGTTGGGTCCCTAGTTTGGGTCGGTATTCTGACCCCGTTTTCTGTCTTTTGCCTTCACAGGTAAACACACAATTAATGATAAATAACTCGTGAGTTCGTGAGACGAAACGGGATTCGCGAAACGTTTGGAATAGAGTAAGTCAGGAACGGAACTGGGAGACACTATCTACAATTTAACGGAAAAAAAAAAAAAAAAAAAAATGTTTCCATTGACTCAGACTCTTTTCGGTTTGTTGTTGTTTCCAACATTTACCGTCTCGGTCCTAGACGGCAGTATACACATACCTAGGTTTACACACGAGAATCCAGGAGACGGGTCCTCTCGTTTAATGCTGTGGAACTTACGGTTGAGGTAATACCACGGGAAGATTTTTCCTTAGAGACAAGTCTTTCCTCAAGACTTGTCAGGTCTCACGTATCGTTTCACAATCCTAGGTGACAGTGCAGTCGGAACTTCCCTTCCACCACTTACCACTGTACACACTGTACGTCCGACAATGATTCTCCCTAAGTAGTCTTTATTCTTCGGTCCCGACATTCACACCGTGACAAGTTTTCTATTCTTCTGGCAACAGTACCGAAAAGTCTACTTCCCCGTTCAATCCCTTGAAAACGTTCCTTTTCGAATAAGGTCAACTACTTCTCCTGAAAACCCCAACCAATGAGGTTCAAATGTAAGTCATGCAAATAAGAATTAAACAGGGTGTTCGTAAATGACTCGTGGTCCGTGATCTTTGTGTTTCTACTGGTTATGTGTGGGAAGAGAACCTCTCGAGTCAACAGTCATCTACTGAACTCTTGGCTCCGACTACTCTTGCTTTTCCCTTTCATTTACTTCAGAGTAGTTCTTCGAGTAAACATTGACGATTCACCATGTGTGGACACATACACACACATGTCAGTACACATCGAGGTAGATGAGTTTAGTCTCTTGCTTCTTTTTTCAATACTATTTTTTTAACCCACTCCCAATTACAACTTTCCCAGAATCATATATACACTGTGTGATCTAACTCGTTATTTTAAGGTGAAGTGTTCAGACTCCTGCTCCTAAACGGACTACCAGGTCACCAATTCTTAGATGGAAAGGTCCGTCCGAAGGGACACCGAGTTTGTCATTTCTTAGACGGCCGTTCCGGTCTCTAGGTCCAAGCTAAGGACCCAATCCTTCTAGGGGACCTCTTCCCTTACCTTTGGGTAAGATCATAAGAACGGATCTCTTAGGGTACGGGTGCACAACGTTGATGACGACATTGATGACTTCGGACTCTCGGGTCTCGGGCACGAGACGTGATCCTCTTCGGAGGTGTTACTCTTCGGACGCGTGTGATTGTTTCTGGGTCGGGTCGTTATTTATTTATTTATTTATTTCGGGTTCTTCAGAGAGCGACCGTTACGTCGATCCTCTTTGGTTAGTACTCTTGTATGACGGGAACAATTACTTGTCGACACCACTTTGGGGGGACCCTCCGTTGGTACGGGTAGGGTCCAGGACCGTGTCCATAGGATAGAAACATTAAACCTTGAGTCTAGAGTCCATTAGAGTCAGTGACATCTCCTGAACTTCTATATTAAGATAAGGACAATAAACCTTATCATTGAAACATTACGGTCTTTCTACATTGTTTGTTCTTAATGTTTATTACTTAGTTACTACGAAAACACAAATTCAATATAAATAAACTCATATTATCGTGTTAAAACGAAATAAATACGAAAATTCCAGTTACCAATTACTTTATCATATCATCTTTAAATGGTCTAAATACTAAAATCACGTGTATAAATCCTCTTGAGTTGAACGATTTAAATATCAGTTATTATAAGTTTACAAATCCTTTTAGGTTATATGATTTAAATACTTAAACTAAAAATTTTCTAAAATAAATAAATTGTAACTGAAACGACGAAGAGACAACGACGTGTCCGAGAAGAGATCAACGGACTCCACCCTCGAGGAAAGATCTGTGAGGAAAGATCTGAGTCATCAACGTCGAAGGTCCGAGATCCCGTCACCGAGTTATCAATGCCGCGTACCCGAATCAACGATTCATCGTAAACCCTAGAAGGACCTAGTCCCTGACTTGAGTGCAGAGGACATAACCGTCCACCTACAAAATGGTGACTCGACGGTCCCTTCAGGACTCAAACTAAAAATTCTACGACTTTACGAGTTTCATTAAATTCGATGTACATATTCTAAAATAAATAATCGTAATATTCTCAATTATAAGGAACTCTTGTTAAACTAAATTGTGGATGACACAATCTATAAACTTTACAAACTGTATTAGTTGAACACTGGAATCAAACTTTACAAATTCCCTTTTATCAGTTAGTAACAAATTTGTCATGAATTTATAATCTTCTCATCAAAAAAAAAAAAAACGATCTAAATATTTCAAAAAAAGGGAAATTAAATTTTATAAATTCTCTTAAACTAATTCACACTTTAACCGAAATCTTGAGATCCCTTTAAATTAGACAGTTTAATTACTCGATTAACTCTTAATTCGTTTCTTGTTCATTTTGACTCGTAAAATCAAAGTATTGATTAATCTAAATATTGGTAATATTATCAATTATGATACGTCCTAAATCATACATGACAAGATTCGTATAATGTATATAATTAGGTAAATTGAGGAGTGGTCAAGAGACTCCACCCAGGATAATAATGAGAGTAAGATACTACTCCTTTGACTCCATGTATCCACAACTTATTCACGAAATGGTTCACGAAGGTTGATTGGACAAAGTCAAGTCAAGTCAACGAGTCACACAGGCTGAGAACACTGGGGTACCTGACGTCGTACGGTCGGAAGGGACAGTAAGTGGTCGAGCACCTCGAACGAGGTTGAGTACCGACGGTGTCTACACCAGTCTCGTCCGTTAGTCCCAGTCTACTCCAGTACTGCCACCCCGGGAGTACTACCCTAATCACGGGAATATTCAGTGGTCTCCCGTGAGAGAGGACGAGAGAGGGACGAAGACAGGTAGGTGGTACACTCCTGTGTCACTCTTCCGACAGTAGGCGTTAGATGTTTTTCTCGAAAGTGGTCTTGCGTTAGTACGATTGAGATTGAAGATTGCGTAGAGATTGAAGATCGGAGGTCTAGGTACTCTTTTATTCGAAGACAACAAAATCGGAGGGTCAGACACCATAAAACAATACCGTCAGACTCAATTCTGTGGTTGATATGATCAAAGGAACTAAAGGGAAGAAAGGGGATGGAAATTCACAACCTTACAGGGTTAAAAGTCAGGAACCCGAAGAAGAGAAGAGGTAAATGTAGACCTGGATAAAGACCTTAAGATCCAAAGACAGAGATTGACGGTGCACTATAGAGGGACGTCTACGTAGGTCCTCTACATCAATTCAGTTTACATTCCATTCCATTCCACTTCAGCGAGTCAGTGTAGACTGAGAAACGCTGGGGTACCTGACATCGGATGGTCCGAGGAGGTAGGTACCCTAAAAGGTTTGTTCTCAGGACCTCACCCAACGGTAAAGGAAGAGGTCTCCTAGAAGGGCTGGCTCGGGTCCAGAGGGCGTGACATCCGTCTACGAAATGTCAGACTCGGTGATCCTTTCAGTTTACATCAATCAGGTTGAGGACTCACGGGATGTATCCGCGAGGTGGACACCGGAAGGAGTCGAGTGAACACCGTTGAGGTGGGGAAGTGAAGACAATGGAGGTAGGGAAGTGAAGACAGTGTGGGATGTAGTCCTTTAGGATAATCCAGAGGAAGGTTTTAGATAGGTCTTACATTGGTGAAGAGTTGAGATGGTAACGAAGATGTGACCGGGTTCGGAGATGACAAAGGTAGATCTGGTATCACCGTCTGAGGATTTCCCCTCTTGATTTCCAGGAGGGGTGAAAGTGAGAACGGGGCTATGTCGGATAAGGTTTGCGTCTTGGTCTCCCTTACCAATATTCGGGTCTAGTACAGTGTAGAGAAGTTTTACGACGTTGCCGGAAAGGCAAGTGGAGTCTCACCCTTAGTTTAAAGAATACTTCTAGTGATCCAAGACACGTTGACCCCGGGTGGGTGGGACACATGGAAAGACTAGAGTGACGATAATGCGAGGGAGAGTCGGGGTAATGAGAGGGTGTGACGAATGGAGCGAGGAACATGTCCGAAGGACTTCCGGAGTCACAACCGACAAAGAGTCGGACATAAAGATGTGCCGAACGAGGGATTAGAGAAAGTTCACAAACGAGGAGCTCGGGATGGTAATGGATGTAATTTTATTTGGAAGAAAATTTTTTGTGTTGGTTGATTGGTTGGTTGTTCAGTGGTGTCCCTGAAGGGACCACTAGACCACCAATTCTGAGACTCGAGAGTTACGTCCCCCGAGTCCAAGTTAAGGACCAGTCCCTTGATCTATGACACACGACGTTGATTCTGGGTCACGTCGGTTTAATTTTTCTTTTTTAAAAAAATTGAAAAATTTTTAATTTTTTTAAAAATTAATTTTTTTTTTTGAATTTTTTATTTTTTGTAGTGGTGGTGTAAAGACTAAGAGGAACGAAAGAATATAAAAAGTGTCATGGATAATGGAGGTTATGTTACAAGTGAATGTTACAAAGAAAAAACAAGGAGAATGATTTTATATTCGAAATCCTCCTGTTTTCAAAAACAGACAAAGAAAGAGTGTCTACCTATGAGTCTCATCATACCGTGAGTTAATTATAAATGACTATCCGATACCAAAAAGGTCATCAGTGCATACCTACGCTCTCAACCTGATACTTCTTCCGACTCGCGGCTTCTTAACTACGAAAACTTGACACCATAACCTCTTCTGAGAACTCTCAGGGAACCTGACGTTCCTCTAGGTTGGTCAGGTAAGACTTCCTCTAGTCGGGACCCTAAAGAAACCTTCCTGACTACGATTTCGACTTTGAGGTCATGAAACCGGTGGAGTACACTTCTCAACTGAGTGACCTTTTCTGAGACTACGACCCTCCCTAACCCCCGTCCTCCTCTTCCCCTGCTGGGTCCTACTCTACCGACCCACCGCAGTGGGTGAGCTACCTACACTCAGACTCACTTGAGGCCCTCAATCACTACCTGTCCCTCCGGACCGCACTACGCTAAGTACCCCAGCGCTTCTCAGTCTGTGTTGACTCGTTGACTTGACTTGACTTGACTACTTAATCATATACTAACTCAGGGGGTGAGGGGAGAGTTTCACTAACAAAATTTCCGTTGACCTGACTAGTAATGAACCTATCTTACGGTGTTATATTGTTTACTACGTCCTTACGTTCCTCTTAGAACTTTCTAACAACTCTGTCCGCCGGTCGTACCACTCATGTTCGTACTTCCTTAAGACTCGAAGGACCTCCTTTGTCAGTACCTAGAAGGTAACACGAAAATTTGATTCCGCTAAGAAAACGTCTCTAGAAATACTCTTGGCAGACATGAAAACAAAACGGTGTTTATAGTGGACTCTGCTACTGACTCTTGAACTGACGTGACTTATTGAGAGTACCGACAGCAGAAAGTGATCCTCTTGAGCCACTACCTTCCTTCCTCCTCGAGTAAATCACGAATTTCTTTCCCTCGAAGAAGTCGAAAGTCTCGGTCGTGACCGAATGAACATATGTAATTATCTTGGTATACGGACATACAAACTTTTATACTGTAGGTCTCAGAAAGATTGTTTAGTCGTTAGTAAAAGGTTCAACATTCTATCTTCTTTAACCTTAAGATAGGTTGTTTTTTAATAAGCTGTGACTGAAACACGGTCCGTAAAACGGTCCACGACCAATGTATTACTACTTATTGTCAGAGATAGGAGTCCCTCGTTAACCTACACGACGTCCACTGAGCATGTGTCTATTGTAGTTCACAGTAGTTTGCGATTCATTCCCCACTTGTGTCCCCTGGTCCTCTTGAGTCTGGTCTCTGTAAATTGAGTATCACCCTCCTAGAAGTCTTACGAAGGACGTCTTTTACTGTTCACTATTCTACGAATTTTCTATTCGACCTAGGTCGGTCCGGTTTTCCCCACCTTTCCTGTCGTGTGTGTGTTTTTCTTCACTTTCGTCCTCGTCCCCGGCACCTCACTTATTTTCTCGTACTACACCTGGTGACTATTAACCCGGGTAGAAGGAACATCGAGTCTACCATTTCTTAGACGGATGTTTCGTCCTTTGGACCCAAACTGGGGACCCAGTCCTTCTAGGAGACCTCTTTCCTTACCGTTAGGTGAGGTCATAAGAACGGACCTCTTAGGGTACCTGTCTCCTCGGACCGTCCGATGTCAAGTACTTCAGCGTTTCTCGATCTGTGCTGACTCGCTTATTGTGAGTTGTATTGTCCTCATCCTCCATCCCCTCCTCAGTGTCTCCTGGAACTTACAGTTCTATTTCTTGAACTAGAACAAGTCCTGTTTCGTCTCAGTGACTTCCTAAAATTCATACTCTCGTTGTGCAGTCTAAACACAAACTCCGAAACACATTTAATTCTGGGTCCTTAGGGAGGTTCGTGAGGGTGGTGAGCAGTCACCTCTCCTCTCTCTCCACTGAAGTGGAAGGATCGAGAGGAGTCGCGTCGAGGGACCACTTCCATGGCGGACGCCCCGTCAGACGTGTCGGGACCCCTTCTTCGAGGGCACCCCTGAATCAATAGTTTCCATCTCGGGTCTAGGATACAACAATCGGACTCTTCGACCCCAGTCCTCTCTGTCCTAAAAAGACGTGTTACTGCGTTTCACACGAGGAAGGTGAGTCGAAGGATAACCGTCCCTGTCATAATCCACCTACGAAGAAAGAGTCCAATATCTTGAAAGTCAAAGGGTACTCGACAAAACAAACACGTCAGTGAGGGGTTGGGACTCCTTTCAAAGTAAGTTGTGAGATCGGACCGGGGTCGACGCAAAACCCTCCTGACTCCACCGCGATACAGGTGTGAACCCCTTTCGTCCCGTCTCTCTTCGACCCCCGACCTTCGTCGTAAAGATTCCGGAGGTTTCTGCCCGTCGTCTCTTTGGGTCCGCGTCGACCCTCCTCTTTCCCACTCGTGTCACTTTACGTCCTCTGTGCGTCTGTTCGTAACAAATCCCCAACCAACTCGGTTCTCTCCTGTCCTTCAGTTGAATCCCGTCCGTCTTTCCCGTCTCCGAGTCTAGTCTTAGACTCCTGGGACCAGAAAGTAGTTCCCCTACCTTTATGTCACTATTCCCTCCTTTCACTGGCTCTCACATCGTTCCGGTCCCTTTGCCACCGACCCCGACGCACTTCACACCTAACCACCCCCACGACGGGAGTGGACCGAAACAATCCTCGTGGACCGGACAGTCTGCTCCTCGTTCGTCTCCCCTGACCTACTCCTCCGACTTGAGTCGAGGAGAGGGGCCCCGAGGACTGCTCCCACTCCCACCCTGTCTGACGTCCCCGTCGGGGACTGAGGGACCCTGAGACGTAAGGTGGGTGTCGGCGGAGAAAAGGCGAGAAGGGTCCAGGAACGAGACGACAGGTGATGAGTAAGGCCCAGAGACAAGTCACATTAGAGGGATCGGAGGGGTGTTTGTCGGCCGAGGGTGGGTAAGGATAGTGCAAACAACACAAAGATAGGAGGTAGAGTAGCTCTGAGTAAAAGACAAATAAAAATACCTTAGACAGAGGAGGTGGTCTTGCGTTCGAGGTACCACGGTCCGTAAAACGGACAACGAACGTGTGACCAAGGTGTTCACACCTTCTCGTCCGCCCTCCACCGTCCACGAGTCACTTGTGCCTAACTTATTTGTGACTCACGTCTGTAGTCCCGGCGACTTCTGATGCCACCCCTGACCGCCGTCTATGTGGTTTCCCGTCGGGGACCGTCAATCTCCTTGTCTCGGACCTCACAGAAGGGTCGAGTGGACCGGTGGTGGTGGGGGTAGTGGAGGGGAGGTGTCGTGGCTCTACGACTTTCTTTCTGTCGAGAGAGAAGTAGGGGAAGGTGGGTTGGGGTGACAGTCGATAAACCTGGTTCTGACCCGTGGGTTCAGTTCTACCTGTTACTCTCTAGGAAGTTGCCCTCCTACATTTTCTCATGTCTTCTCTTTTCTGTCTGTCTCCTTACACTCACACGCCCCGCCCCCACCCCTCTCTGCTTACATCATCTACTACTTTCCTCTCTCGTCTCAGTTTCGTTTTTTATTTGTTTGTAGACCAAAAGGATTTCAAAGGTCAAAGCCGGGGTCAGGAAGGACCTTGTATCTATGTAGGGGTGGGACCTTAAGGTTCTTTGAAGGGAGTTGAGAATGTTTTTCAGGGTTCGATCAAGGTAAACAAAAGATAATAGATTTGTCTTGAAGTTGATTTCCTCCTCCAAGATCCATAGGTACAGGACGGTATGGGGTTGTACGGGCCTCGGGTGCTCCGAGGGGCGTCGGACTCGGTCTTCGAGGGTACAGTCCCGCACTTCGGTACGGGACGAGATCCACCCCGTCTCTCAACGAGAACGTCAGACGGCGACCCGTCACGAGCAGTGGACGTCCAGGGTCGCGGGGGACACAGGATTGATAAGAGTGAAGTACCAAGGTCGGGACACGATCCTGAAGCCGCACGGACTGAGACACCTCCAGGGTGGTGGGACGGACGGGGACGGTCGGACCGTTGGACAGGGACCGTGTTCACGGCACGGTCGCAGGACAGTCGATGGGTAGCACGCGACGAGAGACTCGGAAAGAAGGGACAGGCGAGAGTGAAGAGAGGAGGCGAGGAGCACACCGAAGCCAGGGGAGCTGGGGGGTGAGGGTTCGACCCCTCACGACCCACTCCTCTACGCTCCACTACACTCGTCACGGCGAGAGGACAGGGAGTCAGACAGACGGTCGGAGAGGCAGGGAGGTCTCCAGGTCCGTCACAGGAGTCCTGAGTGCTCGTGAAAGGGGTGGTGAGTTGAGACGAAAGGAAACTAACCGAGGTGAGACCTGATCCAAGTTGATGACACTACCGTTCTGACGGCGACTGATGAGGTATGACCGTAGGAGTGTTGACCCAGGTCACCTTTCTGTACTGAGGAGGACTGTCAAGGTCGGTTTGAGGACCGGGAATTGACCCAGTGCCCCGGCGGGACTTGGTCGAGGACTAAACGACCCACCTGTGTCAGGTCCGTGTGTACCTCGTACCTCGCCTCCCACTCCGGTCCAGATGGGTTTGGTGTTCCTGTGTCCCTTTACCCATCCAGGAGTTCTTTTTACCCCACGACGGTCTTCTTCTCTCTTCTTTGTGACTCATACTTTTTGGGGTTCAAAAGTGAAGTCTCGAAAAGGATGATTGTATTTATCCCTGGTAGTACAAGGTTAGACTTCCTTAGCTTAGAAACATCGATGTTTCAAATCGGAATAATCTTATATTGTGACTTCTTGTGTAAACACCCTTTTTGGGGTGTCTTATATTGTACTGAAGATTGTACTTTTTCTCATAAGATAATCGAAAACCCAAAAAAAAATTCCCCCGAAAGTCAATTAGCCAAAATGATGTATGACAAGTGACGTGTAGTCTGACCGAAACTTTTAATACCGTTATGACTTCGTCTACTAAATCCGTCCCCTGTCCCCACACCTACCCTTCTTGGGGACCTCCTCCTGTACCGTTGGGTGAGGTCATAAGAATAGACCTCTTAGGGTACCTGTCTCGTCGGACCACCCGATGTCAGGTACCCCAGTGTTTCTCAGTCTGTGCTGACTCACTGATTCGTGTCGTGTCCCCACCTCTCTTTGTCGTCTTCGTTTTGTTGAGTTTCATTTACTCGTTTTTTGAATGTACTATTTAGTAGACCCTTACACTCCAATCCCTTGTCACTTAATCACGGTCACCCTACTTTTGTTTTCTTTAAAGACCTCTGAAGAATCCGTGACAAAACAAAAATGGCAGAAGTAACTCGACTCATTGTTGACGTGTCTTCCCTTTGTTAGAAAATCTTGGTCGTCTCGACTGGTTCGTACACTCTTGAACCGACATGACCTGACCATCTCGACATAGAAGAAGGTTCGATGTCTAGACGACCCTATACTTCCAAACACGTTTTTTTTTAAAATATCCTTCTCCCGTCCTCTTATTTTTCTTCTCTCGTTGACTTTACCGATATCCAATGGGTGAAGTTGAACTACACTTCGCCACTTCTCCGTCGGAAGGGATTCTCCATCTCTCTCCCGGGGGAGACCTAGGTCAGGTTTAGCGGAACCAAAGACACGGGTCCTTCGTGACTGTACCTGTTTATGACACCAAAATTTTCGAGACATACCTTAGTCTTTCTAGAAAAATTTAGACATACTCAGTCCAAAACGACGTCATTGTTCGTTGGGGGTTTAGAATCGACGAAAGTTGTCATTCAGACACCCAACCGATGTCGAGACAACCCAAGTCGACCTGGACCGAGGTGTGTCAATCTCCAGACAAAGACCCAGAATAACAAGATCCTGGGTCCCTTAAGGGTACTACGTCCGGCTTTCGAGTTCCCCAGTTTGTGTTTACACACTATGAAAAATTTCCGGAGTGGACCTTGACAGTGGGGTGGGTATCAGAGGACCTGTTACTTCAGGGGGTCGGTTCAGGTTCCGTGACTTATACTCCGGGAGCCCCCACACCTCTACCGTGTACTGGTACCTACCTGTATAGTAGATAAGGTCACCCACACGAGATGGTGAATAAACGGAGCACTTCGAACTGTTCAATCAAACCAGAGTTGAAAAAAGTACACCCCTCTGTTATGCCAAACGGAGTGTCCCGTACCCGATTGAGTCTACTGAATTCACGTCGTCAATTACGTCTCGGGGCCTACCTCGTCTGCCAGGTACACCCTGTCGATTGCGGTAGAATACTAATAATGAAAAATATAAGTAAATAAACTAACGTGGTCCAGAATCAACACCGTTCACCCTAGATCAAGGGGCTGGTCCCTAGTTTGGACCCGGGGGACGTGACCTTCGTGTCTCAGAATCGGTGGTCTGGGACTCCCTTCAGGGAGTAGAATAATCATTAGGCTCCGTAGTCTAATATTCGTTCCGTACGGACGAACAGTCCTCAGGTCACTAGTCGTGACCTCTCTTCCGTCCTATGTCCTGACGGTCCAATACACCCGTGTCTGGTCCCGTCGTCTTCTCCTCCACCACCCGTCCGTCCACGTATTCTCCACCACCCTTCCAGTCCCCATGTCCTGTGAGTTTCGCACACTTGTGTCCCACTACTTGTGTACCTGCACACCCACTCTCCCCCAAGTCTGTCGGAGCGTTGTTGAGACCCTCTCGTCGACCCGACTCCCCCGAACACCAAAAGAGAAGAGTGGGAGTCCCGTCGGACCAGTGGGGAGTCTGGTTCGGACGGTCCGGAGTACCGGGGCGGGAGGTGGGAGTGACACGTCGTCGGACAGGAGAGAGACGACGGGTGTGTCGGACGGGGTCTACTTTGGATGAGGGAAACTTGGTAGAGATTGGGAGGAGACCCCGAGGATCGACGACAGGAAAGGTAGGAACCAGAAATAGTTTCGAAGGTAGGGCGAGAAGGGGGATTCAGTTAGGAACAAAGAGGGCTCCAGACACGAGAGACGAAACTGGGGAGTTTGAGGGGAAGCAGAGGAAACGAGGATTGTGGAAGAACATTATGACGAGTAGATGGTCCCCGGAGAAGACGAGGGTGGCCCTTGTGGGGATCGGCGGGGGACGTAGACGAGACGAGACCAAAAGGGAAGGTGGGGGCAGGGTGTGATCCTTCGTCCGGTCCCTCGACAGGTTGGACCCACGGTTGAGCAGAGTGACGTTGTGGTCTCGACCCTTATACCGTCGCCACCCCCACTCCTCTCACTGAGTCTAGAGACCTTTTCGACACATCTACGTCGGAGACTGAGTCATACGGGTGACGTCTTGATAGATCCTCCACTCGATAAATATACTTTCCACTCGATAAAACTCTCTCAAGAAACACGAGACGTCGTCTCCCCTAACACGTTGAAATAGTTTATTAAAATTACTTCAGGTCTTTTGTTTTAGGTACACGACGTGAAGCAACCTCTGTCACCCATGTCAACCATAAAAGTCGTATCTAACTTGACCCTATTAGCGTCGTACTTTGACGTTATTTATTTCGTGTCGTCAGAGCTCCTTCGGCCGTATTCGTGTACTTCCCCTACAAAAGAAGATACCTTGTCCTCCACACACGACGATGGGACCAGAGACGGTACACCGGTCACACCGACCCTGATCTCGAGACTCACCTCTGTTATTCTGAGGGGACCACGGACGTCACCGCGTGTGTGGCGAGGAAAAGTGTTCTTTGAAGTTTCCGTTATCACGAAGGCCGTTCGGAGCCCGATCCAGGGGCGTGGACTCGTGTCGAAGGAACGTACCGTTTCCGACAAACGTCTTCTCCAAACTCTGTCTTCGACCACCAAGACTTCGGGAAGGTCTCCGGTGTCGGAGGAGAGGGAGGGCAGGAGGGAGGGACGACGGAGAGGAAGAGGGTGGAAGAGTCCAACTGTTCGTTTCAATGTTTTAATAGAACTTTACACCTGAGAGGGTTTCAAACGCCCTGGGACTTTTGGGTCGACAAAAAGGAAAAGACTTGACGAGTCTGAAAAGGATTTTCGGAAAGGTCTCGTCCTCTAGGGTACGACAACCAGTTTCGTAGTCTACAACAGTCACTCCAAAAGGTAGGTGGAAAAGTAGGTCATCTTCAATTTTGGACTTTTGAAGGTCTTCGTGTGTTACTCACAGTCACTTCCTGGGGGTGGGCCCTCAGTCCTTTCCCCGTGGAGTCCGACTCGTGTACCCTTCGACCCGGGGTAGAGGGACGGAGGACATAAGGGAGGTAGAGAGAAAGAGAGGAAGTCGGTCATGACTCATGGAGGAGTTCTCGACCCCCAGATGTGTTCCGAACTCCCTGAGTCTCTGTGTCCTCTAAGGTAGAGACGAGGGTCCCTTGAGTACAGACTAGTCCCTTGAGTGCAGATTAGTCCTTTTGTTTGTGTTTCTGTGTCGCGTCGGAAAGCCCTCGCTAGTACATCCATAAGTGTGTCTCTTCTCCTGTTCCTGTTATTGTTGCGACGCCATTCAGCGATTCAGTACAGACTGAGAATGTTCGGGTACCTGACGTCGGGAGGTCCGCGGAGACAGACACCCTAAAGAGTCCGTTCTTATGACCTCACCCATCGGTAAAGGAGGAGGTCCCCTAGAAGGACTGGGTCCCTAGCTTAGGCTCAGAGGAGGTAACGTCCGTCTATGAGACGGCGACTCGGTGGTCCCGTCGGACGTTATTGGTATCGATAATCCAACCACGTTTTCATTAAAGACAAAACGTAACAACTGAAACGATAAACTATGACTTTATGTAAACATTTATTTTAACCAATACAATATGTAGTAAAATTATAGTAAAGAACGAAATACAACAAACGATTACTTAATAATGAACGACAAACATAGATAAAATCTGATACCTTTACTACAATCTGACTTTCGTTTAAACTCACTAAAAGAATAAGCTCAAGTTTACCCAGTATTACGTCGTCTTTGTCGGACGTTGTAGTTGTTCCGTAAAACGGGTCCTTGACGATTACCCTGTATGTCACGTCACCACCAAGTTCTTCAAAACGTTTCCTCTGATCTCGGAATTACTACTCCTCACGTCACACACCAGTAGGTTTCAACTGCTGGATAACTCTCCTAGTAGTTTCGACTAGTAGAATGTTGATTGACGTGTTCTTCGACGGGTTCTTGAGTTGCAGGTGGTAAGATACCAACCAACCGTAAACTGTGTTTGACCTTTCGACTTTTTTGAACGATTCACCCACGGAGCTCTGGACTAGTTTTGGTTTGTTTTTGGTAACAAAACTTCACAGTAGAATAGAATAAGATACGTTGTTGTTGTTTTGTAAAGAACTGACCTAACACTATACGTTACTTTTCACCTAAAATATTCTGTTGACCACTATTGGTCGAGTGATCCACCTGGTTCTTCTTCGAGGTTTCGTGAATGGGTTTGGTTTGGACGTGGTCTTTTTCCCAGTGTCCGTGACACACAACCAGAGGACGACGAGACTTTAGGTGATCAAAAGACTTAAGACCACTTTGGTAAGGTAGACTCTTCATACGAGCCGTTTAGCTACTCTACATGGCTCTTGCCGTTGCGAACGCCGGCCACAACCAGTTGTCTTTCCCGGGTTAAGAAGAGGTGTTGTGGACTGGTGTACAGTGTGTTGGTTGTGAACTTTTCGACCTGTTGACTCCACGTTTCAAAACGGAGTAGACGGTATAAGTGGACTGGAGAGTGGTTGATGTTGAAGAACTTCGTAGTACTGTTGAAAGATATCCTTTTTTACGAAGGTGTTGGTCGACCTACGTCTTTTACGAAAGGTTCTTAAGTAGTTTAGGACTTCGTACCTACGATGTCCTTATTTATTTGTAAAGAGTAACCGTTTTACACAACTAACATTACCAAGGATAAAACCAATTATATCTACACAAACTCGGATAGACATTACTAAATTTTAAGTCCTAGACTTTGGTATTAATAAAAACGTGGTTAGATTAATATAGATACCGACCTACCGTAGTGACTGAGCTACCTGCACTCAGACTCACTTGAGGCGCTCAACCACTACCTGTCCCTCCGGACCGCACGACGCTAAGTACCCCAGCGTTTCTCAGCCTGTGCCGACTCGTTGACTTGACTTGGCTTAAATTACTGTAGATAATTTAAATGTGATTCATGATCCGAGAGAACATTTACGAAATATAAATGATTGAATTAAGAATGTTTAAATCTTTCATCAACTTTTATTCGAGAAATGTTAAAAGGTCGTCATTGCTCCCTAGACTTCTGCCCGGTAGACCGAAACAGTGTCGTGACGACCCTCGGAAGTGAGGAGACGTCGGGACCGAGCCCCGACCCGCGTCGACATTCTACCCTACCCACGGGAGGTCCAGTCAGGCCATGGACCTACTACGACACGACCCTCGACCAAGGGTCGAACCCCGACGGTGTGTCAATGACGAGAACGACCCCGTTTTCGGTCAGGACTCCGGTTAAGGTATGGTCGGTGTCTCACCCCGAAAAAAATCGTGGGAGTCCCCCTTCTCGGCTACCATACTCATCTTCCCGTCCTACCCGCCTCAAATTGTAACCGGTACCCCACGACATCGTCAGACCTTCTCAGCCACGGGTGTCCCCCGGACGGGTCGCGGGATCTCGTATCGGTCACGGAGACCCTAGGGTCGAAATCCGTGTCCACACTTCTCGACCATACCGGGTGCTAGGGACAGATAATCTCTTCGACAGAAAGTCCGTAGTTCTCCGTCCCTTCGTTAAAGTTAGGACACCTAGAATCGGGACGTTTCGACGAGACGTACAGTACCTTCTTGTCTTTCATCGAATTCTGTCTTTGAACCCTGTATTAACACACGTTGACACTCGGGTGTTTTTGTAGGTTCTCACTGTCTTTTCCGGCGGTCTCCAAACCCTCCCTACGTCCGAACGAGTCCCTTAGTCGTCTTGTCAGTCCAGTCTAAAGACCTCTTCGTGTCGCCGTCGTCGACTCCCTCCCGTCCTAGTCTTTCCTGCCCAAGAATCTCGTTCCCTGAGGCCCCACCCAGTGGTACCTCCCTCCAGTCCCAGCCTCTTCGTCGTCGACACTTCAGGTTTCGACCTCGGTGTACAAGAGTCTCCGGTGACCTGGAGCGCCGTCGTGTAAAAACCTGCAAGACCAAGAGGGAGACGAAAAGAGGAAGGGACCATGGGTGACATACGATACATTGGATTACTGAGGTTAAAGGGATCGTGGGTAATTTACAGTCTGTGACACGCAACTTGTACAATGTAATAAAAGAGTACGAATTCAGAGAGTTATCGAGGTGATGCGTCCCGGGTAATAACATAGTAGTTTTTCGACTTATGAGACTCCGAACCTCTCCAAGTTTCTGACCGAATTTCTGCGTGTCGACCCTTCACCCTCTCGTCTTTGCACTCGGGTCCCCAAGCTGAGGTCCCGGGGGTGAAGATTTATAATGTTCGAAGACCAAGGGTGTCACTTTACTGGAGGAGGGACGGCAACTCGATCCCCCACCACCGGGTCCCAGGAATGTTTTAGGGTCGTACCCTAGGAGACCCTTCGGAGAACCGTTTGTTTTGTGGTATGGAGACGAGGGTCCAAGGAGATCCAGAGTCACTTTAGGGAGAGACGTGTTAGTGTCCCTCTACTTTCCGTACCGGGTGTCGCGGAGGGCGGGAGGACGCCGTCCTGGTCCCCTCTGTCCTGTTGGCTGTGTCTTGAAGGGACCCAAGACGGAGGTACCCTTTCGTGTGTGCACCTGGAGACGACCGAGACCTTTACCCCGTTAAAAAGTGAATTTTGGTAGACGTTTGTTTGAAGGTTCGGAAGTTTTAATATATAAGTGTCTAGTAAAGATCTGAGACCTTATCCTAATCTACCATTACTAAATTAACTACCAATTCACACATCTATTTTACTTACACGACTTAGGAAAGGCATTAATAGAGAGGTTCCTCGGGGTCGTCGATATTAATGACAGACTCCGGTTTTAATGATTTGGTCGACAACAAAATTCGTTTTACACGACGTCAGGGACGACCTAGAAACTCATTTTCAACCAGTGAGGGTCGGGTCCCGGGAATCCGGGTGAGTGACTTCATGTCGGGACCGTCTCCGAGGAGAGGGTTTGGAGTCCTCGTACAGGAGGGACACCGACGAGACGTAGGACCGGGAGTGACGTGTGACGAGAGAGAAGAAACGACGACCACTAAGAAGGAGGACGGGGGAGAAATGGTCCTCCTAAGGAGTCTAGTCGGTCGAGTGTGACTGGATGGGGACTTTCGTCCGACTAGTTACCCCTCGGGAATTTTAGAGTCGAGTCCCTCCTACCGCCTCGAGAGGAACACGACCTCCAATTGGGTACCCCAGTGACGTTGAGTCCAGATGTGGGACAACCACCGAAATGTGGCTGAATTCAATATTTAGGTGAAGACCGATGTCTCTTGGTCCTGTCGACAGAGATAACTATTTTACTCGGGTTAGTACTAATTTGAGGAACGTCTTTAAATTCGAGAACAGACCTATTAATACGTCTTAAGTACATAATTAAGTTGTTGGTGGTGCCTTAATGACTCGTGTAGAATATATACGATCCCCGACACCCCTTCTAACCCTATAGAACCACTTGTCTCGTCTGCATCGGGGACGTTATGACCTGACACCGAGAACTTAACAAGAGCTGAACTGGTCCCTAGACCACTTCCAGGACCGGACGTCAAAGTATGTACACCTAGACGTAGACCTGTCCTTCATCCACTCGTCTTCTCCGACGCCACCCGCACGACGTCCACTCCCCACTTATGACCTCGACGACTAAAGTCGTCTCGAGTACCCTTTGTCACTCTTCCTTTACCGTTGGGTGAGGTCATAAGAAAGGACCTCTCAGGGTCCCTATCCCCTCGGACCATCCGACGGCAGATACCCCACTGTGTCTCAGCCTGTGCTGACTACGCTGAATCGTCGTCGTCGTCGTACCCTTTGTTACCGAACCCAGAGACGTCGGTGGAAGTAATAAGTCGTGAAGGACTCCACGGATGACGCACGTGCCCGTGACGAGGAGACGCCAAGTAGAGAAGATGAGGTACCTGAGGTACGGGACAAGAACATCCCGAGAATGCTCCACACTTGTTCTGTCTTATACCGGGGTCCCTTGTGACTAGGTTTCGTAGATAGTTAGACAGATTACTAGACGAATACATCTGTAGGACTCGACCTGACGTTTAAGGTACGCTCTACCTTAGTCGTAAAAGGGTAACATAGAAGTCACGGACCGTCTTACAAGCGACGGACGAGTCTTTATAAACCAAATACTTACTTTTGTTTGGAAGTTTACGATCCCTCTTTCTTCTACCTACACTGGTTGTGTAAGGTGATCAACCCCCCTACCAGTTTCCAGGGGTTAAGGTGAAGTTCCCCTTCCTAAAACAGTCCACTTTCAAGTTCCGTCTCCTTAGACACCTTACTATTCGTTTAGGTCCGGAGTGCCCCATGAGGTCTTAAGTAAGTAAGATGAGGGTAAGTAAAGATAAACAAGTAAGGGGGAGAGATACAAGTGGAAGGGAGTCATCTGGTACACGATACGTTCCGTTCGAAGTCGATGAACATAGTGACTTAGGAAACCGATGTGTAACGTAGATGTCTCCCCGGGATGTATGCACAAACAATGACAATAAATCAGTGATTCAGCACAGACTGAGAAGACGTTGGAGTACCTGATGTCGGACGGTCCGAGGAGACAGGTACCCTAAAGAGTCCGTTTTTATGATCTCACGTAACGGTAAAGGAAGAGGTCCCCTAACAGGACTGGGTCCCTAGTTTAGGGACAGAGAACGTAACCGTCCGTCCAAACAATGGTAGTTCGGTGGACCCTTCTGGTTCATTCACAAAGTCAAGTCAAGTCAACGAGTCAGCACAGGCTGAGAAGCGCTGAGGTACCTGGTGTCGTGCGGTCCGGAGAGACAGGTAGTGGTTGAGGGTCTCAAATAAGTTTGAGTAGAGGTAACTCAGTCACTACGGTAGATTGGTAGAATAGGAGACAGTAGAGGAAGAGGAGGACGGAAGTTAGAAAGGGTCATAGTCCCAGAAAAGTTTACTCAGTCGAGAAGTGTGGTCGACCGGTTTCATAGCCTCAAAGTCGAAGTTGTAATCAGGAAGGTTATTTGTGAGTCCTGACTAGAGGAAATCCTATCTGACCAACCGACAGGAACGTCAGGTTCCCTGAGAGTTCTCAGAAGAGGTTGTGGTGTCAAGTTTTCGTAGTTAAGAAGCCGTGAGTCATTCACAAATTTTTAGCCGTATAGTCACTTCGATAGTCTCGTGACTTCGGTGGACGTCACTGTAATTACCGGTCCCCTCCCGTCGTCTCCCATCGTCTCGACTACCGTCTCCGGGTTCCTTTCCCGATAGAAGAGAATCTAGTGATTCTAGGATAAGTCAAGTCAAGTCAACGAGTCAGCACAGGTTGAGAAACGTTGAGAAACACCAGACGTCGTGTCGTCCGAAGGGACAGGTAGTGGTTGAGGGCCTCAAATGAGTCTGAGTACAGGTAGTTCAGTCATTACGGTAGGTTGGTAGAGTAGGAGACAACAGGGGAAGAGGACGGAAGTTAGAAAGGGTCGTAGTCCCAGAAAAGTTTAGTCCACCGGTTTCATAACCCCAAAGTCGAAGTCGTAGTCAGGAAGGTTACTTATAAGTCCTGACTAAAGGAAATCCTAACTGATCAAACTGGATGAACATCAGGTTCCCTGAGAGTTCTCAGAAGAGGTTGTGGTGTCAAGTTTTCGTAGTTAAGAAGTCGCGAGTCGGAAGAAATACCAGGTTGACAGTGTGGGTACCCGTGAAGGGACCACCGAGTCTCCCATTTCGCAGACGGATGTTACGTCCTCTGGGTCCAAGTTAGGGACCCAGTCCTTCTAGGAGACCTCTTCCTTTACCGTTGGGTGAGGTCGTGAGAACGGACCTTTTAGGGTACCTGCCTCTTCGAACCATCCGATGTCAGGTACCACAGTATTTCTCAGTCTGTGCTGACTCGCTGAATTGAAGTGAGTGTAGGTTTGTACTGATGACCTTTTTGGTCTCGAAACTGATCTACCTGGAAACAGTCGTTTTATTACAGAGACGAAAAATTAGACGACAGATTCAAACAGTAACGAAAAGAAGGTTCCTCGTTCACGGAAAATTAAAGTACCGACGTCAGTGGTAGACGTCACTAAAACCTCGGGTTCTTTTATTTCAGATAGTGACAAATGTAGCAAAGGGGATAATGGGTATTCGGGACAATGAAATAATGATGGGCATCCAAGATAATGGGTACACTCATAGTCCCCTCTCGTATTGCTGACCTCTTTTGACGAGTGTCTTCAGGTCACTTAGGGTCCTATCATTTCTCCCCCGAGTCAAACTCGTCCCTCGATCTCCGACCACCGGTCACGGCCCCAAACACACCTCTGCACGACTCCGGCCGTTGTGTCCACTTCATACACCAGATCTCGGTGTCACGGCCGTCGTGTTCGGGACACGACTCGTAGGGACCCTCGGAGTTTGGTTGGGGTCACGACTGCGAACAGGAGTTCCACTGTTTACAAGACTCTCGACCCAGACTATTGTAGAAGGTGAAACCAAACCCGAGTTCTTGTCACCCTTCCCCCAGATTCTGGTCTGGGTCGATCAAAACACTTCCTACGAGAGTTCCGAGGAGGGTGGGGGTCCACACCCTTGACCGTCTCTGGACCCCGGAATCTCATTCTCGGGAGAGTCACCTAAAGGGGACCTCGTGTCTCACGGTCCCGACGACCAGAATCTGGTCGACCACTCGAAACCAGGTTTCAACTAGAAAACAGGATGGACACAACCGAATTCGGAAGACTTTGACCGATCTTTTAGTCCTCCCGTCTACTGTCTCGGGTCTAAACGTCTGTACCCCCCTTACCACCCCCAGTGTCGATCTTCCGATCTACCTGTAGTGACTCCCTGCTTTCCTACCACAAAGACAGTCAGACTTCTGATCTAAGACTGGTCCCACCTTTTGTTACAAGAGCTTTGGTCCGGTTCCAGAAACCCTGAACCACCTACACTGCATCAGTCGATTGGGTCTGCCATCCCGTGTACAGGGACACCCCACGAAACTCATAGCCACCAGAACCCTCAGGAATCGGGTCCTCTTATACTCTTCTGTGTAGGACAAACCATGAATTTGGTTTCTTTATACGACGTACTTCGAGTGTCACAGGGTCGATACTTTTTGGACACCGGAACATAGTTCATGGACCAAGAAACTTCTACGAGTCGAAGGGTCGTCTGTCTTCTTGTCTAAAGATCCAAGTCGTGACCTCACCCAGGGAGATCCCTTCACCTATTTATCCGTTTGAAGTATTAAGATCTGTCGTCTTCACGGTGTCTCCCCCGTCTTCACCACGACTCTCCCTGGTCCATCTTTCTTTTTCCGTTCTCACGTAAAAGGAGGGACAGAGAAAAGTAGAAAACATGTACATGTACATTTCATAGTCATTAACTCACAAAGACACTCATGGAGGGAATGACAGTAAAGACTAACGTGTCAGTCTTATCGTAAGATTTCTCGAAAAGTTTATAAAGTTCAGAGAGGTAGATCCGAGGGTTGTTGTCTTCGGAAATAAAAAAGAAGACTTCAAAACTTTTAGAAATAAGATTTCGACTACCCTCTAAGACTGGTATAGGTTTGTGGGGAAGTGACGGAACCAGAGTAGAGAGACTACTGTCTCGTCAAGAGGATTCCAGAGTAATGAAGACGAAACGGTTTCTCAAGAACAAAAAGATGTATAAAAGAAAGAGGAGGAAGTATAAAATTATATATGAAAAAGAATGACAGATGTAAATAGTCTTCTACGGACCACTTCAGTGACAATTACTGGGTAGGTCGTGGGTAGGGGGGATAAAGGAAGAAGGATTCACTTGGGACTTAAAAAGTTCCAACGATGGAGAGGGGTACTTGGTTCCGTATAGTACCTTTCCCCTAGGTGAGGTCCCGACCCGTACAAAACGGGTACATGAGGGTAAGGAAACCGGTCACTGACTAAGTTTTGAACCGTATGAAAACTGGTACTGTGTACTTCCCTTTCAGACAACCCCTGAACTCTTTAAATAAGGAACGAGGAATCAAAGTCCTTCACGTAAAAGTAGACCAACAAAAGTGTGGACCTGTGTTACGGACCTTCACGTAGGTGGAAAGACGTTCGGACTTCTGTCGTCGGACCTTTCTAAGGTGCAAGAACGGGGTGATAATCGAGGACTTAGCAGGTTGGGACTAGGGATGGGATGGAGATTGAAGAATCGGTCCACTATGTAAAAGAGTACCAAATCAGGTCAAACACAGTCCTAAAGACCATAAAAAAAAATTTAACTTCATATCGACTAAATGTTATACTCAAAGTCCATATGTCGTTTACTAAGTCGTAAAAATGTCTAATATAAGGTAATTTCGAATAATATTCTATTACCAAGATTAAGGGACACGATATATTATATAGGAACAACGAATAGATAAAATATGTGTCGTCAAACATAGAGACTTAGGGTATAAGAATTAAACGAGGGTGAAAGGAGGCAAGTAATGTAGTTTCCATAAGACTAAATAGGACAGTCTTCGTTGAGTTCTTGCACAGTCTAGAAGACACAAGTTGGTTACTTCTGAAGGTCCTTCTGGAGGAGTCACTCGACGAGGGAGTGTTACTCTAAAATAGAAACGTGAGTACGAACCTAAACAAAGTCCTCTCGTAGTGGAGGGAGACACTATGACGGTATCGCGCCGGTAAAGACGATTCGGGGTGCGTGAACGAAGAGTTACTCAGAAGTCGGAAGGTACGTGTCGAAAGGTCTGTCCGTGTCGTGTAATCAGACGGACAAAGATTCGCCAGAGAACTGGAGGAGTCCATAGACGTCTGTTACGAGACTCAATCACAGACAAACGACACTCCCCACGTGACCCTATGGATTCCGGTGAATGTCGACCCGAAGACCGGGAGGGAGGCCCCGTGACGGACAGGACTTTGAGGAAAAAGATGGAAGGTGAATAATAGTAAACATCGTTAACCAGAGTCCCCAATAGACAAAACAAAAAATGGAAGACCATAAGTGACAATTTAACAGAACTACTCTCATTGAGTAGTTAGTGGTCAGGAGGTACAGAAGCATTCTAAACGTGAGAACCGATCCTTACTAAATAAGACCATATAATTCGGTCCTAAGACTCGGAGTCGATTTGTAGTTGGACTAGAAAGACCGTTGAAGGTCTCAAGGATTCCCGTCCCTTTCTTCACTACTTCACAGGCACGAGAGTTCAGGAAGGAGAAGGTGGAGGTTTAGTCACACAGACTTCTGTGTAGACACAAACACGGATCACCCAATAGAGATTCGTTCTCTTCGTTACTTAAACGGGTCAAAGTCGACTGAGAGACAATGTGGAATCAACGGTAGTCCTTCCGTAGAACGAGAGTCTAGAGACCCAGGGTACGTGTCACTGAGAGTTGTCTCTCAGTGGTTGGTCCCAGAAGAATTCGAAGAGAGATTCGGTGGAAGAAGTGTGGGTGCAAGAATCTCGAAGAAGAAGTAGACACAAAGAGAAGATCTTTAAGACCTGAGGAGAGTTACCCCATCTTGAGTAAAGATAAACACAATAAGACGAGTAAGATCGAAGAATAAAATAAGTCTCTGTAAGAGTGGTAAAATTCCAAAGTAGAATTCGTGTCGATTTGACGTCGTTTGAAACACTTTTGTTTGTCTCCTCGGGTTTAGGTTGTCGGTAGTCTACATGAGGACCCGTCAGGTGTACACAGGACCAGTCAGAAACCCAACGTTCCGTCTCTGAGTGAGGTCTGTCGAGTTATTTTCCAATCGACCCACCACCGCTACTAAATAACATTTTCGTGAGTGCCCGTTGTCACCTTTACCTAGGAGCGTCTCCAAGGGCTCGTCCTCGGTACCATTCTCCCCGGGACTGCTCTTGGCCCGCCCTCCGACCGAGACCCGGGTTCCGTTGGGGACCTTGTAGTCGTGGTCCGAAGACCTAGAACCGAGACCAGACGATCAAATTTAAACTATAACCTCCTATCAACTAAAAGTTGCAACAGAATCAAAGACGACATGTCTTTTCACTTAGTCAATATGTATGTGTACATATGTGAGAACTAAGAAATTCGTGTATCCAATAATGTCTCATAACTGTTCTCAAGAGACAAAATGTATCATCCAGGAAAGACCAGACGTTAATTACTCTGAAGAGACAAGAGAGAAGCGGTAACCGAAGAATTAGGAGATGACTCGTTCATAAAGGTGAGTGATGTGAAAGTCACATGAATATTACACTAAAAAAAAGTATAGGATAGTTCTGGAGATTTCGGAGGGAAATAAAGTACCAAGACGATTACGGAGTAAAAGAACTATAGATGGTTCAAGTCTTCGTGATAAATTGACTGAGTCGGGTAGAGACCCCAGAATCTGACAGTAAACAGTGACCCGTAGGGTATCTGACTGACGACCCTCGTATACGGGGATCCCCAGGGTAGTGGACCCCGGTCTCAATGGGACATGTTTGGGGTCACCAGTCCTGGTAGAGAAACTGTTTAATTCCCTCACCTCGACGCACACGTACACTCCCCCGACTCTACCCCGTCACGACACTCACCCCCAGATTGTGCAGGTGTTGTCGGAACCGTCCATCTTGGGTCTTGAGGGCTCCGAGGAGAAAGGTAGTCGAGAACCGAGGTTGTATCTGAGGGGAAGTGGGGGAAAAGAGGATCTTGTCTCTTTGGAAGAGTGTACCAACTCTAAGTACAATGTCCACTTCCAGAGTTTACTAGTACTTTGGTGTTAGTGTCTCACTGAAGAAGCCATAACCCACGTACAGATCAAAAGGTGACCGGATATATTAAAGAAGGTAAGAGGGGATCTGGAACCAGGAAAGATAATTTGACCCAAAAAGTCGTCGAAGTAGGAAGACTTACAGAACCCCAAACAAACTACCTTGGGTGTTCCCGTTTCGCTCACAAACGTGAGACTCACCACTCCCGACCGGAGAGTGTAGTTGCGACCCGGGAAATCCTAAAATCCTATTTACGAGTTTCTGACGGGTGTCGACCTGACCGACCTTCACTTACCTCCACCCCTGACACTTGATCTCTCCCCTCCTCTCCTGAATTGTCCTTCTTCGGAAGTGTAGTTCCCGACTGTGACTTTAGTCGCCACTGCAGCTTCGTCTCCACACCGTGCGGGTAAGTCCATAGTCACGACTCTGTACCCTCCGCCCGGTCTACTGTCCCTCACCCAGAGACTAGACTCCCCACACGACTGTTTGACGTCTCGTCACCCTCCTCCACCCGAACAAGGTCTGTTCAACCATTGTCTTATTCTCGTCGGAGACGTACAACGGTTTTCGGGTCGTCCTATGCCCACCTCTCTCTCCGGGAAAGTTCCAACTCGACCCAACCTTTTCACGACTCGACGAAGGTCCTGTGGTCTCACACACCAGTCATGTACCTTCTTTGGACCCCTGGACCTGTGCGTCCTTCTCCTCCGTCCTCCAGTAGACCCGGAGGTAGACCACCACCACCCTTCCCCGTGTCGTATCTGTGACCCAGGGACGGAGGATAGGTCTCGTCGAGGTCTCAGTTGGACGAAGGGATCTGGTGTCTCCATTCTGTCTCAGTACGACGCGGGTCGTGTCCCCTCCTCGTCGGACCACGAGTCACTCTCCTCGACCCACCTCTTGTCCCGGTGCACAAGGGGTCCTTTTCGGGTGCACAGTCAGTACGGGAGAGAGGACAGAGAAGGTAAAAAGGAAGGGATAACCGGAGATGGAGTCGAATATTATTACGAGTGTAAAGAACCAAGACTCTTTGTTTTAGGACGGGAGTTTTAAGAAGTGGTAAAAGATTACTGACCGGACTGAACGGAAGGGAAAAGTCGGTTCTTCGGCCTTTCTCGACAGGCATAAGTAATTAAGGAACCCGGCACAGACAGAAGACGGACCTACGGGAGTCTGTGGTGCCGAGACGACTACGACGGGACGAGGTCCCACCCTCTGACGTCTGTGTATGGGAACCCCCTCGGACGGGCCGGGAGGACCCGTGTCACCTGGTGGTCTTACACGAGAGAAAGAGATCTGTCATTTCCTTAGACTTCCCCTCGTCTCCTTGCCCCGTGTCACAACTCCTTACCAAAGTTTCATAGTGTCTTAAATTAGACATCACCCACACTTGTCTAAAACAGGGCCGACGGGACACTCGACTACACCTGGGAGAATCACCCTGGGACAGAGGACACAGAGAGAAGTCAGGAACGAGGGGGACTGAGGAGTAAGTGTCCTGTAGGTAGACAGACTCACGGGAAGTACTGACGACAAGGACTTAAAAGAAAAAAGTCAGGAGTGAGGACCGGAGTCGTCCCTCTCCCGACAATTGTCCTTCACGGACGAACAGTCTTAGGTCCAGGGAAGAGGAGTGTCACCCCAGTGTCGTCTCAGCCTCTGTTCTCGGTGCACTGTTTTAGACGTAGGAGGGAATTAACTCCGTCTCGAAACAAGACTTTCGAGCCACGAAAGACTGTACGAGAAGGGACTCCCTACACCCCGAATTTTAAGTCCGATTAATTGGAAAACAGTCGCCTAATATCCGTGACCACAAAAGTAATTTCTGACCCACTTGGTTAGACGGATGAAACACACCGACACCGGGTCTTGTCTTAACCTGACCGACCGACAGTCGAGTCTCTTCCCATCCTCCGTCCACGTGTGTGTGTGCACATACGCACATACGTGCCTGCACACACTCTCCACCCACCAATCTTAACGTTATATAGAAAATCTTCTTGTAGAACCCTCCATTATTGAACAGTTTAAGATAACGAGAACTGTGTATGACTTGGAGAAATTAGAGGGGAGAAAGGACAGTCGAGGGCGAAGGGACTGGGAACGGGGGTTTATGGGACAGGAAAGAGACGGTAAGACGTCTAGTCACCTGCGGTCCTGGCAGGTAGACCGGTTGTCTCTCCAGACCAGTAGCAGGACTCGAGGACGGAGAGGACTGGAGAGTATTGGGAAGCGTTTCCCAAGGTAGGGGTGGGTAGGGGAGACGAACACGGGAGAGGTCCGGGCTGTGTTGAGAATAGCTGGTAAGGACTATCACGAAAAAGTCTGTCCGCCACACTAGGAAAATTTTTGTGTGTAAGCTCGTACGAGTCGAGAAGAATTTTAGTGGGGTTTCGAGGAAATGACGGAGTCATCTTTCAAGTTTAAGGAATGGCGTAGGAAGGGAAAGACCGGAGTAAAGACAAGGGACCCATAGTCAGTAGGACTTGAGGAACCACAGGGTCCGTGGTCGGGAAAAGACAGTATAGCCGTCCGGAAGCTTACACGGAGGATGAAAGGAGGAACTCTAAGGAAAACAAAAGGAGAAACGAGTTGTCCTTCTAAGGATGAATAGAAGATCTGGGACGGGACCACCCAGTGGTACAGAGAGACCAGTACTGGGAAGGGGTTGTCCACCGACCCTTGAGAGAATAGACACGAGGGTATTTTTAAAACTGTTGTCACTTATACGTTGAACGACAGTCTGAGGTAGTGGAGGTACCTCCACCCGGGACGTAAGAGTCTGAAGACTGACGGACCGTGGGTCCTCCTCACCCCCTCAGTTGAACCTCGATCGATGGAGTCCCTTGAGAGAGTATCGTTCCTTGTGTGGACAGCTTATTCTCAGCGGTCAGGAAGGAAGACACCGAAATGGGTTGGAAGAGAAGTTAATATTTGTGTGTCCACCCACAGAAGCACGACAAATTAGTAACATCCCCTTTGTGTCGAGGTTTGGTCTTCCAATATAGACACTATTTTTATTAGATAAACACGTGAATACGTTGACACCGTTGTGTTTGAGTCCGCACGCCGTTGGATATGTCTCTTCGAGTTTGGTTCCCTGCCACAACAAAGGACTGTTTCTCTACATTACTTTTCAGATCTTAAGGTCGACAAACCTCCTTTGCGTAAGACCTACCGGGATTTGTACGTACGTCGACCCCAATACTAAGGTGTGAAGGGAGAATTACGAGGGTGTACCGTAGTCTTAAGGTGACCGGAAAGATTTTCATATATAGGAAATAAAGTCAAAAGGTCTCATATCTAGTACTGGGTAGTAACCCAAACACTTTAGTTAAATTACCAACACTGGTCATAAGAAAATAGAATTACTTTATTAAAAAGGGGTTTACGTAGTGTACGTATATATGATAAAGTACTCTGAAAAAAAAAAAAAATTAGACACACAACACTACGTTTTACAGGAAGAATAACATTTAGTATAGGTTTTCGTGATCCCCCGTGTGGCGAGATAAAGTTTTCTTAGGACTCTCAGGGAACCTATCGTTCCTCTAGTTTGGTCAGTTAGGACTTCCTTTAGTTGGGACTTTTAAGTAACCTTCCTGACTACGACTTCGACTTCGAGGTTTTAAAACCGGTGGACTACGTTTCTCGGTTGAGTGATCTTTTCTGGGACAACGACCCTTCCTAACTTCCGTCCTCCTCTTCCCCTACTGTCTCCTACTCTACCAACCTACCGTAGTGACTGAGATACCTGTACTCACACTCGTTCGAGACCCTCTACCACTTCCTGTCCCTTCAGACCGTACGAACGACAAGTACTCCAGAGTCTCAGTCTGTGTTGACTCCGTGACTGGTTGTCGTCGGCGTCGAGATTCTCGGTCTCAGTCGACAGTCAGGGGGAGGGAAGTCTATGATTACGTCGGGTTGACCTGACCAGGGGATCCGGCAAATGGACCCAGTGTGGAAGGAGAGACTACTTTACTTAAACACGAGGAGTTAAGGACGGACGAAACTTGTATCATTGAGAACGTAAATAGACAAAATATATAAGTTAAAGGTTTAATCTAAACTGAAGTTGTTTCTTAAGTCCCCCTTTTGACGGTTTGAGGGTTTTGACGTATCGTGACACAACTCGTTCATTAACTTTGGAAATCCGCATACGAAGTTAAACGATTCTTGATGGAATTTAAATACATAGATATCTACGTACACTTGTCGTCTAATGTTTATTAGAACTTGTGGGAGGGTACCTGGGAGGTCAGACTCAGTCTAAGTCGTTCAAGAGCGTAATGTTAGGTTTACGTTTAGGCACAGTCAGGATGACATCTAAGGGACGTCGACACTTCCACTTGAACAAAGGACGGTCGTTTCGTCTCAGATTTAGAATAAATTTGCAGAAGACAAAGGGACGACGGGAGGGAGGAGAAGAGGGGGTTGTGGGTTGAGGAAGGGGACACGGACCGACGGGAGGTGATGGAGAGGAGCGGGTTTGGATGAAAAGAAGTCGAAGAGGTTGGTGTACCTCCTGGGGAATATTTTGGAGGGTTGAGGTGGGGTAAGTCGTTCGTGTAGAGTGAGTCGTTTTATCGGAAAGTCTTTGTGTCCGGTGGACTACCAGAGACTTGTGCCTCCTCACCACTACCACGCTCCCGGGTGCGAATTTAAATGTCTAGAAGAGACCTACACGTACCCGCTTCGAGACTCAGACCAGGTCTAGACAAAAGGAAGAGAAAATCGGGACCAAGGGGTAGTAAGGGACTGAGTACCTCAGAGGAAGATCTGAGTTGTCGACTAGGTGATTAGTTTCTCGACGTCCTCAGAGATACGTTAACGAGTTCCTGGGAGGATTTCAAGTCTCGGTGGGTGGAGTTGCTGTTACGTCTCAAGTCACTGTGATAATAATTAAGACAGGAATCAAGGACGATTCCTCCTTCAGATTTGGGTCGTCTCCCCAGGAGACCCGAGGCTACTTGAGTTTGTGTTGGATATTTCTGTCACTTCTTTCGATGTAGACCCGACCCCCCGAAGTCTTTTAAAAGCCGAACTTTGTTATGCTCTATGTAGAAGACCCGACTCGTCAGGAACTTCTGAGGGTACACTGAGTTTGCAGAAAAAGAAAGGATAATAAGAGAAAGAACGAAAGTTCGTAGAGGAGACCGTCGTCGTCGTCGACCTCGATTCTCGATAAGGAAGATTGTTTCACGTCTAAAGAGTTCCGGAGAGACAATAATTGAGAAACCACGGACGACTACACACTCTCTTCGTCCTGTTCTCCACCTCTCCTACCCACGCACCATACTGCTGGTCTGTGTAGTCACACCGACTCCACCATAGGGACCGAAGGGGAATGATAGAGCTCTCACATCTCAAGGGGGAGACTCAATGATCAAGAAAGAGTCGTTCCTGGGGACGCAGGAGTGAAGACTATATCCTGAATTAAGATCCACTCGGGTGCGAGTGAACCATGAGACCAAGGTATAAACTTCTCGTTACCTTCCCAGTCTAATAAGAATTCGTCATCCTATTTTCGGTAATCGTGAGTATCACCCTTACCTGTAAAGCGTAGAAATTCCTTGTGTGTGAAAAATTGCGTTCACTCTCTAGTCTGACAGAGTGGGGTCGATGAGTAGATACTTCTGTTACAACTGAACTGGGACGTCCGATCTCTCCGTCTTGACACCGACGGGACGGCCCGAATTCCAGGACACTATTGTTAGAAGAGGATCGTTCCCTGGACACAACAGTTGAGTAAGGACCTGAAAGACACGACTTCACTCAGGTTGAGGGTGTCGGAGTGAAAATGGTGATCCGACTTGAGGACAAACCTAGAATGGGGTCAGGACTTTGGAACGGTCTTTCTCGGGACGGTAGTACGAGATATTGAGTCTTCGGGTGAGACTAGGGACGAACCGAGAACCAAGAAATCAATCTCCGACCTAGATACCGGTGTCAGTAACGGTGATCCCCCTGAGTAAGTGATGGGAACCTACCTCCACAGGTCTTTATCCTACCCTCGTGGTCTGCGAGTCGGAGTCTTACAAAAAAAAAAAAAATCAAAAAATAAAAAAAATTAAATTTTTAGAAATTAAGAATGTACACAAGGGTTTGTACTTGGGGGGAGGGTGGAGGGAGGGGTATTGTAGAGACACCCAGTAGGGGTACGTGGTCGGGGTTCGTACGACATAGGACGCAGTCTGTGTCTGACCACTAAGTTAAGAATACACTATCATATGTACAATCTTACGGTAAGAGGGTTTAGTAGGGTGGGAGAGGGAGAGGGAGACTCAGGTTTTCAGGCAATATGTGTCGACACAGAAAAAAGGACAGAACGTATGTCCCAGCAGTAACGGTAGAAAGATTTAAGGTATATATACACAATCATATGACATAACCACAAAAAGAAAGACCGAATGAAGTGAGACATATTAGCCGAGGTCAAAGTAGGTAGAGTAGTCTTGACTAAGTTTAC